>OX451736.1:1044615950-1045215950 GCA_948472305.1 Vicia faba
CTGCCATTTTCAAACCTTAAATTCTCACAGCTCAAGCAAAAGAAATGAAAAGTAAAAGCATGTACAGGTTCAGTGGCATGAGTAGAACATTTCTTATTCACAAACCTAGAGCTAATGATGCCTATACTAAGAGTTAGAAGTTCACCAAAATACCTGTTCAGTTGAAGTTCTATCTGGCAATGGGGAAGCTTTCAGTGCAAGGTGATGGTTGGTATAGCTTCCTTGAGGTGTGGTGATGCTGTTCCAATGTTTACTTTGCCTTGAGACACTTTGAATCGAGCTGTGGAACTTCAACTGCAAAATGAGAAAGTGAAAATGGTAGAATTTGTTAGAGGAATTACATATCGTGTTTCAGGTCTTGGTTAGCTTGCATTGATGCTAGGGAATGTGTGTGAACTGGTTTGGGCAAGAAAGTTTGAGAGGAATGAAAGATGGCACTCAAACTGCAGGCCTTGCCCTGTTCTTGCAGTTTGAAGGTGATTCTGGGATTGGGAGTGTATGAGGGATGTTAGGGTCGTGTACTAGCTTAGTTGGGATGTCCTGGATGTGTTTTACAAGTTTGCTTAAGTGTTTTTAAGCTGATATGAGAGTTGTCTTACAAAATGCAATGTTACTTACACTTTAAGCAACAAATGCCCAAGTTGTGTTCTAGGTCAGTAGAGGCCCCCTAATGTGCTGCATAATCTCTCCTTGATCAGAGTGTTTTGCTCATAATCTTGTGCCAATTAGATCTCATCTGTACTTCTTGGATTTTCAATTGGACATAAAGCTTGCTTTTTCAAAATGGATAAAGTGCTTTATCTATTTTGGGATTAATCTACTATGCAATGCTTGAATCCATAGAACATGGTCTTGGCACAAAGAGTTTGCATTAAATTTATGAGTGTTGGATGGTTTAAGGACCTGTAATCAAGATATGCAAGCTGAGATTGAAAATGCCTAGTGTTATGAACATGTAAATTGACCAATTCAAAAGTGAGTTTTTGCCAAATTGTGAAATTCGATTCTCTCAAGTTATGAGGTTGTTTGATGAGTTCTTGGACATTTTGGAAAGCTTGGAATGTGTACTACAATCCATCTTTGAAATGAAAATTGAAATTCCAAGTGGAAGTGTATGGAAAATGGCCTTGAAGTTAGGTAGAAAACCTTGCCAAAATAGGCTAAAATTTCACTAAGTTAAGAATGGTTTAGTACCCTTATTCAAAAACATGTAACTTGAGATACAAGCCTCATTTGGGAAAACTTTGTGAATCAAAGTTGTATATTATGCAACAAGCTACAACTTTCATGTTTTTGACTTTTGTTTGAATCCAAATAGATCTTGGTGAGAAAGTGAGGCAAAGTTGGGAAAAAATTAGGGTTTTTCATAACTTGGAAAAATTCTAAGTTATGAAAAATTCTCATTTCTAACCCTAATTTGCATTTTTGATTTCTTGGTGAACAATTTTAATGATTTGGCATGTTTTGATGAAAAATGAATCTTGACTCTTGATTTTGACCAAAAAGTCAAAGTTTGACTTTTCAGTATACAGTCAAAATTGATCAATTGACTGGGAAATTCAACTGTCAATCTTGTGCATTTGGGATCTTTTGAACTTGTTGAGTATGTCAAGATAATTCCATGGGGTCCTTGAGTCCATATGTGAGCTTGGTTTGCCATTGGCTAGGTCAAACAGTCAAAAATTGCCTTTGTGCAGTCAAAACCCTAAAAATGACCATTTTGTCCTTTTGGTGATCTGATCAAATTTCTTGTGGAATTGTGATCCAAACTTGATCAAATGGTTCCTAGGAGTTCATAATGTTGATGTGGGTCAATTTTCATGAGGTTTGACTGTCAATTGGCCACAATTGACTTTTTCCCCAATACAGCTGATTTCTAGGTCAACTGTCCAATTGACTGGGCAAAACTTGAAATCAAGACTTGAAACTTGATATGGATAAACTTATGAGTCCAATATGAAGCAAGAAAGTTATCTTAGGCATTTTAGGTCAAAACATCTTTGTGCAAACACAAACCCTAATTTGGGTCAGCAGTGCAAGGAGAAGTCTTGAGCAGATGGAACCTTAACTGGAACCTGATCTTCAAGGGCTTTGTGATGAGAAATCAATGAGAAATGGGAGGGCAAATTTTGGGGTACAACACTCACTGCTCGAGAAAACTTGTTGCGCTTTGGCATGGGCTGCTCGCTGACTAAGAAAGTATATGTTGACTCACAATACCTTGTTGATATCTAAAATGGATCCTATCAAGTATATCTTTGAGAAGCCCGCTCTCTCTGGAAGAATAGTAAGATGGTAGATGATCTTGACCGAATACGACATTCAGTATACAACCCAGAAAGAAATTAAGGTAAGTGTATTAGCTGATCATTTGGCTCATCAGGTTGTGGATGACTACCAATCTATGAATGTTGAGTTCTCGGATGAGAACATCATGTTAGTAACAAATTGTGAAGAACCTGGACCAGATGAAAGACTTGAAAAAGGATCTCTGTGATACGGTGGGAGAACTGACTTGATTTTTTGCATTTGTATTCGCACTTGTTCGGTCTAGCAAGAGTCGCCACCGACTTTTTATTTTATCCTAAAGGAAAGGTTAAAAAGCACAGGAAAAACCTTTTGAGATGTTTCGTGGGTTCGGGGGGTAGATTATGAAAAGGGAAGGTATTAGCACCCTTTTCATCCATGGTTATCCATGGGCTCTTAGTTACTTGGTTTTTTAGATCACTTGCCTTGATTTTCGATTGCTTTGAAATTGTGGTGTGTGTGTGTGTGTTTTTGAAAATGTTTTTGAAGAGATGCCTTGTCTTAGGCAACCAATGTAATTGACCCGTGTTTGAGTGTTTAACAAAAGTGTGTATCTTTTCGGAAATATGTTTCAAATGTTTTTGAGAGTTTGTTTTGAAAGTGTTTGTGAAGTGTGATTTTTGAAAAGGAGGCAAGTGTTTTTGCAAGTTGATCTCAAGTAACTAAGAGTTTTGTCTACCCCTATTGTACTCAAAGGTTTTCTCTATGTTTTCAACCCTTTTTAACAATTTTTGTTCCACCATTGAATTTGGTGGACAATCTTGTGTTTAGGAAGTTTAACGGGACGGGCGCGAGTCATCGTATGGACCATGAATGCAATGGTGCCAAGTGTCTTTGGCAATTTGCTTGAAGGGACTATGATCATTCCGTTTTAGGCAACTTTCGAAAGCGTCATCGAGGGACTTATGACCATTTGAATTTGTTTTGCCAAAGAAACTCGACGTGCAAGCATGGCCCATTTTGGAAGGCAACATGTGGGATTACCCTAGGGGGTGCAAGTGTGATTGTGTATTGATTTCATGTATTTGTTTGTATTAGGTTCTCTAGCGTTTGATTTTATGTACATGCAAACCCTAGGTCTAACCATGGTATAATTCGAAAGCGGTAAGTTGCAAGAATTTAAAGTCTACGCTATTACAAATAGTATCCGGGAATGGCGGTACAAATTCACAAATGGGGATGAGACTTTATGAATGTAGTGTCCAAATAATTTACAACCAAATCGAATTGCGATAAAAGTGTGAATGTAACGTATATCAATGTATAAGAATAGTAATTGTATGATGTATCAAATGTAAATATATTGTGTAAGTGCAAGTGTACATGTATTTTATTTATAAGTTGAGATATGAATTTGAATGTATTATTAAGTGCGTATTTGTTCTTTTGTTAATTATGTACAAAAGAGTATTTTACTTAAGAGAAAGAAAAATGTTTTAAATTTTAATTATATTATGTATAAAAAAAAGTATTTTAATGGATTATGTACAAATTATTTTTAAGAAAAGAAATGTATTAACTCTAAGAAAGAAAAAGTTATGTTTATGTTTAATTAATATTCTATATATAAAAAATTAATGTAAAGAAACATGATTAATGTATTAATGTAAGTTATAGAAAAAATAATTTTAGTTTTCTAAAAGGACATGAATGGGCCTAGGGAGTCTTGTGGCCCATACAAAGCTTGAAGAGGTAATTAGAAAAGGGGGGGGGGGGGGGGTACGCGCTGGTTTTTTTTGCAAATGGGCTTTAGGCGCTGAAACGGGCAAGGCCCTGGTGGGTTTGAGGCAAATGTTTTCTAGGGTTGGGACGTTTCGTTCAGAAAGGGATTGGATTAGGGTTCCAACGACAGAAGCGGCGCCGTTCACTTCTTTCTCCGTCTTCGTCTTCTCATGCCTTGATGCCTCTGAACGTTGTTCATCCTTTGCCTATGGCCACCAACGCCACCATTTGTCTTCCCTCCTCCATAGATTAATCAATGATATGGTACAAAGGTTAAGTTTTCGTTCTTTAACGCATTAGGTTTTCATCTTTTATGTCTTCTTGCTTCGCTCTCGTTTATTGATTCTGACTTTAGCTTCGTTATTGTTTGTTATGGAAGTTGTGGAAAGAAAAATAAGAGAAACTACCTTTATGGCGGAGGGAGGAATTTTGGAGGCGTTTGGAGGCTTGACGGCGGGGAGACGCGTGATGTGAGCTCGCTTTTGGTAACCCTGGTACTTTTGTATTGCTTCTTCTTATTAGGGTTTGATGATGACCTTGAGAACCTTGTATATCTCTCTTTCTCCTCTTTTCTGGTTGCCTCGCCCTTTTGCTTTTGTTGCTATGTGCTTCTGTATGCTAGCTTGGCGTTTACCCCTAGTTGCTTCTGAACATGCTTTAGCTTGATGTGTTTGCTATCCTGTGATGATTCCAACTGAGGATTTATGTTGCCCTCGATGATTTTTGATGATGATATGCTTGAAATGCCTTTGAGTATATTTGATTCTTTTCCTCTTCTCTTCTTTTTGACTCGCTTCTGTTGCCTAGCTTACTTGTATGCTTATTGAATATTGCTTTGAATCTGTGTCGCCTTGAATGCTTGTGTACTGAGATATTTGATATATTGTGTTATTGGCCCAATGATGAAGCAATTCTGAGGGTTTATTGCCTTGAAATGCTGAGTTCTCATATGCTCTGAGTATGCTATTGTTGAAACGTTAGTTTTGACTAGCTTTCCCTCTTTTGGCTTTGTGCTGGCTTTAGATGCTCAATGATGAACTTCCCTAGTTCTGAGAGCTTGATTGATTTGGATATTATTCTGACTTTTGAGTTGTGAATCCGAACATGTGTTGAAATGTTTGAGGTTGGTTAGGCTTTTGACAGGTTGATGCTGTTATGAGTTTGAAGCAAGTAAGGCCTTGTTACAGGCCACAGGTTTCGACTATTACAAGTTTGCTGGCTTCAGGCCTTTGTGTAGTATCAGGTTTGAGCTGGTTATGGGCTTCTTTGGTTCATGGTTTTACTGGTTTTGGCTTGGAATCAGGTTTGTGTGGCTTTTGCTTTTGGTTGAGAGCTTTTGAGTTGCAGGTTATGGTTGTTTTGACATTGTTTTTATTTTTAAGTTTACAGTGGTTCAGCCTTGTGTTTGAAAATAGGTGAGGCTTTTGTGAGGTTTTGAAAAATGTCTTGGAGGCAGGCCTTGCTGGTTTTTTCTCAGTTTGTATTGTTTTTTGATTATGTGTTTTTCTGCCCCCCCTCTACTGTTCTATTACAGTTAGTTTTATATCATTTGTTTCTTAAAGCCTAAGCCCTGTAAGCCTGCTTTCTTTTCTCTCTTTCTTCTCTCTCCAGTACAGCTTTAAGCATTTTAAAATGTTTATGCTTGTACTTTTACTGAAAAGGTGACACTGGAAAATGATGATTTGACTGTGCTTGCTTGCAAAACTAGTTTTAGCCTGCATATTTTCTTTCTCTTTTCCATACTTTGTGCTGCATCTTGTACCTTTTGATACTTTGATATCTTTCCATACTTTTGGACATTTTGACAGCTTTTGGCCTAGTTTGAATATGAACTCAGTTTGGGACTTTGTGGTTCAATTTGGATTTGGACTTTGTAGTGCTGTCTTGCTTTGAACTATGCAGTTTTTTGACAAACTTGAACTTGTGCATTTTTTTAATTCTGTGCATTCCAAGTTTAGCAAGCAAATATTCATCCCTCTTTGTGAACCGGGAGAAATCCCGTGATTTGCAGAGAGGGCTAACTGATTCCAGTCAGTTGCCCTTAATGATGAACCCAAACTTTAATTGTCTGCTTTTTAAATATTTATCTGCTTCTGACTTCTTTTTCTTTTCTTTGCAGATAAAAATTAAATGGAGAGGGGTAGCACCAAATGAAGAATTGAAGATTTAGAAAAATTAGGATAGTCTTAATTACTGTAAAATCATTATTGTAAACAATTTGTAAACAAAAACAATTATACAAATAAATAAAAGTTTTTTTTTATCCAATTAATTCTTTTCCTCTTTTCAAATGTTCATTTTATTATTTATAATTCTTTAAATTATAATAATTGAAAATAAATTCCAATCATTTAAACTCAGAATAATAAACAATTAAATAAACAAAATGGTTTTAGCATCGATCCGTTAATAAGCCTGGCGCTTCATAAATCCAAATCAATGCACAGTCAGTCACAACAACTGCCCAGACGTATTTTCCTTTTACTGATTTTAACTCAACATTGCAAATTCAATCCCAATGTATCTTTTCACTGATTTAGTCACACAATGCAAATTCAATCCAAATGTTTCAATCCACATCTCAGCATAAACTTGAAAAGCACGGTAGAATTAAATCTTTTTGAGAATGCGCGCACAAAAACCTAGTTCCTGATTAAATGCCAAAAAAGCGTTCGCCTGATCGAAGCTGAACCAAAATCAACCAAATCCCTAAGCAAACTGTGTGAATTGTTTTTGAAATCAATGAAAACCCTAATTTTTGTCTGACTGACGAGAAAAGTCTGTTTGACCGTTTCTTGAGCCAGTCTGAAAAATCAGGAAAAGCCTGAAGCTGTGATTTCTTGTGGAAAAATGCGAGGGCAAATTTTGGGCCTGTTCAATCTTCTTGGACCTGAAGAGTTAGATTGGCAAGTTTGCCTTTCGTGACTCGAGGGTAAAAGGAGATTGGACACTAGAGTGCCCAGAAAATTTGCACTCGGTGATGTGATGGTAGAGGTGAATGGGCTTAAAGATGCCATTTAGCGATGGGCTTAAAGATGCCATCTAATGACTGCTGATAGGAGGATGGGCTTGAAGATGCCATCTGGAAATGGGCTTAAAGATGCCATTTAGAAATGTTTGTTGAGGAGGATGGGCTTATAGATGCCATATGGAAATTGTTGAACTGTATGTCACTGGTGAGTGGACGAGTATCAGAAAGGTGTCCCTGTTTTGGAACATCTCTGAACTGGGGATCTGAACAAGCAATAGATTGACATCCGTGTTGGGAAGAATCCATAAACTGTTTTCAGGAGTTGGAGTAGCATCCGTTGTTGGGAAGCGTCCGTGAAGAAGTTGCATCTGAACAAGTGATAGATTAACATCCGGTGTTGGGAAGAATCCGTAAACTATTTTCAGAAGTCTGAAGAAGGAACCGGTGTAGGGTTTCCTGATGATGAGTCCGTGTAAAACTGCATCTGGATGAATCTGGAACAAGTATCAGAATGTCGTCGTGTCGGGGTCACATCTGAACTGTCTCTGAGTGAATATGGAATAAGTATCAGAATGTCGCCGTGTCTGGGTCACATCTGAACTATTTCTAGAAAGAATCTCGGAAGATGTTGGTCTTTGACTGATCCTTCCTGAAAAGGTAAAGAGTTAGTTGTATGCAATGTCATGATGTATGATGCAATGTATGTGACATCAATGTTTATGATATGAATGTGATGAATGCGCATGTAAGCTGATGAGCTATCTTGCTGAGGATAAATGAATCCTGGGTGGCTGAAGATAACAGAATCTTGACTGCTGTCGGGGAAAACAAATCCTTGGCTGCTGCTGGGGAAATCAGAAGCTTGGGTTGTATGCCAATCTACTGGGGAATCCTGTCTTGAGTAGATCTTCATCGGAGAATATTCGAATATTCTGTGGGGAACTGAGAATGAGAGTCTTCAATCTGCTTGGGGATTGATAGTTGGAAGTTTTAGCTTCGCTGGGGATAATGAAACTTGACTCTGAGTGGAGTTAGCTTCTGGAAGGTTCTCAGGCTGGGGATTGCGAGAGTCCTCTGATTGCTGTAGGTATTTGATCTCGGGAATGGGCTTACAGATGCCATTTGGAGATAGGATGGATAATGGACTGGAGATGTGCCGAATTGTAAGTTGAAATAAGGGACCTGTGTAGGGTTGCCTTATGATGAGTCCGTGTAAAACTGCATCGGGTTTTGAGGAGATATGTGTAGGATTTCCTGATGATGAGTCTGTGTAAAACTGCATCGGGGGTTGAAAGGGAACCTGTGTAGGGTTGCTTCATGATGAGTCCGTGTAAAACTGCATCGGGAGTTGAGAAGGAACCTGTGTAGGGTTGCTTCATGATGAGTCTGTGTAAAACTGCATCTGAGGTTGAGAAGGAACCTGTGTAGGGTTGCTTCATGATGAGTCCGTGTAAAACTGCATCCGAGGTTGAGAAGGAACCTGTGTAGGGTTGCTTCATGATGAGTCCGTGTAAAACTGCATCTGGAATTGATAAGGAAACCTGTGTAGGGTTGCTTCATGATGAGTCAGTGTAAAACTGCATCTGAGGTTGAGAAGGAACCTGTGTAGGGTTGCTTCATGATGAGTCCGTGTAAAACTGCATCTGTAATTGATAAGGAAACCTGTGTAGGGTTGCTTCATGATGAGTCCGTGTAAAACTGCATCTGAGGTTGAGAAGGAACCTGTGTAGGGTTGCTTCATGATGAGTCCGTGTAAAACTGCATCTGAGGTTGAGAAGGAACCTGTGTAGGGTTTCTTTGGGGTAAATTCATGTAAAACTTCTGGATGAACCGGGGTAAGGTTACCTTGGGGTAAATCCGTGTAAGACTTTGGGAGGAACCGGTGTAGGGTTACCTTGAGGTAAGTCCGCGTAAGACTTCTGGATGAACCGGGGTAAGGTTATCTTGAGATAGGTCCGTGTAAGACTTTTTCTGAAAGAAAAGGAACCGGTGTAGGGTTACTTGTGGAGGGTGAGTCCGTGTAAGACTTCGTCTAGAAATTGAGAAGGAACCGGTGTAGGGTTGCCTGATGATGAGTTCGTGTAAAACTGCATCTTGGATTTGAGAAAGAATTGTTGAACACTTTTGACATTCGAATGCCCCAAGTGATGATGAATGAGTCTAGAATCAGATTACTCTGCGAATTGAGAGATTTCTTGAAATCTTGACTGGACTGCCCCAGGTTAACTGAATTTTGAAAGATCTGTTGAAACCTTGACTGGACTGCCCCAGGTTAACTGGATGGTGCTATGTCATGCCCCTTGTTGATAGGAAATTTGTCGTTGGAAGTGTCATCCTTTTGAAGTGATTCTGTTCACTGAGAGAGTTTTCATTCCTCTGAACATTCACTGTATGAATTTCTTTGCTGTCAAACAAAAGGCCAAATGCATACAGTGATATTCAAGCAATGCAAAGTTTATGTTTGTCTCGAAGTTTTGAAAAATTCATTTTTTAGCAGAAAACTTTTTATAAGACAAGTCAACACAAGATTTAGAGCAAAGCCTTACAGGAGTCAGGATACCTTTTGAAACAGTATGCTTTCGAACTAACCCATGCTTCAATTAGGACTTTTGAAGGGTTGTAACGTGGCTTGGTTCACGGCTTAAGAAACAAAGGATAAAGGCTCAAAGTGTATTTGTACCCACCCGCTCTTCGTGATGTTCTTCACACCTAAGCTCAGTTAATTGTGCGCCGCACTTTGTTTTGAGTTTGGAACGACCTTTGGGCGATGGTTCACCAGTTGCATTTGGGGAGACAGTCATCATCTCCTTTTTCTTTGCAACATTTTTCATGTTGTTGAGGATTTGTAATGACCTCACTATTTTGATTTTGATTTGTTATCCCTAACTTTTGCCTGACTGTCTCTGTTTTTGAGATCACAGTCAGCGGGATGCCCCAGCTTTCTTAAGCCTCCTTTACAGGTTTTGGCTTGGTGGGCTTTTCTCTTTTGAGAGATTGACTGCCTATGTGGCAGGGAACCACCCTTGCCTTTTGATTCCAAAGGAATGCTTTCTTTTGTTGACGTCATTCGTTGTGTTACGAACTGAGAGTTTGCGACTTCAATGCGCATTTTCTTTTGAATTAACTGAGATACTACCCTACCCCAGGTTTATATCAAAGGTTTTGATTGTTTAGAACAGAAAACTCCTACTTCTTTGGCTCGAAGGGGTTGACTAGGGATTAACTTCCTTATAACTCCAGTGTTTGGGAATTGAAAGAAATGCCTGTACATCATCAGCGAGGTCTGTCCAAAAGCATACTGTATGAGATTATGGTATTGTTTCGTCATCCTCCCTCTAAAGGCTTGCAGCTTTTTATCAAGAGTCAAATATCATAAAGAAAAGCATAAGAGTAGTGAAAACGAATGGATGAATTCAAGACAAACATATGCAATGCATTAATGAAACAAAGTTTAACATTAAAAGATAATTGTTTGAATAACAAAAGATTACAACTTTGAAAGTTCAAAATGAAACAAACACAATCTCAATGAGCTGGCGTAGAAGCAGTGATCATGCTGGGGCCTCTGGAGGACCAAACTCAATTTCCTTGGCATCAATCAAATTCTGAATCTTGTACTTCAAAGCTCAACAGTCGTCAGTGTCATGCCCGGGACTGTCAGAATGATAGGCACAAGTTGCATTAGGATTGTAGTTAGGAGATGAAGTCTTGGGGTTGGGATGAGGCCCTATCAATGCAATCAGATTCATCTTCAACAAGTGTTGCAGTGCTTGAGACAACGGCATGTTGATGTTGGTGAACTGTCTCTTAGGCTCGTCTGGTCGTTGTGGACTTCCCCTTGGTTGTTGTCGGCGTGATGTAGAACCAGAGATCAGGACTGCCCCTGCATGTTGATCATGACGACTCCTTTGACTGTTCCCAGCATTAGACTCTTTCTTTCCATTGTAGGGAATTATCTGAGTATCGGAGGTTGTAGCTCCCTGGATCTTTCCACTTTTGATGCCAGCTTCGACCCTTTCGCCGGTCAGTATTAGCTCGGCGAACCCGGCTAAGGAGCTTCCAATTAAGTGCTTGAAGAAAGGCCCTGTCAAAGTTCCCATGAAGATGTCAATCAGCTCTCTGTCAGTTAAAGGGGGTTGCACCCTACCAGCCAGATCTCTCCACTTTTGGGCGTACCCCTTGAAGCTCTCGTCAGAACCCATGGTCATGCTCTGCAGTTGCACTCGAGTTGGTGCGAGATCAGCATTGTACTGATACTGTTCGTAAAAAGCCCTGGCTAGATCTTCCCAGGTGTGGATGCGAGAACTCTCCAATTGATAGAACCACTCGAGTTGAGCCTCTACCAGACTTTCTTGGAAGAAATGGATCCAAAGCCTCTTATCAGTTGTGTATGGTTGAATCTTGCGGACATAAGACCTTAGATGCATCTTAGGGCAAGAAACTCCGTCGTACAGAGCAAAGGTAGGAACTTTGAACTTTGAAGGGATGACCAATCCAGGAACTAGGCCCAAGTCTCCTAGATCCAAGCCAGGTATTTGTTGGATCTCCATAGCACAGAGGCGATCCTCCAACTCTTTGTATTTGTCATCAACGAGAGGATATTGCCCCTCGGAGTAGTCAGCTTCTTCTTCAACAATCTCCACATTGTGGTCTTCTTCAAGACTACCTCCTGTGTTGGATGGAGTTGCAAGGTCTTGGGTCTTAGGTCTTCTCCTCAAGTTCAGGATGCGGACTGCCTTCTTGGACTTCTTCTTCTTGTCTTTGAGAAGAAGAGCTGTCAGATCCTCTTGCCCTTTACCCATAGCCAGCAGCATTTGTTGGAATTGAGCATTTTGAGCTTGAAGATCTTTCACTGTTTGTTCTATATCCATCTTACTGAAATAAACAGTAGGAAGAATAAGGAGACCTGTATGGGAGAAACCTGTTATGCAATGATATGTGTGATATATATGCAATGTTTTCAAGGATCTCTTGGGGTAAACACAAGAGAATGTTAGAGGTTGAACTTCGATCTTTGATTGGAGAACTGTACACCTGTGGATGTCTTTCCACGAGAATCAAGCTCACCATGTCAAGTGGGTCATAGCCACTGATTCAAGTTGTTGCACTTGAACTTTGATTGGAGAATTGGTTAGAGGAGAAACCTCTTGCCCCTTGGTAGACTCCTGGTTCAACATATCCCTGCATCAACAGACCCTCAAGATCCTTGAAAAGGTTATTGAAAATGCTATGGTATGATGTTATGATGTACATGTATGCAAAAAGCAAGTGAGTGTATATACAGACAAACATATTCACACAAAGCAAACAAGTCCCTAGGTTTAGGCTTGCATGAGGTTCAGGTACTACCCTCTTTCAGTTTCGTTGGTTAAAGCCTGTCCTATTAAAAGTAACCGGGTTCTAGAGGATCTCAATATCATTGACTACCCTCAATCGGTCATAACTCCAGCATCTCAATCTTTTCTTGCGGCCAGAACCATCGCGAGAGTTTAGCCTCAATGAGTGTAGCATACAACTACTGTTCTAATGGCCAAGTTGGGTCAATTTAGGGTTCTAAGGTCGGTTGGTGCTTAATGACCCCTTAGAAGACCCATATTCTCCTCGTTTCAACACAAGGGATATCGGTACAAACCAAGGTGCCACACCAATGTAGCCACTGCTTTACCCATGTCAGTTTATGCCGGACAGGTCCCTCACAGATTATGCTACCTAAAAGGGTATTTCCCAGATCCGGGTTAGGATCTATGAAACTCCGATGCAAAGCCAACAAATGTAAAAGCAAACAAAGCAATCAATTGAAAACAAAGGTGATCTAAACCCTAAGGTAACCCCACTTTTAAGCTCTCCCCAGCAGAGTCGCCAGTTCTGTGATACGGTGGGAGAACTGACTTGAGTTTTTGCGTTTGTATTCGCACTTGTTCGGTTTAGCAAGAGTCGCCAACGACTTTTTATTTTATCCTAAAGGAAAGGTTAAAAACCACAGGAAAAACCTTTTGAGATGTTTCGTGGGTTCAGGGGGTAGATTATGAAAAGGGAAGGTATTAGCACCCTTTTCATCCATGGTTATCCATGGGCTCTTAGTTACTTGGTTTTTTAGATCATTTGCCTTGATTTTCGATTGCTTTGAAATTGTGGTGTGTGTGTGTGTTTTTGAAAATGTTTTTGAAGAGATGCCTTGTCTTAGGCAACCAATGTAATTGACTCGTGTTTGAGTGTTTTACAAAAGTGTGTATCTTTTCGAAAAGATGTTTCAAATGTTTTTGAGAGTTTGTTTTGAAAGTGTTTGTGAAGTGTGATTTTTGAAAAGGAGGCAAGTGTTTTTGCAAGTTGATCTCAAGTAACTAAGAGTTTTGTCTACCCCTATTGTACTCAAAGGTTTTCTCTATGTTTTCAACCCTTTTTAACAATTTTTGTTCCACCATTGAATTTGGTGGACAATCTTGTGTTTAGGAAGTTTAACGGGACAGGCGCGGGTCATCGTATGGACCATGAATGCAATGGTGCCAAGTGTCTTTGGCAATTTGCTTGAAGGGACTATGATCATTCCGTTTTAGGCAACTTTCGAAAGCGTCATCGAGGGACTTATGACCATTTGAATTTGTTTTGCCAAAGAAACTCGACGTGCAAGCATGGCCCATTTTGGAAGGCAACATGTGGGATTACCCTAGGGGGTGCAAGTGTGATTGTGTATTGATTTCATGTATTTGTTTGTATTAGGTTCTCTAGCGTTTGATTTTATGTACATGCAAACCCTAGGTCTAACCATGGTATAATTCGAAAGCGGTAAATTGCAAGAATTTAAAGTCTACGCTATTACAAATAGTATCCGGGAATGGGGGTACAAATTCACAAATGGGGATGAGACTTTAGGAATGTAGTGTCCAAATAATTTACAATCAAATCGAATTGCGATAAAAGTGTAAATGTAACGTATATCAATGTATAAGAATATTAATTGTATGATGTATCAAATGTAAATATATTGTGTAAGTGCAAGTGTACATGTATTTTATTTACAAGTTGAGATGTGAATTTGAATGTATTATTAAGTGCGTATTTGTTCTTTTGTTAATTATGTACAAAATAGTATTTTACTTAAGAGAAAGAAAAATGTTTTAAATTTTAATTATATTATGTATAAAAAAAAGTATTTTAATGGATTATGTACAAATTATTTTTAAGAAAAGAAATGTATTAACTCTAAGAAAGAAAAAGTTATGTTTATGTTTAATTAATATTCTATATAAAAAAAATTAATGTAAAGAAACAAGATTAATGTATTAATGTAAGTTATAGAAAAAACAATTTTAGTTTTCTAAAAGGACATGAATGGGCCTAGGGAGTCTTGTGGCCCATACAAAGCTTGAAGAGGTAATCAGAAAAGGGGGGGGGGGGGGGTACGCGCTGGTTTTTTTTGCAAATGGGCTTTAGGCGCTGAAACGGGCAAGGCCCAGGTGGGTTTGAGGCAAATATTTTCTAGGGTTGGGACGTTTTGTTCAGAAAGGGATTGGATTAGGGTTCCAACGACAGAAGCGGCGCCGTTCACTTTATTCTCCGTCTTCGTCTTCTCATGCCTTGATGCCTCTGAACGTTGTTCATCCTTTGCCTATGGCCACCAACGCCACCATTTGTCTTCCCTCCTCCACAGATTAATCAATGATATGGTACAAAGGTTAAGTTTTCGTTCTTTAACGCATTAGGTTTTCATCTTTTATGTCTTCTTGCTTCGCTCTCGTTTATTGATTCTGACTTTAGCTTCGTTATTGTTTGTTATGGAAGTTGTGGAAATAAAAATAAGAGAAACTACCTTTATGGCGGAGGGAGGAATTTTGGAGGCGTTTGGAGGCTTGACGGCGGGGAGACGCGTGATGTGAGCTCGCTTTTTGGTAACCCTGGTACTTTTGTATTGCTTCTTCTTATTAGGGTTTGATGATGACCTTGAGAACCTTGTATATCTCTCTTTCTCCTCTTTTCTGGTTGCCTCGCCCTTTTGCTTTTGTTGCTATGTGCTTCTGTATGCTAGCTTGGCGTTTACCCCTGGTTGCTTCTGAACATGCTTTAGCTTGATATGTTTGCTATCCTGTGATGATTCCAACTGAGGATTTATGTTGCCTCGATGATTTTTGATGATGATATGCTTGAAATGCCTTTGAGTATATTTGATTCTTTTCCTCTTCTCTTCTTTTTGACTCGCTTCTGTTGCCTAGCTTACTTGTATGCTTATTGAATATTGCTTTGAATCTGTGTCGCCTTGAATGCTTGTGTACTGAGATATTTGATATGTTGTGTTATTGGCCCAATGATGAAGCAATTCTGAGGGTTTATTGCCTTGAAATGCTGAGTTCTAATATGCTCTGAGTATGCTATTGTTGAAACGTTAGTTTTGACTAGCTTTCCCTCTTTTGGCTTTGTGTTGGCTTTAGATGCTCAATGATGAACTTCCCTAGTTCTGAGAGCTTGATTGATTTGGATATTATTCTGACTTTTGAGTTGTGAATCCGAACATGTGTTGAAATGTTTGAGGTTGGTTAGGCTTTTGACAGGTTGATGCTGTTATGAGTTTGAAGCAAGTAAGGCCTTGTTACAGGCCACAGGTTTCGACTATTACAGGTTTGCTGGCTTCAGGCCTTTGTGTAGTATCAGGTTTGAGCTGGTTATGGGCTTCTTTGGTTCATGGTTTTACTGGTTTTGGCTTGGACTCAGGTTTGTGTGGCTTTTGCTTTTGGTTGAGAGCTTTTGAGTTGCAGGTTATGGTTGTTTTGACATTGTTTTTAGTTTTAAGTTTACAGTGGTTCAGCCTTGTGTTTGAAAACAGGTGAGGCTTTTGTGAGGTTTTGAAAAATGTCTTGGAGGCAGGCCTTGCTGGTTTTTTCTCAGTTTGTATTGTTTTTTGATTATGTGTTCCCCCCCCCCCCCCCTCTACTGTTCTATTGCAGTTAGTTTTATATCATTTGTTTCTTCAAGCCTAAGCCCTGTAAGCCTGCTTTCTTTTCTCTCTTTCTTCTCTCTCCAGTACAACTTTAAGCATTTTAAAATGTTTATGCTTGTACTTTTACTGAAAAGGTGACACTGGAAATGATGATTTGACTGTGCTTGCTTGCAAAACTAGTTTTAGCCTGCATATTTTCTTTCTCTTTTCCATACTTTGTGCTGCATCTTGTACCTTTTGATACTTTGATATCTTTCCATACTTTTGGACATTTTGACAGCTTTTGGCCTAGTTTGAATATGAACTCAGTTTGGGACTTTGTGGTTCAATTTGGATTTGGACTTTGTAGTGCTGTCTTGCTTTAAACTATGCAGTTTTTTGACAAACTTGAACTTGTGCATTTTTTTAATTCTGTGCATTCCAAGTTTAGCAAGCAAATATTCATCCCTCTTTGTGAACCGGGAGAAATCCCGTGATTTGCAGAGAGGGCTAACTGATTCCAATCAGTTGCCCTTAATGATGAACCCAAACTTTAATTGTCTGCTTTTTAAATATTTATCTGCTTCTGACTTCTTTTTCTTTTCTTTGCAGATAAAAATTAAATGGAGAGGGGTAGCACCAAATGAAGAATTGAAGATTTAGAAAAATTAGGATAGTCTTAATTACTGTAAAATCATTATTGTAAACAATTTGTAAACAAAAACAATTATACAAATAAATAAAAGTTTTTTTTTATCCAATTAATTCTTTTCCTCTTTTCAAATGTTCATTTTATTATTTATAATTCTTTAAATTATAATAATTGAAAATAAATTCCAATCATTTAAACTCAGAATAATAAATAATTAAATAAACAAAATGGTTTTAGCATCGATCCGTTAATAAGCCTGGCGCTTCACAAATCCAAATCAATGCACAATCAGTCACAACAACTGCCCAGACGTATTTTCCTTTTACTGATTTTAACTCAACATTGCAAATTCAATCCCAATGTATCTTTTCACTGATTTAGTCAAACAATGCAAATTCAATCCAAATGTTTCAATCCACATCTCATCATAAACTTGAAAAGCACGGTAGAATTAAATCTTTCTGAGAATGCGCGCACAAAAACCTAGTTCCTGATTAAATGCCAAAAAAGCGTTCGCCTGATCGAAGTTGAACCAAAATCAACCAAATCCCTAAGCAAACTGTGTGAATTGTTTTTGAAATCAATGAAAACCCTAATTTTTGTCTGACTGACGAGAAAAGTCTGTTTGACCGATTCTTGAGCCAGTCTGAAAATCAGGAAAAGCCTGAAGCTGTGATTTCTTGTGGAAAAATGCGAGGGAAAATTTTGGGGTACAACAATCTCGATGGACTCTGGTTTTTGATGGAGCTTCCAACACTGTTGGCAATGGCATCAATGTCATGATTATCTCTCCAGAAGGTTGTCATACTCCTTTTACTGCCAGATTATGTTTCAATTGTACCAACAATATGGATGAATATGAAGCATGCATCATGGGTCTCAAAGTTGCTATCGACTCGAGGATCAAATTCCTAAGTGTATTTGGAGACTCAGCCTTAGTAATCAGTCAAATTAAAGGAGAATGGGACACAAAGCATCCTAATCTCATCCTGTACAAAGAGCGTGTGTTGACGCTAATCCCATACTTCGAATAAGTTACCTTTGAGCATTTTCCACGAGAGGAAAATCAACTAGTGGACGCGCTAGCTACGATGTCATCCATGTTCAAGGTCAGGTGGGATAAAGAGGCTCCTCATATCACTATTGAAAGAATTGATGAACCTGCATATTTCCACGAGATTGATATTGAAGAAGTAGTGGACAAACCTTAGTTCCACGAAGTCAAAAGATATCTCGAATCCTAAGAGTATACTGAAGGAGCTTCAGTCAATGATAAGAAGTTCCTAAGAAGAATCTCAACCAACATCTTCCTCGGCAATAGGATTCTCTACAAGCGCAACCACGATTCTACTTTGCTTCGATGTGTAAACAAGGGTGAAGCTGAGAAGATTATGGTTGATTTACATGAAGGCACCTTTGGCACCCATTCTAGTGGGCACACGATGGATAAAAAGATCTTACGGGCAGGATACTACTGGTCCACTATGGAATTAGACTATTATCAACACTCACGGACTTGCCACAAGTTCCAAATCTATGCTGATAAAGCACATGTGCCCCCAGTTCCCCTAAACGTCTTGACTTCTCCTTGGCCGTTTGCAATGTGGGGCATCAATATGATTGGGGAAATCAGACCTACAACCTCTAATGGGAACCACTTCATCCTGGTGGCCATTAATTACTTTAAGTGGGTCGAGGCAGCTTCATTTGCTTATGTTACCAAGAACGTTGTGGCCCGATTCATCAAACATAACCTTATCTGTCGGTACGATATTCTAGAAAGAATCATCACAGATAATGGTACCAATCTCAATAACACTATGATCACCGAGCTCTGCACACAATTCAAGATCTAGCATCACAACTCTTCTTCCTACCGGCCGGAGATGAATGGCGCTGTTGAAGCTGCTAACAAAAATATCAAGAAGATCATACAGAAGATGACGGTGACATATAAAGGCTGGCACGAGATGTTACCATTTGCTCTTCATGGTTACCATACCACAATGAGCACATCAACAGGGGAAACTCCTTTCTCTTTGGCATACGGGATGGAAGTTATCCTACCCATTGAAGTCCAAATCCCTTCCTTGAGAATAATGAAGGATGCGAGGATGAATAAAGACGAGTGGGTTCAGACTCGACTTAACCAATTAAACCTGATTGACAAGAAGAGGCTCGCGACTGTCTGCCATGGTCAGATGTACCAATAATGTATGATTAAAGCTTTTAACAAGAAGGTCAGATGTCAGGTATATCGGGCCGGTGATCTGGTAATCAAGCGTATTATACTTCCACAAGGTGATCCCAGAGGCAAATGGACTCCCGCACATGAAGAGCCATTTGTGATCAAGAATATATTTTCTGGTGGAGCCATGATCTTAACCAATATGGACGGTGATGACCTTCCGCACCCTGTAAATACAGACATAGTTAAAAGATGCTACGCATAAACAAAGACCCGCTAGGTAGACTGGCCTAGGAAAAAATTAGGGCATCCTGGTAAACAAAAAGGGTTCGGGCAAAAATTAGGGATATATATAAAAAATATGTACACCTGGTAAGTCGAAAACCTGAAAGGAGGCTTGGGTAAAAAAGGGTATCCCAGTGGACTGAAAACCCGAAAAGGCGGTCCAGGAAAAAGTTAGGGATTTAAAACGTATAACTATGTCCTGTTGGATCACCTTATAGCCAATCTTCAGTATCAACTATCGAGCTCAAGTGGTACTAATCAATCCAATCATCTTCGGACAAGCAGCGAAAGAGATGAGACGCTCAAAGACATAAACGCAATAGTAGAATGGGAACCCAATAGGATTATTTCACATAGCTGTTTTTCTTTGTATACTAGTTTTGTATAATTTCCATTCTTACGACAGCATTCTCTTACTAGGATGTCTGTCTCTTTGTACAAAAACTCTTATTCAAGTTAATACAAAACTATTCCTTTGAAAATGCAAAACTTCTGTTTTTATTTTCCTGTTTTGTGTGCGAAAACATTAAGTGATTATTTTTGAACATATGCATTTGAATGTGACAACTGCTTACAAATATACACATAAAAAATAGAAAGATAGTTACTAATGACTCTAAGAAACAGGACAATATCTAAGTGCCATCCATAAAATCCCCGCAGATATTTCCTCCAGCAGATACCTTCTCCAACAGGTACAGAGGCAGAGATATCCTACCACAAGGTCACTGCCATATTCTCAGTATGTAACCTAACAGTGTCAGGTTTTCATATCCCCGGGGGAGCAAGAATCTCCAAATTACTGCTCCAACAAAAGATCCCTCAGTGAATCCGCCAAGCTTCTCAGGATTCCCCAACAGGATTTCAACAAGATCTCCAAATATTTCATGGAGTTTACCTTCCCCAACAGAGTTTATTTATCTAACAACGGAAGTTCATCTCCCAGCGTTTCAACTTCAACAAATTTGAAGACCTACATTCTTCCCCCCAACTACAATCAGGGATTTATTTTCCCTAATTCTGCAACATTGCAATAGAACAACAGGCACGTTCATACATTGTACTCATGCATCATTTTACAAACGTCATAGAATATGCAGCATAAATGCATATATCATAATCTCATTTATTTTGAGAGTATCATGCAATTCATACATAATGTCATCGCATGAAATTGGTTTTACCTTTTCAGGTTAAATCAGCAGACAGACAAATACCATCAACTTATACAGCAGGTCAAAGATTAATACCCGGAACCAGACAGGGAACTATCTACACGACCAAGTGGTATGAACTCCTGAAGCAAGATTGGTTTACCAACAAATACAGCAGGCCACCGATTAATGCTCGAAACCAGATGGGGAAACTATCTATGTGACCAAATGTTGTCAAGTCCCAGATTAATACATGTAACAAGCTAGGAGAACTATCTTTGGACGACCGACTGTGGATTAATACCTGTAACAAGCCAGGAAAACTATCTACATGAGGAGATTAAAGATTAATACCTGTAACAAGCCAGGAAAACTATCTTTCTTTCTTAGGTCAGAGATTAATACCTGTAACAAGCCAGAATAACTATCTCGACGATCAACAAAAACAAGTTACAGATTAACACCTGTAACAAGCCAGGAGAACTATTTGTGGATGACCGACTCTAGATTAATACATGTAACAAGCCAGGAGAGCTATCTACATGACGAGATTGAATATTAATATCTGTAACAAGCCAAGAAAACTATATTTCTTTCTCAGGTTAGAGATTAATACCTGTAACAAGCCAGGACAAATATCTCATCGACCGACAATTTTCAGGTTCCAGATTAATACTTGTAACAAGCCAGGAAAACTATCAGTGGATGACTAACTGTAGGTTAATACCTGTAACAAGCCAGAAAAACTATCTACATGAATAAATTGAAGATTAATACCTGTAACAAGCCAGGAAAACTATCTTTCTTTTTCAGTTCCAAATTAATACCTGAAACCAGCCAGGATAACTATCTGTGAACAGCTGATTTATATATTAACATCTGAAACCAGACAGGAAAACCATCTACATGACCTGACGAAGCAATCTTACACGGGTTCCTTCTCATCATCTGGATGCAGTCTAACACAAACTCATCCTGAAACAATCTTACAAGGATTCCTTCTCAAACTTTCCAGATGTAGTCTCACACGAACTCATCCTGAAGCAATCTTACACGTGTTCCTTCTCATCCAGATGCAGTCTCACACAGACTCATCCTGAAGCAATCTTACACAGGTTCCTTCTCATTCAGATGGAGTCTAACACGAACTCATCCTGGAGCAATCTTACATGGGTTTCTTCTCATGATCTCTAAATACAGTCTCACACAGACTCATTCTGAAGCAATCTTACACGGGTTCCTTCTCATCTAGATGCAGTCTAACACAGACTCATCCTAAAGAAATCTTACACAAATTCTTTCTCATCATCCAGATGCAGTCTTACATAGACTCATCCTGAAGCAGCCCCACACAAGCTCCTTCTCATATATTTCCAGATGCAGTCTCACACAGGCTCATCCTGAAGCAGCCCTACACAGGCTCCTTCTAATACATTTTCAGACGGCAGTTAATTTCATTCTCCCTAGCATATTACTGTGAAGCCTGGATTTCAACCAGAAAACAACATACTTGTCCAGAGATAATTCTTTAGTAGAGCCTTGGACAACTGAAGTTCCTAGATTTTATTCCCCACAGAGTTTTCCTCAAAGAGGAGAACAACATAAATCAATATTCCCCCAGTGGACTCCTCCTCAGACAACAGGAACAGGAAATCCCATAAAGAGACCTCTTTGAAGATGTGAAAAACACAAGAAGAGGGGTTGAATTGAAAACTTGAAATTAAAATCTCAATGACACAATATTTTTATCCTGGTTCGTTTGATCTCAAACTACTCCAGTCCACCCGTCAAGGTGATTTCGCCTCTCTCCAACGAGGTCTTAATCCACTAATCTCAAAAGGATTACAATCACCACTTTAACAACTGTTAAAGTCTTCTTGAGTACAACCACAATCCGGCTAATCTCAAGGAACACTGTTTCAAAACTATTATACAAGATGTGTGTTGTTATTTTTTTTACAAAAACTGTTTATCACAACTGTGATAATTTACACAAGATTATAGCTTGGAAATGTAAAGAATATTGCTTGTAGCTTTGAATATGCGTGAGTGGTTATGTAGCAAATCATCTACGATTTTGAATACTGACTTTGTTTATATAGGCAGTGGAATAACATTGATCATCAAGCATGTTTAATGTCATTAACACACTTTTCATTTGGAGAAGATCCTGTCTGAAAGAAGCTGTTGGAATTGATGCTGTCTTGAATAATCAGTAACGCTTCAGAATCTTATCTCCTTACTTGCTGATGACGCTTCAGAATATTGATGACTTGGATTAACATGTTCTTGTTTAAAATCAGAGTTTACTTTGCTTAAGCGCAGGTTCTGGTCATCAATCTTCAGCGTATGTTCTGATTACTTCAGCGTGTAGCTCTTATGGCTTATCTTCTGATGCTGCTTTGGTCAGAACTTCTGCATACATAAAACATAATTTTTAGGGTGCATATTTGTTCTTTGTATTTGTCATTAGTTCATTGTATTTGTTATCATCAAAACTCTAACTAAGGGTTGTAGAATCAAACTATGTTCTAACAATCTCCCCCTTTTTGATGATGACAAAAACTAGATTTTTCAATTAAAAATAAAGAACAAAAGTTTAATAGAAACTCCCCCTGAGTTGATTACTTCCCTTAAGTTCCTTGAGCATCAGAGTTTAGCTGCAGCTTTCATCAAAATTTGTACCTGTTCAATTTTTTCAGAAGATAGAGGTTAAGTAATTCAGAATGTTTGAGACTTATGTCTCAGTAAACCATTATTGAAAATATCTTACTTTCTCCCCCCTTTTTGTCAGCTATCAAAAAGGAAATATAATCAGAGCCAAAATAGTTAAATTATATTAAAAAACATGATGCAATGATAAGTTCCAGAACAGAAGAGGTAAAAATTAAGCGTTACAGATAAACATATTTAAAACAAAAATCTAAGAAGGAGGGGGAAGGCGTGTGAACAAAGCTTCCAGCAAGCTCTTGATCTGAGTATTAGACTCTTCTTGCTTGCCCAAAATTCTTTTAATCTCTTTGTTAGTGTCCTCCTGCTTATCCAACCTTGCATGGATTAGAGCATTTTCTTTCTTCAATTCTTCCAGAGTTTGCATGACTAAGGAAGGTGCTGGAGTTTCTTCAGGAGTTGGACGTCGCTTAGAGCATTCTGCAGCTTGTTCAGAGTGAGCCATTTCTTCTACTGTGATCATGTCTTCTGGAGAAGTAGTCAGGGAGATACTTTATGATTCTGGTTGAACTTCATCTAAGGGATGATGCTCTGTCCAGGGAGCATTATCCAGAGAGAGGATACCTTTCTTGAGCAGTTGGCTCAGAACTTGGTCTTAAAAAGCCTTTAGCTTAGTACTAAAGTTATGTTGAACCTGTTCATAACTCTGTTCCTTCAGCTTCAGCGTTTCAGAACTAAGCTAGTTTCTGAATTTTGTCCATATATAATCAGAAGCAGCAGGATTATTCATCTCTTGTCTAACATGCTTCAAAGAATTTATCCATTCCTGCATTCCTATTTCAAAAATCAACAAACTTGTACCAACATCTGATGTGGTTTCAGTTGGTTTAGGTTTGGGAATGGCAATTTTGTGTAAGATGGAAGCTAGTCTTTCCAGCACAATTGGATCAATGACAAGTCTTACGTTGTCAGCTGGACTGTTAGTGGGTGAAGGAGTGGGAGAGTCAGGAATGATGATTGGTCTAGTGGGGGTGTTTGGAGGAGTGGATTCCAAAGATGAAGGGATTTCTGGAATGTTGTGGATGGAGAGAGGCATGCGAATAGCAAGTGGTTCTGTGATTCCAGGTATTGGGATTATATCAGAATCTGTTGGAGATTCTTCAGATTAGTTTGTTGAAACATGGTGAGGTTCTGGTTCATGGATATCAGAGGATTAATTCTCAGAAGGTTGAGCTTCTGGTTGTTGTGAGATGGAGTTCAGATCTTCTGGTTGTGGTATTTATGGTGTGGTATCAGAGTTTGGATTTTCTGGGAGTTGAGAATTTGGATTTTGTGGTACGGGAGCTGAAAAGTCTTGGTCAAATAAATCAATATCAGACAGAACTTTGGAAAGTTCTGGTTGGGTTTGTTCAGGATTTGGATTATGAGAAAGGGAGTGAGTTTCATTCATACCTAGAGTTTCTGATGGATCAAACCCTATGTTAAAGTCTTCAAATGTTTGGG
Organism: Vicia faba; assembly: GCA_948472305.1. NCBI lineage: Eukaryota > Viridiplantae > Streptophyta > Magnoliopsida > Fabales > Fabaceae > Vicia > Vicia faba. The sequence continues at coordinate 1,044,640,311 of OX451736.1, forward strand.
GTGATGGGTTTGCTGGTTGAGAAGGCATGGCTTTAGATGTTGATACATTTTTGATTCTATAGCAGAAACAGAGGAAGGATTACCTTTCTTTTTGGAAGCTTTTGGAGTCCTCTGAGATGGTCCTTCTGCTGCAACTTTCCTCTTCTTGGTCTTCATTAAAGCAACTTCTGGAGCAGCCTTGTGTAAGTCCTGGATATTGATTTCTGGTGTAGTACCATTTTCCTTGCAAGTGTCCAGATATTTGACTATTATTTCTGGTTTAGAGTCAATATCAGAAAATAGAGGAAAACCATCCATAGGTATCCTTCTTGAAGTGATGGTTGCATGAGAAGTAATAGTAGGTTCCTTCTTGATATTCTCAATGATTTTCATCTTCTTCAGATTTTTTGCGTTCAGAGGCTTCCCAGCGGTTGCTTCCAATGTGTTGATTTCTTGGGCTTCACTCAAATGTTCTATCAGCCTATTCTCTGTCAGAATATCTGATATGAGTCTTCCTAAGGGTATCTGTGATCGGTGGAAATAAAACTGACTGTTTTGGAATGCTGGTTCGCAAAATGTCGCGGTAAGCAAGAGTCGCCACCGTCTTTTATTTTCTCCAACAAGGAAAGGACAAAAGCACAACAAAATTGCTTTTCGAGATGTTTCCCAGTTCGGGAGATAGATTTATAGAAAGGGAAGGTGTTAGCACCCTTTCTATCCGTGGTTATCCACGAGCTCTTAGGTACTTGCTCACTATGTTTTAAAAAATGTTTGCTTTTCTTGTGTATGTGGGTTTTGAAAAAGTTTCGTTTTGAAAACTTCTAGGTAACTCTTGTATCTGTCCTCAAGAGTGTATGAAGTATTTGTTTGAAAACTTTTGTTTGAAAGTGTAGGTGCGAAAAGTTGTTTTTTGTTTTTGAAAGAGCAAGTGTTGTACCCCAAAATTTTCCCTCCCATTTCATCAATATTTTCTCACCACAAGACCCTTGGAGCTCAAGATCAAGTTAGCGTTTGCTCTGCTCCTCCTTGCACTGTTGACCCAAATTAGGGTTTGAGTTTGCACAAAGATGTTTTGACCTAAAATGCCCAAGATAACTTTCATTCTTCATGTTGGACTCACAAGTTTATCCATACCAAGTTTCAAGCCTTGATTCCAATCTTTGCCCAGCCAATTGGACAGTTGACCTAGAAATCAGCTGTATTAGGGAAAAAGTCAACTGTGGTCAATTGACAGTCAAACCTCATGATTTTTGACCCACATCAACATTATGAACTCATATGAACCATTTGGTCAAGTTTGGATCACAATTCCACAAGAAATTTGATCAGATCACCAAAAGGGCAAAATGGTCATTTTTAAAGTTTTGACTGCACAAAGGCAATTTTTGACTGTTTGACCTAGCCAATGGCAAACCAAGCTCACATATGGACTCAAGGACTCAATGACATGGTCTTTGCACAATCAACAAGTTCAAAATATCCCAAATGCACAAGATTGACAGATGAAGTTTCCAGTCAACTGATCCAAATTTGACTGTATACTGAAAAGTCAAACTTTGACTTTTTGGTCAAAATCAAGTGCCAAGATTCATTTTTCATCAAGACATGTCAAATTATGAAACTTGTTCATCAAGAAACCAAAAATTACAAATTAGGGGTTTGAAATGAAGAAATTTCATAACTTAGAAATTTTCTAAGTTATGAAATTTCCTAATTTTTTCCTAACTTTGTCCCATCTTTTCATCAAGATACATTTGGATTCAAACAAAGCTCAAAACATGAAAGTTATAGTCCATTTCAAAATCTAAAACTTTGATTCACAAAGTTTCCTCAAAAGAAGCTTGTATCTCAAGTTATGATTTTTGGAATAGGGGTGCAAAACATTCTTAACTTAGAAATTTTTTTGACCTATTTTAGGCAGGATTTTTGCCCAACTTCATGACCACTTTTCACATGCTTCCACTTGGAATTTCAACTTGCATTATAAATATGGATTGTAGTACACATTCCAAGATTTCCAAATTGTCCAAGAACTCATCAAACACCCTTGTGGTTAGGGAGATTCGAATTGGCAAAGTTGGGCAAAAGTCACTTTGTTCATGGCGAAATTCATGTACATAACACTTTGCATTTTCAAACTCAGCTTGCACAAGCTAGGTTACAGGCCTTTTATCTCATCCACACTCATTAATTTAATGCATATCCTTTGTGTTCATGTCTTGTTTTATGTATTTAACCATTACATACAAGATTAAGCCATAAATGGAAAAAGCATTTTAGCCATTTTTGAAAAGATCTACTTCATGTCCAAGTCCATATCTTTGAAGTACAATGAAATCTCTGAGGCACAAATGTGTGGACATATCCCACTGATCAAGAACAAACTTTGCAGCATGTTTAAGGGGTCTGCATGAGCCTGTAACCTAACTTGGCAACTTTTGCTTAAGAAGGAAGAAAACTTGCATTTTGAACAAGAACACACATTCCTGCAAGCAACAGCCTAAACAAACTTTACAAACACTTTTTACTTGATCCAACTAACCTAAAACACGAATCAACCAAGTTTCAAACCTGCTCATTCATCAAAACACAGTTTTGTGGCAAAACAGGGTACCTGCTGCATTTTGATTTGGTCAGCTCAATCCATTCGTGCGCCTTGGCCAAAACCACTTCATACACACTCCATAACATACATACAAACTATCCCAAGCCTTGGAAACAGACTGTAACACCTCTAACCAAGTTCACCATTTTCATTTTTTCAGTTGTGCAGGTTGAGTTACATAGCTCGTTTCAGTTAGTTTCAAAGCAAGCTAGAGGTTGGAAGAGCATCCTTGGACCTCAAGCAAGCTGTACAAGTCCTCACACTGCATTGAAAGTACCTCCTTTGTTGTACACGACTCAAGCTGAACAGGTAAAAGTTTTCACTTCTATCTCTCTATCCAAGCATATCTAGGCTTAGGTTTATGAAGAAAGTATGTCCTATTCATGGCCCTGAAGCTACCCATATCCTCACTTTTCATTTATGTTGTGTGTGCTGAGAGAATTTTGAACCTGAAAATTGGAAAAAACTTAGGTCAAGAATTGGGGGAGAAGAAATTCTCTCTCATTTCTGAGAGTTAGAACGACTTTTTTATATATTTGGAATCGTGGCAAGATGCTCTACACTTTTGATGTTGTAAGTTTTTGATAAAAATCAAGGAATCAGAAGTTAGCAGGTTGAGAAGGAAACGCGCGTTTTCTTTGTTTCAAAGTTGCTGGAGGTTGAAGACAACTCCTTTTGGGCTGGGCTTGGTTCATTTTTCTGTTTGCACCTCATTTCTCCAGATACACCCCCTTGGCCCATTGTGTGATTTTTTAATCATTTTTGACTTTTTGTTTTTTCCCCTGACTTATTATTTTTTGTCAAAATATAAAAAATATAAAAAAAAAAATTTTTCAACCATTTTTGCATTTATTTTGAATTTATTTGCTTTATTTAAACTTGTACATTATAAATAAACATAATACCTTTTATTTAAAACACTAAAAAATACAAAATATATTTTATTTTCTGATTTTTATTTTATCTTTTGAAAACATTTTCTTAAAATACACTTTTTTTGATAAATAATAAATATTTTATTTTTTGTATATATTTAATATATTTAATACATAATATAAATACTTACATATTTATTAGAATATTTAGGACAAAAATATAAAAATAATACATCTTTATTTATATTAATACTTGACCTCAAAAATTACTTTTTTACAATATACTTCCCTTTTATTTATTTTTGTACATAATTAATAAATATTGTATATGATATAAATAATAAATACTATTTATCTAGAAAATTAGGGTTTTGCCCTAAACATGAAAATATCCAAAATTAATCTTTTTTTATTATTTTTATTTCCCTTGTAAATAATCATATACTTACACAAATACATTGATACATTTACATTTGTTTATTCTTGTACATTTGATACATTTTACATTTGCGATTGATTCGATTTGGTTGTAAATATTTGGACACTACTCTCCTATTAAAGTCTCATCCCCATTTATAAATATTTGTACCCCCACTCCCGGATACTTATTTGTAATAGCGTAGACTTTAAATTCCCGCAATTTATCGCTTTCAAATATACCATGGTTAGACCTAGGGTTTGTATGTAAATAAAATCAAACGCTAGATAACCTAATACAAAGACAAATGCATGAAATCAATACACAATCACACTTGCACCCCTAGGGTAATCCCGCTTGTTGCCTTCCAAAATGGGCCATGCTTGCACGTTGAGTTTCTTTGGCAAAACAAAACAAATCAAAATGATCATAGTCCCTCGATGACGCTTTCGAAAGTTGCCTATCAAAATGATCATAGTCCCTTCAAGCAAAATTGCCAAAGACACTTGGCACCATTGTATTCATGGTCCATACGATGACCCGCGCCTGTCCCGTTAACATCCTAACACAAGATTGTCCACCAAATACAATGGTGGAACAAAATTGTTAAAAGGGTTAAAACATAGGAAAAACCTTTGAGTAAATTTAGGGGTAGACAACTCTTAGTTACTTGATCAAACTTGCAAAAACACTTGCCTACTTTTCAAAACCCACTCCACAAACACTTTCAAAACAAACTTCCAAAAAACATTTGAAATATCTTTTCGAAAAGATACACACCTTTGTATATACTCAAACCCGAGTCATTACAACGGTTGCCTAGACAAGGCGTCTTCTTCAAAAATATTTTCAAAACACACACACACACACACACACCACAATTTCAAGCAATTTAAAATCAAAGGTAAGTGATCTAAAACAAGTAACTAAGAGCCCATGGATAACCATGGATGAAAAGGGTGCTAATACCTTCCCTTTTCATAATCTACCCCCCGAACCCACGAAACATCTCAAAAGGTTTTTCCTGTGCTTTTTAACCTTTCCTTTAGGATAAAATAAAAAGTCGGTGGCGACTCTTGCTCAACCGAAACATTTGTGAAAACAAACGCAAAGCTCAAGTCAGTTCTCCCACCTTATCACAGAACTGACGACTCTGTTGGGGATAGACTTAAAAGTGGGGATACCTTAGGATTAGATCACTCTTGTTTTCAATTGCTTACTTTGTTTGCTTTTATATTTGTGGGCTTTGCATCGGAGTTTCATAGATCCTAACCCGGATCTGGGGAATACCCTTTAGGTAGCATAAGCTGTGAGGGACCTGTCCGGCGTAGACCGACATGGGTGAAGCAGTGGCTACGTTGGTGTGACACCTTGGTCTGTACCGATATCCCATGTGTTGCAACGAGGAGAATATGGGTCTTCTAAAGAGTCATTAAGCACCAACCGACCTTAGAACCCTAAATTGACCCAACTTGGACATAGAACGGTAGCAGTATGCTACACTCATTGAGGCTAAACTCTCGCGATGGTTCTGGCCGCAAGAAAAGATTGCGATGCTGGAGTTATGACCGATTGAGGGTAGTCAGTGATATTGAGATCCTCTAGAACCCGGTTACTTTTGATAGGACAAGTCTTAACCAACGAAACTTCAAGAGGGTACTTACCTACAAACCCCATGCAAGCCTAAACCTAAGGACTTGTTTGCTTTGTGTGAATATGATTACCTGTATATACACTCACTTGCTTTCACAACCATGTACATAACATCATAACATCATACCATAGAATTTTCAATAAACCATTTCAGGGATCTCGAGGGTTCTTTTGATGCAGGGTTACGTTGAACCAGACGTCTACAAAAGGGCAAGAGGTTTCTCCTCTAAACAAATGCCATCAAGGATCAAGTGCAACAACTTGAATCAGGGGCTATGACCCACTTGACATGGTGAGCTTGATTCTCGTGGAAAGACATCCACCGGTGCAAAGTTCTCCAATCAAAGATCAAGTGCAACAACTTGAATCGGGGGCTATGACCCACTTGACATGGTGAGCTTGATTCTCGTGGAAAGACATCTACCAGTGCAAAGTTCTCCAATCGAAGACCGAAGTTTAACCTCTAACGTTCTCTTGTGTTTACCCCAAGAGATCCTTGAAAGCATGCATCCACATATCATGCATTACATCTTAACAGTTTTTCCTTTTTTCAGGTTTCCTTACTCTCCTACTGTTTATTTCAGTAAGAGATGGCTCTAGAAAGGACTGCCAAGGATATCCAGGACCAGACTGCTCAGCTGCAGGAAATGTTCTTGAACCTGTCCTTGGGGCAAGAAGAAGTGAAAGCTCTCCTCACAAAGGGCTTGGTCCAGGAAAATTTAAACAATGCCAGGAGTGATCAGTTGGAAGCACTGCAGTCTGAGCTGACAACAATGAGGATCCAAATGACGAGGCAACTGGTGGGCCAGATGGCTCTTATCCAGGACTTGGCTCAAAGACAAGAGGAACTCAAAGTTCTCGTCAACCAACTTCTTCGGGACAACCAACTGGGGCAAACATCTGAGGTTGAGGAGCAAGTCACCACTCAACCCCCCTGCAGACAAGAAGACAAGGGGAAGGCTCCTCTACTTGCTTCAGGGTCGCAACCCCATCAACAACCTCGCCAGCGTCAACGGGGTAATCAGCGTAAACAAGAAACGTTGGGAAGACAGTTCACAGAGACTGACATACCGTCATCTCTAATACTAGAGCGCTTGTTGGAGGTCAATCTGACTGCTTTGAGGGGTCCTATTCGGAAGCCCAATACCTCCGCTCCTAACTATCATCCCGATGCATTTTGTGTGTACCACTCCTACAGCCCGGGACATGACACCGACAACTGTTGGGCCTTGAAGAACAAGATTCAAGATCTGATTGACATTGGAGTGTTGAGGTTCATGCCAGACGGCGAGATGAAAATCTTCCGTTAAGGAGTTCTCCACCTGAAGTGACAAAGCTCAAACTGAGAGACTTTTGCTTCATTTGAATTTTCAAAGTTGTAATTTCTTTTGTTTATTCAAACAATTAACTGTTGATGCCAAAACTCTGTTTTCATTAATGCATTGTGTGATACGGTGGGAGAACTGACTTGAGGTTTTGCGTTTGTATTCGCACTTGTTCGGTTGAGCAAGAGTCGCCACCGACTTTTTATTTTATCCTAAAGGAAAGGTTAAAAAGCATAGGAAAAACCTTTTGAGATGTTTCGTGGGTTCGGGGGTAGATTATGAAAAGGGAAGGTATTAGCACCCTTTTCATCCATGGTTATCCATGGGCTCTTAGTTACTTGGTTTTAGATCACTTGCCTTTGATTTTCAATTGCTTTGAAATGGTGTGTGTGTGTGTGTGTTTTGAAAATGTTTTTGAAATAGATGCCTGGTCTAAGACAACCAATGTAATGACTCGTGTTTGAGTGTTTCACAAAGGTGTGTGTCTTTTCGAAAAGATGTTTCAAATGTTTTTGAAAGTTTGTTTTGAAAGTATTTGTGGAGTGTGGTTTAAAAAGTAGGCAAGTGGTTTTGCAAGTTTGATCAAGTAACTAAGAGTTGTCTACCCCTAAATTTACTCAAAGGTTTTTCTCCTGTTTTAACCCCTTCTAACAATTTTGTTCCACCATTGTATTTGGTGGACAATCTTGCATTTAGGATGTTTAACGGGACAGGCGCGGGTCATCGTATGGACCATGAATGCAATGGTGCCAAGTGTCTTTGGCAATTTTGCTTGAAGGGACTATGATCATTTTGATAGGCAACTTTCGAAAGCGTCATCGAGGGACTATGATCATTTGATTTGTTTTTTTTTGCCAAAGAAACTCGACGTGCAAGCATGGCCCATTTTGGAAGGCAACAAGCGGGATTACCCTAAGGGTGCAAGTGTGATTGTGTATTGATTTCATGTGTTTGTCTTTGTATTAGGTCATCTAGCGTTTGATTTTATGTACATGCAAACCCTAGGTCTAACCATGGTATATTTGAAAGCGGTAAATTGCGGAAATTTAAAGTCTACGCTATTACAAATAAGTATCCGGGAGTGGGGGTACAAATTTACAAATGGGGATGAGACTTTAGAAGAGTAGTATCCAAATAATTTACAACCAAATCGAATTGCGCAAATGTAATATGTAGTGTATAGAAATGTATAAGAGTAGAATAATGTAAATGTGTCAATGTAAAGTAAATGTATTTGTGTATTGTAAATGTGTAAGTGTACATAATTTACAAGTTGAGATGTGAACTTAATGAAAAAATTAAGTGTTTTGTTTATTAAATTTTGTATTCTCGTATTTTGTTAATATGTTCAAAGAAGATATTTCAAGAAAAGAACAGTATTTAATTTAAAGAAAGATTATATATTGATGTAATTATGTACAAACAAAGTTTGAATGAAAAGAAAAAAATGTTTTAAGTTTTTATATAGTAATGTATTTTAATTAGTTATGTACAAAGTTTTTTTTATTAAAAAAAAGAATATTCAACTTAAAAAAAACTATATTTTTTATGTATTAAAAATTAATGTATTTTAATTAGTAATTTTGTGTATAAAAAAAATTAAGGTAATTTAATTTACAAATAAGATTAGGTTAGTTTAAATTGTAGAAAAAAGGATAAGTAAAAAGTTAGCTTAAGTAAAAAAAGAGAAGGAATGGGCCTAAAGGATTTTCGGGCTTAATCAGAATTTGAAACATAAGCAAAAGGGGGGGGGGGTGCCAACTGAAACGGGCTTAGGCACTTTAAACGGGCAAGGCCCATTGTTTTGACATAAATGTTTTAGGGTTTGAAATGGTTTTGTGCATTTGGGAAAGCTAGGGTTTGTCATACAGAGATGCGGCGCCGTTTACTTTCGTCCTCGTCTTCGTCCTTCTCACGCCTTCGCCTCTGAACGCCTCTCCGTCTATGGCCGGCCATCGTCATCGTCCGCTCTTTCCTCTTCCATGGTTACCCAGGCGATGGTTCGTTCAAGGTGGTAATTCTCGTCTTAGCATTTTTTAGGGTTTTCACTTTTATATCTTGCATGTTCTATTTTCCATTGTGTTCTGATCTTAAGTGTTATTGTTGTTTCTGTTTGAGGTATGAAAGGGAAGGAAAGAAAAGATACTACCTTGACCCTTGGAGACGGAGGAGAAAGTGGATTGGGAGGCGCTGTGGACGGCCAAACAGAGAGATACACGTGATGAGCTAGCTTGCTTGTTTTGTTGGAGAACCCGGTACTTTTGTATTGATTCTTTTTTTGTTGTTGGTTTGATGATGACAGGCTTGAAAACCCTTACTTTATCACCTCTTTTCTTCTTCTTGTCTCTTTGGGTGTTTGCCTCTGTACGTTGCTATGCCTTTTTCCTCAGTTGCCTAGTATGTTTGCAGACTTGTATGCTTATTCTGAGTTGCCTAGCTTTGACACTTCTTTTCCTCTTTATGAACTTCGCTTCAGTTGCCTTCAATGATGATTTATTTGCCTATGATGAAAGTTTTCTGAGGCTTTGGTTGCCCTACTCTGTATTGCCTTGAATGTTTGCTTATCCTGAGTTATTACTTTGCCTCTTCCACCCTGTGCCTTAGTTGCCTCGTATGCTTGACCCTATTGGATTCTTTATCCTCTTCTTCTTGTTGCCTTTTGCTGCTGTATGCTTGGATATTTGGTATGCTTGTTGATGTTATGTTTGAGTTGCCTTGATGATTAACCCAGTGATGACAATGTTCTTAGGGTTTGTGTTGGTTCGAATGTTTGTTGGTATTGAGTTGAATGCTATTGTGTCTGATTTGTGTATTTGCCCAATGATGAAATTTTTCTGAGGGCTCGTGTTGGTTTGGAAACTAGTTTTGGAAAGGGCTTGACAGTTTGGTGCTTGAGGGATTTGTCTTTATAGGTTGATGTGTTGGGTGTTGGTGAGTTTTTTGATATGCTGTTTATGTTTTTTACAGTTCTTGAAGGGGCTTGGCCTTTTTGTATTGTTTTTTGGGTTTAGACAGGTTGATGCTTAAGCTTGTATCAGAGTAGGTGTTTTTTTTGAATGGTAAGGCTTGTGGTCTTTGAAGGTTAATGCAGGTTTTGGACTTGTGTGTACCGAGTTTGTGTTTTTTGGTTATGTGTTGGTTGAAGCAGTTTGAAAGGCTTTGAAATATTTGAATCAAGTAAGGCTTTAGTGCTTTACTGGTTGGGCAGTTCTGTTTTTTTGTTACAGTTTTGTTTGTATCTCCTTTTGTTTATCTTGTTTCTGCCTCGTCTGTACTGTGTTATTACAGTTTTGTTTTATATCTTTTCTTGCCTAAAGCCTGAGCCCTGTAAGCCTCCTTCTTTCACTCTCTCTCTCCTCTCTCTTAACAGTTTTTTAAGCATTTAATATTGCTTATATTGTCCTTTACTGAAAAGGTAGCTGGCCTGAACATGATGACATTGAAACTTGCTTGCTTGCAATATTGGTTTTACCCTGCATACTTTATCTTTTCTTCCAGATTTTATGCTTCTTTGACAGCCCTTTTTGATAGCCTTTTGTACTTTGATATCTTGATATCCTTGGACAACTTTGGACAATTAGTTGCTTTGACAACTTTTGACTTGGTTTATGCCATTCAGTTTGGTTTGCCTTCTTTGGTTGAAAACTTGAAACTAGGCAGCATGTGTGACAATTTTGAATTTGTGCAAATTATACTTTTATGCATTTCATGTCTTTTTCTTTTGCAAGCATTTTTCATCCCTCTCTGTGAACCGGGAGAAATCTCGTAATTTGCAGAGAGGGCAAACTGATTCCGGCCAGTTTCCTTTAATGATGAATCTATTCTTTTATCTGTCTGTCTTTTAATTTTATCTGCTTTGACTTTTCTTTTTCTCTTTGTTTTGCAGATAAACAATCAAATGGAGCAAAAGAGGAGGCATTGGATAGAAGATTTGAAGACTTAGGGATTTTTAGGATAGTTTTAATTCATTTCAATTATTTGTACTATTATTATTGTAATCAAAGATGTAAATAAATTTACAGTTTGTTCAAATAATAACTTGTAACAAAACAATTAAAGATGAATGAAATCCTTTTTGTCAGTTAATTCTTCTTTCAACTCAATGTTCATTTAATTATTTTGAATTTCTTAAATTAAAATAACCGGAAGTATCCAATTATTCTGACTTAGAAAAATAATTAATAAACATTGTGGCCTTGTCATTGAATCAATAATAAACCTGGTGCTTCAAATATCCAATGCACAGTTAATCAAACCAATATCCAGATATTTATCTTTTTACTGATCAAATCAAACACTGTAGATTCTCAATTTAAGTACCTCAGCCTTTATCTCATCTCAAATCAAATGCCTTAGCCTTTACTGATTAAACAACAACCTGCAAGTTCTTGATTCAAATGCCTCAATCCAAATCTCAGAGTAAACTGAAAAGAACTGTAAAATTAATTCTTTCTGCGCGCACAAACCCTGGCTCTTGATTAAATGTCAAAGAAACGTCCGCCTGATTAAAACCTGAGCCAAACTCAAACAAAACCCTAACAATTTGCTTGAACTGTTCCAGAGCCATGAAAACCCTAATTTTGTCTGACTGTCGAGAAAAGTCTGTTTGACCGATTCTTGAACCAGTCTAAAAAATCAGGAAATGCCCGAGGCTGTGATTTCTTGTGGAAAAATACAAGGGCAAATTTTGGGGTACAACAGTTGCCCCTGTTCAATCTTCTTGAACCTGAAGAGTTAGATTGGCAAGTTTGCCTTTTGTGACTTGAAGGTAAAAGGAGATTGGACACTAGAGTGCCCAAAAATTTGCACTCAGTGATGTGATGGTAGAGGGAATGGGCTTACAGATTCCATTTGGTGATGGGCTTAAAGATGCCATTTGGAGGTGTAATGGATAGTTGTGGAGATGGGCTTACAGATGCCATCGGGAGGTGTGACGGAACTTTGTCGGGAATGGGCTTATAGATGCCATTTGGAATTGTTGGTAGGAGGATAGGCTTATAGATGCCATCTGAAGATGATTGTTGAACTGTATGTTATTGGTGAGTGGACGAGTATCAGAAAGGCATCTATGTTTTGGAACATCTTTGAACTGGGGATCTGAAAAAGCAATAGATTGACATCCATGTTTGGAGAATCCGTAAACCGTTTTCAGAAGTTGGAGTTGAATAAGCAATAGAGCAGCATCCGTTGCTGGGAAGCGTCCGTAAACTGTTTTCAAAAGTCTTGAAGTGGAGAAGGAACTGGTGTAGGGTTTCCTGATGATGAGTCCGTGTAAAACTGCATCTGAATGAATCTGGAATAAGTATCAGAATGTCGCCGTGTTTGGGTCACATCTGAACTATTTCTGGATGGATCTCGGAAGATGATGATTTTTGTCTGTTGATTGATCTTTTCCTGAAAAGGTAAAGAGTCAGTTGTATGCAATGTCATGATGCATGATGCAATGTATGTTACATCAATGTTGATGATATGAATGTGATGAATGCGCAGGTAAGCTGGTGAGCTGTCTTGCTGAGGATAGATGAATCCTGGATGGCTGGAGACAAAAGAATCTTGACTGCTGCCGGGGAAAATAATTCCTTGGCTGCTGCTGGGAAGGGCAAGAATCTTTTGATTGCTGCAGATGAGAAATCCTGGGACCACTGTTGAGGGATCAGGAGCTTGGGTTGTATGTCAATCTACTAGGGAATTCCTGTCTCGAGGAGATCTTCACTGGGGAATATTCGAATATTCTGTGAGGAACTGAGAATGAGAGTGTGATCGGTGGATTTAGAACTGACTGTTTAACGCTGGTTCGCGAAATGTCGCGGAAGCAAGAGTCGCCACCGTCTTTTATTTTCTCCAACATGGACAGGACAAAAGCACAGCAAAATTCCTTATGAGAATAGTTCTCGGTTCGGGAGGTAGATTTATAGAAAGGGAAGGTGTTAGCACCCTTTCTATCCATGGTTATCCACGGGCTCTTAGATACTTGCTCTTATGTTTTCAAAATGTTTGCTTTTCAAAATGTGAGTGGGTTTTGAAAAAAAAGTTTCTTTGAAAGACTTCTGAATAACTCTTGTATCTGTCCTCAAGAGTGTTTGAAAAATTTGTTTTGAAAACTTTTGAAAGTGTAAGGTGTGAAAAGTATTTTGTTTGTTTTTGAAAAGAGCAAGTATCTATGAGTCATCTACCTACCCTAAGGAATTAAGCTGTGTAAGTGTCCTTTAGGTAGTGCCATCCCATCATTGAGAGGTAGGTAGCACCACCGTTGGAGGTGTTCGGGTCAATTCGATTTGAGGGACAGTGTGGTCGCCGAAGCAACAGTTAAGATACCTTAGAAGCTACCCTTATGTCCTTGATCCTTTTTTAATCCGAGGCAACCGTTTCGAGGCAACTGTTTCGAGGCAACTGTTTCGAGGCAACCGTTTCGAGGCAACTTGTTTCGAGGCAACTGGATCATGGACATAAGGACCGTTAAGACGTCCTATACTTGACGACCACGTTTCGAAGGCAACAAGTGAGGCGTACCCTAGAAGTGGTGTGTGTATTTGTGTGTTGTATTCAGTTAACGTTTGTCTTGTTAATTATTGAGCTACGAGTTGTTTTTATTTACATACATTCTTTCATGCAAGTTAACAGTTAAGGGGTGCAGAAAGTAAATTGCGAAAACATAAATCCTACGCTATTACAAGGCGCGGGTCTATACATCGCCAAAAATTACAAAGACCCGTTTTTGGTAAATAAGTACGGAAAATAAAAAAACGGTAAAAGTCCTAATTACTATTACATGTCCGGAGCAATTACATAATAATCGAACAAATTAAATGCGCGCGAATAAATTAATCGGGAATGTCCAAGGGTGTTGACCCTTTTAAGAAAAGGAAATTAATTTTTTGGTCTTTTTTATAATTAAAATAACATTGAAGCTAATTAATAACTAATTAATTTAATTTAATTAAAAGAAAATATTTTGTTTTTTATGTTTTTATGAAATAGAAAAAATAAAAAAAGAAACAAAATTAAACGTTAACCTAAATCTAAGCTATTTTAGTTATTTTAAGAAAAAGTTAAAATGGCCTAATTATGATTAATTTATTTGAGATTTATTTACAAAAATAAAATAATAATAATAAAAATAATATTAGTTCAATTTTTTTGGGTTTTTTTATGAAAATGGTTAATTGATTAATTACTAATAATAAATAAAATAAAAAAAAGGGTTAGAAATTAAATTGAAAAATAAAATGAAAACAAAATAATAAACCAAATGGAGGGGTGCTGGGCCAGGAATGGGGGTGTGATGTTGAATTTTGGCCCATTAGCAGGAAGCCTCGCTTGACTTTTTTAATCACCTATGTCTACGTTGACTCCAGAGTATGGTGTGCTGGCCTTCTGGACCTTTGGATCTGCATGGAAAGACACATGGCTGCTTGGATCTTGGAGTCACATGGTGGCCTGTTTTGACTATGCTGCATGGAATCAAGTTGAACAAAACAATAGAAATTATTTGGGGGGACCTGGTGTGATCGGTGGAGCTGGAACTGACTGTTTAACGCTGGTTCGCGAAATGTCGCGGTAAGCAAGAGTCGCCACCATCTTTTATTTTCTCCAAATGGAAAGGACAAAAGCACAGAAAAATTCCTTATAGAGATTGCTCTCGGTTCGGGAGGTAAGTTATAGAAAGGGAAGGTGTTAGCACCCTTTCTATCCATGGTTATCCATGGGCTCTTAGATACTTGCTCATTTGTGTTTTCAAAAATGGTTTGCTTGCTTTTCAACTGTGGGTTTTAAAAAGTTTCTTTGAAAATTCCAGTTCGACTCTTGTATCGGTCCTCAAGAGTGTTTGAAAAATTGCTTTCGAAAGCTTTTTGAAAATGTGTTGGTGTGAAAAGTATTTTTGATTTGTTTTGTTTTGAATTAGAGCAAGTATCCACGAGTTGTATACCTACCCTAAGGAATTCGTCTGTGTAAATGTCCTTTAAAGTAGTGTCATCCCACCATTGAGAGATAGGTAGCACCACCGTTGGAGGTGTTCGGGTCAATTCGAGGTTCGGGACATGGTGATCACCGGAGCAATGGGAAGACACCTTAGAAGCTACCCTCATGCCAGGTTCCCGGATCATGAGGACTTACTAAGACATCCTCTACTCGACGATCACCTTTCGAGGCAAGGCAACAGTGAGGCGTACCCTAGGGGTGGTGTGTGATTTGTGTGTCGTTTTCAGATATTTTATTTTGTTCATGTTAAGGGTGGTCTATGCGTTTGTTTTTATTTTTTGTCCATTCATTCTTGCATGCATTTATTTAAGAGTTAAAAAGTGCGAAAAAGGTAAAGTTCTAAACTATTACAAAAGGCGCGGGTCCACATCGCCAAAATTTCCAGGACCCGATTTGACAGAAAATAAAGAACGTAATAAAGTAAAGTGCGGAAGATTAAAATGTCCGAGTTTACAAAGCTTTGGGAGAGGTACATAAATATTAAAAGGAAAAGAAATAAATACGCGAATTGAAATTTAAATTAGAAACGAGGGCGTTGGACCCTTTTAACGAAATTAAATTAAATGATTAAATTAATGAAAATTAAAATGAAAGGGAATTATTTTTGGTTTTTTTGTATTTTATGATTTTAATGAAAAAGATTAATTAAAATAAAATATTAACCCTAATTCTATAACTTTTATTTATTAAGAAAAAATATTAAAGTTAAACCTAAATTAACCTAATTATTTACATGCAATTTTGATTTATAAAAATAACTATATTTTAATAATTAATTATTATGAAAGAAAAGAAAAAAGGATAAAAATTATTACAAACCCTAATTCTACCAAATTTTAGATTGATTAAGAAAAATATTAAAATTTAACCCTAAGTTTAAAAGCTAAAATCAATTAATGAAGTTTATTTACAAAAAAATAACATTAAGTGAAAATACTTATTTTTGTCTTTTTTTCTGATTTTTTTATTGTTTTTTATATTTTTTATGAAAATATTTAAATTAAAGAACTAATTAAAAATAATAATTGAATCAAAATAAAAATGGAAAAAAAATATAAAAAGAAATTTGCAAACCTTTGGGGGTTCTGTCCCCAGTTGGAGGTGAATTGTTAGCATTTTAAGCCCATTAAGGTTTTGGCCTCGTTGACCTTTCGATTAGCATGCCTGTGTATTGACTGAGGTTCATCATAGTCTTCAGATCTGGTCCCTTGATTGAGTGCAGTGGGACGCGTGGACGGCTTGATAACGTGGATGCATGATGGACACTAGTATTGAAATTGTACACAAGCATTAATAACAAAATAATATGAAAAGGGGTGGGGACCTGGGATCGAACCCAGGTCCTGTGGTTCACCAATGTACACGCCTTGCCAACTGCTCCATTTGGTTTCTTTGTATATTACCTAACCAACAAACATTATAAAATAAAGCGAAAGTTAGTGCCTTTTTGCGCGCGAAAGTTTAAATGAGCCAATCAGTCTTGGCCACATAATCGTCTTCTCCATGGCTTTGTTTTTTCCTGAAATAAAAAAAGAATGGGCAACGGTTTTGAACCGTCCCCAAAAGCAACATTATGAAAAATAGCGATTAGGCCGTCCGGCCACATAAATTAGGCGCGAGGGTGGATTTAGCATCGTCCAAGCATGCTGAATTGAACGGCCTAGGTTTCGTGTTCCAATTTTTCCATATGCACAAACGCCCAATTCAAGGTTCTGAAAAACCTAGATATCGTCCATGGTAGTTTCTTCAATGGTGAGTAAAAATTCAATTCAGCTACATGGTTAGCTTCAGGGAGGTCCCATTAGTATAAATCAAACATAAAAATGCAATGAAAATGCCTAAATCTTAGAATACGATTATGAAAAAAATATGTAAAAGTGTGAATCCTATTCACCAATTCTGGACGTTAGGGGCGTGGAAAATGATTCAAATGCGTTGCTTGATGTCTCAGGAAGGTGATAAGACAATTATTTTTGCTTGAAACCTCTTAGAACCCTGTTTTCAGTTTTGAGAATTTTAGGCAAAAGTGCAAGTTTGATTATGGAGTTTATGCGCAGCTGGGAGGTCCTTTGCACGAGGGTTAGCTTGCATATATATGTATCAATGATTTAGGTCAAAGAAATTGATCAAAAATCCATGAATTGATGAAAAGGATATTTGATTTTCAAGCCATGATTTTTCCAATCTTTTTCAAGCATATTTGGTCTCAATCATATCCAATCACCATAATTCCTTCCATATTTGATTGTACACGAAATCTTAAGCCTATTCTATGTACAAAAAGATTTAAAAATTAGGTTTAGTATTTTTCATGTATTTTAATTAATTAAATGAATTATTAATAATAAAAAATCCAAATAAATAAATAAAAATGAAGAAAAACTTCCCTTTGGGCCACATGGTCGTGCACATGCCTTGGATGATGAATTGTGGAAGAAAAAGAGGCCCATTAGCAATTTTAGGTCATTTGAAGCAATGTTGACTTTTCAAAATATCCAAAAATTTCCCAACTTCCACAAGGCATAACTTGCTCAATTCTTAAGCTTTGCTCATGTTCTTGGCCATTTTGGAAAGTTCTTTGAGTTCTCTAACCAATGTCTTTGGTCCCATGTCATTTTTATTTACCAATCTCAAGTTATGGCCTTTGACTTAAAGTCTCTTTTTGTTGACTTTTGAAAATGACCTATAATGTTGAAATTGATAACTTTTTGTGAGAGCATTTATTGGACTTGAAGTGTGAAGAGGAGTTGCAGGAAATGTCTTTATCTTCAAAATGAGCTTTGGATGGAATTTTTCTGATAATCCATGTGAAAGTTATGCCCTGGTCAATTTACAGTTGACTTTTTCAACTGTCCAAATAAGGAAACTTTTGCATCTTGATGATTTTTGAGCCAAGCTTTGAGAATCATGATCAAGCATTGATCAAATGATGTTTGTGGCTTCAAAATGAGATTCTTACCAAAAATTTGGACTTTTGACTGTCAAATGACCATTTTGCCGCCTACAGTTGACTGTAGTGCAATTAGGGTTTTTGACTGTGCAATTTTGTGCTGTAAGTCTTGAAACTTGGTATGAGGATGTTTGACCATATTTATAGGCATGTGAGACTTTATTGGACTCTTGGAAACTTCATTTACTTTGTCAGAACCAGAACCCTAATTTTGACTGTTAGGAGGCCTTTGAACTATGCAACCCTTGGGGACTTTTTGAAGCTTTGACTTGGCAAATTTTGAAGAATATGGGAGGGCAAATTTTGGGGTACAACAGTTGCCCCTGTTCAATCTTCTTAGACCTGAGGATGCAGATTGGCTGACGTGCCTTTCGTAATCCGAAGGTAGAAGATGATTGAACACTAGAGTGCCCAGAAATTTGCGCTCACATAGTAGTATGATGGTGGAATGGGCTTATAGATGCCATTTAGAGATTGATGGATAGGATGATGGGCTTATAGATGCCATGCTAAGAGATGATGGAAGGTGGACGGGCTTATAGATGCCATCTGGGTGTCAATCGCATAAGAGATTCCTTAGCGATAACCTGCGTACCTGCAAAAGAAAGATGAGTACCTGACATGTTGCAGGAGCTGGTCTTCAGATGCTTTGTAGATGTGTCCCGACTGGTTAAAGGAGCTGGATCTGGAGCTTCAAACGATGATGAATGAACCAGGGATGGTTACTACCTCAACAGGAATGGTGAGAGAACCTTGGATGATTTTAACCTCAACAGCAATCGTTGAGAAAATCTTGGGATGATTACTACCTCCGCAGTATCGGGGAGAGAACCATAGGCGACTACAACCTCAACAGCAATCATTGAGAGAATCTTGGATAACTTCAACTTCAACAGCAATCGTTGAGCGAATCTTGGGATTACCACCTCCGCAGTATCGGGGAGAGAACCATAGGCGACTACAACCTCAATAGCAATCATTGAGAGAATCTTGGATAACTTCAACTTCAACAGCAATCGTTGAGCGAATCTTGGGATTACCACCTCCGCAGTATCGGGGAGAGAACCATAGGCGACTACAACCTCAATAGCAATCATTGAGAGAATCTTGGATAACTTCAACTTCAACAGCAATCGTTGAGCGAATCTTGGGATTACCACCTCCGCAGTATCGGGGAGAGAACCATAGGCGACTACAACCTCAACAGCAATCATTGAAAGAATCTTGGATAACTTCACTTCAACAGCAATCGTTGAGCGAAATCTGGGATTACCACCTCCGCAGTATCGGGGAGAGAACCATAGGCGACTACAACCTCAATAGCAATCATTGAGAGAATCTTGGATAACTTCACTTCAACAGCAATCATTGAGCGAAATCTGGGATTACCACCTCCGCAGTATCGGGGAGAGAACCATAGGCGACTACAACCTCAATAGCAATCATTGAGAGAATATTGGATAACTTCACTTCAACAGCAATCATTGAGCGAAATCTGGGATTACCACCTCCGCAGTATCGGGGAGAGAACCATAGGCGACTACAACCTCAACAGCAATCATTGAGAGAATCTTGGATAACTTCACTTCAACAGCAATCGTTGAGCGAAATCTGGGATTACCACCTCCGCAGTATCGGGGAGAGAACCATAGGCGACTACAACCTCAATAGCAATCATTGAGAGAACCTTGGATGACTTCACTTTAACAGCAATCATTGAGCGAAATCTGGGATTACCACCTCCGCAGTATCGGGGAGAGAACCATAGGCGACTACAACCTCAATAGCAATCATTGAGAGAATCTTGGATAACTTCTACTGAGTCTTTATCAGGAAAATCTGTTTGGGGTCGATTTAACTGGACTAGAGAAGGCCTTGGACTGGATAAGAAACGGAAAAATCTTTGGAGTCGATTTAGCTGAACCGATTTAGGTCTTGAAATGTCTTCAACTGGAAAAGCAACAGGGAGATCTTAGGGTCGATCTGACTGAACCAAAGAAGGCCTTTGACTGGATAAGAAACAGAGAAATCTTTGGAGTCGATCTAACTAAGCCAGACTAGGTCTTTGAAATATGATTGAGAACCTAACTGAATATTTCCTGAAAGGTAAAGGTCAGTCATATGCAATGCGTGATATGGATCAAGCAATGATGTTCTCAACATAAATGAGATTTGTAAGATATGATGCGTACATGCATGCTATAATGATGTATGGAAGTGCGATGTTTATGAATGTATGTTTTCGTCTTAGGAAAGTAAATCCTTTGACGGGTGCCGGGAAGTCACTCCTGGGTTGATGTTGGCAAGTAGATCTTTGCTTCCACTGGGAATGATAGTTGCAAGAATACCGGTAGGAGAAGATAACTCCGTTGGGGATAAACTTGGCGAATGGAATATTCCACGGGGAGAAAAGTACTCTAACGATCTTGCTGGGAAACAAAACTCTGTGGGGAGCGAGGTACTTTGTTGAATTGTTGATAATAACTTGCTGGGGATACCCTTGTTGTGTTGGGAGTGTTGATAGACTTCGCTGGGGTAAGAAGACTTCGTCGAGGACGCTCTTTCCGTGGCTTTCGGCTGAGGATAACCCAGTTATATCCTGGTAAGGAAATAACTCTTTGAATAAAGCCGGGGGACGCGTTCGTGCTCTGCGGGGATAAGCTTCCAGAATCTACTGGGGATAAGCTTACTGCTTGGGGAGATGGATTCCAACTTTTTTGGGGAAGCTGGATTGGACTCTCTTGGGGAAGTGACTCCTTTGAATATTTGATATACCGCCGGGGAACAATCTCTAGGTCAAGACTGCCGGGGATGCCTGTTAAGAGTGCATATATGCTGCTGGGGAATGTTGAGATCTGCTGGAGGATACCCAACTTCCTTAAGGTTTGATAGTAGCTTTGCTTGAGAGTGCTCTGACTGGCTGGCTCACTCTCTGGGGAATTAGGATATCTGGTTATGTTCTTTAGTTGATCCTACCTTGGTGCCTTGGAGGATAGAACAATTAGATTGCTTGGGCAACTCATTATTGCCCCTGTTTCTGAGGTGGGAGAGGAAGACCTGTGAGGTGCTGATAGTTGTTGATGGACAAACTCTTCTTCTGATAGGCCAGTGACAAGATGCCGGGACATAGTCGTACGCTTTTGATCCTTAACTTTTGCCTGGACCGCCCTTTCGGGTTTTCAGTCCACCGGGATACCCATTTTTGCCCAAGCCGCCTTTTCAGGTTTTCGACTTGCCGGGTGTACAGATTTTTTCATTTCATCCCTTCATTTTGCCCGAACCCTTTTGGTTCGCCGGGAAGCCCTTATTTTTGCCTAGGTGTGTCAACCTAGCGGGTCTTTGATTATGCGTATTTTTTTTTCCGACCATGTCCGTGCTTTCAGGATGCAGGGAGTTGTCACTGTTAGGAGTGTTTTGTTGTCATACCACCCGAAGATCTTCGTTTGATCGTCCAATGTCCCAAGTGACTCAGGCGGAGATTTGCCCCAGGCTATTAGGCGTTTTGAGAGATTCTCTGAATTGACTTAACTGCCCCAGATGATGGACAATGATCATGTCGTGCCCCTTGATTGGAAGTGCTTATGTTCATTAGGCTTTCATCGTGCGAATTTCCCTGCTGTTCAAACAAATAGTCATATGTAAACAATGTTATATAAAAAATGCAAAGCTTATGTCTGTCTTGAAGATTTTGAAAATGCATTCTTTTTCATAAAACAAGTGAATGTTTGTAAAACGTGATGTCAACTCCGTATTTACCCTAGGCCTTAAGGAGTCAGGATACCTTTTGTAACAGTATGCTTTCGAACTAACCCATGCTTCAGCTAGGACTTTTAAGGGTTATAACGTGGCCTGGTTCATGGTTCAAGAAACAAAGGATAAAGGCTCAAATTATTTGTACCCACCCGCTCTTCGTGATGTTCTCCAAACCTAAACTCAGTTGATCATACGTTAGACCTTGTTTGAGTCTTTGCTCTGATTTTTCGGTGATGATTCGGATATTGATAACTTATTTTGAATAGGCAGTCCTTCCTTTTTTGTTGAGGGTTTGTAAGACCTCTTTATTTTTGATTTTGCTATCCCTGAATTTTGCCTGAACTGTTTCTTTTGTGATTACAGTCAGCGGGATGCCCCCGTTTTGTAAGTCTCCTTCATAGGTTTTGACTTAATGGGCTTTTTTATTTTTTAGATAATGACTGTCTTTCTTTATTGATTATTCGGAACCATCACTGTCTTTCTTTGCTTTGTAAGGACCTCTTTGGTGCCATTCGTTATGCACTTGGATCAACTGAGAGACTACCCTGCCCCAGGTTATGATTAAGGGTTTTAAATTTCGAAAAGAAAAACTCCTACTTCTTTGGCTCAGAGGGGTTGACGAGGGATTATCTTCCTTATAACTCCAGTGTTTAGGGATTTGAAACAATGCCTGTACCTCATCAGCGGGGTCTGTTCAAAAGCATACTGTAGATTATGGTATCGTTTTCGTCATCCTCCCTTAAGAGGCTTAGAGTTTTTAGATCAAGAGTTGACATCAGAAAAAATATGAAAATAATTTGCATTTAGTGAATACGAATATATTGTTTCAGAACAGACATATGCGATGCATTAATGAAATAACAATGTTTAACATGAGTAAGTGTTTGAACAAAAGAAAATCGCAACTTGAACATTCGAATGAACAAAAATTTCTCAATCCTAGCCATGATTTGGCAAGGGAGCAGTGATTATGTTTGGAGTCTTGGGTACTTCAAACTGAATCTCTCCAGCGTCGATCATGTCTTGAATCTTGTTTTTGAGAGGCCAGCAGTTGTCCTTAGTATGCCACGGGCTATCAGAATGGTATGCGCACCTATCGTTGGGATGATAGTTAGGAGCAGAAGTGTTTGGATTCCGGAGAGGAGCCCTTAAGGTGATCAGCCCTGCCTCTAACATTTGTTGTAGTGCTTGATCCAGCGACATGTTAATTTTGGTGAACTGCCTTTTAGGCTTGTCTGGTTTGCTCTGATCAGCCCGTTGTTCTGGGTGAGGTTGTTGTTGGACCTGTGAAGTAATAGCAACTTGGAGAGACCCAAACCTTTGACTTCTTGGAAGTTGATTAATGACTGGGTCCCTGACTTGGGCTGGTTGCTTCATGTCTTGATGAAGCTGACTGATCATGGCCCTCATCTCTCCTTGCTCCTGAGTTAAACCTTGAATGAGTGCCCTTTGCCCCAGCATCTGGGTTTTCAATGTGTCTACCTCAGCTTGTAGACGTTTCAGCTGTTCGTCCTTGTCATCTTCAGGACTCTTTCTGATCAGATTCCCCATGAGGAGTGTCCTCAACTCTTCCTGCCCCTTGGATAGGCTTAGGAAGATCTCTTTGAACTGAGTCTCTTGAGTGTGAGGGTCCTGGTTATCTTGTTGTGAAGCCATTGCTGAAATAAACAGCGAGAAAGGTAAGTGACCTGCAACAAGGATACCTGTTATGCAATGATGAGTATGACATGCATGTAATGTTTTCAAGGACCTCGCGGGATAAACAAGAAAATTTGTTAGAATTTGGGTCCGGTAGCTTGATTGAATGAACTGCATATTATTGAGAGTCTTCTTCAAAGGGTCAAAGGCTCACCATATCCAGTGGGTCATAGCCTCTGACAACCTTGGCTAGGGCAACCTTCTTCAAGTGTCAAAACTCACCATATCAAGTGGGTCATAGCCTCTGACTACCTTGGCTAGAGGAAAATAAATCCTCTTTGCTCCTTGCTGGGATAGTTGATTCACCATGACCTGCATCACAAGCCCTTGAGATCCTTGAAATGGGTTAGGATGTATGCAATGATATGATGTCATGATGCATGGGGTGATGTAGATACCCTGTTATGAGTCCCGATTAAGGACTATAAACAAAACCTGCAAGAAATTCAGTACACTTTGTTATGAGTCCCAATTAAGGACTATAAACAAAACCTGCAAGCAACTTAGTAAACCCTGTTATGAGTCCCTATTGAGGACTATAAACAAAACCTGCAAATAGCTCGAGTGTCAGACAACAAGCATGCAAATAGTCAAGTACGAAGGCACACAAGTCACACAAGAGAAACCCTTAGAGTTTAGGCCAGCATGGGGTTTGGGTATTACCCTCTTGAAGTTGGTGGGCTCAACCTGTCCTATTAGAAGTAACCGGATTCTAGGGGTCCCAATATCACTGGATTGCTTTCATTGTTCATCGTTTCGATTTAGCCACTGAACTGGCGACCGAAATATTCCAAGAAAGCAACCCTCAATTGAGTGTAGTATCGAGTATCAACCAACCTCAGACTGCACCAAAGTCAGTTATCTCACTACCCTAAAGAGGCCAAGATAGTTCAATTAAGGTTCCTAAGGTCTGTTGATGCTTCACGACACCACGCGGAGGCCCCGTACTCTCCTTGACTGAACTCAAGGGTTACCGGTACACACCAAAGTGCCACATCAACGTAGCAGACTGTTTCAACCATGTCGGTATACCCCACACAGTTCCCTCACAACCTTGTTGCTACTTTCTAAGAAGGTATCCCCAGATCCGGGTTAGGATCTATAGAACTCCCAAGACAGTCCCACAATTTAAAGCAAACAAGGAAAGCAATTGAAAACACAGTTATGAACTAACCCTAAGGTACACCTCACTTTAAGTTAAGTCCCCAGCAGAGTCGCCAGTTCTGTGATCGGTGGATCTGGAACTGACTGTTTAACGCTGGTTCGCGAAATGTCGCGGTAAGCAAGAGTCGCCACCGTCTTTTATTTTCTCCAAATGGAAAGGACAAAAGCACAGAAAAATTCCTTATAGAGATTGCTCTCGGTTCGGGAGGTAAGTTATAGAAAGGGAAGGTGTTAGCACCCTTTCTATCCATGGTTATCCATGGGCTCTTAGATACTTGCTCATTTGTGTTTTCAAAAATGGTTTGCTTGCTTTTCAACTGTGGGTTTTAAAAAGTTTCTTTGAAAATTCCAGTTCGACTCTTGTATCGGTCCTCAAGAGTGTTTGAAAAATTGCTTTCGAAAGCTTTTTGAAAATGTGTTGGTGTGAAAAGTATTTTTGATTTGTTTTGTTTTGAATTAGAGCAAGTATCCACGAGTCGTCTACCTACCCTAAGGAATTCGTCTGTGTAAATGTCCTTTAAAGTAGTGCCATCCCACCATTGAGAGGTAGGTAGCACCACCGTTGGAGGTGTTCGGGTCAATTCGAGGTTCGGGACATGGTGATCACCGGAGCAATGGGAAGACACCTTAGAAGCTACCCTCATGCCAGGTTCCCGGATCATGAGGACTTACTAAGACATCCTCTACTCGACGATCACCTTTCGAGGCAAGGCAACAGTGAGGCGTACCCTAGGGGTGGTGTGTGATTTGTGTGTCGTTTTCAGATATTTTATTTTGTTCATGTTAAAGGTGGTCTATGCGTTTGTTTTTATTTTTTGTCCATTCATTCTTGCATGCATTTATTTAAGAGTTAAAAAGTGCGAAAAAGGTAAAGTTCTAAACTATTACAAAAGGCGCGGGTCCACATCGCCAAAATTTCCAGGACCCGATTTGACAGAAAATAAAGAACGTAATAAAGTAAAGTGCGGAAGATTAAAATGTCCGAGTTTACAAAGCTTTGGGAGAGGTACATAAATATTAAAAGGAAAAGAAATAAATACGCGAGTTGAAATTTAAATTAGAAACGAGGGCGTTGGACCCTTTTAACGAAATTAAATTAAATGATTAAATTAATGAAAATTAAAATGAAAGGGAATTATTTTTGGTTTTTTTGTATTTTATGATTTTAATGAAAAAGATTAATTAAAATAAAATATTAACCCTAATTCTATAACTTTTATTTATTAAGAAAAAATATTAATGTTAAACCTAAATTAACCTAATTATTTACATGCAATTTTGATTTATAAAAATAACTATATTTTAATAATTAATTATTATGAAAGAAAAGAAAAAAGGATAAAAATTATTACAAACCCTAATTCTACCAAATTTTAGATTGATTAAGAAAAATATTAAAATTTAACCCTAAGTTTAAAAGCTAAAATCAATTAATGAAGTTTATTTACAAAAAAATAACATTAAGTGAAAATACTTATTTTTGTCTTTTTTTCTGATTTTTTATTGTTTTTTATATTTTTTATGAAAATATTTAAATTAAAGAACTAATTAAAAATAATAATTGAATCAAAATAAAAATGGAAAAAAAATATAAAAAGAAATTTGCAAACCTTTGGGGGTTCTGTCCCCAGTTGGAGGTGAATTGTTAGCATTTTAAGCCCATTAAGGTTTTGGCCTCGTTGACCTTTCGATTAGCATGCCTGTGTATTGACTGAGGTTCATCATAGTCTTCAGATCTGGTCCCTTGATTGAGTGCAGTGGGACGCGTGGACGGCTTGATAACGTGGATGCATGATGGACACTAGTATTGAAATTGTACACAAGCATTAATAACAAAATAATATGAAAGGGGGTGGGGACCTGGGATCGAACCCAGGTCCTGTGGTTCACCAATGTACACGCCTTGCCAACTGCTCCATTTGGTTTCTTTGTATATTACCTAACCAACAAACATTATAAAATAAAGCGAAAGTTAGTGCCTTTTTGCGCGCGAAAGTTTAAATGAGCCAATCAGTCTTGGCCACATAATCGTCTTCTCCATGGCTTTGTTTTTTCCTGAAATAAAAAAAGAATGGGCAACGGTTTTGAACCGTCCCCAAAAGCAACATTATGAAAAATAGCGATTAGGCCGTCCGGCCACATAAATTAGGCGCGAGGGTGGATTTAGCATCGTCCAAGCATGCTGAATTGAACGGCCTAGGTTTCGTGTTCCAATTTTTCCATATGCACAAACGCCCAATTCAAGGTTCTGAAAAACCTAGATATCGTCCATGGTAGTTTCTTCAATGGTGAGTAAAATTTCAATTCAGCTACATGGTTAGCTTCAGGGAGGTCCCATTAGTATAAATCAAACATAAAAATGCAATGAAAATGCCTAAATCTTAGAATACGATTATGAAAAAAATATGTAAAAGTGTGAATCCTATTCACCAATTCTGGACGTTAGGGGCGTGGAAAATGATTCAAATGCGTTGCTTGATGTCTCAGGAAGGTGATAAGACAATTATTTTTGCTTGAAACCTCTTAGAACCCTGTTTTCAGTTTTGAGAATTTTAGGCAAAAGTGCAAGTTTGATTATGGAGTTTATGCGCAGCTGGGAGGTCCTTTGCACGAGGGTTAGCTTGCATATATATGTATCAATGATTTAGGTCAAAGAAATTGATCAAAAATCCATGAATTGATGAAAAGGATA
This sequence comes from Vicia faba, assembly GCA_948472305.1. Lineage (NCBI taxonomy): Eukaryota > Viridiplantae > Streptophyta > Magnoliopsida > Fabales > Fabaceae > Vicia > Vicia faba. The sequence continues at coordinate 1,044,667,403 of OX451736.1, forward strand.
TTTGATTTTCAAGCCATGATTTTTCCAATCTTTTTCAAGCATATTTGGTCTCAATCATATCCAATCACCATAATTCCTTCCATATTTGATTGTACACGAAATCTTAAGCCTATTCTATGCACAAAAAGATTTAAAAAATTAGGTTTAGTATTTTTCATGTATTTTAATTAATTAAATGAATTATTAATAATAAAAAATCCAAATAAATAAATAAAAATGAAGAAAAACTTCCCTTTGGGCCACATGGTCGTGCACATGCCTTGGATGATGAGTTGTGGAAGAAAAAGAGGCCCATTAGCAATTTTAGGTCATTTGAAGCAATGTTGACTTTTCAAAATATCCAAAAATTTCCCAACTTCCACAAGGCATAACTTGCTCAATTCTTAAGCTTTGCTCATGTGCTTGGACATTTTGGAAAGGTCTTTGAGTCCTCTAACCAATGTCTTTGGTCCCATGTCATTTTGATTTACCAATCTCAAGTTATGGCCTTTGACTTAAAGTCTCTTTTTGTTGACTTTTGAAAATGACCTATAATGTTGAAATTGATAACTTTTTGTGAGAGCATTTCTTGGACTTGAAGTGTGAAGAGGAGTTGTAGGAAATGTCTTTATCTTCAAAATGAGCTTTGGATGGAATTTTTCTGATAATCCATGTGAAAGTTATGCCCTGGTCAATTTACAGTTGACTTTTTCAACTGTCCAAATAAGGAAACTTTTGCATCTTGATGATTTTTGAGCCAAGCTTTGAGAATCATGATCAAGCATTGATCAAATTATGTTTGTGGCTTCAAAATGAGATGCTTACCAAAAATTTGGACTTTTGACTGTCAAATGACCATTTTGCCCCCTACAGTTGACTGTAGTGCAATTAGGGTTTTTGACTGTGCAATTTTGTGCTGTAAGTCTTGAAACTTGGTATGAGGATGTTTGACCATATTTATAGGCATGTGGGACTTGATTGGACTCTTGGAAACTTCATTTACTTTGTCAGAACCAGAACCCTAATTTTGACTGTTAGGAGGCCTTTGAACTATGCAACCCTTGGGGACTTTTTGAAGCTTTGACTTGGCAAATTTTGAAGAATATGGGAGGGAAAATTTTGGGGTACAACACCTGGGATTCGAACCCAGGTCCCAAGGATGGCATGACACGTTCCCAACCACTGAAGCACTTTGTTGCATTTGTTAATAACATGAAAAAAAATATGATATAAAACAAAAGCCAGTAATGCTGAAAAACAAAAAAATGCGCGCGTGGATTTGAATGTACCAACGCCTGCTTGCCACGCATGTCATCTTCTACCTTTTCTACAAAATATCAAACATATAGCGGGGGTTTTAAACCCCCACAAAATGCAGTCAAAATAAAAATAGCGATTAGCTCCTCACACCATATAAAAAGGGCGCGAATAGTTCATTGGATTCGTCTTGTCCTTCTCAATTCAACCATGGTTGTCTGGGGTTCCAATTTTACAGTATGGTGAAATCCCCAATTTGAAGCTTGAAAAAACCTAAAATGCTTTAATGGTGAATCATGATTTAACACGTTAAAATGCAATTGGATTATCCTATTAGCTTCAGAAAGCCCCTAGCAATACAAAACAATAAAAAAATGGATCAAATGCTTATGAAATGTGATATACAGTTTTGAGAAATGAAGCAAACCGAATGAGTTATATGGCACAATTTCTTGAGGTTCTTGACTCGTTTCTGATTGCTAAAGCTTCCTAGGGATACCAGGAGTGTGTTTTGATTGAAAGGGAGGTTTAAAACGTGCTGCAAATAGGTTTACAGTTTTGCTTTTTTCTCTTCAAAGTTTGAAATGTGTTTGGCCGTTTTGGAGCTTTTAAGGTCATCCAATCTCTTGTGATAGCTTGCACACATGTTATGTAAAGAGTTTCAATCAGAATTAAGAGCCTTGAAGCCTTGCATTCATGTTTAAAATTTTGCCATAACCTCCATTGAAACACTTTCCATTTTTGTGTCAAAATTTGAATTCTTGCTTGGAATAGCCCCTTGCACGAATTTGGAATGTGCATGACGGTGTATCAAAGCATTTCAATACAAAATATATCCCCTAATTAATTCCTTTGATTTTAAAAGATTTAAAATGAATTAAATCAAATAAAATTAAATAAAAATGGAAAAATTAATTTTAAATCTTGAAATAATTTGTGGGACACGTGGGAAGCATGGCCAAGCTGAAACAAGTGGAAAAAGTGGGCCCCTTTTGTCAAAAATGAAGTTTCAAGGATAATTGACTTTGGCCATTTCACAAAAATTTCCCAACTTCTCCAATGCATATCTTGCTCAATTTTGAAGCTATGAACATGTTCTTGGACATTTTGGAAAGGTCTTGAAGTCCTCTAACCAATGTCTTTGGTCCCATGTCATTTTGATTTACCAATCTCAAGTTATGGTCTTTGACTTAAAGTGCCTCTTTGTTGACTTTTGAAAGTGACCTATAATGTTGAAATTGATAACTTTTTGTGAGAGCATTTCTTGGACTTGGAATGTGAAGATGAGTTGTAGGAAATGTCATTCTATTCAAAATGAGCTTTGGATGGAATTTTTCTGATAAACCATGAAGAAGTTATGCCCTGGTCAATTTGCAGTTGACTTTTTCAGTTGTCCAAAAATAGAAACTTTTGCATCTTGAGACTTTTTGAGCCATGCTTGTGAAATCATGGTCAAGACTTGACCAAATGATGATTGTGGCTTCAAAATGAGATGTTTACCAAAATTTTTGACTTTTGACTGCCAAATGACCATTTTGCCCCTGTAGTTGACTGTGGAGCAATTAGGGTTTTTGACTGTGCAACTTGACCTTGTGAGCCTTGAAACTTGACATGTAGGTGCTTGACAATGTGTATGAGCATATGGGACTTGATTGAGCCCCTTGAAAACCTCAAATTCCTTACAAGAACCAAAACCCTAGTTTGACTGGCTTTAGGAGAGTGGTTGACTGTGTAGCCCTTGAGTAGACTTTGAACAATTTGGGGTGATGCTTGTCAAAACTTTGAAGAATATGGGAGGGCAAATTTTGGGGTACAACAGTTGCCCCTGTTCAATCTTCTTAGACCTGAGGATGTAGATTGGCTTGCATGCCTTTCGTGATCCGAAGGTGGAAGATGATTGAACGTTAGAGTGCCCAGAAATTTGCACTCACATAGTAGAAGGTCAGCAGTGTGATAGCGGGAATGGGCTTACAGATGCCATTTGGAAAGATGATGGATAGGGGGATGGGCTTATAGATGCCATCTGGAGATGTGACAGAACCTTGTCGGGAATGGGCTTATAGATGCCATTTGGAACTGAAATGGGAGGATGGGCTTATAGATGCCATCTAGGTGTCGATCGCGTAAGAGATTCCTTAGCGAGAACTTGCGTACCTGAGAAAGAAAGATAATTACCTGGCCTGTTACAGGTGTTGATCTTCGAACTCTTTATGTAGATGTGCCCTGGCCGGATACAGGAATCGAATCTTCAAACTCTTCAGACGTGCCCTGGCAAGATACAGGAATCGAGTCTGGAAAATAGTCGTCAACAGATACACCCTGGCAGGATACAGGAATCGGATCTTCAAACTCTTCAGACGTGCCATGGCAAGATACAGGAATCGAGTCTGGTAATGTAGTCGTCAACAGATACACCCTGGCGAGATACAGGAATCGGATCTTCAAACTCTTCAGACGTGCCCTGGAAAGATACAGGAATCGAGTCTGGAATATAGTCATCAACAGATACACCCTGGCAAGATACAGGAATCGGATCTTCAAACTCTTCAGACGTGTCCTGGCAGGATACAGGAATCGAGTCTGGAATATAGTCGTCAACAGATACACCCTAGCAAGATACAGGAATCGAATCTTCAAACTCTTCAGACGTGCCCTGCCAGGATACAGGAATTGAGTCTGGAATATAATCGTCAACAGATACACCCTGGAAAGATACAGGAATCGGATCTTCGAACTCTTTAGACGTGCCCTGGCAGGATACAGAAATCGAGTCTGGAATATAGTCGTCAACAGATACACCCTGCCAAGATACAGGAATCGGATCTTCAAACTCTTCAGACGTGCCCTGGAAGGATACAGGAATCGAGTCTGGAATATAGTCGTCAACAGATACACCCTGGCAAGATACATGAATCGGATCTTCGAACTCTTCAGACGTGCCCTGGCAGGATACAGGAATCGAGTCTGGAATATAGTCGTCAACAGATACACCCTGGCAAGATACAGGAATCGGATCTTCAAACTCTTCAGACGTGCCCTGGCAGGATACAGGAATCGAGTCTGGAATATAGTCGTCAACAGATACACCCTGGCAAGATACAGGAATCGGATCTTCGAACTCTTCAGACGTGCCCTGGCAAGATACAGGAATCGAGTCTGGAATATAGTCGTCAACAGATACACTCTGGTAAGATACAAGAATCAGATCTTCGAACTCTTCAGACGTGCCCTGGCAGGATACAGGAATCGAGTCTGGAATATAGTCGTCAATAGATACACCCTAGCAAGATACAGGAATCGGATCTTCGAACTCTTCAGACGTGCCCTGACAAGATACAGGAATCGAGTCTGGAATATAGTCGTCAATAGATACACCCTGGCAAGATACAGGAATCAGATCTTTAGTTGCGACATTTGATAGCAGTTATCTTTGTATTGACCTTTGCCCTGAAAAGACAAAACGTTAATTGTATGTGATGTCATGATGTATGACATGCGTGATGTTCTCAGAATAAATGAGATTGTGTGTTTATGATGCGTATGTGCATGCTATAATGTATGAAGATGTGATGTTTATGAATGTATTATTGTCTAGGAAAATAAATCCTTGACGGGTGCCGGGAAGTTAAATTCTGGGCTGATGTTGAAGAGTAGCGTTCTTTGTTGCTGCTGGGGTGATGGTTGCAAGAATACCGGTAGGAGAGGATGGCTCTGTTGGGGAATAAACTTGGTGAATAGATTACTCTGCGGGGAGTGAACTTTGTGGGGAAAGAGAGGTACTTCGCTGAGATGTTGATGATAACTCCGCTGGGGATACCATTGTTAAGTTCTGTTGGAAGATTGGATGAACTCCGCTGGGGATGGGAAGACTTCGCCGGGGACGATCTTTTCCTTGGTTTTTGGCTGAGGATAACCCAGTTATATCCTGGTGGGGAAATAACCTTTGAATAAAGCCAGGGGGCGTTCGTGCTTTTCAGGGGATAAGCTTCCAGAATCTACTGGGGATAAGCTTCCTGCTGGGGAGATGGATTCCACTTTCCTGGGGAAACTTTTCAGATTGGACTGGGGAATGGCTCCACTGGATATCCGGTATACCGCCGGGGAACAATCTTAGATCAAGATTTCCGGGGATGCTTGTTAGGAATGACTGTATACTCTGCTGGGGAATATTGAGATCTTCTGGGGATAATCCAACTTCCTTAAGGCTGACAGTAAATTAACTCTACTTGGGGAGAGTATCGCTGACTTGCTGGAGATATCGTGCCTTGTTAGGGCTGATAGCGGACTAACTCTGCTTGGGAGAGAATTGTTGAATTTTGGCTCATTCTCTGGGGAATTAAGATATCTTGGTTGCATTCTTAGCCGAACTTACCTTGGTACCTTAGTGGACAGGGCCATTAGATTGCTTAGACAACTCTTATTGCCCCAGTTTCTGCGGGAGAAGGTACCTGTGGCGGCGCTTGATGACTGTCGATTTGACAAATTTTCTTCTGGTGACGAGATGACGGGACATAGTCGTACGCTTTTGATCCCTAATTTTTTCCTGGACCGCCCTTTCGGGTTTTCAGTCCACCGGGATACCCATTTTTGCCCAAGCCGCCTTTTCAGGTTTTCGACTTGCCGGGTGTACAGATTTTTTCATTTTCATCCCTTATTTTTGCCCGAACCCTTTTGGTTCGCCGGGAAGCCCTTATTTTTGCCTAGGTGTGTCAACCTAGCGGGTCTTTAATTATGCGCAGTATTTTTTCGACTATGTCCCCATTGGCGGGGTGAGGAAGGTGCCCCTGTTGATAGTGTTGCCATGTTACCAGAAGATCTTCGTTTGATCAAGCAAGATTCGTAGCTAGAATTCGTATCCAATGCCCCAAGTGTCTCAGATGGAGAGTTGCCCCTGGTATTTGGCATTTGAGAGATTCTCCGAATCTTGACTTAACTGCCCCAGATGATGGACCATGATCAGGCCATGCCCCTTGATTGAAAGTGTTTCTTCCATTTGAGCTTTTGTTGAGGAGATTTTGTTCACTGGATATTCGTCGTGCGAATTTCTCTGATGTTCAAACAGAAAGTCATATGCAAACAAGGTTATGTTAAAAATGCAACGCTCATGTCTGTCTTGAAGTTTTTGAAAATGCATTTTTTAGTAAAACAAGCAAGTTTTGTAAACTGTGATGTCAACTCGTTATTTTACCGCGAGCCTTAAGGAGTCAGGATACCTTTCGTAACAGTATGCTTTCAAACTAACCCCTGCTTCAGCTAGGACTTTTAAGGGTTATAACGTGGCCTGGTTCATGGTTTAAGAAACAAAGGATAAAGGCTCAAATTATTTGTACCCACCCGCTCTTCGTGATGTTCTTCAAACCTAAACTCAGCTGATCGTGCGTTAGACCTTGTTTGAGTCTTTGTCCTGATATTCTGGTGATGGTTCGGATATTGACAATTTGTTGTGGATAGGTTGTCATTCCTTTTTTTGTTGAGGGTTTGTGTGCCCTCTTTCTTTTTTGATTTTGTTATCCCTGTTTTTTGCCTGAACTGTTTCTTTGTGGTTACAGTCAGTGGGATGCCCCAGTTTTGTAAGTCTCCTTCATAGGTTTTGACTTAATGGGCTTTTATTTTTTCCTTTGAGATAATGACTGCCTGTCTTTATGATTGTTCGGAACCATCACTTTCTTTTGTTTTGTAAGGACTTCTTTGGTGCCATTCGTTGCGCACTTGGATCAGCCGAGAGAACTACCATGCCCCAGGTTATGATTAAGGGTTTTAATTTTCGAAAAGAAAAACTCCTACTTCCTTGGCTCAAAGGGGTTAACGAGGGATTATCTTCCTTATAACTCTAGTGTTTATGGATTGAAACAATGCCTGTACCTCATCAGCGGGGTCTATTCAAAAGCATACTGTAATGATCGCGGTATCGTTTTCGTCATCCTCCCTCAAGAGGCTTAGAATTATTAATTGAGAGTTGACATCAAAAATGAAATCAGTTTGAGTATAGCGAATGCGAATATATTGCTTCAAAACAGACATATGCGATGCATTAATGAAATAACAACGTTTAACATGAATAAATGTTTGAACAATCAAAAGAAAATTACAACTTGAAATTTCTAATAAACAAAAGTCTTCTCATCTCAGGGCTTGTTACTTCAAATAGTGAACCCTGTAAGGATGGTAGAAGCACTCGGCCTGACCCACTTGAGTGAAATCCACTACTCCTTCATTAATCAGATCCTGGACCTTGTTCTTCAGAGCCCAGCAGTCGGCAGTGTCATGTCCAGGACTATCAGAGTGGTATGCACACCTTTTGTTGGGATGATAGTTAGGAGCAGAGATGTTTGGATTCCGGGGAGGAGCCCTTAGTGTAATCAGATTCAACCTCAACAGGTGTTGTAGAGCTTGAGACAACGGCATGTTGAGCTGGGTGAACTGCCTCTTGGACCTGCTTGGCTTACTCTGATCGACCTGTTGCTCTGGGCGAGGTTGATGTTGGGCTTGTGAAGTAGTAGCAATTTGGAGAGGTCCATTCTTGATCATACCAGACTCTTGTCCTCTTGGAAGCTGATCAAAGACCTGGTCCCTGACTCGGTCTGGTTGCTTCATGTTGGATCTGTCTTGGTGGAGTTGACTGATCATGGTCCTCAACTCTTCTTGCTCCCGAGCTAAACCTTGGATGAGAGCCCTTTGCCCCAGCATTTGGGTTTTCATTGTATCTACCTCAGCTTGTAGGCGTTTCAGTCGTTCGTCCTTGTCATCCTCAGGACTTTTCTTGGCCAGATTCCCCATGAGGAGTGTCCTTAACTCTTCCTGCCTCTTGGATAGGCTTAGAAAGATCTCCCTGAACTGAGTCTCTTGAGCATGAAGACCTTGGTTATTTTGTTGGGAAGCCATTGCTGAAATAAACAGCGAAGAAGGTAAGTTCCCTGTCAAAAGAGTACCTGTAATGCAATGATATGTATGATATGCATGCAATGTTTTCAAGGATCTCGCGGGGTAGACAAGAAAAAATTGTTAGAATTTGAATCCGGTAGCTTGATTGAAGGAACTTCATGTTGTTGAGAGTCCTTCTTCAAGGGTCAAGGCTCACCATATCTAGTGGGTCATAGCCCCTGACAACCTTGGCTAGAGGAAAATAAATCCCCTTTGCCCCTTGCCAGACATTTTGTTCATCATGACCTGCATCACAAGCCCTTGAGATCCTTGAAACGGGTTAGTCTTTATGCAGGATGCATGCGATGGTATGATGTTATGCTATGCATGGGATAATGTAGGTAAACCTTGTTGTGAGTCCCAATTAAGGATTGTAAACAAAACCTGCAAGAAACTCAAGTGTCAGATAACAAGCATGCAAATAGTCAAGTTGGAAGGCACACAAGTCACACAAGACAGCCCTTAGAGTTTAGGCCAGCATGGGGTCTAGGTATTACCCTCTTTCAGTTTGTTGGTTAAGACCTGTCCTATCATAAGTAACCGGGTTCTAGAGGATCCCAATATCACTGACTACCCTCAATCGGTCATAACTCCAGCATCGCAATCTTTTCTTGCGGCCAGAACCATCGCGAGAGTTTAGCCTCAATGGGTGTAGCATACTGCTACTGTTCTATTGGCCAAGTTGGGTCATTTAAGGTTCTAAGGTCGGTTGGTGCTTAATGACTCCTCAGAAGACCCATATTCTCCTCGTTGCGACACAAGGGATATCGGTACAGACCAAGGTGCCACACCAATGTAGCCACTGCTTCACCCATGTCGGTCTACGCCGGACAGGTCCCTCACAACTTATGCTACCTAACAGGGTATCCCCAGATCCGGGTTAGGATCTATGTAACTCCGAAACAGCCCACAATAATAAAGCAAACAAACACAGCAATTGAAAACATAAGTCTGAGCTATCCTAAGGTACACCTCACTTTATAAATTCCCCAGCAGAGTCGCCAGTTCTGTGATCGGTGGATTTAGAACTGACTGTTTAACGCTGGTTCGCGAAATGTCGCGGAAGCAAGAGTCGCCACCGTCTTTTATTTTCTCCAACATGGACAGGACAAAAGCACAGCAAAATTCCTTATGAGAATAGTTCTCGGTTCGGGAGGTAGATTTATAGAAAGGGAAGGTGTTAGCACCCTTTCTATCCATGGTTATCCATGGGCTCTTAGATACTTGCTCTTATGTTTTCAAAATGTTTGCTTTTCAAAATGTGAGTGGGTTTTGAAAAAAAAGTTTCTTTGAAAGATTTCTGAATAACTCTTGTATCTGTCCTCAAGAGTGTTTGAAAATTTTGTTTTGAAAACTTTTGAAAGTGTAAGGTGTGAAAAGTATTTTGTTTGTTTTTGAAAAGAGCAAGTATCTATGAGTCATCTACCTACCCTAAGGAATTAAGCTGTGTAAGTGTCCTTTAGGTAGTGACATCCCATCATTGAGAGGTAGGTAGCACCACCGTTGGAGGTGTTCGGGTCAATTCGATTTGAGGGACAGTGTGGTCGCCGAAGCAACAGTTAAGATACCTTAGAAGCTACCCTTATGTCCTTGATCCTTTTTTAATCCGAGGCAACCGTTTCGAGGCAACTATTTCGAGGCAACTGTTTCGAGGCAACCGTTTCGAGGCAACTTGTTTCGAGGCAACTGGATCATGGACATAAGGACCGTTAAGACGTCCTATACTTGACGACCACGTTTCGAAGGCAACAAGTGAGGCGTACCCTAGAAGTGGTGTGTGTATTTGTGTGTTGTATTCAGTTAATATTTGTCTTGTTAATTATTAAGCTACGAGTTGTTTTTATTTACATACATTCTTTCATGCAAGTTAACAGTTAAGGGGTGCAGAAAGTAAATTGCGAAAACATAAATCCTACGCTATTACAAGGCGCGGGTCTATACATCGCCAAAAATTACAAAGACCCGTTTTTGGTAAATAAGTACGGAAAATAAAAAAAACGGTAAAAGTCCTAATTACTATTACATGTCCGGAGCAATTACATAATAATCGAACAAATTAAATGCGCGCGAATAAATTAATCGGGAATGTCCAAGGGTGTTGACCCTTTTAAGAAAAGGAAATTAATTTTTTGGTCTTTTTTATAATTAAAATAACATTGAAGCTAATTAATAACTAATTAATTTAATTTAATTAAAAGAAAATATTTTGTTTTTTATGTTTTTATGAAATAGAAAAAATAAAAAAAGAAACAAAATTAAACGTTAACCTAAATCTAAGCTATTTTAGTTATTTTAAGAAAAAGTTAAAATGGCCTAATTATGATTAATTTATTTGAGATTTATTTACAAAAATAAAATAATAATAAAAATAATATTAGTTCAATTTTTTGGGTTTTTTATGAAAATGGTTAATTGATTAATTACTAATAATAAATAAAATAAAAAAAAAGGGTTAGAAATTAAATTGAAAAATAAAATGAAAAGAAAATAATAAACCAAATGGAGGGGGTGCTGGGCCAGGAATGGGGGTGTGATGTTGAATTTTGGCCCATTAGCAGGAAGCCTCGCTTGACTTTTTTAATCACCTATGCCCACGTTGACTCCAGAGTATGGTGTGCTGGCCTTCTGGACCTTTGGATCTGCATGGAAAGACACATGGCTGCTTGGATCTTGGAGTCACATGGTGGCCTGTTTTGACTATGCTGCATGGAATCAAGTTGAACAAAACAATAGAAATTATTTGGGGGGATCTGGGATTCGAACCCAGGTCCCAAGGATGGCATGACATGTTCCCAACCACTGAAGCACTTTGTTGCATTTGTTAATAACATGAAAAACAAATATGATATAAAACAAAAGCCAGTAATGCTGAAAAACAAAAAAATGCGCGCGTGGATTTGAATGTACCAACGCCTGCTTGCCACGCATGTCATCTTCTACCTTTTCTGCAAAATATCAAACATATAGCGGGGGTTTTAAACCCCCACAAAATGCAGTCAAAATAAAAATAGCGATTAGCTCCTCACACCATATAAAAAGGGCGCGAATAGTTCATTGGATTCGTCTTGTCCTTCTCAATTCAACCATGGTTGTCTGGGGTTCCAATTTTACAGTATGGTGAAATCCCCAATTTGAAGCTTGAAAAAACCTAAAATGCTTTAATGGTGAATCATGATTTAACACGTTAAAATGCAATTGGATTATCCTATTAGCTTCAGAAAGCCCCTAGCAATACAAAACAATAAAAAAATGGATCAAATGCTTATGAAATGTGATATACAGTTTTGAGAAATGAAGCAAACCGAATGAGTTATATGGCACGATTTCTTGAGGTTCTTGACTCGTTTCTGATTGCTAAAGCTTCCTAGGGATACCAGGAGTGTGTTTTGATTGAAAGGGAGGTTTAAAACGTGCTGCAAATAGGTTTACAGTTTTGCTTTTTTCTCTTCAAAGTTTGAAATGTGTTTGGCCGTTTTGGAGCTTTTTAGATCATCCAATCTCTTGTGATAGCTTGCACACATGTTATGTAAAGAGTTTCAATCAGAATTAAGAGTCTTGAAGCCTTGCATTCATGTTTAAGATTTTGCCATAACCTCCATTGAAACACTTTCCATTTTTGTGTCAAAATTTGAATTCTTGCTTGGAATAGCCCCTTGCACGAATTTGGAATGTGCATGATGGTGTATCAAAGCATTTCAATACAAAATATATCCCCTAATTAATTCCTTTGATTTTTATTTGATTTTAAAAGATTTAAAATGAATTAAATCAAATAAAATTAAATAAAAATGGAAAAATTAATTTTAAATCTTGAAATAATTTGTGGGACACGTGGGGAGCATGGCTAGCTGAAACAAGTGGAAAAAGTGGGCCCCTTTTGTCAAAAATGAAGTTTCAAGGATAATTGACTTTGGCCATTTCACAAAAATTTCCCAACTTCTCCAATGCATATCTTGCTCAATTTTGAAGCTACGAACATGTTCTTTGACATTTTGGAAAGGTCTTGAAGTCCTCTAACCAATGTCTTTGGTCCCATGTCATTTTGATTTACCAATCTCAAGTTATGGTCTTTGACTTAAAGTGCCTCTTTGTTGACTTTTGAAAGTGACCTATAATGTTGAAATTGATAACTTTTTGTGAGAGCATTTCTTGGACTTGGAATGTGAAGATGAGTTGTAGGAAATGTCATTCTCTTCAAAATGAGCTTTGGATGGAATTTTTCTGATAAACCATGAAGAAGTTATGCCCTGGTCAATTTGCAGTTGACTTTTTCAACTGTCCAAAAATAGAAACTTTTGCATCTTGAGACTTTTTGAGCCATGCTTGTGAAATCATGGTCAAGACTTGACCAAATGATGATTGTGGCTTAAAAATGAGATGTTGACCAAATTTTTTGACTTTTGACTGCCAAATGACCATTTTGCCCCTGCAGTTGACTGTGGAGCAATTAGGGTTTTTGACTGTGCAACTTGACCTTGTGAGCCTTGAAACTTGACATGTAGGTGCTTGACAATGTGTATGAGCATATGGGACTTGATTGAGCCCCTTGAAAACCTCAAATTCCTTGCAAGAACCAAAACCCTAGTTTGACTGGCTTTAGGAGAGTGGTTGACTGTGTAGCCCTTGAGTAGACTTTGAACAATTTGGGGTGATGCTTGTCAAAACTTTGAAGAATATGGGAGGGCAAATTTTGGGGTACAACAGAGAGTCTCCACTCTGCTTGGGGATTGATAGCTGGAAGTTTTAGCTCCGCTGGGGATTGACAGTTTTGGCTCCACTGGGGATTTTGAAATTCGACTCTGAGGGGAGTTAGCTTCCGGAAGGCTCTCTGGCTGGGGATTGCAAGAATCTTTTGAGTTTGAGAAGGAACCGATGTAGGGTTGCTTCATGATGAGTTCGTATAAAACTACATCTTGGATTTGAGATCTGTATGAGTAGCAGAATGACTTCCGTGTCTGGAGTGTATCTGAAACTGTAACTAGGATCTGAATGAGTGACAGAATGGCTACCGTGTCTGGAGCGTATCTGAAACTGTATCTTGGAGTTGAGATCTGTATGAGTAGCAGAATGACTTCCGTGTCTGGAGTGTATCTGAAACTGTAACTAGGATCTGAATGAGTGACAGAATGGCTACCGTGTTTGGAGCGTATCTGAAACTGTATCTTCCGATAGGTGATGAAGGAATTTGTTGAACACTTTTGACATTCGAATGCCCCAAGTGGTGATGTAGATAATTTTCTGGCTTGTTACAGGTGTTAATCCACAATCAGTCGTCCACAGATGTTTTCCTGGTTTGTTGATCTGGAACTTAAGAAATGTGACAGAATGGCAACCGTGTCTGGAGCACATCTGGACCGTATCTTCCAACAGGTGATGAAGGAATTGTTGAACACTTTTGACATTCGAATGCCCCAAGTGGTGATGTAGATAATTTCCTGGCTTGTTACATGTGTTAATCCATAATCAGTCGTCCACAGATGTTTTCCTGGTTTGTTACAGGTGTTGATCTGGAACTTAAGAAAGGTGACAGAATGGCAACCGTGTCTGGAGCATATCTGGACCGTATCTTCCAACAGGTGATGAAGGAATTGTTGAACACTTTTGACATTCGAATGCCCCAAGTGGTGATGTAGATAATTTCCTGGCTTGTTACAGGTGTTAATCCACAATCAGTCGTCCACAGATGTTTTCCTGGTTTGTTACAGGTGTTGATATGGAACTTAAGAAAGGTGACAGAATGGCAACCGTGTCTGGAGCACATCTGGACCATATCTTCCAACAGGTGATGAAGGAATTGTTGAACACTTTTGACATTCGAATGCCCCAAGTGGTGATGTAGATAATTTCCTGGCTTGTTACAAGTGTTAATCCATAATCAGTCGTCCACAGATGTTTTCCTGGTTTGTTACAGGTGTTGATCTGGAACTTAAGAAAGGTGACAGAATGGCAACCGTGTCTAGAGCACATCTGGACCGTATCTTCCAATAGGTGATGAAGGAATTGTTGAACACTTTTGACATTCGAATGCCCCAAGTGGTGATGAGGGAGACTTGCCCCAGGTTAATCTGCAATTGAGAGATTTTGTTGAAATCTTGACTGGACTGCCCCAGGTTAACTGAACTTTGAAAGATCTATTGGAACCTTGACTGGATTGCCCTAGGTTAATTGGATGGTGACATGTCATGCCCCTTGTTGATAGGAGATTTTTCGTTGGAAGTGTCATCCTTTTGAAGTGATTTTGTTCACTGAGAGAGTTTTCATTCCTCCGAACATTCGCTGTATGAATTTCTTTGCTGTCAAACAAATAGCCAAATGCAAACAGTTATATTCAAGCAATGCAAAGTTTTATGTTTGTCTCGAAGTTTTTAAAAAATGCGTTTTTTAGCAGAAAACTTTTTATAAGACAAATCAACACAAGATTTTAGAGCAAAGCCTTACAGAAGTCAGGATACCTTTTGTAACAGTATGCTTTCGAACTAACCCATGATTCAATTAGGACTTTTAAAGGGTTGTAACGTGGCCTGGTTCACGGCTTAAGAAACAAAGGATAAAGGCTCAAAGTGTATTTGTACCCACCCGTTCTTCGTGATGTTCTTCAACCCTAAGCTCAGTTAATTGTGCGTCGCACTCTGTTTGAGTTTGGAACGACTTTTGGGTGATGGTTCACCAGTTGAGTTTGGGAGACAGTCATCATCTCCTTTTTTCTTTGCAACACTTTTCATGTTGTTGAGGATTTGTAATGACCTCTCTATTTTGATTTTGATTTGTTATCCCTAACTTTTGCCTGACTGTTCCCGTTTTTGAGATCACAGTCAGCGGGATGCCCCAGCTTTCCTAAGCCTCCTTTGCAGGTTTTGGCTCGGTGGGCTTTTTCTTTTTGAGAGATTGACTGCCTATATGATAGGGAACCATCACTGTCTTTTGATTCCAAGGGAATGCTTTTCTTTTTTGACGTCGTTCGTTGTGTTACGAATTGAGAGTTTGTGACTTCAATGCGCATTTTCTTTTGAATTAACTGAGTTACTACCCTGCCCCAGGTTTATATCAAAGGTTTTGATTGTTTAGAACAGAAAACTCCTACTTCTTTGGCTTGAAGGGGTTGACTAGGTATTATCTTCCTTATAACTCCAGTGTTTGGGAATTGAAAGAAATGCCTGTACATCATCAGCTAGGTCCGTTCAAAAGCATACTGCATGAGATTATGGTATTGTTTCGTCATCCTCCCTCTAAAGGCTTGCAGCTTTTTATCAAGAGTCAAATATCATAAAGAAAGCATAAGAGTAGTGAAAACGAATGGATGAATTCAAGACAAACATATGCAATGCATTAATGAAACAGAGTTTAACAACAACAGTTAATTGTTTGAAAACAAAAGAAATTACAACTTTGAAAATTCAAATGAAGCAAAAGTCTTTCAGTTTGAGCTTTGTCACTTCAGGTGGAGAACTCCTTAACGGAAGATTTTCATCTCGCCGTCTGGCATGAACCTCAGCACTCCAATGTCGATCAGATCTTGAATCTTGTTCTTCAAGGCCCAACAGTCGTCGGTGGCGTGCCCCGGGCTGTAAGAGTGGTACACACAAAATGCATCGGGATGATAGTTAGGAGCGGATGTATTTGGGTTCCGGATAGGATCCCTCAAAGCAGTCAGATTGACCTCCAACAAACGCTCTAAAATCAGAGATGATGGTATGTCAGTCTCTGTGAACTGTCTTCCTGACGTATTTTGCTTATGCCGATTACCCCATTGACGCTGGCGAGGTTGTTGCTGGGCTTGTGACCCTGAATCAAGCAGAGGATCCTTCCCTTTGTCTTCTTGAGTGGATGGAGGTTGAGCGGTGACTTGCTCTTCAACCTCAGATGCTTGCCCCAGTTGGTTGTTCTGAAGCAGTTGGTTGACGAGAACTCTGAGTTCCTCCTGTCTTTGAGACAAATCCTAGATGAGAGCCATCTGGCCCACCAGTTGCCCCGTCATTTGGATCCTCATTGTTGTCAGCTCAAATTGCAGGGCTTCCAACTGATCACTCTTGGCATTGTTTGAATTCCCCTAGACCAAGCCCTTTGTGAGGAGAGCTTTCATTTCTTCTTGCCCCAGAGACAGGTTCAGGAACGTTTCCTGCAACTGAGCAGTCTGGTCCTGGATATCCTTGACAGTCCTTTCTAGAGCCATCTCTTACTGAAATAAACAGTATGAGAGTAAGGAAACCTGAAAAAGGAAAAACTGTCAAGATGCAATGCATGATATGTGGATGCATGCTTTCAAGGATCTCTTGGGGTAAACACAAGAGAATGTTAGAGGTTGAACTTCGATCTTTGATTGGAGAACTTTGCACCGGTGGATGTCTTTCCACTAGAATCAAGCTCACCATATCGAGTGGGTCATAGCCCTTGATTCAAGTTTGTTGTACTTGATTTTGATTGGAGAACTTTGCACCGGTGGATGTCTTTCCACGAGAATCAAGCTCACCATGTCAAGTGGGTCATAGCCCCTGATTCAAGTTGTTGCACTCAATCTTTGATTGACATTTGTTTAGAGGAGAAAACATCTGCCCCTTGGTAGACGTCTGGTTCAACGTAACCCTGCATCAAAAGAACCCTCGAGATCCTTGAAATGGTTATTGAAAAATGCCATGGTATGATGTTATGATGTTATGTACATGTATGCAGAAGCAAGTGAGTGTATATACAAGTAATCATATTCACACAAAGAAAACAAGTCCTTAGGTTTAGGCTTGCATGGGGTTCAGGTGAGTACCCTCTTGAAGTTAGTTGGCTCATCCTGTCCTAAAATAGAAACCGGGTTCTAAGGAGCTCAATATCATTGGATTGTTTTCTGTGTTCATTGTTTTGATTTAGCCACTTAACTGGCGACCAAAATATTCCAAGAAAACAACCCTCAATGAGTGTAGTATCGAGTATCTACCAACTTCGGACTGCACCAAAGTCGGTCATCTCACTACCCTTAAAAAGGCTAAGATGGTCAATTAAGGTTCTAAGAGTTCGTTAGTGCTTCACGACATCACTCAGCGGCCCCGTACTCTCCTTGATTGAACTCAAGGGTTACCGGTACTCACAAATATGTCACACTAACATAGCTTACTGCTTCAACCATGTCGGTATACCCCGCACAGTTCCCTCACAGTTTTATTGCTATTTACCTAAAAAAAGGTGCCCCAAATCCGGGTGTAGGATTTATAACAAACCCAAACAAGGACCCAAAAGATAAAGCAATCAAGGCAATCAAAGCAAGAATGTAAAGGTGATCTAAACCCTAAGGTAACCCCACTTTTAGATTTATCCCCAGCAGAGTCGCCAGTTCTGTGATACGGTGGGAGAACTGACTTGAGGTTTTGCGTTTGTATTCGCACTTGTTCGGTTGAGCAAGAGTCGCCACCGACTTTTTATTTTATCCTAAAGGAAAGGTTAAAAAGCACAGAAAAAACCTTTTGAGATGTTTCGTGGGTTCGGGGGGTAGATTATGAAAAGGGAAGGTATTAGCACCCTTTTCATCCATGGTTATCCATGGGCTCTTAGTTACTTGGTTTTAGATCACTTGCCTTTGATTTTCAATTGCTTTGAAATGGTGTGTGTGTGTGTTTTGAAAATGTTTTTGAAATAGATGCCTGGTCTAAGGCAACCAATGTAATGACTCGTGTTTGAGTGTTTCACAAAGGTGTGTGTCTTTTCGAAAAGATGTTTCAAATGTTTTTGAAAGTTTGTTTTGAAAGTATCTGTGGAGTGTGGTTTAAAAAGTAGGCAAGTGTTTTTGCAAGTTTGATCAAGTAACTAAGAGTTGTCTACCCCTAAATTTACTCAAAGGTTTTTCTCATGTTTTAACCCCTTCTAACAATTTTGTTCCACCATTGTATTTGGTGGACAATCTTGCATTTAGGATGTTTAACAGGACAGGCGCGGGTCATCGTATGGACCATGAATGCAATGGTGCCAAGTGTCTTTGGCAATTTTGCTTGAAGGGACTATGATCATTTTGATAGGCAACTTTCGAAAGCGTCATCGAGGGACTATGATCATTTGATTTGTTTTTTTTTTTGCCAAAGAAACTTGACGTGCAAGCATGGCCCATTTTGGAAGGCAACAAGCGGGATTACCCTAAGGGTGCAAGTGTGATTGTGTATTGATTTCATGTGTTTGTCTTTGTATTAGGTCATCTAGCGTTTGATTTTATGTACATGCAAACCCTAGGTCTAACCATGGCATATTTGAAAGCGGTAAATTGCGGAAATTTAAAGTCTACGCTATTACAAATAAGTATCCGGGAGTGGGGGTACAAATTTACAAATGGGGATGAGACTTTAGGAGAGTAGTATCCAAATAATTTACAACCAAATCGAATTGCACAAATGTAATATGTAGTGTATAGCAATGTATAAGAGTAGAATAATGTAAATGTGTCAATGTAAAGTAAATGTATTTGTGTATTGTAAATGTGTAAGTGTACATAATTTACAAGTTGAGATGTGAACTTAATGAAAAAATTAAGTGTTTTGTTTATTAAATTTTTTATTCTCGTATTTTGTTAATATGCTCAAAGAAGATATTTCAAGAAAAGAACAATATTTAATTTAAAGAAAGATTATATATTGATGTAATTATGTACAAACAAAGTTTGAATGAAAAGAAAAAAATGTTTTAAGTTTTTATATAGTAATGTATTTTAATTAGTTATGTACAAAGTTTTTTTTATTAAAAAAAAGAATATTCAACTTAAAAAAAACTATATTTTTTATGTATTAAAAATTAATGTATTTTAATTAGTAATTTTGTGTATAAAAAAATAAGGTAATTTAATTTACAAATAAGATTAGGTTAGTTTAAATTGTAGAAAAAAGGATAAGTAAAAAGTTAGCTTAAGTAAAAAAAGAGAAGGAATGGGCCTAAAGGGTTTTCGGGCTTAATCAGAATTTGAAACAGAAGCAAAAGGGGGGGGGGGGGGGGTGCCAACTGAAACGGGCTTATGCACTTTGAACGGGCAAGGCCCATTGTTTTGACACAAATGTTTTAGGGTTTGAAATGGTTTTGTGCATTTGGAAAAGCTAGGGTTTGTCATACAGAGATGCGGCGCCGTTTACTTTCGTCCTCGTCTTCGTCCTTCTCACGCCTTCGCCTCTGAACGCCTCTCCGTCTATGGCCGGCCATCGTCATCGTCCTCTCTTTCCTCTTCCATGGTTACCCAGGCGATGGTTCGTTCAAGGTGGTAATTCCCGTCTTAGCGTTTTTTAGGGTTTTCACTTTTATATCTTGCATGTTCTATTTTCCATTGTGTTCTAATCTTAAGTGTTATTGTTGTTTCTGTTTGAGGTATGAAAGGGAAGGAAAGAAAAGATACTACCTTGACCCTTGGAGATAGAGGAGAAAGTGGATTGGGAGGCGTTGTGGACGGCCAAACGGAGAGATACGCGTGATGAGCTAGCTTGCTTGTTTTGTTGGAGAACCCGGTACTTTTGTATTGCTTCTTTTTTTGTTGTTGGTTTGATGATGACAGGCTTGAAAACCCTTACTTTATCACCTCTTTTCTTCTTCTTGTCTCTTTGGGTGTTTGCCTCTGTACGTTGCTATGCCTTTTGCCTCAGTTGCCTAGTATGTTTGCAGACTTGTATGCTTATTCTGAGTTGCCTAGCTTTGACACTTCTTTTCCTCTTTGTGAACTTTGCTTCAGTTGCCTTCAATGATGATTTATTTGCCTATGATGAAAGTTTTCTGAGGCTTTGGTTGCCCTACTCTGTATTGCCTTGAATGTTTGCTTATCCTGAGTTATTACTTTGCCTCTTCCACCCTGTGCCTTAGTTGCCTCGTATGCTTGACCCTATTGGCTTCTTTATCCTCTTCTTCTTGTTGCCTTCTCCTGCTGTATGCTTGGATATTTGGTATGCTTGTTGATGTTATGTTTGAGTTGCCTTGATGATTAACCCAGTGATGACAATGTTCTGAGGGTTTGTGTTGGTTCGAATGTTTGTTGGTATTGAGTTGAATGCTATTGTGTCTGATTTGTGTATTTGCCCAATGATGAAATTTTTCTGAGGGCTCGTGTTGGTTTGGAAACTGGTTTTGGAAAGGGCTTGACAGTTTGGTGCTTGAGGGCTTTGTCTTTACAGGTTGATGTGTTGGGTGTTGGTGAGTTTTTTGATATGCTGTTTATGTTTTTTACAGTTCTTGAAGGGGCTTGGCCTTTTTGTATTGTTTTTTGGGTTTAGACAGGTTGATGCTTAAGCTTGTATCAAAGTAGGTGTTTTTTTTTAATGGTAAGGCTTGTGGTCTTTGAAGGTTAATGCAGGTTTTGGACTTGTGTGTACTGAGTTTGTGTTTTTTGGTTATGTGTTGGTTGAAGCAGTTTGAAAGGCTTTGAAATATTTGAATCAGGTAAGGCTTTAGTGCTTTACTGGTTGGGCAGTTCTGTTTTTTTTGTTACAGTTTTGTTTGTATCTCCTTTTGTTTATCTTGTTTCTGCCTCGTCTGTACTGTGTTATTACAGTTTTGTTTTATATCTTTTCTTGCCTAAAGCCTGAGCCCTGTAAGCCTCCTTCTTTCACTCTCTCTCCTCTCTCTTGACAGTTTTTTAAGCATTTAATATTGCTTATATTGTCCTTTACTGAAAAGGTAGCTGGCCTGAACATGATGACATTGAAACTTGCTTGCTTGCAATATTGGTTTTACCCTGCATACTTTATCTTTTCTTCCAGATTTTATGCTTCTTTGACATCCCTTTATGATAGCCTTTTGTACTTTGATATCTTGATATCCTTGGACAGCTTTAGACAGTTAGTTGCTTTGACAACTTTTGACTTGGTTTATGCCATTCAGTTTGGTTTGCCTTCTTTGGTTGAAAACTTGAAACTAGGCAGCATGTGTGACAATTTTGAATTTGTGCAAATTATACTTTTATGCATTTCATATCTTTTTCTTTTGCAAGCATTTTTCATCCCTCTCTGTGAACCGGGAGAAATCTCGTGATTTGCAGAGAGGGCAAACTGATTCCGGCCAGTTGCCTTTAATGATGAATCTATTCTTTTATCTGTCTGTCTTTTAATTTTATCTGCTTTGACTTTTCTATTTCTCTTTGTTTTGCAGATAAACAATCAAATGGAGCAAAAGAGGAGGCATTGGATAGAAGATTTGAAGACTTAAGGATTTTTAGGATAGTTTTAATTCATTTCAATTATTTGTACTGTTATTATTGTAATCAAAGATGTAAATAAATTTACAGTTTGTTCAAATAATAACTTGTAACAAAACAATTAAAGATGAATGAAATCCTTTTTGTCAGTTAATTATTCTTTCAACTCAATGTTCATTTAATTATTTTGAATTTCTTAAATTAAAATAACCGGAAGTATCCAATTATTCTGACTTAGAAAAATAATTAATAAACATTGTGGCCTTGTCATTGAATCAATAATAAACCTGGCGCTTCAAATATCCAATGCACAGTTAATCAAACCAATATCCAGATATTTATCTTTTTACTGATCAAATCAAACACTGTAGATTCTCAATTTAAGTACCTTAGCCTTTATCTCATCTCAAATCAAATGCCTTAGCCTTTACTGATTAAACAACAACCTGCAAGTTCTTGATTCAAATGCCTCAATCCAAATCTCAGAGTAAACTGAAAAGAACTGTAAAATTAATTCTTTCTGCGCGCACAAACCCTAGTTCTTGATTAAATGTCAAAGAAACGTCCGCCTGATTAAAACCTGAGCCAAACTCAAACAAAACCCTAACAATTTGCTTGAACTGTTCCAGAGCCATGAAAACCCTAATTTTGTCTGACTGTCGAGAAAAGTCTGTTTGACCGATTCTTGAACCAGTCTAAAAAATCAGGAAACACCCGAGGCTGTGATTTCTTGTGGAAAAATACAAGGGCAAATTTTGGGGTACAACACATTGCATATGTTTGTCTTGAATTCATCCATTCGTTTTCACTACTCTTATGCTTTCTTTATGATATTTAACTCTTGATAAAAAGCTGCAAGCCTTTAGAGGGAGGATGACGAAACAATACCGTAATCTCATACAGTATGTTTTTGAATAGACCTTGCTGATGATGTACATGCATTTCTTTCAATTCCCAAACACTGGAGTTATAAGGAAGATAATCCCTAGTCAACCCCTTCGAGCCAAAGAAGTAGGAGTTTTCTGTTCTAAACAAATCGAAACCTTTGATATAAACCTGGGGCAGGGTAGTCTCTCAGTTAATTCAAAAAAGGTGCGCATTGAAGTCGCAAACTCTCAGTTCGTAATACAACGAACGACATCAAAAAGAGAAAAGCATTACTTTGGAATCAAAAGACATTGATGGTTCCCTATCACATAGGCAGTCAATCTCTCAAAAGAGAAAATCCCACCAAGCCAAAACCTACAAAGGAGGCTTAAGAAAGCTGGGGCATCCCGCTGACTGTAATCTCGAAAACGGGAGCAGCCAGACAAAAGTTAGGGATAACAAATCAAAATCAAAATAAAGAGGTCATTACAAATCCTCAACAACATGAAAAATGTTGAAAAAGAAAAAAGAGATGATGACTGTCTCCCAAATTCAACTGGTGAACCATCACCCAAAAAGTCGTTCCAAACTCAAATAGAGTGCGACGCACAAATTAACTGAGCTTAGGATTGAAGAACATCACGAAGAGCGGGTGGGTACAAATATACTTTGAGCCTTTATCCTTTGTTTCTTAAACCGTGAACCAAGCCACGTTACAACCCTGTAAAAGTCCTAATTGAAGCATGGGTTAGTTCGAAAGCATACTGTTTAAAAGGTATCCTGACTCCTGTAAGGCTTTGCTCTAAAATCTTGTGTTGATTTGTCTTATAAAAAGTTTTCTGCTAAAAAATGCATTTTCCAAAACTTCGAGACAAACATAAACTTTGCATTGCTTGAATATCACTGTTTGCATTTGACTATTTGTTTGACAATGAAGAAATTCATACAGCGAATGTTCGGAGGAACGAAAACTCTCTCAGTGAGTAAAATCACTTCAAAAAGGATGACACTGCCAACGACAAGTCTCCTATCAACAACGGGCATGACATGTCACCATCCAATTAACCTGGGGCAGTCCAGTCAAGGTTTCAACAGATCTTTCAAAGTTCAGTTAACCTGGGGCAGTCCAGTCAAGGTTTCAACAGATCTTTCAAAGTTCAGTTAACCTGGGGCAGTCCAGTCAAGATTTCAACAAAATCTCTCAATTACAGATTAACTTGGGGCAAGTCTCCCTCACCATCACTTGGGGCATTTGAATGTCAAAAGTGTTCAACAATTCCTTCATCACCTGTTGGAAGATGTAGTTTTACACGGACTCATCATGAAGCAACCCTACACAGGTTCCTTCTCAACTCCAGATGCAGTTTTACATGGACTCATCATCAGGAAACCCTACACCGGTTCCTTCTCAACTTCAGATGCAGTTTTTACACAGACTCATCATCAGGAAACCCTACACCGGTTCCTTCCCAACTTCAGATGCAGTTTTACACGGACTCATCAACAGGAAACCCTACACCGATTCCTTCCCAACTTCAGATGCAGTTTTACACGGACTCATCATCAGGAAACCCTACACCGGTTCCTTCTCAACTCCAGATGCAGTTTTACACGGACTCATCATCAGGAAACCCTACACCGGTTCCTTCTCAAACTCAAAAAGATTCTTGCAATCCCTAGCCAGAGAGCCTTACAGAATCTAATTCCCCTCAGATTCAAGATTCAAAATCCCCAGTGGAGCCAAAACTGTCAATCCCCAGCGGAGTTCATCAAATTCCCCAACATAACTTATCAGTGGAATCCCCAGCGGAGTTCTCATCAAAACCTCAATGAAGTATCTCTTCCCACAGAGTAATTCCCCGCAGAGTAATCTCTCCAACAAGTTTATTCCCCAACGGAGTCATCTTCTCCTATCGGTTTATTCTTGCAACCATCATCCCCAGCGGAAGCTAATAACTCCACTCTTCAACATCAGCCCAGGATTCCACAAACTCCCGGCAGTCGTCAAGGATTTATTTTCCTAGACAAAAATACTTTCATCACATTATCATACACCATGACGCATGCATATACGCATCATATCACACAATCTCATTTATTCTTGAAAACATCATGACCTCATGCATTTCATACATCATGACATTGCATACAACTGATGTCTTGCCTTTTCAGGAAAAAGGACAATCCAAAGATGATTACTATCAACTGTCACAATTCCAGATTCGATTCCTGTATCTAGCCAGGGCATATCTGTGAGTGATTTGATTGTAGATTCGATACCTGTATCCAGCCAGGGCATATTTGCACAAAGAGTTTAGAGATTCGATACCTGTATCCATCCAGGGCATATCTGTAGACGACAAATTCCAGATTCGATTCCTGTATCCAGCCAGGGCATATCTGTAGACGACCAATTTCCAGATTCGACACCTGTATCCAGCCAGGGCATATCTGTAGACGACAAATTCCAGATTCGATACCTGTATCCAGCCAGGGCATATCTGTAGACGATAAATTCCAGATTTGATTCCTGTATCCATCCAGGGCATATCTGTAGACGACAAATTCCAGATTCGATTCCTGTATCCAGCCAGGGCATATCTGTAGACGACAAATTCCAGATTCGATACCTGTATCCAGCGAGGGCATATCTGTAGACGGCAAATTCCATATTCGATTCCTGTATCTAGCCAGGGCATATCTGTGAGCGATTGATTGTAGATTCGATACCTGTATCCAGCCAGGGCATATCTGCACGAAGAGTTTAGAGATTCGATACCTGTATCCAGCCAGGGCATATCTGTAGACGACAAATTCCAGATTCGATTCCTGTATCCAGCCAGGGCATATCTGTAGACGACCAATTTCCAGATTCGACACCTGTATCCAGCCAGGGCATATCTGTAGACGACAAATTCCAGATTCGATACCTGTATCCAGCCAGGGCATATCTGTAGACGACAAATTCCAGATTCGATTCCTGTATCCAGCCAGGGCATATCTGTAGACGACAAATTCTAGATTCGATACCTGTATCCAGCCAGGGCATATCTGTAGACGACAAATTCCAAATTCGATTCCTGTATCTAGCCAGGGCATATCTGTGAGCGATTGATTGTAGATTCGATACCTGTATCCAGCCAGGGCACGTCTGTAAGCAACCTTTTGAAGTTCCGGATTCGATTCATGTATCTAGCCAGGGCATATCTGAGAGCGTTTGATTGTAGATTCGATACCTGTAACTAGCCGGGGCATATCTGCATGAAGAGACTGAAGATCAACACCTGTAGCAAGCCAGGAAACCATCTTTCTTTCTCAGGTACGCAAGTTCTCGCTAAGGAATCTCTTACGCGATCAACACTTCCAAATGGCATCTATAAGCCCATTCCCGACAAGGTTCTGTCACGTCTCCAGATGGAATCTATAAGCCCATCCTCCTACCCACCATCTCTCCAAATGGCATCTATAATCCCATTCCCGCCATCACCTTGCTGATACTCCACTATGCGAGTGCAAATTTCTGGGCACTTTAGTGTTCAATTATCTTCCACCTCTGGATCACGAAAGGCACGCAAGCCATTCTACATCCTCAGGTCTAAGAAGATTGAACAGGGACAACTGTTGTACCCCAAAATTTGCCCTCCCATTTCATCAATATTTTCTCACCACAAGACCCTTAGAGCTCAAGATCAAGTTAGGGTTTGCTCTGCTCCTCCTTGCACTGTTGACCCAAATTAGGGTTTGAGTTTGCACAAAGATGTTTTGACCTAAAATTCCCAAGATAACTTTCATGCTTCATGTTGGACTCACAAGTTTATCCATACCAAGTTTCAAGCCTTGATTCCAATCTTTGCCCAACCAATTGGACAGTTGACCTAAAAATCAGTTGTATTGGGGGAAAAGTCAACTGTGGTCAATTGACAGTCAAACCTCATGATTTTTGACCCACATCAACATTATGAACTCATATGAACCATTTGGTCAAGTTTGGATCACAATTCCGCAAGAAATTTGATTAGATCACCAAAAGGGCAAAATGGTCATTTTTAGGGTTTTGACTGCACAAAGGCAATTTTTGACTGTTTGACCTGGCCAATGGCAAACCAAGCTCACATATGGAATCAAGGACTAAATGACATGGTCTTGGCACATTCAACAAGTTCAAAAGATCCCAAATGCACAAGATTGACAGATGAATTTTCCAGTCAACTGATCCAAATTTGACTGTATACTGAAAAGTCAAACTTTGACTTTTTGGTCAAAATCAAGTGCCAAGATTCATTTTTAATCAAGACATGTCAAATTATGAAACTTGTTCATCAAGAAACCAAAAATTACAAATTAGGGGTTTGAAATGAAGAAATTTCATAACTTAGAAATTTTCTAAGTTATGAAATTTCCTAATTTTTTCCTAACTTTGTCCCATCTTTTCATCAAGATACATTTGGATTCAAACAAAACTCGAAACATGAAAGTTATAGTCCATTGCAAAATCTACAACTTTGATTCACAAAGTTTCCTCAAAAGAATCTTGTAGCTCAAGTTATGATTTTTGGAATAGGGGTGCAAAACATTCTTAACTTAGAAATTTTTTTGACCTATTTTAGGCAGGATTTTTGCCCAACTTCATGACCACTTTTCACATGCTTCCAATTGGAATTTCAACTTGCATTACAAATATGGATTGTAGTACACATTCCAAGCTTTCCAAATTGTCCAAGAAATCATCAAACACCCTTGTGGTTAGGGAGATTCGAATTGGCAAAGTTGGGCAAAAGTCACTTTGTTCATGGCCAAATTCATGTACATAACACTTTGCATTTTCAAACTCAGCTTGCACAAGCTAAGTCACAGGCCTTTTATCTCATCCACACTCATTAATTTAATGCATATCCTTTGTGTTCATGTCTTGTTTTGTGTATTTAACCATTACATACAAGATTAAGCCATAAATGGAAAAAGCATTTTAGCCATTTTTGAAAAGATCTACTTTATGTCCAAGTCCATATCTTTGAAGTACAAGGAAATCTCTGAGGCACAAATGTGTGGACATATCCCACTGATCAAGAACAAACTTTGCAGCATGTTTAAGGGGCCTGCATGAGCCTGTAACCTAACTTGGCAACTTTTGCTTAAGAAGGAAGAAAACTTGCATTTTGAACAAGAACACACATTCCTGCAAGCAACAGCCTAAACAAACTTTGCAAACACTTTTTACTTGATCCAACTAACCTAAAACACGAATCAACCAAGTTTCAAACCTGCTCATTCATCAAAACACAGTTTTGTGGCAAAACAGGGTACCTGCTGCATTTTGATTTGGTCAGCTCAATCCATTCGTGCGCCTTGGCCAAAACCACTTCATACACACTCCATAACATCCATACAAACTATCCCAAGCCTTGGAAACAGACTGTAACACCTCTAACCAAGTTCACCATTTTCATTTTTTCAGTTGTGCAGGTTGAGTTACATAGCTCGTTTCAGTTAGTTTCAAAGCAAGCTAGAGGTTGGAAGAGCATCCTTGGACCTCAAGCAAGTTGTACAAGTCCTCACACTGCATTGAAAGTACCTCCTTTGTTGTACACGACTCAAGCTGAACAGGTAAAATATTGCACTTCTATCTCTCTATCCAAGCATATATAGGCTTAGGTTTGTGAATAAAGTATGTCCTATTCATGGCCCTGAAGCTACCCATATCCTCACTTTTCATTTATGTTGTGTGTGCTGAGAGAATTTTGAACCTGAACATTGGAAAAAACTTAGGTCAGGAATTGGGGGAGAAGAAATTCTCTCTCATTTCTGAGAGTTAGAACGACTTTTTTATATATTTGGAATCGTGGCAAGATGCTCTACACTTTTGATGTTGTAAGTTTTTGATAAAAATCAAGGAATCAGAAGTTAGCAGGTTGAGAAGGAAACGCACGTTTTCTTTGTTTCAAAGTTGCTGGAGGTTGAAGACAACTCCTTTTGGGCTGGGCTTGGTTCATTTTTCTGTTTGCACCTCATTTCTCCACATACACCCCCTTGGCCCATTGTGTGATTTTTTAATCATTTTTGACTTTTTGTTTTTTCCCATGACTTATTATTTTTTGTCAAAATATAAAAAATATAAAAAAATATTTTTTCAACCATTTTTGCATTTATTTTGAATTTATTTGCTTTATTTAAACTTGTACATTATAAATAAACATAATACCTTTTATTTAAAATACTAAAAAATAATACAAAATACATTTTATTTTCTGATTTTTATTTTATCTTTTGAAAACATTTTCTTAAAATACACTTTTTTTGATAAATAATAAATATTTTATTTTTTGTATATATTTAATATATTTAATATATTTAATACATAATATAAATACTTACATATTTATTAGAATATTTAGGACAAAAATATAAAAATAATACATCTTTATTTATATTAATACTTGACCTCAAAAATTACTTTTTTACGATATACTTCCCTTTTATTTATTTTTGTACATAATTAATAAATATTGTATATGATATAAATAATAAATACTATTTATCTAGAAAATTAGGGTTTTGCCCTAAACATGAAAATATCCAAAATTAACCTTTTTTTATTATTTTTATTTCCCTTGTAAATAATCATATACTTACACAAATACATTGATACATTTACATTTGTTTATTCTTGGACATTTGATACATTTTACATTTGCGATTGATTCGATTTGGTTGTAAATATTTGGACACTACTCTCCTATTAAAGTCTCATCCCCATTTGTAAATATTTGTACCCCCACTCCCGGATACTTATTTGTAATAGCGTAGACTTTAAATTCCCGCAATTTATCGCTTTCAAATATACCATGGTTAGACCTAGGGTTTGTATGTAAATAAAATCAAACGCTAGATAACCTAATACAAAGACAAATGCATGAAATCAATATACAATCACACTTGCACCCCTAGGGTAATCCCGCTTGTTGCCTTCCAAAATGGGCCATGCTTGCACGTTGAGTTTCTTTGGCAAAACAAAACAAATCAAAATGATCATAGTCCCTCGATGACGCTTTCGAAAGTTGCCTATCAAAATGATCATAGTCCCTTCAAGCAAAATTTCCAAAGACACTTGGCACCATTGCATTCATGGTCCATACGATGACCCGCGTCTGTCCCGTTAACATCCTAACACAAGATTGTCCACCAAATACAATGGTGGAACAAAATTGTTAAAAGGGTTAAAACATAGGAAAAACCTTTGAGTAAATTTAGGGGTAGACAACTCTTAGTTACTTGATCATACTTGCAAAAACACTTGCCTACTTTTCAAAACCCACTCCACAAACACTTTCAAAACAAACTTCCAAAAAACATTTGAAATATATTTTCGAAAAGATACACACCTTTGTATATACTCAAACACGAGTCATTACAACGGTTGCCTAGACAAGGCGTCTTCTTCAAAAATATTTTCAAAACATACACACACACCACAATTTCAAGCAATTGAAAATCAAAGGCAAGTGATCTAAAACAAGTAACTAAGAGCCCATGGATAACCATGGATGAAAAGGGTGCTAATACCTTCCCTTTTCATAATCTACCCCCCGAACCCACGAAACATCTCAAAAGGTTTTTCCTGTGCTTTTTAACCTTTCCTTTAGGATAAAATAAAAATTCGGTGGCGACTCTTGCTCAACCGAAACATTTGCAAAAGCAAACGCAAAGCTCAAGTCAGTTCTCCCACCGTATCACAGCAAGTACCCAGGAGAAATCTACCTACTCTAACGAATTAAGCTGTGTAAGAGTCCTTTAGACAGTACTATCCCACTATTGAGAAGTAGGTAGCGCCGTCGTTGGAGTTATTCGGGTCAATTCGATTATAGGGACATGTGTGGTTACCAAAGCAATAGTAGGACGCCTTAGCGGTAACCCTAATGTCTTAGATCATCTTTTATCGAGGCAACCGTTTCGAGGCAACTTTGATCTTTAGACAGGAGGGCGACCTCTAAAACACCCTATACTTGATGACCACCTCGAGGCAACCAAGTGAGGCGTACCCTAAGAGTGGCATGTGCACGTGTGTCGGGTTCAGTTTAATTTATCTTTGAACATGCATCATTGTGAGCTACGGATTGATTTTTTTTTTCATACAAGTCTTGCATGCATAATTAACAGTTAATAGTTTACGGGAAATAAAATGTGGAAAGTGAATCTACGCTATTACAAGGCGTCGGGTATTTACATCGCCAAAAACATAACCCTTGAAAATAAAATTGCGAGAAAATAAAGAAAGCGATAAAGGTCCTAATTATCTATTACATTCTCGGAGCAAATACATAAATATAATCAAAATAAATAATGAATTAAAAATAAATATGTGCGCGAAAGAATTGAATCGGGGACGTCCTTAGGGTTTTGACCCTTTTTTGAGAAAAGAAAGCAATTTGGTCCTTTTTGTAATTAATTAAATATTAAACCTAATTTACTAATTAATTAATTATTTACAAGAAAAAAGTAGTTTTCATGTTTTTTAGGTTTTAATGAAAATAAAATAAAAGATTAAAATTGTCAAAAGAAAGAAACCTAATTCTAAATTTATTTTATTTATTGAGAAAAAAGTCAAATTTAACCTAATTAAACTAAGCTAATTATAGAATTTATTTATAAAATAATAATTGAAATTAATAAATAATAATAATAATATAGAAAATATTGTTTTCTGAATTAATTATAAAAATAATTATTTGTTGGTTAAATAATAATAATAGTAAAAAGAAAAGAAAGAAAATAACAATAATAAGGAGTAATAAAACCAGGGGGGTGATGGGCCCAAAGAGGAGGTTTATAAGCAAATTCTTGGCCCATTTGTTTTAAGCCTGCTTTGACTTTCTGGATCAGGTGCGTATTCATTGACTAGGGAATACCATAGTCTTTCATCTTTGGCCACTGGATTTGAGTGGGAAGACACTTGGCGCCTGGGATTTGGAGATGTATGGTGAGTCTTCTTGTGAGACCTGCACATGATTCTGTATAGAAAAATATGAAACAAATATTGGGTGGACCTGGGAATCGAACCCAGGTCCCAACGCTTGCAGAACACCTGGCCAACCACTCAACCACTTTGCACGCTTTGTTATTATTATAAACAACAAATATAATATTTTGAAAACAATTCATATGCTCGAAAGAGAAAAAAAACGCGCGCTCGTTTGAACGCTCCAACCATACACGTACAGCTCATCATCTTCCTCGTTTACCTGTGAAAAAGACAAAGAGATAGCGGGGTTTTTAACCCCCACAATATGGAATGACAAATAATAGCGATTAGGCGTAGAGGCTATAGAAATTGTTCGCGAGGGTTGCATTCAATTCGTCTGGTTGCAACGATTACAACCATATGCATGAGAAGTTCCAATTTTTCCTGTATGGGAAAGCCCTAATCTGGAAGCTTGGAAACCCTAGAATTCATCAATGGTAATTTCTGTTTCAGGGCGTTTTAATGCAATTAAAATATACCAAAAGCTTCCTGTGGATTCAAGCAACACACCACAACCAACAAATCATGTTAAATGCGCATGGAATATGAGTTTCGATTATCAAAATACTAAGCAAACCGTGAATCTGTTGGAGGCGATTTCTTAAGCTTTAGCGTGTGATTTTGATCCCTACACGTTCCTGGGGACCTCAGCAATGTATTAGAATCCTTAAATTGCTTTGAAAGGGCCTGGGAGTGAGAAAACAGTTTTGAGTTTTCTTGACTTTTTTTCAATATTGCATATGGCTTTCTTGTAGAGTTTTCACGTGTTAATCATTTGGGTTAGGCTCTGTATATATAATGGACTGAAATTAGGTTATAATCTTGACCAAAAATCCATGGAATTATGGTTTGCATATTTGATTGAAAATCAAATATTTTTCAATCTTTTTGATTGAAAAATCTTGCCAAATTGAGAGATCCCTGTCCCCTTGATGTGCACACGAAATCTCCAGCATATGTTGACCACTTTTTCTTCACAAAAAGATTTAGAAATCATATCTTGACATTTTCCTACAATTAAATGAATTAAATGAATTAATATTGATTAAAAATTCAATTAATTAATAAAAAATAAGAAAATAATTCAATTTAAGCTCAATGGGTCATGCATAGGCCTTGGACAAAGTTTCAAGAAGGAATTTGAGGCCCATTAGCAAAAATGATGTGTTTTGAGCAAAGTTGACTTTTGCAAATTTACAAAAATTTCCCAACTTCTCCAATGCATATCTTGCTCAATTTTGATCATATGAACATGTTCTTGGACATTTTGGAAAGGTCTTGAAGTCCTCTAACCAATTCCTTTGGTCCCATGTCATTTGGATTTAACAATATCAAGTTATGGTCTTTGACTTAAAGTACATTTTTGTTGACTTTTGAAATTGACCTATAATGTAGAAATTGATAACTTTTTGTGAGAGCATTTCTTGGACTTGGAATGTGAATATGAGTTGTAGGAAATGTTATCCCCTTCAAGGTGAGCATTGGATGGGATTTTTCTGATGAACCATGCAAAAGTTATGCCTTGGTAAAGATACAGTTGACTTTTCTGTTGTCCAAAAATATCAACTTTTGCATCTTTGATGATTTTTTAGCCATACTTGAGGAATCATGATCAAGACTTGATCAAATGATGTTTGTGAGCTCAAAATAAGATGTTGACCAAAAATTCTGACTTTTGACTGCAAAATGACCATTTTGCCCCTACAGTTGACTGTGAAGCAAATAAGGTTTTTGACTGTGCAAACTGGCATTGTGAATCTTGAAACTTGACATGTAGGTGCTTGACAATGTATATAGGCCTATGGGACTTGATTGAGCCATTGAAAACCTCAAATTCATTGAAGGAACCAAAACCCTAATTTTGACTGGCTTAGGAGGCATTGGACTGTGCAACCCTTGAGAAATCTTGAACCATTTGAAGATGATTCTTGATAAACCTTGAAGAATATGGGAGGGCAAATTTTGGGGTACAACAGTTGCCCCTGTTCAATCTTCTTAGACCTGAGGATGTAGATTGGCTTGCGTGCCTTTCGTGATCCGAAGGTGGAAGATGATTGAACACTAAAGTGCCCAGAAATTTGCACTCGCATAGTGGAGTATCAGCAATGAGCTGTCGGGAATGGGCTTACAGATGCCATTTGGAGAGATGGTGGATAGGAGGATGGGCTTATAGATGCCATCTGGAGGTGTGACAGAATCTTGTCGGGAATGGGCTTATAGATGCCTTTTGGAAATGTAATGGATAGTTGTGGAGATGGGCTTAAAGATGCCATCCGGAGGTGTCGATCGCGTAAGAGATTCCCTAGCGAGAACTTGCGTACTTGAGAAAGAAAGATAATTTCCTGGCCTGTTACAGGGGTTGACCTTCAAACTCTTCACGCAGATATGCCCTGGCTAGATACAGGTATCGAATCTACAATCAATCGCTCACAGATATGCCCTGGCTAGATACAGGTATCGAATCTGGAATTAGTCGTCCACAGATATGCCCTGGCTAGATACAGGTATCGAATCTGGAATTGGTCATCTACAGATATGCCCTGGCTAGATACAGGTATCGAATCTGGAATTAGTCGTCCACAGATATGCCCTGGCTAGATACATGTATCGAATCTCTAAACTCTTCATGCAGATATGCCCTGGCTAGATACAGGTATCGAATCTACAATCAATCACTCACAGATATGCCCTGGCTAGATACAGGTATCGAATCCGGAATTAGTCGCCCACAGATATGCCCTAGTTAGATACAAGTATCGAATCTGGAACTAGTCGTCTACAGATATGCTCTGGCTGGATACAAGTATCGAATCTCTAAACTCTTCATACAGATATGCCCTGGCTAGATACAAGTATCGAATCTGGAATTAGTCGCCCACAGATATGCCTTGGCTAGATACAGGTATTGAATCTAGAACTAGTCGTCTACAGATATGTCCTAGCTGGATACAGGTATCGAATCTCTAAACTCTTCATGCAGATATGCCCTGGCAGGATACAGGTATCGAATCTACAATCAATCACTCACAGATATGCCCTGGCTAGATACAGGTATCGAATCTGGAATTAGTCGCCCACAGATATGCCCTGGCTAGATACAGGTATCGAATTTGGAACTAGTCGTCTACAGATATGCCCTGGCTAGATACAGGTATCGAATCTGGAATTAGTCGCCCACGGATATGCCCTGGCTAGATACAGGTATCGAATCTGGAACTAGTCGTCTACAGATATGCCCTGGCTGGATACAGGTATCGAATCTCTAAACTCTTCATGCAGATATGCCCTGGCTGGATACAGGTATCGAATGTACAATCAATCACTCACAGATATGCCCTGGCTAGATACAAGTATCAAATCCGGAATTAGTCGCCCACAGATATGCCCTGGCTAGATACTGGTATCGAATCTGGAACTAGTCGTCTACAGATAATGCCCTGGCTAGATACAGGTATCGAATCTGGAAACTCTTCATGCAGATATGCCCTGGCTAGATACAGGTATCGAATCCACAATCAATCGCTCACAGATATGCCCTGGCTAGATACAGGTATCGAATCTGGAACTTCAAACTCTTCATGCAGACATGCCCTGGCTAGATACAGGTATCGAATCTACAATCAATTGCTCACAGATATGCCCTGGCTAGATACAGGTATCGAATCTAGAATTTCAAACTCTTCGTGCAGATATGCCCTGGCTAGATACAGGTATCAAATCCATAATCAATTGCTCACAGATATGCCCTGGCTAGATACATGTATCGAATCTTGAACTTGTCGTCTACAGATATGCCCTGGCTGGATACATGTATCGAATCTGGAACTTCAAAAGGTTGGTCGAGATAACTTTCCTGGCTGGATACAGGCGTAGACCTCTGACCTGAGAATGAAAGATAATTTCCTGGCCTGTTACAGGGGTTAATCTTTAAACTCTTCATGCAGATATGCCCTGGCTAGATACAGGTATCAAATCTACAATCAAACGCTCACAGATATGCCCTGGCTAGATACAGGTATCGAATCTGGAACTGTGAAAGTTGATGGTAATCGTCTTTTGATTGACCTTTTCCTAAAAAGACAAAACATTAGTTGTATGCAATGTCATGATGTATGAAATGCATGATGTCATGATGTTCTAAAAAATGAATGAGATTGTGCCGTATGCACTTTTTCATGTATGTAAGTAGGAGATATGAAATGTGATATATTTATGAATGTATTTTCGTCTAGGAAAATAAATCCTTGACGAATGCCGGGAAGTTAAATCCTGGGCTGATGTTTGAAGAGTAGAGTTCTTCGTTTCCGCTGGGGATGATGATTGCAAGAATAAACCGGTAGGAGAAGATGACTCCGTTGAGGAATAAACCTGGTGAAGATATTACTCTGCGGGGAATTACTCTGTGGGAAGAGATACTTCGCTGAGAATTTAACGATAACTCCGCTGGGGATTCCGTTGATAAGCTCTGTTGAGGGATTTGATGAACTCCACTAGGGATAAGAAGAACTTCGCCGAGGACGATCTTTTCGTTGTAATTAGCTGATGATAACCTAGTTATAGGCTTTGGTGGGGAATAACCTTTGAACATGGTCGGGAGAGATGCGTTAGTACTCTGCGGGGGACCAGCTTCCAAACTCTACTGAGGATAAGCTTCCGGAATCTACTGGGGAGATTGATTCAACTCTCCTGGGGAAACTTTTTGGACTACACTGGAGAATGGCTCCACTGGGACGTCTGGTATTCCGCCAGGGAACAATCTTATATTTCCGTCGAGGAATATTAAGACTGTCGGGGATGCTTGCTTAGGAACATCTGTATACTCTGCTGGAGAATATTGAGATCCTCTGGGGATATCCAACTTCCTTGGGGCTGACAGTAGTCTAACTCTGCTTGGGGAGAGTGTCTATGACTTGTGAGGGAGACTGTGCCTTTCAGGGCTTATGGGAGACCAAACTCTGCTCGGAGAGAGTATTGCTGAATCTTGTCTTACTTTGCGGGGAGTGAAGGTATCCTGGTCATACTCTTCAGCTGAGCCTATCTTGGTACCTTGGAGGACAGAACAACTTGTACGGTTCAGACAATTTTTGATTGCCCCAGCTTCTGTGGGAGAAGGTACCTGTGGAGGTGCTTGATAATTGCCGACAAATCTTCTTCTGGTAGGCAAGTGACGAGATAACGGGACATAGTCGTACGCTTTTGATCCCTAATTTTTCCTGGACCTCCCTTTCAGGTTTTCAGTCCATCGGGATACCCTTTTTTGCCCAAGCCGCCTTTTCAGGTTTTCGACTTGCCAGGTGTACAGATTTTTCATTTTCATCCCTTATTTTTGCCCGAACCATTTTGGTTCACCGGGAAGCCCTTATTTTTGCCTAGGTGTGTCAACCTAGCGGGTCTTTGATTGTGCGTAGTATTTTTTTGACTATGTCGACGTTCTCCGAGTGCAGGGAGTTGTCACTGTCAGTAGTGTTGTGTTGCCATACTACCATAAGATGTTTGATCGTGCAAGATTTGTCGCTGGAATTCATGTCCAATGCCCCAAGTGACTCAGGAGGAGATTTGCCCCTGGCTATTTGGCATTTTGAGAGATTCCTGAATCTTGACTTAACTGCCTCAGATGTTGGACAATGATCACGTCTGCCCCTTGGTTGGAAGTGCTTCTCCACTTGAGGTGATCCTTTTGTTGAGAAGGCGTTTGTTCACTGGATATTCATCGTGCGAATTTCTCTGTTGTTCGAACAAATAGTCATATGCAAACAATGTTATTTTAAGAATGCAAAGCTTATGTCTGTCTTGAAGTTTTTGAAAATGCATTTTTCAGTAAAACAAGCAAATTTTGTAAAACGTGATGTCAACTCAGATTTTACAGCGAGCCCTACAGGAGTCAGGATACCTTTGGTAACAGTATGCTTTTGAACTAACTCGTGCTTCAGTTAGGACTTTTGAAGGGTTGTAACCTGGCTTGGTTCACGGTTTAAGAAATAAAGGATAAAGGCTCAAATTTTATTTGTACCCACCCGTTCTTCGTGATGTTCTTCGATCCTAAACTCAGCTAATCATGCGTTAGACCTTGTTTGAGTCTTTGCTCTGATATTCCAGTGATGGTTCAGATATTGACAATTTATTTTGAATAGGCAGTCATTTTTTTTTGTCGAGGGTTTGTAGGACCTCTTTCTTTTTGGTTTTTATTATCCCTATTTTTTTGCCTGAACTGTTTCTTTTTGTATTTACAGTCAGCGGGATGCCCCAGTTTTGTAAGTCTCCTTCATAGGTTTTGACTTAATGGGCTCTTATTTCTGAGAGATAATGACTGCCTGTCCTGACGATTGTATGGAACCATCACTGTCTCTTGCTTTGAAAGGACTCCTTTGATGCTATTCGTTGTGCACCTGGATCAACTGAGAAAACTACCCTGCCCTAGGTTATAGTTAAGGGTTTTAATTTTCGAAAAGAAAAACTCCAACTTCTTTGGCTCAGAGGGGTTGACGAGGGATTATCTTCCTTATTACTCCACTGTTTAGGATTTGAAAAAAATGCCTGTACATTGTCAGCGGGGTCTGTTCAAAAGCATACTGTAAAAATCGTGGTATCATTTTCGTCATCCTCCCTCAAAAGGCTTAGCATTTTTTAACCGAGAGTTGAATCATCAAAAAAATGAAATTTGAATATAGTGAACACGAATGGATTAATTCAAAAGAGACATATGCGATGCATTGATAAAGTAAAAACGTTTGCCATGACGAAATGTTTGAACAATCAAAAGAAAATTACAAATTGCAAAAATTCTAATGAGCAAAAAGTCTTCTCGTCTCAGGACTTGTCACTTCAAATGATGAACCTTAGAGGGATGGTAGAAGAACTCCGCTTGACCATCTTGTGTGAATTCCAATGCTCCTTCATCAATCAGGTCTTGGATCTTGTTCTTCAGAGACCAACAATCGTCGGTGTCATGTCCTGGACTGGCAGAGTGGTAGGCACACCTTTTATTGGGATGATAGGTAGGAGCTGAGGTGTTGGGATTCCGGGGAGGAGCCCTTAATGTGATCAGATTCAATCTCAACAGGCGTTGTAAAGCTTGAAACAGCGACATGTTGAGCTGGGTGAATTGCCTCCTGGGCTTGTCTGGCCTGCTCTGATCAACCCATTGTTCTTGGTGAGGTCGTTGTTGGACTTGTGAAGTAGTAGCAGCTCGGAGAGGTCTATTCATCAAACCAAACCTTTGACTTCTTGGAGGTTGAGTGCCGGTTTGGTCCCTAGCCTTGACTACTTGCTTTATACTGTCTTGCTAAAGCTGGTTGATCACAGTTCTCAACTCTTCTTGCTCTCGAGCTAAGCCTTGGATAAGGGCCATCTGCCCCAGCATTTGAGTCCTCATTGCATCTACCTTAGCTTACAGATGTTTCAGTCGTTCGTCCTTATCGTCCTCAGGACTGTTCCTGACCAAAGTCCCCATGAGGAGTGTTCTCAACTCTTCCTGCCCCTTGGATGGGCTTAGGAAGATCTCCCTGAATTGAGTCTCTTGAGCATGAATATCCTGGTGGTCGTGTTGGAAAGCCATTGCTGAAATAAACAGCGAGAGTATGAGAAACCTGTATCGGATAACCTGTTATACAATGATATGTATGATATATGTATGCAATGTTTTCAAGGATCTCGTGGGGTAAACAAGAAAATTTGTTAGAATTTGAATCTGGTAGTCTGATTGAAGGAACTTCATGTTGTTGAGAGTCCTTCTTCAAGAGTCAAAGCTCACCATATCGAGTGGGTCATAGCCCCTGACTCAAGTTATCGTGCTTGGATTTCTAGACAACCTTGGCTAGAGGAAAATAAATCCCCTTTTCCCCTTGCTAGACAGTTGGTTCATCATGACCTGCATCACAAACCCTTGAGATCCTTGAAATGGATTAGTCCTTATGCAGGATGTATGCAATGGTATGATGGTATGATATTATGCTATGCATGGAGTGATGTAAGTAAACCCTATTATGAGCCCCAGATTAAGGACTGTAAACAACACCTGCAAGAACCCCCTGTTGTTAGATAACAAGTATGTACAAGTAGTTCAAGTTTGAAGGCACACAAGTCACGCAAAAGAGCCCTTAGATTTCAGGTTGGCATGAAGTTTAGGTACTACCCTCTTGAAGTTAGTTGGCTCAAAACCTGTCCTATGAATAGTAACCGGGTGCTAAGGAGCTCAATATCATTGGATTGTTTTCTATGTTCATTGTTTTGATTTAGCCACTGAACTGGCGATCAAAATATTCCAAGAAAACAACCCTCAATGAGTGTAGTATCGAGTATCTACCAACTTCGGACTGCACCAAAGTCGGTCATCTCACTACCCCTAAAGAGGCCAGGATGGTCAAGTAAGGTTCCTAAGGTCAATTGATGCTTCACGACACCACGCGGCGGCCCCGTACTCTCATTGACTTGACTCAAGGGTTACCGGTACTCACCAAAGTGCCACATCAACGTAGCAACTACTTCAACCGCATCGGTATACCCCGCACAGTTCCCTCACAGTTTGTTGCTACCTAAAGGGTATCCCCTAGATCCGAGTTAGGATCTATGAAACTCCAAGACAAACCCACAATATTAAAGCAAACAAAGCAAGCAATTGAAAACAAGAGTGGTCTAATCCTAAGGTACACCTCACTTATCAGATAATCCTCAGCAGAGTCGCCAGTTCTGTGATTGGTGGAAATAGAACTGACTGTTTTGGAATGCTGGTTCGCGAAATGTCGCGGTAAGCAAGAGTCACCACCGTCTTTTATTTTCTCCAACAAGGAAAGGACAAAAGCACAGTAAAATTCCTTTTCGAGATGTTTCTCGGTTCAGGAGGTAGATTTATAGAAAGGGAAGGTGTTAGCACCCTTTCTATCCGTGGTTATCCACGGGCTCTTAGGTACTTGCTCACTATGTTTTCAAAAATGTTTGCTTTTCTTGTGTATGTGGGTTTTGAAAAAGTTTCGTTTTGAAAACTTCTAGGTAACTCTTGTATCTGTCCTCAAGAGTGTATGAAGTAT
This sequence comes from Vicia faba, assembly GCA_948472305.1. NCBI lineage: Eukaryota > Viridiplantae > Streptophyta > Magnoliopsida > Fabales > Fabaceae > Vicia > Vicia faba. Next base: position 1,044,707,598 of record OX451736.1, read on the forward strand.
TTGTTTGAAAACTTTTGTTTGAAAGTGTAGGTGCGAAAAGTTGTTTTTTGTTTTTGAAAGAGCAATTACCCAGGAGAAATCTACCTACACTAAGGAATTAAGCTGTGTAAGAGTCCTTTAGACAGTACTATCCCACTATTGAGAAGTAGGTAGCGCCGTCGTTGGAGTTATTCGGGTCAATTCGATTATAGGGACATGTGTGGTCACCAAAGCAATAGTAGGACGCCTTAGCGGTAACCCTAATGTCTTAGATCATCTTTTATCGAGGCAACCGTTTCGAGGCAACTTTGATCTTTAGACAGGAGGGCGACCTCTAAAACACCCTATACTTGATGACCACCTCGAGGCAACCAAGTGAGGCGTACCCTAAAAGTGGCATGTGCACGTGTGTTAGGTTCGGTTTAATTTATCTTTGAACATGCATCATTGTGAGCTACGGATTGATTTTATTTTTCATACAAGTCTTGCATGCATAATTAACAGTTAATAGTTTGCGGGAAATAAAATGCGGAAAGTGAATTTACGTTATTACAAGGCGTCGAGTATTTACATCGCCAAAAGCATAACCCTTGAAAATAAAATTGCGAGAAAATAAAGAAAGCGATAAAGGTCCTAATTATCTATTACATTCTCGGAGCAGATACATAAATATAATTAAAATAAATAATGAATTAAAAATAAATATGTGCGCGAAAGAATTGAATCGGGGACGTCCTTAGGGTTTTGACCCTTTTTTGAGAAAAGAAAGCAATTTGGTCCTTTTTGCAATTAATAAATATTAAACCTAATTTACTAATTAATTAATTATTTACAAGAAAAAAGTATTTTTCATGTTTTTTAGGTTTTAATGAAAATAAAATAAAAGATTAAAATTGTCAAAAGAAAGAAACCTAATTCTAAATTTATTTTATTTATTGAGAAAAAAGTCAAATTTAACCTAATTAAACTAAGTTAATTATAGAATTTATTTACAAAATAATAATTGAAATTAATAAATAATAATAATAATATAGAAAATATTGTTTTCTGAATTAATTATAAAAATAATTATTTGTTGGTTAAATAATAATAATAGTAAAAAGAAAAGAAAGAAAATAACAATAATAAGGAGTAATAAAACCAGGGGGTGATGGGCCCAAAGAGGAGGTTTATAAGCAAATTCTTGGCCCATTTGTTTTAAACCTGCTTTGACTTTCTGGATCAGGTGCGTGTTCATTGACTAGGGAATACCATAGTCTTTCATCTTTGGCCACTGGATTTGAGTGGGAAGACACTTGGCGCCTGGGATTTGGAGATGTATGGTGAGTCTTCTTGTGAGACCTGCACATGATTCTGTATAGAAAAATATGAAACAAATATTGGGTGGACCTGGGAATCGAACCCAGGTCCCAACGCTTGCAGAACACCTGGCCAACCACTCAACCACTTTGCACGCTTTGTTAATATTATAAACAACAAATATAATATTTTGAAAACAATTCATATGCTGGAAAGAGAAAAAAACGCGCGCTCGTTTGAACGCTTCAACCATGCACGTACAGCTCATCATCTTCCTCGTTTACCTGTCAAAAAGACAAAGAGATAGCAGGGGTTTTTAACCCCCACAATATGGAATGACAAATAATATCGATTAGGCGTAGAGGCTATAGAAATTGTTCGCGAGGGTTGCATTCAATTCGTCTGGTTGCAACGATTACAACCATATGCATGAGAAGTTCCAATTTTTCCTGTATGGGAAAGCCCTAATCTGGAAGCTTGGAAACCCTAGAATTCATCAATGGTGATTTATGTTTCAGGGCGTTTTAATGCAATTAAAATATACCAAAAGCTTCCTGTGGATTCAAGCAACACAAAACAACCAACAAATCATGTTAAATGCGCATGGAATATGAGTTTCGATTATCAAAATAGTAAGCAAACCGTGAATCTGTTGGAGGCGATTTCTTAAGCTTTAGCGTGTGATTTTGATCCCTACACGTTCCTGGGGACCTCAACAATGTATTAGAATCCTTAAATTGCTTTGAAAGGGCCTGGGAGTGAGAAAACAGTTTTGAGTTTTCTTGACTTTTTTTCAATATTGCATATGGCTTTCTTGCAGAGTTTTCACGTGTTAATCATTAGGGTTAGGCTCTGTATATATAATGGACTGAAATTAGGTTATAATCTTGACCAAAAATCCATGGAATTATGGTTTGCATATTTGATTGAAAATTAAATATTTTTCAATCTTTTTGATTGAAAAATCTTGCCAAATTGAGAGATCCTTGTCCCCTTGATGTGCACGCGAAATCTCCAGCATATGTTGACCACTTTTGCTTCACAAAAAGATTTAGAAATCATATCTTGACATTTTCCTACAATTAAATGAATTAAATGAATTAATATTGATTAAAAATTCAATTAATTAATAAAAAATAAGAAAATAATTCAATTTAAGCTCAATGGGTCGTGCATAGGCCTTGGACAAAGTTTCAAGAAGGAATTTGAGGCCCATTAGCAAAAATGATGTGTTTTGAGCAAAGTTGACTTTTGCAAATTCACAAAAATTTCCCAACTTCTCCAATGCATATATTGCACAATGTTGATCATATGAACATGTTCTTGGACATTTTGGAAAGGTCTTGAAGTCCTCTAACCAATGCCTTTGGTCCCATGTCATTTGGATTTACCAATCTCAAGTTATGGTCTTTGACTTAAAGTGCATTTTTGTTGACTTTTGAAATTGACCTATAATGTAGAAATTGATAACTTTTTGTGAGAGCATTTATTGGACTTGGAATGTGAAAATGAGTTGTAGGAAATGTCATCCCCTTCAAAATGAGCGTTGGATGAGATTTTTCTGATGAACCATGCAAAAGTTATGCCTTGGTCAAGATACAGTTGACTTTTCTGCTGTCCAAAAATAGCAACTTTTGCATCTTTGATGATTTTTGAGCCATACTTGAGGAATAATGATCAAGACTTGATCAAATGATGTTTGTGAGCTCAAAATAAGATGTTGACCAAAAATTCCGACTTTTGACTGCAAAATGACCATTTTGCCCCTATAGTTGACTGTGAAGTAAATAGGGTTTTTGACTGTGCAAACTGGCATTGTGAATATTGAAACTTGACATGTAGGTGCTTGACAATGTATATAGGCCTATGGGACTTGATTGAGCCATTGAAAACCTCAAATTCATTGAAGGAACCAAAACCCTAATTTTGACTGGCTTAGGAGGCATTGGACTGTGTAACCCTTGAGAAATCTTGAACCATTTGAAGATGATTCTTGATAAACCTTGAAGAATATGGGATGGAAAATTTTAGGGTACAACAGTATCCAGTCCCTCTTGGTCCGTTCATCTTCTCTTATTTCCTTCACACTAGTTCTAATATGATTAAACAACAAGTGTGGAAGGTTTACCTTAGTCCTCTTGGCAATGAAATAGATCATAAACTGCCGATCAATGTTGATATAATCAGGAGAGCTAGTTGGCTTCCTGTGGTTGATGCACCCCAGAATAATTCTTGCCCAAATTCTGTGGTGATCCTTCAGATCTCTGATTTTGCTGGAGGGTAGTCCATGACTAAATATTTCCTTTGGAATAGAACTCACGTCAGAGCATCTCTCAGCCATGTCAATGCATCTGACACCTCCACCATTATAACCAATAAGCTTTGAAATTAGGTCTTCTGTAATAACAATTTTCTTCCCCATGACATAAGAAGTAACCCGATGATTTGAAGAAGAAGCATGTATCCAGAATTCTTTGACAAGAATGGGAAATGTTGGACCAACCAGACGGTCAAAGTACCTGTTCCATCCTTGAGCAGTAACGTCTTCATACAAATTGAAGCCATTTTCTTGAAGACTCCCAAAATCAACAATCAGCTCAGAGAGAACTTCCAGATTATTAATAGGAGTGAGGAGCATTCTGTGGGGTTCTTCATACTGTTCCATTGAAGCAGATTCCTGAGCACTGACATTTGTGACACTTGAAGAAGCCATTGTTCACACGAGATTTTGAGGAAGATGAAGGGGTTTTTTGAAAACAAGAGCTTGAAACGATAGAAAATATTGAGAGAGTAAAAGTGAAAGAATGTAAAGAGTGAAATTTGAGTTTAAATAGTTTTTCTTGAAAGCGTAAATAGTAAGAGAGAGAAATAATTAGTCATGATTATAAGCATTAATGACAGTTGAAATTAGGGGATTCAGAAAGATACTGGAACGGTTACCCATGACATGTGTCTCAATGCACCCAATCAGCGCTTTTGACCTTTCAGAAAAGTGAACGTGTGTTCAGCCTCAGAAAGTAGATGATGAATAGATGACAACAGTTTGATCATGTGAACTGCATGCTTCTATCCTTGAAATGAAATGCTCAGATCTTCATGGATAGATTCTGATGCAATCTGTACTTTCTAAACTCTGAAGACAGGTTGATCAGTAGTTCACAGAAAATAATAAAGTTCTGATGGTTAAGATATGTAAATAAAACAATTTATTCTAGGCATTGCTTCATGCTGAGATGTTTCAGAATAAAGTTAAACCTATCTTCAGAAAGAGGTTTTGTAAAGACATCAGCCCATTGATGGTCTGTGTAAATAAATTTCAAGCTAAGAATCCCTTTCTGAATATAGTCCCTAATAAAATGATGTTTTGTTTCTATATGCTTAGCCCTATAATACAAAATTGGATTTTTACTGAGACAAATAGCAGAAGTATTGTCATAGAGGATAGGAATGTTACTCTCAAATATGTTGAAGTCTTCAAGTTGACTTTTCATCCAGAGCATTTGCGTGCTACATCCAGCAGCTGCTATGTATTCAGCTTCTACTGTTGATAGTGCTATTATGGACTGTCTCTTGCTGGTCTATGAGATCAGATTTTCTCCCAGAAACTGGCAGCTTCTAGAAGTGCTTTTACGTTCTACTCTGTCTCCAGCGAAGTCAGCGTCACAATATCCTACTAAGCTGTAATCATTTGATTTTCTATAAAACAAACCCAGATTAGTAATACCTTTCAGATACTTGAAAATTCGCTTAACTGCTGTTAAGTGAGTTTCTCTAGGATTTGATTGGAATCTAGAACATGAGCAAACACTAAATAAAATGTCAGGCCTTGAAGCCGTTAGATAGAGAAGAGAACCAATCATACCTCTGTAGACCTTTTGTTCTACCTTTTTACTTACCTCTTCCTTTTCCAGAATGCACGTGGGATGCATTAGAATCTTTGAGGACTTACATTCTGAGAGATCAAATTTCTTCAGAAGTTATCTGACGTATTTGCTCCGATGAATGTAAGTTCCTTCTGGAGTTTGGTTTATCTGAATGCCCAGAAAGAATTTGAGTTCCCCCATTAAGCTCATCTCAAACTCTGCCTGCATACATTTAGCAAACTCTCTTCCCAGAGAGGGTTTAGTAGATCCAAAGATGATGTCATCAACATAAATCTAACATACTAACACGTCATTCTTTACTGTCTTACAAAATAAGGTTGTGTCCACTTTCCCTATGATGAATTCCTTTTCTAACAGGAAGTTACTTAGTCTTTCATACCAAGCTCTGAGAGCTTGTTTTAGACCATAAAGTGACTTCTTTAGTTTGAAAACATATTATGGATATTTGGAATTCTCAAACCCATGGGGTTGGTGCACATATACCTCTTCATCTATATAGCCATTTAAGAATGCACTTTTGACATCCATCTGATACAGAGTGATGCCTTTATTTACAACAAATGATATTAAAAGTCTGATAGATTCTAACCTGGCAATTGGAGCAAAGGTTTCTGTATAGTTTATCCCCTCTTGCTGACTATAACCTTGTGCTACCAGTCGGGCTTTATTTCTAATGACTTCTCCTTACTCGTTCAGTTTGTTTCTGAACACCCACTTTGTTCCAATGACGTTGAATCCTTTTGGTTTGGGAACCATATCCCATACGTCATTTCTGGTGAATTGATTCAGTTCCTCCTGCATTGCCAGAATCCAGTCATTATCCAGAAGCGCTTCATCAATTGTTGTTGGTTCAATCAGAGAGACCAGTCCCACGAGGGATTCTTCAAAGTTTATGAATGTTGATCTTGTTCTGATTGGATCATCCTTCTTTCCCAGTATTGTATCTTCTGGGTGATCAATGCTGCTTCTGGATAGCCTTTTCTGAAGTTGATCAGCAGAATGTGTTGGATTGCTTGCAGTATCTGTGATCGGTGGGAATGAGAACTGACTGTTTTGGAATGCTAGTCCGCGTTTGCGTTTGTTTTTGCAAAATGTCGCGGTAAGCAAGAGTCGCCACCATCTTTTATTTTATCCAACAAGGAAAGGACAAAAGGACAGAAAAATTCCTTTTTGAGATATTTCTCGAGTTCAGGAGGTAGATTATAGAAAGGGAAAGTGTTAGCACCCTTTCTATCTGTGGTTATCCACGGTCTCTTAGGTACTTGCTCATTATGTTTTCAAAAGTTTGCTTTTCTTTGTGTTTGTGGGTTTGAAAAGGGTTTTTGTTTGAAAGGAGTGTAAGTGCGAAAAATTTTGTTTTGTTTTAAAAGGAGCAAGTACTTAAGAACCATCTACCTACTCGAGAAAGGAATTAAAATGTGCTAATGTCCTTTAGACAATGCTATCCCGCTATTGAGGAGTAGGTAGCATCGTCGTTGGAGTTTTCGGGTCAATTCGATTAAGGGACGTGTGGTCACTAAAGCAATGTTTAGGATGCCTTAGTGGTAACCCTAATGTCTTAGATCATTTTTTCCGAGGCAACTGTTTTGAGGAAACTTATGATCTTTGGACAAGAGAGCGACCTCTAAAACTTCATATACTCAATGACCACGTTCGAAGGCAACCAAGTGAGGTGTACCCTAAGAGTGGCATGTGCAAGTGTGTTATTTCGGTTAATTTTATCTGTACATGTCATGGGTGAGCTATATTGATTTTAGGTTAAAGATTTATCTTGTCATGCATTGCCTAGTTATCAAACATCTAACAGTTGATATTATGCGGAAATTAAATTGCGCGAAATTAAATCTAAACTATTACAAGGCGTCAGGTATTTACATCGCCAAAAACAAACCCTTTAATTTAAATTGCGGAAAGTAAAACAAAGCGATAAATAATTAAAATCCTAATTAAAAGCTATTACATTCCGGAAGCAATTACAATATTGGAAATAAATGGATCGTGTGCAAGAAAATTAAATCGGCGTATTTTTTAGGGTTTTGACCCTTTTTTGAAAGAAAGCAGGTTTTTTTGTTATTTTTGGAAATTATGGAATTAAATTAAACGAACAATTAAATTAAATTAAATAATGAAAATATTTTTGGATTTTTGAGTATTTAAAGAAATAACATAAATTAATCAAAGCTAATAAAAACCTAATTATCTAAATTAATTTTAATTATTGCAAAAATATTAAAGTTATTTCCTAATTAAACTAAATTAATTGAATTAATATTTATTTACAAAAATAAAGTGCTGAATTTAATTTTAATAAATAAAATATATTTTTTGTTTTTGATTTTATTAAGAAAAAAGATTAATTGGTTAGTGATTAATAAAAAGAATAACAATTAATTAATTAAAGGAAAATAATAAAAATAGAGAGATAGTTTAGGAGTATACGGGCCTGATTGGAGGGGTGAAACAGCTGTTGGCGTCATGTGTAAACTGTTTTGTTTTGGTCATTTGTATTTTGACTTTTGGCCATTTGTGTTCTGGCCTCAACGTTCCTTAACCTTCTCAAGATGTCTGTCTCGCCATGTATCGGTGTCATGTGTAAACTGTTCTGTTTTGGCCATTGGTGTTTTGACTTTTGGCCATTTGTGTTTTGGCCTCAACGTTCCTTAATGAACCTGCATGGGATCCTGTCTAAATCTGCAGTGTTGAATCTCATGAATACATTAAATAAATTACTATATATCATAAAATACAAATAAAGCCAATATATGAAGAAATTTAATGTTTAGGCCCAATATGACATGTATGAATGATTATAACCTTTTAATCATGGAGATCAAATCAGCCTTACCCTTGGAGAAGTAGTGATATGAATGCTTTTATGCCTTTTGATCATGGAGATCAAGTCAGCCTTACCCTTACTGAAGAAGTAGTGAGATGTTGGTTTGTAACCGGGATGGCTTGTTTGTAGTGAGATGTTGGTTTGTAACCGGGATGACTTGTTTGTAGTGAGAGTGATTTGTAATAAAGATTTCAAGGTTTTAGGGTTCTTGAAAGAATTTGATATTCTGACAGCGTTATGGCAAGGGTTTTTTTTATTCCCTCCTTGTTTGTGAAAGTAATGGGATTATATAACGGAAATTAGAGCAAAGAAAATGGGCTTTGAATGTGCAATTGGGCCTCCAATGTTCACTTGAGTTCGTCACTTTCCAGGCTAAATCGCAGGGGCTTAAGTGCAATTTTTGAAGTTGAAATGTGAAAACAAAATGTAGCTGACATCGAGAAATAACTCCTGTCCGAAAATAGGCTCAATCGGATAAACGGTGAATTAGTTATGAATTTTTGAAGTTTCAGCTCAGACAAACTTATTTTGGGCTCCAGTGTCGACTCTGACACGTTCTTCAATAAAAAACTGGTATTGATCGAAGCATAATCCGGTCTCGACTTTTGAAGCAAAGTTGTAGATCTATGAGTCAGTGACCTTGTGTAAAAATATGAGCTCAATCCGATAAAAATTGACCGAGTTATGAATTTTTGAAGTTTCGGCCCAGATGAAATAATATTCAGCATTCAAGATTTTCGGCACGTCACGTGTGCTCTAAGCAAAAACGAAGACCTTTTGGATATCGTTCAAACTCAATACCTTTTGTGAAAATGTATCCAACTCAATTTGTGAAATTTTGGCGCCGGAACCAGCTCGATACGATGAAAATTGACCAAGTTATGATTTTCTGAACATGACACAAATAAACTTCGGTCACAAATTTTCTGTATGAAAATACTTGATAAATCCACATTTTTGAAGACCTTCTGATCGAAATTGGCTTCCAGCCGTGAGAGATGAAAACATAGATGACGTCAAGAAGAAATTTTGGCCACTGGAACGGGTTCAAAACGAGTCACGATCTTCAAGTTATGAATTTTTTAGCGCGTAAAAACTGCACTTTCAACACACTTTTTCACCATATTTCTTCGAGAAAACTCACACATTCGGATACCTTCTTTAAAGAATTGACTCTTGAGCCGAACCTGAATTTGAGAATATGTTATCAGAGATATCTTGGCGAAAGAACACCTGAATATGACGCGCCGGGTTGGACTTGTGAATATTTCTTGAAATGTTTTGAGAAATATGGGAGGGCAAATTTTAGCGTACAACAGTAACTCTTTCTGATGTTGAGGGAGCGTCTCTGTTGAGACCTTCTGATGAGTTATCTTCAGTACCTATGAGTTCAACTTCCATACCTGCAAGGAATTCATTCTGCTTTGACTTTTGAGAGTCACGCTTATCATCAAACCTAACACTGATTGACTCTTCAACAATCTATGTTTCTGTATTGTATACTATGTACCCTCTTGAGCGTTCAGAGTATCCTAACATAATACACTTTTGTTCTTTGGAGTAAAACTTGTTCAGATAATCTTTTGTATTCAGAATAAAGCAAGTGCATCAAAATGGATGAAAATAAGAAATGTTGGGCTTTCTGTTCTTCCACAATTCATATTGAGTCTTTTCCAGAATAGGTCTTATGGAGATTTTATTCTGAATGTAACACGCTGTGTTAATTGCCTCTTCCCAGAAGATCTTAGCAATGTTAGTCTTATTGATCATGGTTCTTTCCATTTCTTACAATGTTCTGTTCTTTCGTTCTACAACTCCATTTTGTTGGGGAGTTCTAGGACAAGAGAAGGCATTCAAAATGCCTTTTTCATTAAAAAATAATTCAAAATTTTTATTTTCAAATTCTCCACCATGATCACTTCTGACTTTGACAATTCTAAGATCCTTTTCATTCTGAACTTGGTTGCAAAAGGTAACAAACACAAAGTGTGACTCGTTCTTGTGTCTTAAGAACTTTACCCATGTCCATCTGCTATAGTCATCTACGATTACTAACCCATACTTCTTGCCACTGACTGAAGCAGTTTTTACTGGTCCAAATAAGTCAATGTGCAGAAGTTCTAATGGCTTAGAGGTGGAAACAACATTTTTGGATTTGAAAGCAGGTTTTGAAAATTTGCCTTTCTGACATGCTTCAGATAGAGCATCTGAGCTGAACTTCAATTTTGGAAGTCCTCTGACCATATTGAGTTTGTTAATCTAAGATATTCTTATCATACTAACATGCCCCAATCTTCTATGTCAGACCCATTGCTCGTTGTTAACAGAAAGTAGGCATTTTACATTCTGACTCTTAGTTCATAAAGTTTTATTTTATAAATGTTGTTTTTCCTCTTTCCATTAAATAGGATAGTCCCATCTTTCTGACTAACAACTTTGCATGAATTTTGATTGAAGATTATATCATAACCATTATCACTTAATTGACTTATGGATAACAGGTTATGCATTAATCCATCAACTAATAATACATTATTTATAGAGGAAAGATTTCCATTACCTACTGTTCCAGAGCCAATGATCTTTTCTCTCTAATTACCTCCAAAGCCCACGTAGCCTTCAGGCTTAAGTTCTAGGCTTTAGAACATATGCCTTCTTCCCGTCATGTGTCGCGAGCAGCCAGAGTCCAGGTACCATGATTGGTGTCTTAGCCTTGCTGCTAAAGATATCTGCTACATGTATAATTTTATCCTTAGGTACCCACATTTTCTTGGGTCCTGATTTGTTAGTTTTACCAAAATTCTGATTGAATTTTTGTTTGACAGAATAATCATTACTTGTGTATTTTATGTCATGTGTGCGCCCATATATAAAATGTGAATTGAATGGTGTGCGTTTTATAACTAAGTCCGTGGCATTTTTTGGTGTAGATACCTTACCTTTATATCCTATCCATTTTATGCCATTTCTTCTAACTCCATAGATCATTGTAGCCATCTTGCTTATGTCTATGTTTTTAGCTAGAAACTTCTGAAAGTTGTGATCATACTCTTTGATGATCTCATCAGCATTACTGAGAGTTTCAGAGATTGTATACATCAAAAATAGAAAAAAGGATCAATAAATCAAACCAAAAACTTCTTAGCATATTTGAAGTGTGTAGAAGTCAGAAAGCAAGCCTTAAGTTCATGAATGATTGAGGAGGGGATCAAATGAGGCCCAAAGCTCAAGACTAGTTGACAAAACTACCAAACTAGACAAGTTTTCAAAATAATTTGTGGAAAAAATTTCAAAACAAGTCAAATAATTCAAGAAAAATGGTTTTCAGATCCTCAATGCATTCATGAACCATAATCAAGACTTGAATTCTATTGAAAGTCCAGGGCCTAAGGGTTTTGAAAAAGAAACTTGCACAAGAAGTAACAAAACCCTAATTTTTTAGTTTTAATCTTAAATATTGATTAAGTAAGATCAAAATTCAAACAATTCAAACCAAGATCATACAAATCACAAAGAAACCCTAAATGTCAGAATACATATTTTTTCACATTTTTTGAATTAAAGAAAAGTCAAAAAATAAAATTAAATCCAAACAAATAATCAATTAATCCAATAAGCTCAACTCAAAATAAAATTCTAAACAAAAGTCACAAAAAAAGTCCAACCAAAATTATATTCAAATATTAGAACTAAAAACACACACCTCTGATTTTTCTTGGAATTTTTGAATTAAAGGAAATATTAAAATAAAAATTAAACAAACAATTAACAATTAAACTATTATTTAAGGGGAAAAATGCAAACCCTAGCCAAAAGTCATGAAAATAAAAATATATTCAGATTCTATGATTAAAAATAAGCTTGTATGATTTTTTGAGGATTTTTGTATTAAGGGAAGTATTAAAATGAAAATTATAAAGCAAAAATTCAAAATAAACTTCTCAAATTAAATTTCTAATAAAAAATAGAAAAAATGCTAAACAAATTTCAGAATCAAATTCTACATTATTTTATGAGTCCAAAAGATTTTTTTGTGGAATTTTTGAAGTCAAAGAAATATTAAAATAAAAATAAACACTAAACAAACAATTAATTAAACTCATTAATTTTTGAACCAATCAAATCATTTTCAAAAATTATCAAAAAAATGCACAAGGTCAGGAATATTATTTTTAAGTTTCATGAATTTTTTCATAATTTTCCATCAAGTTTTGATCAAGAAAATAAAATCAGAGAATCAATGAGAATTTAAATATAAAAAACAAGAACATGGCCAATGAGATGATGTCACGCATCATCTTCAACCTCCTGCCAAGGCAGAATACTTGTTTCCATCAGTTCCAACATGCCTACTTCAGATCCATCAAACAAGAACGATTCTCAACCAAAATCCATGAAATTAAGCTCAAATTAAAGTTGATATATCATACAACATCATGTAATTCAAATCAAACTCAAAGATTAAGCATAGATCAAGAAATTAAGTCTCAAAAACTGGAAAAACACACTGCAAACATCCAAAACCAGAAACACGATTTCACCAAAACTGCTTGAATCTGAGCTCAAATATACATCAATCCTAATGATTGGCCAGCTATAAACATAATGCACACTATAAAACACTTCAATTCGTGCTCAAATCAAGGTTCAGATTCAGTGAGCATACCTTCAAAAGTGAAAAATAAATTCACTTCGTGCCTCTGAAATCTAAAAAGAAATCCTTCTGAATAGCTTCCTTGTGCTCCAATGAAGGTGTTTGAGTAGATAAATGAGGACTAGATCAAGAGAATTGAGTTGCTCGATTCAAGTTGCAGAGCAAGAAAAATGAGAAAATTCTAAGAAGCTTTTTCCAATGCAGTGCACCTCTGTGTGAAAAGAGAGTTTGAACAACTTATATAGAGTGTTTGGAGAAAGGTTAGAGTGGTAATTCAAGCTGAGAGCCGTTGGAGGGAAAGAATAAAATTTCTGTCAAACCAAAACAAGTGTGATGGCCATTTGTGTTTTGCTTGATATTTAGGCAATGCTTGTTGTCGTTTTGAGCAACAAAAGGAGAATGTGAGTGAGTGAAAAAAGCGTGATGAGGTGAGCTGTCCTCTTTTGCACATGGGACTGATTTGCTTGAGTGAGAAGTTTCCCATTTTGGCCAAAATGTGAGAATGAGAGAGGCACGAGGTATGCACCTGGTTTGGCCTTTTTTGGCAAGCACATGAGGTATCCAATTCGTGCCAAGCATGTGCAATTGGACTTGGAATGATTGAATCAAAAATAAACCAAAACCTGAAAATTGCCATGGCCAAGCATACTTTAAGAATCAACTGACTTTCAACTGAGGCCATTTCAAATTGGCTCGTGCATTTTCCAAACTTCTTTGAGACAATTAAAATCCAAAGGATGAGCTTTACAATGATCTTTGATTCATCAAAAATGGTGGAGAAATGAAAAAGATGTGGTCATTAGGATTCCTGGGTAAGTCAATCCAAATTTCCCAAGACTGCGCGCGCTGGCCTGCCCATGTGCCTTCAAGAAAATCCGGTTTTCCCACCCAACTTCCTCAAATCATAACTTCCTCAATTTCAATCCAATTTGAGTGATTCCAAGTTTAATGAGAAGCTTTCATAGACCTTTTCAAAATGCACTTTTTAATTTTTTAAATTGAGGCTTGAGTCACAAGAAAATGACCCCACAAAATGGCCTGCCAAGTGTTTGATGAAATTATGCGCGTGGCTTGCCCAAGAGAAGTCATTTTGGCACTTAGCATTTTTTTCAATATTTAAGTTACTTCTTGAACAAGTTACACTCAAATTAACCATTTCTCATGATTCAAAGATGAATTTGGGTATGGAATATGAAAAGAGGATGCTTGAATTGATGGTTGACCAAAAGTCTACTTAGTTAACTCCTGATTTTACTGACTTTGGTCAAAATAACCAATTTCCCCCTTTTGATCAATTGAACCATTTCCAATCCAAATTGAACCTCAATCTTTCAATACTAAATGCTTAATAACATGTGGTGAACCATGGAAACAAGTTTGAGTAAAAAAGTCAAAGAAGTCCTGATTAAATCCAAAACCCTAGTTTTGTACCATGTGCTAGGAGGTAGCTGATCAAGCTTCAAAACCCTAATTCCACTGAATATCATGAGAGACTCCTTGATCAAATTTGATTCTAATGATGATAAGATAGTGATGCTTCATGAATTGGCTCATCTAGACCCCAATTACCTCATCTTGGACCAAACCCAAAATTTGACTGATTCCTCAAAGGAGAGTGATGAATCATCTTCAAAACTTTAAATCTTCTGGGCATCCTGGCCAATTTCTTGTACTAAGACCTTCAAAATACCAATGAGATGTTGTAGCTTCCAAATCAAGACTTATACATTGATCAATAGCCTTGATCCAGCAAAACCCTGATTTGATTGGTGAATCAAAAGAGAGATTCTCCTTGTAATCAAACACAAACTTCAATCCTCTGATGATCCAAAGAGATGGATAGAATATCTTGAGATATGCAATAACTTTTGAGCTTGAAAGATCCAAAGGTCTAGATGATAAAGTTCTACTTAAGCAGCTTGTCAATGCAATCAACCTTCAAGGCTTGAGGAAGACTTTATAACCAAAGTACTTTGATCCCATCACAATATATGAATGCAATGCAATATGATATTTATGATGAAACATAAGCCTAAATCAAGAGGGTAAATTTTGGGGTGCAACACAAAGCGGTCAAATTTTTGGAGACGAACCATCAAAAAAGATGGATGTGATTCCAACAAAGGACAAAGGAAAAGCAGTGGTTGATACAAATCAAGAAACAGAATCTCCAAGCAAAGACTTCACCGATCAAGAGGCAGAAGAGTTTCTGAAAATAATCAAAAAGAGTGATTACAGGGTGGTGGATTAGCTCCACCAAACTCCAGCGAAAATCTCCATATTCTAGCTACTCATCAACTCTGAAGCACATCGGGATTCTTTAATGAAGGTGTTAAGTTCAGCTCATGTCGCGAAAGAAATTTCAGTAAATCAATTTGACAATGTCGTAGCAAATCTAACGTTTGGGTCCTACTTGGGTTTTAGAAACAGTGAATTACCGCCACAAGGCCGAGCCCATAACAAGGCACTCCACATTACTATGCAAATAGGTACTACCCATTTGTCCAGGGTTCTTACTGACACTGGTCCTGCTCTTAATGTGTTTCCAAAGTCTAGTCTCATCAAATTAACAATAGACGATGTGGTAATGAGACCAAGTTCTACGATAGTAAAGGCATTTGACGATTCTCGAAGCTCAGTGTTAGGAGAGGTGGACCTTCTAGTTAAGATTGGCCTGCATATCTTCAATATCACTTTCCAGGTCATGGATATCGAACCAGCATACACTTGCTTACTGGGGAGACCTTGGATCCATGCGGCAGGGGCAGTAACCTCGACCCTAAATCAAAAATTGAAGTTCCTAGTGGAAGGGAAGTTAATCATAATTGACGGCGAGGAAGACATTTTCGTGAGCCACATTGAATCGTATAGATATATCAGTGCCGACGAAGACTGTATAGCTACCTCGTTCCAAGACTTGGAAATTGCTTCAATAGTAACATTACCAGTTGAGAAGGGTAACAAGACTAAAGTAACATCATGGAGAGATCTGCAAACGACTATGGGATGTGATGCCTCGAAACACTGGGGAAAGCTCCCATAAATTCCTGAGAAGAAGAATCGCTTTGGTTTGGGTTATGAATCATCGAAAGCTACTCCAAAAGGCAAATCGTGTTTCCTTCCGATCCAAGAGACTTTTGTCAGCAAGGGAACAGAGCATGGCGAACATGTGGCGATGATATCAAGCAAAATTAATACCAAAAGGGCAACTGACTTCATTAGAGAGGGCGCCCCAGGAGAAGAGCTCAAAGGATGGACTGTTGTGGAGATTCTTGAGATATTTTTCTTTTCTAAGTAATATTTCTAGTTTTGAAAGAACCTATGTCAAACCCGAGGCATAGGGGTTGCTTGTAAGGGTTTTCCCTGTTTTTAGTTTCAGACAATATTTACAATTAATAAAAGTTATATTATGTTTTCAATCAAGATCCCCGTCTTTCTTTTGCATTTATCTATTAAATTTAAAAATGGCAATACTTTCTCTGCATACGCATCTTCAAATTCCAAGCACTAAAATATGCACCAAAACATGATAAATGTGCAGATCCATGCCCAAAATTACCGATAACATTACTGCTACGACCCGATACGATTTTGATGCTCCTATCAACCAAGTCAAAGAGAAAGATGACGAAGATCTTGAACTCTCCGAGGAAATGGAAAGGGAAATAGAGTGAAAGAATAACAACATACAACCATATCAAGAGCCTATTGAGACCATTAACCTGGGCACAGAGGAAGATCCGAAAGAAATCAAGTTAAGGGCAATGTTGGAGAAGAGCGTCAAAGACAGGATAATCAAGTTATTACATGAGTATGTGGATATATTCGCTTGGTCCTACACGGACATGCCAAGGTTGGATACAGACATCGGGGTGCACAGACTACCTCTCAAAGAAGGGTGTTCTCCAGTCAGACAAAAACTCAGAAGAACCCGTCCAGATATGTCTAGCAAAATCAGAGAAGAGGTTCTCAAACAATTTGACGCATGGTTCCTAGCAGTGGAAGATTATCCATCCTGGATAGCTAACATTGTTCCAGTACCCAAGAAGGATGGCAAAGTACGCATGTGCGTAAATTATTGAGACCTAAACAAAGCAAGCCCCAAAGGTAATTTCTCGTTACCCCACATAGATGTCCTAGTGGATAACACCGCTCAAGCCTCAGTATTCTCATTTATGGACGGTTTCTCGGGCTATAATCAAAGCAAAATGGCGCCTGAAGACATGGAAAAGACTACTTTCATGACACCTTAGGGGACTTTCTGCTACAAAGTAATGCCATTCGGTCTCAAGAACGTAGGGGCAACCTATCAGAGGGAAATGGTCACGTTATTCCATGATATGATCCACAAGGAGATTGAAGTATATGTAGATGATATGATTTACAAATCCCATACGGAGGAGGAACACATCATACATCTGCAAAAGTTATTCGAGCGGCTGCGTAAGTTCAGACTGAGGTTAAATCCGAATAAATGCATATTTAGCGTCAGATCAGGAAAATTGTTAGGTTTCTGTTGTACCCCAAAATTTTCCCTCCCATAATCTTCAAAGTTTTGCCAAGCATCACCTCAAATGGTTCAAAGTCTACTCAAGGGCTACACAGTCAACCACTCTCCTA
Source organism: Vicia faba (assembly GCA_948472305.1). Classification (NCBI taxonomy): domain Eukaryota; kingdom Viridiplantae; phylum Streptophyta; class Magnoliopsida; order Fabales; family Fabaceae; genus Vicia; species Vicia faba. The sequence goes on from OX451736.1 coordinate 1,044,724,870, forward strand.
AGTCAGTCAAATTAGGGTTTTGGTTCTTGCAAGGAAGTTGAGGTTTTCAAGGGCTCAATCAAATCCCATATGATCATATACTTTGTCAAGCATCCACATGTCAAGTTTCAAGGCTCACAAGGTCAAGTTGCACAGTCAGAAACCCTAATTGCTCCCCAGTCAACTGCAGGGGAAAATGGTCATTTGGCAGTCAAAAGTCAAAATTTTTGGTCAACATCTTATTTTGAAGCCACAATCATCATTTGATCAAGTCTTGATCATGATTTCACAAGAATGGCTCAAAAATCATCAAGGTGTCAAAAGTTTCTATTTTTGGACAGTTGAAAAGTCAACTGCAAATTGACCAAGGCATAACTTTTTCATGGTTTATTAGAAAAATCCCATCCAATTCTCATTTTGAAGGGGAGGACATTTACTACAACTCATCTTCACATTCCAAGTCCAAGAAATGCCCTCACAAAAAGTTATCAATTTCAACATTATAGGTTATTTTCAAAAGTCAACAAAAAGGCACTTTAAGTCAAAGACCATAACTTGAGATTGGTAAATCAAAATGACATGGGACCAAATACATTGGTTAGAGGACTTCAAGACCTTTCCAAAATGTCCAAGAACATGTTCATAGCTTCAAAATTGAGCAAGATATGCATTGGAGAAGTTGGGAAATTTTTGTGAAATAGCCAAAGTCAAATATCCTTGAAACTTCATTTTTGACAAAAAGGGCCCACTTTTTCCACTTGGTTCAGCTTGGCCATGCTTCCCACGTGTCCCACAATTTATTTCAAGATTAAAAATTAAATTTTCCATTTTTATTTAATTTTATTTGATTTAATTCAATTTAAATCTTTAAAATTCAAATAAAAATCAAGAAAATTAATTAAGGGATATATTTTGTGTTGAATAGCTTTGATACACCATGAAGTACATTCCAAATTCGTGCAAGACCTATTATGGGCATAGAAATTCAAATTTGAAGCAAATATGGCAAGTGGTTTAATGGTGTTCATGGCAAAATCAAAAGCATAATTGCATTGGTTTATTGTGCATTATATTGATGGATACTCATTACAAAACACATAGGCAAGCCTTCCAGACAGAAAAGACGACCTAGAAACACTCATACAGCAAAAACCAATCTCGAATTTTAAAAGAAAAGGTGAGGGACTGAAAACCTATTTGCAGTGCAATTCGAAGCCTATTTTGGATTCAAACAGCTTGCCTGAATTTCCAGGAGTCTTTTGCTATAAAAAACGAGCCCTAATACCATCAGAATCAAAGCACACAACTCATACGGTTTGCATACATTTCCAAATTTACATATCACATTCCATGCGTTTTTAATACATTCTTTTGATTGATTTGTGTTGCTGACATCTTCCCAAAGCCTTTGGCATTGTTTAATTTCATTATCCTGTACAGAATCATGACTTGCCATTAAAACGCTTTAGGGTTTTCAAGGTTTAGAATTGGGGGTTTTGTCATACTGTAAAATTAGAACTCCAAACAGGCATGGTCAAACTCAGCGTAACGAGACGAACAGAAAGCACACCTCGCGCCTTTTTTATATTCACCATATAGCTAATCGCTATTTTTGACATTGATGTTTTGTGGGGGTTTAAAACCCCCGCTATTTGCTTGTGATTTTTGTTTCAGAACGAAGAAGATGATGCGTGGATGAACTGGATTGGTGCATTCAAATATATGGCGCGCCTTTTTTAAAATCTCCAGCATAATTGTTGTTTTTGCATATTATTATCATTATCTATTTTGTTTACAAACAATTGCAGCTGGCTCAGATGGAAACGCGTTAGTGGATTTCTCCATAGGGAACGAGTTCGAATCCTAGTCCTGGCATTTTTCTTTACCTTTTCCATAATTAACATGCTTTCTATGTTTTTTTCTTTTTAATATTTTTATCCTAATTTAGTTTATCTTTAAATAATTTTCTCATGCATTTAAAAAATCACAAAAATATTTTCCTTTTGCATTTTAATCAGAAAAATGTTTATTTAATTTTTGACATTAAAATTAATATTTTTGCATGCATATTTTAATTAATTGTTAAATAATCATTAAATTGACTTTTAATTGCTTTTAATTATCAAAATTGATCCAAAAAATACCAAAAAAATCATTCTATCATTAAATTAACATAACTAACTTTTTCATAGAAAAATCCAAAAAGAATTAACATCATTATTATTATTATCATATTATTTTGTAAATAAATATTAAATAATTGAATTAGCTTTAATTAGGCAATTTTAACTTTTTTAAATAACTAAAATAAGTTTAGAATTAGGTTTTTATTAACTTTTAATTTTAATTCTTTTATCTTATTTTCATTAAAAAACATAAAAACACAAAAATCTTTTCTTTTAATAAATTAATCAATTAGTAATTAGGCTTTATTTAGTTAATTGCATTTAATTCAAAAAAAGACAAAAAAATTCATTTCTTTTATTAAAAGGGTCAAAACCCTTAGAACATTCCCGATTCTTTCTTTCGCGCACATTTCAATTTTAATTCTTTATTTTGATTATTTTTGTAACTGCCTCCGAATGTAATAGTAATTAGGGTTTTACTGCTTTACTTTCCGTACTTATTTACTAAAAACGGGTCTTTGTATTTTTGGCGATGTATAGACCCGCGCCTTGTAATAGCGTAGGATTTATGTTTCTGCAATTTACTTTCCGCACCCTCTTAACTGCTAAACTTACATGAAAGAATGTATGTAAATAAAAACAACTCGTAGCTCACTAATTACAAAGACAAACATTAACTGAATACAACACACGATGCACACACCACTTCTAGGGTACGCCTCACTCGTTGCCTTCGAAACGTGATCATCAAGTATAGGACGTTTTAGAGGTCACCCTTAGTCTAAAGATCCAGTTGCCTCGAAACAGTTGCCTCGAAACGGTTGCCTCAGATTAAAAAGGATCTAGGACATTAGGGTTACTTCTAAGGTGTCCTAACTGTTGCTTCGGTGACCACACTGTCCCTAAAATCGAATTGACCCGAACACCTCCAACGGTGGTGCTACCTACCTCTCAATGGTGGGATGGCACTACCTAAAGGACACTTACACAGCTTAATTCCTTAGGGTAGGTAGATGACTCATGGGTACTTGCTCTTTTCAAAAACAAACAAAATACTTTTCACACCTTACACTTTCAAAAAATTTTCAAACAAAACACTTCCTACACTCTTGAGGACTGATACAAGAGTTACTTAGAAGTTTTACAAACGAACTTTTTCAAAACCCAAACACACTTGAAAAGCAAACATCTTTTGAAAACATAAGAGCAAGTACCTAAGAGCCAGTGGATAACCACAGATAGAAAGGGTGCTAACACCTTCCCTTTCTATAAATCTACCTCCCGAACCGAGAAACATTCTCATAAGGAATTTTGCTGTGCTTTTGTCCTTTCCATGTTGGAGAACATAAAAGACGGTGGCGACTCTTGCTTCCGCGACATTTCACGAAACCAGCTAAAAACAGTCAGTTCTATTTCCACCGATCACAGAACTGGCGACTCTGCTGGGGATGTCTTTAAAGTGAGGTGTACCTTAGGATAGATCATACTTATGTTTTCAATTGCCTGACTTGTGTGCTTTAATATTATTGGGCCTGTCTTGGGAGTTCTATAGATCCTAACCCGGATCTGGGGGATACATCTTAGAAAGTAGCAACAAGACTGTGAGGGAACTGTGCGGGGTATACTGACACGGTTGAAGCAGTCTGCTACGTTGATGTGGCACTTTGGTAAGTACCGGTAACCCTTGAGTCCAGTCAAGGAGAGTACGGGGCCGCCGCGTGGTGTCGTGAAGCATCAACTGACCTTAGGAACCTTAATTGAACCATCCTGGCCTCTTTAGGGTAGTGAGATAACTGACTTTGGTGCAGTCCGAAGTTGGTTGATACTCGATACTACACTCATTGTGGGTTGTTTTCTTGGAATATTTTGATCGCCAGTTCAGTGGCTAAATCGAAACGATGAACACAGAAAACAATCCAATGATATTGAGATCCTTAGAACCCGGTTACTTTTGATAGGACATGTTTTGAGCCCACCAACTTCAAGAGGGTAGTACCCCAAACTTCATGCTGGCCTAAACTCTAAGGGCTGTGGTGTGACTTGTGTGCCTTATCATATTTGCTTTTTGTGAATACTTGTGGTGTGCCTTATCATAGCATCATAACATCATACAACATCATATGCATTGACTAACAACTTCAGGGGTTCGAATCTTCATCTTTGTTCTTGTTTTGTAGGACATGGAAACTATCCGCAGAAAGACAATTCAGGTCAACCTTGTAAGGGTCCCTCCTCAGCTTAAGGAACTTACATCCAGGATTCCCGAGAACTCTTCATTCAGTGAAAGGCATGGTAGACTCATCAGCTTGGTCAATACCAACATTGAAGAGGACATGGTGAAAGTGTTGTTCCAGTTCTTTGACCCTCTGCACCACTGTTTTACTTTCCCGGATTATCAATTGGTGCCTACCTTGGAAGAGTTTTCTCAGCTTCTGAAGATTCCTATCCTTAGTCAACTACCCTACAACGGTACAGAAAGGGAGCCAAAGCTTGAAGAGGTTGCTAAAGCATTATGCCTACAACCATCTGACATCAAGGGACATTGGGAATCCAGAAGTGGTATCAAAGGGTTCTTGGCCAAGTTTCTATTTGAGAAAGCACAAGAATGTTGGAACTCCCTTGACCTACAAGCCTTTGAGGAAGTTGTAGCCCTCCTTGTCTATGGGTTGGTGTTGTTCCCTAAGCCAGATCAGCTTATAGATATCAATGCTGTCAAGATCTTCATGTCCAGGAATCCTATACCTACGTTGCTTGGGGACATCCTTCACTCATGTTACACTCGAACCATGAGAAAAGAGGTGTTCTTATGTGCTGCACTCCTCTCCTGGGAAGGTGGTTTATTTCGCACCTTCCACAATCAGTTTTGAAGAATGAGCGGGGTTTGAGATGGTCACAACGATTGATGGCTCTTACACATGCTGATATACATTGGTGTTCTCGGTCCAGAGAGAATGTCACTATCATTGATTGTTGCGGGGAGTTTCCTAATGTCCCTTTACTTGGAATCAGAGGAGGTATTACTTACAACCCCTGTCTGGCCTTGAGACAGTTTGGATATGCTCGGAGGGATGGCCCTCATGATATGTTAATTCCTGACATAGTTTTTAACTTCGACAACGATGCACAAAGACTTCGCCAGAGATTTATCAGAGCTTGGAGAATGCCCAACAGGGTAGATAGCAAGACACTGGGGCACAAGAACTCCATCCCCCTGGAGCCTTATCTCAAGTGGGTACGAGCCCGCTCCCAGAAGCTGGTGATGCCATATCCTCATGTTCTCCCTGTGATCAAAGAGCCAGCCTTGGAAGGAGAGGTGCCCTACACTATTTAGCATCCTGACATGCCTACATCCTGGGAAGAAATGCAGAAAAGCTGGATCCAACTCAAGGAAGAACAGAATTCTCTTGAAGCCAATCTACGTTCCAGTGAGAAGAAGGTCTTGGAGCTCACGCGTCTACTGCACGAGGAAAAGACTCTCAACACTTACATTGCTCCAAAGAGGATGTGCAGTGTCTTTTGGGATTAATTATTTTGTAATGTTTTGCCCATGAGGCCTTGATGTACTGAATAATTTATTTCCTAATAAAAAGTGTGTTCTTTTTTGGCTGCAACAAATTTGAACTTTCGAACCCTTGAATGCATTGCATAAATAGCATATCATGCATCATGTGCATAACAGGTACCCTTTTTCTACAGGTTGCTTAATCTTCTTCGCTGTTTATTTGAGCACTCAAGCATCATGAATCCTGAACTCACTACCGAGCAAGCTATCAAGGCCCTCTAGACCCAGAACGCCCAATTCCAGGAGATGGTCATGAACTTGGCACAGGGACAACAAGAGCTGAAGGCTTTGCTCCTGAAGAAGAATAAGAAGAAGAAGAGGACTGTGTTGTTTAACACTGGGCGCAGACTCGGGAATACATTACAGAATGAAGCTGAGAGGACTACTCCGTCTGTGGGGGAAGGCAGTCACTAAGGGAGAGAGGTCCCTAGTCCTGTGGTCTCTGACACTGAGACAGACTTCAACGATGAACAGTACCCTCCTGCTGAGGACCGATACAAACAACTGGAGGACAGGTTAAATGCTATGGAGATTCAACGTGTGCCTGGGTTGGATTTCGGAGACTTGGGGTTATCTTCTGGGGTGGTGATCCCGCACAAGTTCAAGGCGCCTGCCTTTATGAAGTATGACGGGGCTTCATGTCCTAAGATGCACCTCCGTTCTTATGTAAGGAAGATCCAGCCTTACACAGCAGACAAGAACTTATGGATCCACTTCTTCCAGAAGAGTCTTTCAGGGACTCATCTCAAATGGTTCTATCAGCTGGATGGAACCAACATTTGTAACTGGGAGGATCTGGCCACTGCTTTTTACAAGCAGTATCAATATAATTCCGACCTCGCTCCCACGCGTACCCAACTCCAGGGTATGTCACTGGGAACGGGCGAAGGTTTTAAGGAGTACGCACAGAAATGGAGAGACCTGGCTGGCAGGGTGCAGCCACCGTTGACGGATCGTGAGCTAGTGGACATGTTCCTGGGGACCCTATCCGGTCCATTCTTCAACCATCTCATTGGTAATTCCTCTGCTGGGTTTACTGACTTGATCCTGACTGGTGAGAGGATCGAAGCTGGTATAAAATCAGGGAAGATACAGAAGGGTGCATCCTCAAGTTCTGAAAAGAAGCCCTTCAAGAAGGAGGCCAGTGCTGTGTATGGTCCCAGAAGGCAAAACAAACCAGAACACCGCCAAGCTGTTAACGCAGTGGTTATTTCTAAGCCTGCTGCTGCTCCTCAGCAATACAACCAGCCCAGAGCTGAGAGGCCTAAAAGACAGTATACTCGGCTCAGCATGACTCTCTCTCAGATCTTACCGCAACTGCTGTCAACTAGCCTGATAACTGTCAAGGAAGCTCCGAAGGTGGTAAACACAGCGTCTCCGAAGTACAACCCCAACGCCCGTTGCGCTTATCACTCTGATAGCCTGGGACATAACACAGATGATTGTTGGGCTCTGAGGAATAAGGTTCAAGACCTTATTGATGCTAAAGAGGTTCAGTTCGAGGCGCCCGAGAAGCCTAATATGGTGACTGCTCCCATGCCTAACCACGGAGTAAATGCTATTGGGGATGAAGATGAAGTGGAAGAATCTGAATTTAACAGCTGGATCAACCCAACGACCAACGGTGGACCAAGCAACTGGACCGCCAAAGACTCCATACCTTTTACTTTTGTCACCCAGTAATGAACTTCTTTGTTTTGAATTTGTAATAAACAATAATTTGAAACTCTATGGCCCGGTGTCTTACCCGGGGCACCGTGGCGTCATTTGTGAGGGCTTTTGTTTGTCATTTTCATATGTCATGAATAAAAAGCATTGGACGCTTTTCACATTTCAAATCTTGCGCTCCCTTTCTTTCCTTATATATATATATTGCAAAACAGCTGTATTTACACACACTCACTTATACAGGTTCCAATCCACTATGGATCTCACTGGTACCGACTATGCTACTGCCAGTTATGACTTCGAAAAACGATCAACTTAGCCGAAGACGAAGGTGAAGATGATTGCGAAGTGCCTGGTGAGCTTGCAAGACTGTTACTCCAGGAAGAGAGGGCCATTCAGCCACATGAAGAGCCAGTGGAAACAGTAAATCTGGGTACTGAGACAGACGGAAAGGAAGTCAAGATTGGTGCTAATCTAGAGCTCAGTGTGAAACAACGGTTGATCCAGATGCTGCATGACTACATGGAAATCTTCGCTTGGTCTTACGAAGACATGCCTGGGTTGGACACCGACATTGTAGTCCATCATTTGCCTACCAAGGAAGACTGTCCTCCGGTAAAACAGAAGGTCCGCCGTATGCGTCCAGAGATGTCTGAGAAAATCAAGGCTGAGGTTATGAAACAATTTGATGTCGGGTTTCTAGCAGTGAATTCTTACCCTCAGTGGGTTGCCAACGTGGTTCCAGTGCCAAAGAAAGATGGTAAGGTCAGAATGTGTGTTGACTACAGGGATCTGAATAGGGCGAGCCCCAAAGATGACTTCCCTCTACCTCACATCGATGTTCTGGTTGACAATACTGCTCAGCATAAGGTATTCTCCTTCATGGATGGTTTTTCAGGTTATAATCAGATCAAGATGGCTCCTGAAGATATGGAAAAGACTACCTTTGTTACTCAGTGGGGCACCTTCTGTTACAAGGTCATGCCTTTTGGACTGAAAAATGTTGGGGCAACCTACCAACGTGCCATGGTCGCTTTATTTCATGACATGATCCACCATGAGATAGAAGTGTATGTCGACGATATGATTGCAAGGTCCCAAACTGAGGAGGAACACCTTGACCATTTACAGAAGCTGTTTGACCGTCTGAAGTTGTACAAGCTGAGGTTAAACCCAAACAAGTGCACCTTTGGGGTAAGATCTGGAAAGTTGCTAGGCTTCGTCATGAGCGACAAAGGTATTCAAGTGGACCCTGCTAAGGTTAAAGCCATACAAGAGATGCCAGTTCCCAAGACAGAGAAAGAAGTCAGAGGCTTTCTAGGACGTCTGAATTATATTTCCTGATTCATCTCGCATCTAACTGCTACCTGTGAACCAATCTTCAAGCTGCTGAAGAAAGATCAGGTAGTACGTTGGAATGATGAATGTCAGGCCGCTTTCGACAGAATCAAAGAGTATCTCCAAGAACCACCCATTCTTATGCCACCGGTTGAAGGGAGACCTCTAATACTATACCTGATAGTACTTGACAGCTCAATGGGGTGTGTGCTGGGGCAGCATGACGAGTCTGGCCGAAAAGAGCACGCCATTTATTACCTTAGCAAAAAGTTTACCGACTGTGAGACCCGATACTCACTGCTCGAGAAAACTTGTTGCGCTTTGGTATGGGCTGCTCGCCGGCTGAGACAGTATATGCTGACTCACACTACTCTGTTGATTTCAAAAATGGATCCAATAAAGTACATATTCGAAAAGCCTGCTCTGTCTGGAAGAATAGCAAGATGGCAAATGATCTTGACAGAATACGACATCCAATACACAACTCAGAAAGCCATCAAAGGAAGTGTATTGGCAGACCATTTGGCACACCAGGCAGTGGACGACTACCAGTCAATGAACTTTGAATTTCCAGATGAGGATATCATGGTAGTAACTGATTGTGAAGTACCTGGACCGGATGAAGGACCTAAGGAAGGATCCCGATGGTCTATGCACTTTGACGGAGCCTCAAACGCTTTGGGTAACGGTATCGGCGCTGTGATCATATCCCTCAAAGGCACTCATACTCCACTCACCGCCCGACTATGTTTCAACTGCACCAACAACATGGCGGAGTATGAGGCATGCATTATGGGTCTTCAAGCTGCAATTGACTTAAGGATCAAGTTTCTGAGTGTCTTCGGAGATTCCACTCTCGTGATCAATCAGATCAAAGGCGAGTGGGATACGAAACACCCAAACCTTATTCCTTACAAAGAGTGTGTGTTGACATTGATCCCCCATTTCACAGAGATAACTTTTGAACACTTCCCAAGAGAGGAGAATCAGTTGGCGGGCGCGTCAGCTACGATGTCTTCTATGTTCAAGGTCAAATGGGACCACGAGGCTCCCCGGATCATTATCTGGAAGTTAGACGAACCGGCATATTGTTGTGATCTTGAGGTTGAAGAGGTAACTGAAAAACCTTGGTATCATGAAGTGAAGAGGTACCTTGAAGCTCAAGAATACCCCGAGGGTGCATCTGTCAACGAAAAAAAGTTTCTGAGAAGATTCACAGCGAAGTTCTTCCTCAGCAATGGCATTCTATACAAGAGAAACCATGATTCAACCTTACTGCGTTGTGTGGATAAAGCTGAAGCAGAAAGAATCATGGCAGAACTACATGAAGGAACCTTTGGAACGCATTCCAGTGGACATACTATGGCAAAGAAAATCCTTCAGGCAGGATATTTCTGGTCCACAATGGAAGCCGACTGTTACCAACACTCTCGGACATGTCATAAGTGCCAGATATACGCAGATAAGGTGCACGTTCCTCCAGTCCCTCTGAATGTCTTGACTGCACCCTGGCCTTTTGCAATGTGGGGAATTGATATGATCGGTGAGATTAAACCTATGACATCCAACGGGCACCGCTTCATCCTAGTAGCGATTGATTACTTTATAAAGTGGGTTGAAGAAGCTTCCTACGCTACCGTAACCAAGAACGTCGTGGCACGGTTCATTCGGCACAACCTGATCTGTCGATACGGCGTCCCGGAAAGGATCATTACGGACAACGGTACCAATCTTAATAACAAGATGATCACTGAGCTCTGCGAGCAATTCAAGATACAACACCACAACTCTTCTCCTTACCGGCCGAAGATGAATAGGGCTGTAGAAGCGGCGAATAAGAATATCAAAAAGATTATGCAGAAGATGACAGTGACCTACAAAGATTGGCACGAGATGTTACCGTTTTCTCTTCATGGGTACCGTACCTCAGCAAGAACGTCAACCGGGGCAACCCCCTTTTCCTTGGTCTACGACATGGAGGCAGTCTTACCGATTGAAGTCCAGATACCCTCTCTCCGGATATTGAAGGATGCAGATCTGAGCGAAGATGACTGGATCCAGACCCGACTTGATCAGTTAAACTTAATTGACGAAAAGAGACTTACTGCTATATGTCATGGTCAAACATATCAAAAACGGATGATCAGGGCATTTAACAAGAAAGTCATACCACAAGAGTATCAAGTTGGGGACCTAGTAATCAAGCGCATCATTCTTCCTCAAAGTGATCCCAGGGGCAAATGGACCCCTACGTACAAAGGGCCATTTGTGGTTAAACATGTGTTCTCAGGAGGAGCCATGATTCTAACCACCATGGACGGTGACGACCTTCCTCACCCCGCCAATGCAGACATAGTAAAAAGATACTGTGATCGGTGGAAATAGAACTGACTGTTTTTAGCTGGTTTCGCGAAATATCGCGGAAGCAAGAGTCGCCACCGTCTTTTATTTTCTCCAACATGTAAAGGACAAAAGCACAGCAAAATTCCTTATGAGAACGTTTCTCGGTTCGGGAGGTAGATTTATAGAAAGGGAAGGTGTTAGCACCCTTTCTATCCGTGGTTATCCACGGGCTCTTAGGTACTTGCTCTTATGTTTTCAAAATGTTTGCTTTTCAAAATGTGAGTGGGTTTGAAAAAGTTTCTTTGAAAGATTTCTGAATAACTCTTGTATCTGTCCTCAAGAGTGTTTGAAAAATTTGTTTTGAAAGTGTAAGGTGTGAAAAGTATTTTGTTTGTTTTTGAAAAGAGCAAGTATCTATGAGTCATCTACCTACCCTAAGGAATTGAGCTGTGTAAGTGTCCTTTAGGTGGTGCCATCCCACCATTGAGAGGTAGGTAGCACCACCGTTGGAGGTGTTCGGGTCAATTCGATTGTAGGGACAGTGTGGTCACCGAAGCAACAACAAGACACCTTAGAGGCTACCCTTATATCCTTGATCCTTTTTTAATCCGAGGCAACCGTTTCGAGGCAACTGTTCCGAGGCAACTGTTTCGAGGCAACTGTTTCGAGGCAACTGGATCATGGACATAAGGACCGCTAAGACGTGCTATACTTGACGACCACTTTTCGAAGGCAACAAGTGAGGCGTACCCTAGAAGTGGTGTGTATATTTGTGTGTTGTATTCAGTTAATGTTTGTCTTGTTAATTAGTGAGCTACGAGTTGTTTTTATTTACATACATTCTTTCATGCAAGTTAACAGTTAAGGGGTGAGGAAAGTAAATTGCGGAAAAATAAATCCTACGCTATTACAAGGCGCGGGTCTATACATCGCCAAAAATTACAAAGACCCGTTTTTTAGTAAATGAGTACGGAAAGTAAATAAAAACAGTAAAGTCCTAATTACTATTACATGTCCGGAGCAATTACATAATAATAAACTGTGCGCGAATTAAATCGGAATGTTCTAAGGGTGTTGACCCTTTTTAGAAAAGAAAATTGATTTTTTGGTCTTTTTGGTAATTAAATGAAATTAAAAACTAATTAATGACTAATTGATTATTTTAATTAAAAGAAAATATTTTTTATGTTTTTTTTATGTTTTTATGAAATAAAATAAAAATGAAAGAAACAAAATTAAAAGTTAATCCTAAATCTAAGTTATTTTAATTATTTAAGAAAAGGAATTACAATTGCCTAATTAAACTATTTTGGTTAATATTTATTTACAAAATAAAATAATAATAATGATAATAATGTTAATTCTATTTTTTGGTTTTTTTTTATGAAAATGTGCTAATTAAGTTAATTGTTAATAATAAAAATAATTAAAGGGTCAACAATTAAAAATAAGAGAAAATGACAAAACAAAAAATAAAAAGAAGTAAAACCAAGGGGGGTGTGGGCCAAATAGGAGGTTTATTGAAGCAATCCAAGCCCGCTGAAATCTAAGCCACGTTTGACTTTCATGGTTGCCTGCAGCGTGCTTGACTCCAGACCATGGTGTGCTACACTTTTTGTCCTTTGGATCTGCGTTGATGACATATGGCGGCGCTGGGAAGTGGGACTTATGATGCACCTCATATTGGAATCTGCACAGGAAAACGTTAAAGAAAATAATATGGAAATTATAAGGGACCTGGGAAGAACTTACAGCGCGGTATGAGCCTCAGGACTTGGCAAAGGTTGCTTTAGCCACGTGCTTGTTTTGATCTGAAGATGCTCGCAACTATGTTTTAGAACTCTCACTTTTTGAATAATTTTTGGTTTTGCTCTTGGCCGTTTCTGCACACACTCCTTTTTGAATGAGGTTGGGAAGGCTTGTATATATAGTAATGTAAAGTGTATCAATAAGAATAATGGTCATTAAGCCTTTGCATTCATGTTTGAGATTATGCCATGAACTCCATTGAAACAACTTTCCATTTTTGTGTCAAATTTGAATTCTTGCTTGGAATAGGCCCTTGCACGAATTTGGAATGTGTTTTAAGGTGTATCAAAGCTAATCATCACAAAATATATCCCTCCATTAATTTCTTTGGTTTTTATTTGATTTTAAAAGATTTAAAATGAATTAAATCAAATAAAATTAAATAAAAATGGAAAAATTAATTTTAAATCTTGAAATAAATTGTGGGACACGTGGGAAGCATGGCCAAGCTGAAACAAGTGGAAAAAGTGGGCCCCTTTTGTCAAAAATGAAGTTTCAAGGATAATTGACTTTGGCCATTTCACAAAAATTTCCCAACTTCTCCAATGCATATCTTGCTCAATTTTGAAGCTATGAACATGTTCTTGGATATTTTGGAAAGGTTTTGAAGTCCTATAACCAATGTATTTGTTCCCATGTCATTTTGATTTACCAATCTCAAGTTATGGTCTTTGACTTAAAGTCCCTTTTTGTTGACTTTTAAAAATGACCTATAATGTTGAAATTGATAACTTTTTGTGAGAGCATTTCTTGGACTTGGAATGTGAAGATGAGTTGTAGGAAATGTCTTCCCCTTCAAGATGAGCATTGGATTGGATTTTTCTGATGAACCATGAAAAAGTTATGCCTTGGTCAAGTTACAGTTGACTTTTCAACTGTCCGAAAAATAGAAACTTTTGACACCTTGATGATTTTTGAGCCATTCTTGTGAAATCATGGTCAAGATTTGACCAAATGATGATTGTGGCTTCAAAATAAGATGTTGACCAAAATTTTTGACTTTTGACTGCCAAATGACCATTTTGCCCCTGCAGTTGACTGTGGAGCAATTAGGATTTTTGACTGTGCAACTTGATCTTGTGAGCCTTGAAACTTGACATGTAGGTGCTTGACAATGTTTATAAGCATATGGGACTTGATTGAGCCCTTGAAACCCTCAACTTCTTTGCAGAAACCAAAACCCTAATTTTGCCTGCCTTAGGAGGATGGTTGACTGTGTAGCCCTTGAGTAAACTTTGAACCATCTGAGGTGATGTTTGTCAAAACTTTGAAGATTATGGGAGGGAAAATTTTGGGGTACAAAAGTTTCCCCTGTTCAATCTTCTTAGACCTGAGGATGTAGATTGGCTTGTGTGCCTTTCGTGATCCGAGGGTGGAAGATGATTGAACACTAGAGTGCCCAGAAATTTGCACTCACATAGTCGAGTATCAGCAGTGTGATGTCGGGAATGGGCTTACAGATTCCATTTGGAGAGATGATGGCGAGGTGAATCTGAATAAGAAATAGAATAGCTTCCGTGTCTGGAGCATATCTAGTCTGTGTCTAATTGCTGACGTCTGAATAAATGGTAGAATGACCGCCGTGTCTGGGGTATATCCATACTGCATGAGTAACAGAATGTCATCCGAATCTGGATCGTATCTGGACTGAACAATAGAAGAGCATCCGGGATGGAGCATCTCTAAGTTGTCTTTTAGAAGTTTGAATCTGAATAAGCAATAGAACGGCGTCCAGATCTGGAGCATCTCTAGGCTATATCTGAAAGGAAATCTGGAATGAGTATCAGAACATCGCCATGCCTGGGTCACATCTGGACTATCTCTAGAAAGAGTCTTGAATAAGCAAAAGAACAGCATCCATATCTGGAGCATGTCTAAGCTATCTCTGAAAGGAAATCTGGAATAAGTATCAGAACGTCGCCATGCCTGGGTCACATCTGAACTATATCTAGAAGGAGTCTTGAATAAGCAAAAGAACAACATCCATATCTGGAGCATTTCCAAGCTATCTCTGAAAGGAAATCTGGAATAAGTATCAGAACGTCGCCATGCCTGGGTCACATCTGAACTATATCTAGAAGGAGTCTTGAATAAGAAAAAGAACAACATCCATATCTGGAGCATTTCCAAGCTATCTCTGAAAGGAAATCTGGAATAAGTATCAGAATGTCGCCATGACTGGGTCACATCTGAACTATATCTATAAGGAGTCTTGAATAAGCAAAAGAACAACATCCATATCTGGAGCATTTCCAAGCTATCTCTGAAAGGAAATCTGGAATAAGTATCAGAACGTCGCCATGCCTGGGTCACATCTGAACTATATCTAGAAGGAGCCTTGAATAAGCAAAAGAACAGCATCCATATCTGGAGCATTTCCAAGCTATCTCTGAAAGGAAATCTGGAATAAGTATCAGAACTTCGCCATGCCTGGGTCACATCTAAACTATATCTAGAAGGAGCCTTGAATAAGCAAAAGAACAGCATCCATATCTGGAGCATTTCCAAGCTATCTCTGAAAGGAAATCTGGAATAAGTATTAGAACGTCGCCATGCCTGGGTCACATTTGAACTATATCTAGAAGGAGTCTTGAATAAGCAAAAGAACAACATCCATATCTAGAGCATTTCCAAGCTATCTCTGAAAGGAAATCTGGAATAAGTATCAGAACGTCGCCATGCTTGGGTCACATCTGAACTATATCTAGAAGGAGTCTTGAATAAGCAAAAGAACAGCATCCATATCTGGAGCATTTCCAAGCTATCTCTGAAAGGAAATCTGGAATAAGTATCAGAACGTCGCCATGCCTGGGTCACATCTGAACTATATCTAGAAGGAGTCTTGAATAAGCAAAAGAACAACATCCATATCTGGAGCATTTCCAAGCTATCTCTGAAAGGAAATCTGGAATAAGTATCAGAACGTCGCCATGCCTGGGTCACATCTGAACTATATCTAGAAGGAGCCTTGAATAAGCAAAAGAACAGCATCCATATCTGGAGCATTTCCAAGCTATCTCTGAAAGGAAATCTGGAATAAGTATCAGAATGTCGCCATGCCTGGGTCACATCTGAACTATATCTAGAAGGAGTCTTGAATAAGCAAAAGAACAACATCCATATCTGGAGCATTTCCAAGCTATCTCTGAAAGGAAATCTGGAATTGCGACAGTTGATAGTAACCGTCTTTGGATTGACCTTTTTCCTGAAAAGGCAAAACATCAGTGGTATGCAATGTCATGATGCATGAACTGCATGATTTTAAGATGTTCTCAAAAATAACTGAGATTTGTGTGATATGACGCGTATGTGCATGCTATAATGTATGAAGATGTGATGTTTATGAATGTATTTTTGTCTCGGAAAATAAATCCTTGACGAATGCCGGGAAGTTGAATCCTGGGCTGATGTTGGAAGAGGAGAATTCTTTGCTTTCGCTGGGGGGTGATGATTGCAAGAGTAAACCGGTAGGAGAGGGTGACTCCGTTGGGGAATAAACTTGGCGAAGAGATTACTCTGTGGGGAATACTCTGTGGGAAGAGGTACTTCACTGAGGTTTGATGATAACTCCGCTGGGGATACCGTTGATGAGTTATGTTGGGGAATTTGATGAACTCCGCTGGGGGATAGGAAGAACTTCGTCGAGGACGATCTTTCCGTGGTTTTTGGGCTGAGGAAAACCCAGTTATAAGCTCTAGTGGAGAATAAACTTTGAATAAAGCCGGGGAGAGACACGTTCGTGCTCTGCAGGGGATAGCTTCCAGAATCTACTAGGGATAAGCTTCCTACTGGGGAGATTGATTGAACTCTCCTGGGGAGATCTTTTGAGACTGTACTGGGGAGTGGCTCCACTGAAGTGTCTGTATTCCGCCGGGGAACAATCTTAGATCAAGACTGCCGGGGATGCTTGTTAAAGAATGTCTGCCTACTCCGCTGGGGAATATTGAGATCTTCTGGGGATACCCAACTTCCTTAAGGCTGACAGTAGACTAACTCTGTTTGGAGAGAGTGTTGCTGACTTGCTGGAGATACTGTGCCTTTTGGGGCTGATTGGAGACCAACTCTGCTCGGGGGAGAGTATTGTTGAATCTTGTCTTACTCTGTGGGGA
The DNA here is from genome assembly GCA_948472305.1 of Vicia faba. NCBI lineage: Eukaryota > Viridiplantae > Streptophyta > Magnoliopsida > Fabales > Fabaceae > Vicia > Vicia faba. Next base: position 1,044,741,804 of record OX451736.1, read on the forward strand.
ATGGAGGTATCTGGGTTATGTTCTTCAGCCGAACCTACCTTGGTACCTTGATTGACAGAGCAACTAGACTGCTTGGACAACTCATTATTGCCCCTGTTTCTGATGTGGGAAGATACCTGTGGAGGCGCTTGATGACTGCCGGTTGACAAATCTTCTTCTGGTAGGCAAGTGACAAGATGACGGGACATAGTCGCACGCTTTTGATCCCTAATTTTTGCCTGGACCGCCCTCTCGGGTTTTCAGTCCATCGGGATACCCATTTTTGCCCAAGCCGCCTTTTCAGGTTTTCGACTTACCGGGTGTACAGATTTTTCTATTTCATCCCTTATTTTTGCCCGAACCCTTTTGGTTCGCCGGGAAGCCCTTATTTTTGCCTAGGTGTGTCAACCTAGCGGGTCTTTGATTATGCATAGTATTTTTTCGACTATATCCGTGTTCTCAGGATGCAGGGAGGTGCCCCTGTCAGCAGTGTCACGTTGCCCTACTACCAGAAGATCTTCGTTTGATCGTCCAATGCCCCAAGTGATCTAGACGGAGATTTGCCCCTAGCTGGTTGGCCTTTTGAGAGATTCTCCGAATCTTGACTTAACTGCCCCAGATGATGGACAATGATCATGCCATGCCCCTTGATTGGAGGTGCTTCTGTTCATTAGACATTCGTCATGCGAACTTCTATGCTGTTCAAACAAATAGTCATATGCAAGCAATATTATATTAAAATGCAAAGCTCATGTCTGTCTTGAAGTTTTTGAAAATGTATTTTTTTCATAAAAACAAGTGAATTTTTTGTAAACTGTGATGTCAATTCGTTATTTTACCGCAAACCTTAAGGAGTCAGGATACCTTTCGTAACAGTATGCTTTCGAACTAACCCATGCTTCAGCTAGGACTTTTTGAGGGTTATATCGTGGCCTGGTTCACGGTTTAAGAAACAAAGGATAAAGGCTCAAAGTATTTGTACCCACCCGCTCTTCGTGATGTTCTTCAAACCTAAACTCAGCTGATCGTACGTTAGACCTTGTTTGAGTCTTTGCTCTGACATTCCGGTGATGGTTCGGATGTTGACAATTTATTGTGACTAGGCAGTCATTTCTTTCTTTCTTTTTTTCGTTGAGGGTTTGTAGGACCTCTTTCTTTTTGATTGTGTTATCCCTAAATTTTGCCTGAACTGTTTCTTTATGGTTGCAGTCAGCGGGATGCCCCAGTTTTGTAAGTCTCCTTCATAGGTTTTGACTTATTGGGCTTTAGTTTTTTTTTTTTGGGAGATAATGACTGCCTGCCTTTATGATTATTCGGAACCATCACTGTCTTTGATTTTGACAGGACTCCTTTGGTGCCATTCGTTGTGCACTTGGATCAACTGAGAGAACTACCCTGCCCCAGGTTATGATTAAGGGTTTTAATTTTCGAAAAGAAAAACTCCTACTTCTTTGGCTCAAAGGGGTTGATGAGGGATTATCTTCCTTATAACTCCGGTGTTTAGGAATTGAAACAATGCATGTACCTCATCAGCGGGGTCTGTTCAAAAGCATACTGTAGATCGTAGTATCGTTTTCGTCATCCTCCCTCAAGAGGCTTAGAATTATTAACCCAGAGTTGATCATCATAAAAATATGAAAAAAATTTGCATATAGCGAATGCGAATATATTGATTCAAAACAGACATATGTGATGCATTGATAAAGTAATAAAGTTTGCTATGACAATAATTGTTTGAACAATCAAAAGAAAATTACAACTTGAAAAATATAATGAACAAAAGTCTTCTAATTTGAACTAGTCACTTCAAGTGATGAATCTTGCAGGGATAGTAAAAGAACTCAGCCTGGCCATCTTGGGTGAATTCCACTGCTCCTTCATCAATCAGATCCTGGATCTTGTTCTTCAGAGACCAGCAGTCGTTTGTGGCATGCCCCGGGCTGTCCGAATGATAAGCGTAGCGGGCATTGGGGTTATACCTTGAAGGTGTCTTGTTGGGGTTCTTAGGAGGGTCCCTTAGAGTTACCAAATTCAACCTCAACAAATGTTGTAAAGCTTGAGACAGCGACGTGTTGAGCTTGGTAAATTGCCTCCTAGGCTTGTCTGGCTTGCTCTGATCAACCCGTTGCTCTGGGCGAGGTTGTGATTGGACCTGTGAAGTGGTAGCAATTTGGAGAGGTCTATTCTTCACCATACCAGACCCTTGTCCTCTTGGAAGCTGATCAATGACCTGGTCCCTGACTTGGACTGGTTGCTTCATGTTGTATCTGTCTTGATGAAGCTGACTGATCATGGTCTTCAACTCTTCTTGCTCCCGAGCTAAGCCTTGGATGAGAGCCATTTTCCCCAGCATCTGGGTTCTCATTGTATCTACCTCAGCTTGCAGACGTTTCAGCCGTTCGTCCTTATCATCTTCGGGACTTTTCTTGGCCAAATTCCCCATGAGGAGTGTCCTCAACTCTTCCTGCCCCTTGGATAGGCTTAGGAAGATCTCCCTGAACTGAGTCTCTTGAGTACGAAGCTCCTGATTGTCTTGTTGGCAAGCCATTGCTGAAATAAACAGCGAGGAAGGTAAGTGACCTATAACAAGGGTACCTGTAATGCAATGATATGTATGATATGCATGCAATGTTTTCAGGGATCTCGCGGGGTAAACAGAGAAACTTGTTAGAGTTGGAATCCGGTAGCTTGATTGAAGGAACTGCATATTGTAGAGAGTCCTTCTTCAAGAGTCAAGGCTCACCATATCGAGTGGGTCATAGCCCCTGACTCAAGTTATCAACCTTGGCTAGAGGAAAATAAATCCCCTTTGCCCCTTGCTAGACATCATGACCTGCATCATAAACCCTTGAGATCTTTGAAATGGATTAGTCCTTATGTAGGATGTATGCAATGGTATGATGGCATGATGTTATGCTATGCGTGGAGTAATGTAGGTAAACCCTGTTATGAGTCCAGATTAAGGACTGTAAACAAAACCTGCAAGGAACTCAAGTGTCAGACAACAAGTATGCAAGTAGTCAAGTTTGAAGGCACACAAGTCACACAACAGCCCTTAGAGTTTAGGCCAACATGAAGTTTGGGGTACTACCCTCTTGAAGTTGGTGGGCTTAAAAACCTGTCCTATCAAAAGTAATCGAGTTCTAAGGGTCTCAATATCATTGGATTTCTTTCTGTGTTCATCGTTTCGATTTAGCCACTGAACTGGTGATCGAAATATTCCAAGAAAACAACCCTCAACTGAGTGTAGTATCGAGTATCAACCAACTTCGGACAGCACCAAAGTCAGTTATCTCACTACCCTAAAGAGGCCAGGATGGTTCAATTAAGGTTCCTAAGGTCAGTTGATGCTTCACGACACCACGCGGCGGCCCCGTACTCTCCTTGACTTGACTCAAGGGTTACCGGTACTCACCAAAGTGCCACATCAACGTAGCAGACTGCTTCAACCGTGTCGGTATACCCCGCACAGTTCCCTCACAGTCTTGTCGCTACTTTCTAAGAAGGTATCCCCCAGATCCGGGTTAGGATCTATAGAACTCCCAAAACAGGCCCAATAATATTAAAGCACACAAATCAGGCAATTGAAAACACAAGTGATCTTAGTCCTAAGGTACACCTCACTTTAAAATATCCCCAGCAGAGTCGCCAGTTCTGTGATCAGTGGAAATAGAACTGACTGTTTTTAGCTGGTTTCGCAAAATGTCGCAGAAGCAAGAGTCGCCACCGTCTTTTATTTTCTCCAACATGGAAAGGACAAAAGCACAGCAAAATTCCTTATGAGAACGTTTCTCAGTTCGGGAGGTAGATTTATAGAAAGGGAAGGTGTTAGCACCCTTTCTATCTGTGGTTATCCACGGGCTCTTAGGTACTTGCTCTTATGTTTTCAAAATGTTTGCTTTTCAAAATGTGAGTGGGTTTGAAAAAGTTTCTTTGAAAGATTTCTGAATAACTCTTGTATCTGTCCTCAAGAGTGTTTGAAAAATTTGTTTTGAAAGCTTTTGAAAGTGTAAGGTGTGAAAAGTATTTTGTTTGTTTTTGAAAAGAGCAAGTATCTATGAGTCATCTACCTACCCTAAGGAATTGAGCTGTGTAAGTGTCCTTTAGGTGGTGCCATCCCACCATTGAGAGGTAGGTAGCACCACCGTTGGAGGTGTTCGGGTCAATTCGATTGTAGGGACAGTGTGGTCACTGAAGCAACAGCAAGACACCTTAGAGGCTACCCTTATGTCCATGATCCTTTTTTAATCCGAGGCAACCGTTTCGAGGCAACTGTTCCGAGGCAACTGTTCCGTGGAAACTGTTTCGAGGCAACTGGATCATGGACATAAGGACCGCTAAGACGTCCTATACTTGACGACCACTTTTCGAAGGCAACAAGTGAGCCGTACCCTAGAAGTGGTGTGTATATTTGTGTGTTGTATTCAGTTAATGTTTGTCTTGTTAATTAGTGAGCTACGAGTTGTTTTTATTTACATACATTCTTTCATGCAAGTTAACAGTTAAGGGATGCGGAAAGTAAATTGCGGAAAAATAAATCCTACGCTATTACAAGGCGCGGGTCTATACATCGCCAAAAATTACAAAGACCCATTTTTTAGTAAATGAGTACGGAAAGTAAATAAAAACAGTAAAGTCCTAATTACTATTACATGTCCGGAGCAATTACATAATAATAAACTGTACGCGAATTAAATCGGAATGTTCTAAGGGTGTTGACCCTTTTTAGAAAAGAAAATTGATTTTTTTGGTCTTTTTGGTAATTAAATGAAATTAAAAACTAATTAATGACTAATTGATTATTTTAATTAAAAGAAAATATTTTTTTTGTTTTTTTTATGTTTTTATGAAATAAAATAAAAATGAAAGAAACAAAATTAAAAGTTAATCCTAAATCTAAGTTATTTTAATTATTTAAGAAAAAGAATTACAATTGCCTAATTAAACTATTTTGGTTAATATTTGTTTATAAAATAAAATAATAATAATGATAATAATGTTAATTCTATTTTTTGGTTTTTTTTATGAAAATGTGCTAATTAAGTTAATTGTTAATAATAAAAATAATTAAAGGGTTAGCAATTAAAAATAAGAGAAAATGACAAAACAAAAAATAAAAAGAAGTAAAACCAAGGGGGGTGTGGGCCAAATAGGAGGTTTATTGAAGAAATCCAAGCCCGCTGAAATCTAAGCCACGTTTGACTTTCATGGTTGCCTGCAGCGTGCTTGACTCCAGACCATGGTGTGCTACACTTTTTGTCCTTTGGATCTGCGTTGATGACATATGGCAGCGCTGGGAAGTGGGACTTATGATGCACCTCATATTGGAATCTGCACAGGAAAACGTTGAAGAAAATAATATGGAAATTATAAGGGACCTGGGAAGAACTTACAGCGCGGTATGAGCCTCAGGACTTGGCAAAGGTTGCTTTAGCCACGTGCTTGTTTTGATCTGAAGATGCTCGCAACTATGTTTTAGAACTCTCACTTTTTGAATAATTTTTGGTTTTGCTCTTGGCCGTTTCTGCACACACTCCTTTTTGAATGAGGTTGGGAAGGCTTGTATATATAGTAATGTAAAGTGTATCAATAAGAATAATGGTCATTAAGCCTTTGCATTCATGTTTGAGATTATGCCATGAACTCCATTGAAACAACTTTCCATTTTTGTGTCAAATTTGAATTCTTGCTTGGAATAGGCCCTTGCACGAATTTGGAATGTGTTTTAAGGTGTATCAAAGCTAATCATCACAAAATATATCCCTCCATTAATTTCTTTGGTTTTTATTTGATTTTAAAAGATTTAAAATGAATTAAATCAAATAAAATTAAATAAAAATGGAAAAATTAATTTTAAATCTTGAAATAAATTGTGGGACACGTGGGAAGCATGGCCAAGCTGAAACAAGTGGAAAAAGTGGGCCCCTTTTGTCAAAAATGAAGTTTCAAGGATAATTGACTTTGGTCATTTCACAAAAATTTCCCAACTTCTCCAATGCATATCTTGCTCAATTTTGAAGCTATGAACATGTTCTTGGACATTTTGGAAAGTTCTTGAAGTCCTCTAACCAATGTATTTGGTCCCATGTCATTTTGATTTACCAATCTCAAGTTATGGTCTTTGACTTAAAGTCCCTTTTTGTTGACTTTTGAAAATGACCTATAATGTTGAAATTGATAACTTTTTGTGAGAGCATTTCTTGGACTTGGAATATGAAGATGAGTTGTAGGAAATGTCTTCCCCTTCAAGATGAGCATTGTATGGGATTTTTATGATGAACCATGAAAAAGTTATGCCTTGGTCAAGTTACAGTTGACTTTTCAACTGTCCGAAAATAGAAACTTTTGACACCTTGATGATTTTTGAGCCATTCTTGTGAAATCATGGTCAAGATTTGACCAAATGATGATTTTGGCTTCAAAATAAGATGTTGACCAAATTTTTTGACTTTTGACTGCCAAATGACCATTTTGCCCCTACAGTTGACTGTGGAGCAATTAGGATTTTTGACTGTGCAACTTGATCTTGTGAGCCTTGAAACTTGACATGTAGGTGCTTGACAATGTTTATGAGCATATGGGACTTGATTGAGCCCTTGAAACCCTCAACTTCTTTGCATGAACCAAAACCCTAATTTTGCCTGCCTTAGGAGGATGGTTGACTGTGTAGCCCTTGAGTAAACTTTGAACCATCTGAGGTGATGTTTGTCAAAACTTTGAAGATTATGGGAGGGCAAATTTTGGGGTACAACAGATACTACGCATGATAAAAGACCCGCTAGGTTGACATACCTAGGCAAAAATTAGGGCTTCCCGGAAAACCAAAAGGGTTCGAGCAAAAATAAGGGATGAAATGAAAAAAGTCTGTACATCCGGCAAGTCGAAAACCTGAAAAGGCGGCTTGGGCAAAAATGGGTATCCCGGTGGACTGAAAACCCGAAAGGGTGGTCCAGGCAAAAGTTAGGGATTAAAGCGTAATACTATGTCTCATTGGATCACCTTCCATCCAGAATTCGGTATCAACTATCAAGTCCAGACGGCATCGATCAATCAGCTTCATCTTCAACTGAGCAGCAAAGTGATGAGACGCTCGAAGACATAAAGGTGATAGCAGAGTTGGAACCCAGTGGGATTATTTTTTCACAGCTGTTTTGTTTTCCTTTCACAAAAGTTGTATAAACTCTGTTGTTCGACGGCGTTCTCTTACTAGGACGTCATCCTCTTGTACATAAACGCCTATTTACAGGAAAATTCAAAAATCAATACAAATTCACTTTCCAGACAAATTGCCAATTGTTTTTCCTTTTTCTGTTTTGTCTTGCGAAGAACGTCCAATGTTCAATTGTGATATATGCATTTGACACTAATTGCTAACTCATAAATATTTGCATGCGAAACAAAGGATTAATTACAGGTGACATTAGAAACAGGGGCAATATTGAATTGTCTAAGCGATCTAGTTGCTCTGTCCACCAAGGTACCAAGGTAGGTTTGACTGAAGAATGTAACCAAGATACCTTCACTCCCCGCAGAGTAAGACCAGATTCAACAATACTCTCCTCCGAGCAGAGTTGGTCTCCCGTCAGCCCTTAAAAGGCACAATATCTCCAGCAAGTCAACACTCTCCCCAAGCAGAGTTAGCCTACAGTCAGCCTTATGGAAGTTGGATATCCCCAGAAGATATCAACATTCCCCAACGGAGTATACAAACATTCCTAACAAGCATCCCCGGCAGTCTTAATCTAAGATTGTTCCCCGGCGGAATACAGACACTTCAGTGGAGCCACTCCCCCAGTACAGTCTCAAAAAGTCTCCCCAGGAGAGTTGAACCATCTCCCCAGTAGGAAGCTTATCCCTAGTAGATTCTGGAAGCTATCCCCTGCAGAGCATGAACGCGTCTTCCCAGACTTTATTCAAAGGTTATGCTACACCAGAGCTTATAATTGGGTCATCCTCAGCCAAAAACCACGGAAAGATCGTCCTCGGCGAAGTTCTTCCTATCCCACAGCGAAGTTCATCAAGATTCCCCAACATAACTCATCAACGGTGTCCCCAGCGGAGTTACCATCATATCTCAGCAGAGTGCCTCTCTTCCCACAAAGTATTCCCCACAGAGTAATCTCCTCAACAAGTTTATTCCTCAACAGAGTCATCTTCTCCTACCGGTTTATACTTACAACTGTCATCCCCAGCGGAAACAAAAAGCTCTACGCTTCAACATCAGCCCAGGATTTGACTTCCCGGCATCCGTCAAGGATTTATTCTCCTAGACAGAAATACAGTCATAAACATCACATCTTCATACATTATAGCATGCACATATGCATCATGGACATTCAATCTCATTTATTCTGAGAACATCACGCATGTCATACATCATGGCATCGCATACAACTAACGTTTTGTCTTTTCAGGACAAAGGTCAGTACAAAGATGATTACTATCAACTGTCGCGATTCCAGATTCGATACCTGTATCTAGCCAGGGCACATCTGTGAGCGACTAATTCCAGACTCGATTCCTGTATCCTGCCAGGGCACGTCTGAAGAGTTTGAAGATCCGATTCCTGTATCTTGCCAAGGTGTATCTGTTGACGACTAATTCTAGACTCGATTCCTGTATCCTGCCAGGGCACGTCTGAAGAGTTTGAAGATCCGATTCCTGTATCCTGCCAGGGTGTATCAGTTGACGACTATTTTCCGGACTCGATTCCTGTATCCTGCCAGGGCACGTCGGAAGAGTTTAAAGATCCGATTCCTGTATCCTGCCAGGGTGTATCTGTTGACGAATATTTTCCGGACTCGATTCTTGTATCCTGCAAGGGCACGTCTGAAGAGTTTGAAGATCCGATTCCTGTATCCTGCCAGGGTGTATCTGTTGACGACTATTTTCCGGACTCGATTCCTGTATCCTGCCAGGGCACGTCTGAAGAGTTTGAAGATCCGATTCCTGTATCCTGCCAGGGTGTATCTGTTGACGACTATTTCCAGATCCGATTCCTGTATCCAGCCAGGGCGTATCTATTGACGACTATTTTCCGGACTCGATTCCTGTATCCTGCCAGGGCACGTCTGAAGAGTTTGAAGATCCGATTCTTGTATCCTGCCAGGGTGTATCTGTTGACGACTATTTTCCGGACTCGATTCCTGTATCCTTCCAGGGCACGTCTGAAGAGTTTGAAGATCCGATTCCTGTATCCAGCCAGGGCGTATTTGTTGACGACTATTTTCCGGACTCGATTCCTGTATCCTGCCAGGGCACGTCTGAAGAGTTTGAAGATCCGATTCCTGTATCCTTCCAGGGTGTATCTGTTGACGACTATTTTCCGGACTCGATTCATGTATCCTGCCAGGGCACGTCTGAAGAGTTTGAAGATCCGATTCCTGTATCCTGCCAGGGTGTATCTGTTGACGACTATTTTTCGGACTCGATTCCTGTATCCAGCCAGGGCACGTCTGAAGAGTTTGAAGATTCGATTCCTGTAGCCAGCCAGGGCATATCTGTTGACGACTATTTCCAGATTCGACTCCTGTATCCAGCCAGGGCACGTCTGAAGAGTTTGTAGATTCGATTCCTGTATCCAGCCAGGGCATGTCTGCATGAAGAGTTTGAAGATCAACCCCCTGTAACAGGCTAGGTAATTATCTTTCTTTCTCAGGTACGCGAGTTCTCGCTAAGGAATCTCTTATGCGATCGACACCTAGATGGCATCTATAAGCCCATTCTCTCATTACAGTTCCAATTGGCATCTATAAGCCCATTCCCGACAAGGTTCTGTCACATCTCCAGATGGCGTCTATAAGCCCATCCTCCTATCCATCATCTTTCCAAATGGCATCTGTAAGCCCATTCCCGCCATCACACTGCTGATACTCAACTATGTGAGTGCAAATTTCTGGGCACTCTAGTGTTCAATCATCTTCCACCCTCGGATCACGAAAGGCACACAAGCCAATCTACATCCTCAGGTCTAAGAAGATTGAACAGGGGCAACTGTTGTACCCCAAAATTTTCCCTCCCATAATCTTCAAAGTTTTGCCAAGCATCACCTCAAATGGTTCAAAGTCTACTCAAGGGCTACACAGTCAACCACTCTCCTAAGCCAGTCAAATTAGGGTTTTGGTTCTTGCAAGGAAGTTGAGGTTTTCAAGGGCTCAATCAAATCCCATATGCTCATATACTTTGTCAAGCATCCACATGTCAAGTTTCAAGGCTCACAAGGTCAAGTTGCACAGTCAGAAACCCTAATTGCTCCCCAGTCAACTGCAGGGGCAAAATGGTCATTTGGCAGTCAAAATTAAAAAATTTTGGTCAACATCTTATTTTGAAGCCACAATCATAATTTGATCAAGTCTTGATCATGATTTCACAAGAATGGCTCAAAAATCATGAAGGTGTCAAAAGTTTCTATTTTTGGACAGCTGAAAAGTCAACTGCAAATTGACCAAGGCATAACTTTTTCATGGTTTATCAGAAAAATCCCATCCAATGCTCATTTTGAAGGGGAGGACATTTCCTACAACTCATCTTCACATTCCAATTCCAAGAAATGCCCTCACAAAAAGTTATCAATTTCAACATTATAGGTCATTTTCAAAAGTCAACAAAAAGGCACTTTAAGTCAAAGACCATAACTTGAGATTGGTAAATAAAAATGACATGGGACCAAAGACATTGGTTAGAGGACTTCAAGACCTTTCCAAAATGTCCAAGAACATGTTCATAGCTTCAAAATTGAGCAAGATGTGCATTGGAGAAGTTGGGAAATTTTTGTGAAATGGCCAAAGTCAACTATCCTTGAAACTTCATTTTTGACAAAAAAGGGCCCACTTTTTCCACTTGGTTCAGCTTGGCCATGCTTTCCACGTGTCCCACAATTTATTTCAAGATTAAAAATTAATTTTTCCATTTTTATTTAATTTTATTTGATTTAATTCATTTTAAATCTTTAAAATTCAAATAAAAATCAAGAAAATTAATTAAGGGATATATTTTGTGTTGAATAGCTTTGATACACCATGAAGTACATTCCAAATCCGTGCAAGACCTATTATGGGCATAGAAATTCAAATTTGAAGCAAATATGGCAAGTGGTTTAATGGTGTTCATGGCAAAATCAAAAGCATAAATGCATTTGTTTATTGTGCATTATATTGATGGATACTCATTACAAAACACATAGGCAAGCCTTCCAGACAGAAAAGACGACCTAGAAACACTCATACAACAAAAACCAATCTCGAATTTTAAAAGAAAAAGTGAGGGACTGAAAACCTATTTGCAGTGCAATTCGAAGCCTATTTTGGATTCAAACAGCTTGCCTGAATCTCCAGGAGTCTTTTGCTATCAAAAACGAGCCCTAACACCATCAGAATCAAAGCACACAACTCATACGGTTTGCATACATTTCCAAATTTACATATCACATTCCATGCGTTTTTAATACATTCTTTTGATTGATTTGTGTTGCTGACATCTTCCCAAAGCCTTTGGCATTGTTTAATTTCATTATCCTATACAGAATCATGACTTGCCATTAAAACGCTTTAGGGTTTTCAAGGTTTAGAATTGGGGGTTTTGTCATACTGTAAAATTAGAACTCCAAACAGGCATGGTCAAACTCAGCGTAACGAGACGAACAGGAAGCACACCTCGCACCTTTTTTATATTCACCATATAGCTAATCGCTATTTTTGACATTGATGTTTTGTGGGGGTTTAAAACCCCCGCTATTTGCTTGTGATTTTTGTTTCAGAACGAAGAAGATGATGCGTGGATGAACTGGATTGGTGCATTCAAATATATGGCGCGCCTTTTTTAAAATCCCCAGCATAATTGTTGTTTTTGCATATTATTATCATTATCTATTTTGTTTACAAACAATTGCAGCTGGCTCAGATGGCAACGCGTTAGTGGATTTCTCTAGAGGGCACGAGTTCGAATCCTGGTCCTGGCATTTATCTTTACCTTTTCCATAATTAACATGCTTTCTATGTTTTTTTCTTTTTAATATTTTTATCCTAATTTAGTTTATCTTTAAATAATTTTCTCATGCATTTAAAAAATCACAAAAATATTTTCCTTTTGCATTTTAATCAGAAAAATGTTTATTTAATTTTTGACATTAAAATTAATATTTTTGCATGCATATTTTAATTAATTGTTAAATAATCATTAAATTGACTTTTAATTGCTTTTAATTATCAAAATTGATCCAAAAAATACCAAAAAAATCATTCTATCATTAAATTAACATAACTAACTTTTTCATAGAAAAATCCAAAAAGAATTAACATCATTATTATTATTATCATATTATTTTGTAAATAAATATTAAATAATTGAATTAGCTTTAATTAGGCAATTTTAACTTTTTTAAATAACTAAAATAAGTTTAGAATTAGGTTTTTATTAACTTTTAATTTTAATTCTTTTATCTTATTTTCATTAAAAAACATAAAAACACAAAAATCTTTTCTTTTAATAAATTAATCAATTAGTAAATAGGCTTTATTTAGTTAATTGCATTTAATTCAAAAAAAGACAAAAAAATTCATTTCTTTTATTAAAAGGGTCAAAACCCTTAGAACATTCCCGATTCTTTCTTTCGCGCACATTTCAATTTTAATTCTTTATTTTGATTATTTTTGTAACTGCCTCCGAATGTAATAGTAATTAGGGTTTTACTGCTTTACTTTCCGTACTTATTTACTAAAAACGGGTCTTTGTATTTTTGGCGATGTATAGACCCGCGCCTTGTAATAGCGTAGGATTTATGTTTCCGCAATTTAATTTCCGCACCCTCTTAACTGCTAAACTTACATGAAAGAATGTATGTAAGTAAAAACAACTCGTAGCTCACTAATTACAAAGACAAACATTAACTGAATACAACACATAATGCACACACCACTTCTAGGGTACGCCTCACTCGTTGCCTTCGAAACGTGATCATCAAGTATAGGACGTTTTAGAGGTCACCCTTAGTCTAAAGATCCAGTTGCCTCGAAACAGTTGCCTCGAAACGGTTGCCTCAGATTAAAAAGGATCTAGGACATTAGGGTTACTTCTAAGGTGTCCTAACTGTTACTTCGGTGACCACACTGTCCCTAAAATCGAATTGACCCGAACACCTCCAACGGTGGTGCTACCTACCTCTCAATGGTGGGATGACACTACCTAAAGGACACTTACACAGCTTAATTCCTTAGGGTAGGTAGATGACTCATGGGTACTTGCTCTTTTCAAAAACAAACAAAATACTTTTCACACCTTACACTTTCAAAAAATTTTCAAACAAAACACTTCCTACACTCTTGAGGACTGATACAAGAGTTACTTAGAAGTTTTCCAAACAAACTTTTTCAAAACCCACACACACTTGAAAAGCAAACATCTTTTGAAAACATAAGAGCAAGTACCTAAGAGCCCGTGGATAACCACGGATAGAAAGGGTGCTAGCACCTTCCCTTTCTATAAATCTACCTCCCAAACCGAGAAACATTCTCATAAGGAATTTTGTTGTGCTTTTGTCCTTTCCATGTTGGAGAACATAAAAGACGGTGGCGACTCTTGCTTCCACGACATTTCGCGAAACCAGCTAAAAACAGTCAGTTCTATTTCCACCGATCACAGTTTCATTGTAAGCCACCGGGGTATCGAGGTGGACCCCAACAAAGTAAAAGCTATACAAGAGATGCCCGCACTAAGGACAGAAAAAGAAGTATGTGGTTTCTTAGGGCGATTGAATTACATCTCAAGGTTCATATCACATCTAACAGCTACGTGCGAGCCAATATTCAAGTTATTATGAAAAGATCAGACAATAGTATGGAATGATGATTGTTGAACTGCCTTCGAAATGATAAAACAGTATCTGGAAGAGCCGCCAGTCTTAATGCCACCAGTCCCCAGAAGGCCACTCATCATGTATTTGACAGTGCTAGAAGGGTCAATGGGTTGTGTTTTAGGACAGCAGGATGAAACAGGTAGAAAGGAGGATGCGATCTATTACCTCAGCAAGAAATTCACTAACTGCGAAACCAGGTACTCACTCCTTGAGAAAACTTGTCGCGCGTTGGCTTGGGCTACCAAGAGGTTGGGAAAATATATGTTGACCCACACTACGTGGTTAATAGCAAGAATGGATCCTCTAAAGTACGTGTTTGAAAAGCCAGCTCTTACTGGAAGAATTGCACGATGGCAGATGCTACTATCAGAATACAGCATCCAATATGTGACACAAAAGGCCATCAAAGGTAGTATACTAGCCGATCATTTGGATCACCAACCTCTATTAGAATATCAGCCTATGAAGTTCGACTTTTCCGACGAGGATGTCATATTTATAGCAGACTACGAAATACCAGGACCTGATGAAGGGCCCGAGCCAGAGGCACGTTGGACACTCGTGTTCGACGGGGCTTCAAATGCACTAGGTCACGGTGTATGGGCAGTATTAACATATCCCAAGAATGATCACAAACCCTAAACTGCAAGGTTATGTTTTGACTGCACCAACAACATCGCTGAATACGAAGCCTGTATACTAGGACTGGAAGCTGCCATCGATTTGAGAATAAAGCACCTCGAAGTATTTGGGCATTCTGCATTAGTCATATACCAGGTTAATGGAGAATGGGATACTAAACATCCTAAACTGATTCCATATTGGGATCATGTTTTAAAGTTAGCCACGAAATTTACAGAGATCACTTTCAGTCATATCCCACGAGAAGAAAATCAAATGGCAGACGCCCTGGAAACCCTATCAGCTATGTTCAAAGTGACTTGGCCGAATCACGAACCACATATTACGATCATACATTTCGAAAAGCCTGCACACTTCCTTGCTATTGAGGAAGGACCTGACAACAAACCTTGGTTCTACGACATCAAGAAGTACTTGGGAAGGCAGGAATATCCGGAAAATGCCTCTATCATTGACAAGTGAACCTTGCGAAGGTTAGCTTTAAAAGTCTTTCTAAGTAATGGAGTGGTATATAAAAGAAACTACAACATGGTACTACTCAAGTGTGTGGAAAAGCAAGAAGCAGATACGCTCATGATAGAAATCCACGAGGGTACTTTTAGAACCCATACAAATGGGCACGCCATGGCTAGAAAGATTATGCAAGCAGAGTATTACTTGTTAACAATGGAAGCTGATTGTTATCACTACACGAAGATGTGTCATAAATGTCAGATCTATGCTGACAAGATAAATGTACCACCGACTCTTCTGAACGTCATGATCTCCCCTTGGCCATTCTCAACATGGGGAATTGATATGATTGGCATGATCGAGCCGAAAGCATCCAACAAACACCATTTTATATTGGTAGCCATCGACTACTTTACCAAATGGGTGGAAGCAGCGTCCTACACCAACGTAACAAGCCAAGTGGTTACGCACTTCATCAAACAGAACATCATATGTAGGTACGGTGTCCCAAGTCGGATAATTACAGATAATGAGTCTAACTTAAACAACAAGATAATGAAGGAACTGTGCGACGACTTCAAAATCGAGCATCATAATTGCTCACCTTACAGACCAAAGATGAACGGGGTTGTCGAAGCAGCCAACAAAAATATCAAGAAGATCATCCAGAAAATGGTGAAGACATACAAGGATTGACGCAAAACACTTCCCTTCTCCCAGCATGGCTATCGCACCTCTGTATGCACATCGACAGGTGCGACTCCTTTCTCACTAGTATATGGCATGGAGGCAGTACTCCCGGTGGAAGTTGAGATACCATTACTTCGAGTCCTGAGGGAAACAAAGCTGGAAGAAGCAGAGTGGGTGCAGACTCAGCTTGACCAGCTCAACCTTATTGAAGAAAAATGATTGACGGCTTTGTGTCATAGTCAGTTACATTAAAAGAGAATGAAGAGGGTCTTCGACAAGAAAGTACGCCCTCAAATATTCAAGGAAGGGGATCCAGTGCTCAAGAAGATTCTACTACCTCGCCTCGACTCACGTGGCAAATGAACACCTAACTACGAAGGTCCATATATAGTCAAAACAGCATTCGCCGGAGGTGGTCTCATCCTCACGACAATGAATGAGGAAGAACTACCGCATCCGGCAAATTCAGACGCAGTACAAAATACGATGTATAAAAAGCTCACTAAGTTCGAACCCCAAAAGGGCGACTTAGGCAAAAAGGAGCGTCCCAGTGGATCGAAAACCCTAAAGGGAGATCCAGGCAAAAATTAGGGGCATATAACAAGAAAATTATCCCGGTGGATTGAAATCGGGCAATCCAGGAAAAAGTTAGGGATTTCATACAAAAAAATAAAGAACAAAAAGACTACGATCTAAGAGCTACGACTATGAACCACAAAGGGAAGGATAGATTGGAATCATACAACTCAGAAGCAAAGAAGATAAGATCATCGAAAGATATGGGGAAACAACAGTAGTGATTGTCATTTTTCATTGCCATTTATTGTTTGAAAACTTTCTGTAATGACCTCTTTCTAGGAATTGCATCTTGTATGCTCGCCTACTCAGAGGCATATCAATAAAACAATTATTTTCTTTACATCTTTTGAATTATGTTTTTCTTTTCTCAATTTTGTTTACAAAATACTACGATTATTACTTGTGAATATTGTCTTGAAATCATTTTGGGGAATTAACAAAATAAAAGCATTTGATAAAACATCAAAAAAACATTTTGGTTAGAAAAATATCAAAAGAAAATCCACGTCTACGTCCATGCACATGGCTACTCCTACGTCTTGCAACACAAAAATCTACACACATGTCTGCGCCTATGCTTGCACTCAACGATACAGAGTCTCTCTCTCTCTCTCTCTATATATATATATATATATATATATATATATATATATATATATATATATATATATATATATATATATATATATATACACGCGTCCCTACGTAAAGTCTACATCCATGTCAGCACCTATGCCTAACTTGTAACACAAGGTCTACGCTTACACCCGCGCTTACAGAGACCACACATATGCCAATACATATGTCTACGCTCGCGCTTACAGAGACCACACATATGCCAATACATATGTATACGCCCGCGCTTACAACATACAAATCTACGTATAGGCCATTACTTACATCTACGTCTACATCCATGCTCTCACAATACAAAATCAATGTTCAAACTTTGCTAACGTTGTTCACTGTGTTCAAGATCAACAATGCTACGACAACGCACAACGCCAGGGATCGGTAACTCTGCGCCAATGGTTTAAAGGGGAGAATGACAAAAATAGTCTTCATAATGTTTCAAGGCATACGTGCATCTTACGCACATTTCATACATACGCACATATGACATATCCAAGCATACATACATTACACATTCTTGCATACAATACGCATATATTCAGGGTCCCATATCGATGTCAAACATAATACATTTTGCATACATCCAAACGTCTCGATATCAGACATCATACGCATGTATCATGCAACAAACAAACAATGTTACCCTAGATTCATTCATCCAAGGGTCCATTAACCAAATACTTCTCTTGCGATCCAACCCGTCACCTAAGTCTCCATGTCGTGATGCGTTCAGCCCATTACCTAAGTCTTCATGCAATACTGAGCGAAAACTCAGTATATTGCCTCTAATCCGCAATATATTATCCAACTCAAACACATTGCCTCTAAGCCGCAATGTATTTGCAAAACTCAAAACATTGCCTCTAAGCCGCAATGTATTTGCAAAACTCAGAACATTACCTCTAAGCTGCAATGCATTATCCAAACTCAACACATTGCCTCTAATCCGAAATGTATTCACAAACTCAGAGCATTGCCTTCAAGCCACAATGTATTCACAAACTCAACACATTGCCTCTAAGCCGTAATGTATTCACAAACTCAGAACATTGCCTCTAAGCTGCAATGTATCCTCGAAACTCAACACATTGCCTCTAAGCCGCAATGTATTCGACAAACTCAGAACATTGCCTCTAAGCCGCAATGTATCCACAAAACTCAACACATTTCCTCTAAGCCGCAATGTATCCGCAAAACTCAACACATTGCCTCTAAGCCGCAATGTATCCTCAAAACTCAGCATATTGCCTCTAAGCCGTAATGTACTCCTAAAACTTAGAACATTGCCTCTAAGCCTCAATATATTATCCAAACTGAACACATTGCCTTTAAGTCGCAATGTATTATCCAAACTCAACACATTGCCTCTAAGCCGAAATGCATTCTCTGAACTCAAACACATAGTCTTTGAGCCGCAATGTATTCACGATCGAAACATCGCCTCATACGTCATGCAGTGATTCGTAAACGTAACCCATGGCCTCAGTCTTTAAGCAGACATGCACTATCAAGTATTAATAGGTGAATAAGCCAAGACATGTGAAACAACACTTTTAAGATCAAAGACTATCTACCTCGTTATCGAACTCAGATAAGCAATATATCATCAGCTTTGCCTGCTTTCTCAAGACTCGTAAGGGTGTGCTACATCAGCATAACCTTATGATTGGTCGGACAAATTTTGGGTATTCTAAGTATTCAATAAACTCCCAATCAGAATACGCCAGACCTGCGTTTTCTCGCGCTATTCAATTAGAAGATGATTGAATAGGGGCAGCTGTCGTACCCCAAATTTGTCCTACCTCAATGATTTTATTTTTCAAGATTTTATTTTTTAAGATTTAAATAGAAGAGATATTTAATTAAATATGGCACAGCAGCATCTGATGGCCCATCTTTATCCAAGAAAAATGGTGTATTGTAATTCAAGAAAATGGGGCTTTCTAAATCAGAAAGACTCATAAGTCCGTTCGCGGCGCATGTTGGCCCATGGCCCATGCAATTCAAAAGAAAAAGAATAAAATTATTACTAAGTTATTAAATTATAAAGTCTACTTAAATTTAAGTTACTATTAATTAATAATTGCTACATAAGGGTTCATTAAGTGTTATTGTTGTTAGTAAAAAGAGGGGGTGAGATGACAATTTTTTTAAAAGTCCATCAGATTTCATTTGGCCCATTTATTTTGGGGTTTGAATAACAAAAATGGGGTGTATTTACAAACTACAAAGCCCATTGAGGCCTAGCAGCCCATTTAATGTTGGTTGCTGTTTTGTTTTTAGGAAAAGGTGTTATTATTAAAAATGTTGTTATTATTTTAATAAAAAATAAATAAATAATATATATTTCTATTGCTGATAAACTTTTATTAATGCTTTCATTTATTATTATTAAAAGATATTACATTATTTACATAATTTATTTATTAAGGATGGTTGTTTAGAAAAATCTGTTGGATTAAATTGACCAGACTAGGCCCAGTACGCATTAAAAGGAAAAACGTGGTTGATAACTTGTTCTTGTTGTTTTTTTTATATATCTTGTTGTTTTGGAGAAAAAAAAGTCATTTGGGCCTGATTATATAAAAAAGAACTTTTGCTGTAATAAAAAAACGAGGGATTGGGTTGAATAAAAAAGTATGGCAAGCGCAGGCCCAATTCAATTAAAACAATGCAAAGCCCAAATTTGAAAAAAACGGGTATTGTAGCGATCAAAGTAGAAAAATGCGCGTTTCATTTAGTGAACAACTACTATTCAGATCTAAAAATATTATTGAATCAAATCTTTTTAACACCAAATATACATAATACAAGGAAAATCAATTAACACTCAATCAAATTTCCAAAATTGGATTCAAAGCCCAGAAACATTACAATCAATAAAATATGAAAACTAAATCAAATTTAGATGATAGAACAAAATATTCATTTACAGTCCAAATCTCCGACAACGAATCAATTACAATCAATTTGTAATCCCTAATCCTAAATCTAACGACAATTCGAATCTTGCCCTATAAATACTAAATGAAACACAGTAAGGAGGGAGGAGGAACAGAGGGAAGAACGAAGAACAAACTCTTTTTGTTGTTGAAGACCAAAGAAGAAAGTGATTAGAGTTTCTGGATCTGAAACCCTAATCGCGTAATTAAACCATCGCCGCCACATCACCCTCAAGCTTCGTCGCACCCTCCACCGGTCATCACCATCATCTTCAAAGCGTCTTCAAATCCTACGAATCAAAGAGATAAGGAGGTATTAGTAGAGAATCAGACCAGAAAAATGGAAGTCAGAAAGCAATATCGCGGAAGATAAAAAAACTTAGCTTTTGTTTTTTCTATAATTGTTGCTTTGGGGTTTTGTTTGGTTGGGTTTTGATTGAGGGTACCGGGTCGTGGTTCCAGTTGGCGCCGCCGCGGGGTGTTGTATTAGGGTTTGGGGTAGGAGAAGGTAGGGAAGAGGTTTTGTTTTGCTGGCGGAGAGAGAGAGAGAGAGAGAGAGAATGAGGAAGTCTAAAACAAAAGTGAGATGAAAATTGGAAAAAACAATGTCTTATGTTCTGTTGTCATCTTATACCTGTGCGCCTACCATAAATAGCATGTCCCTCTAATTAGATTCATTTGATCATCATCAGACGGCCATTAGGCCAAGTCTACACGTTAGTTAGCATACGCCTCACCTCATACGATCTCCTTGAACACCTTCAAATTCGTTGGGCCTAAGCCCACTGTTATTAACACTCCCATTCCATTGTTTACTAAAACATTAAAACGTTTACACCCCCTGTCCAAAAACATACTTGGGCCTTAACCCATATTTCCTTTAGACACCCCACCTTTTTACTTATCAATAAAAAACGCACCCCCTGGTAGTTTAACTAAATTAA
This sequence comes from Vicia faba, assembly GCA_948472305.1. Classification (NCBI taxonomy): domain Eukaryota; kingdom Viridiplantae; phylum Streptophyta; class Magnoliopsida; order Fabales; family Fabaceae; genus Vicia; species Vicia faba. Next base: position 1,044,762,515 of record OX451736.1, read on the forward strand.
TTTATTTTTTACTTTTTAACAATCCACGTATTTTTCTATTTTCTTTTTTTATATGTATTATTAATTTCTTTTATTTACAATAATAATAATTATTAACCATTTTTTTACATTTTCTATATAATTATTATTTTCTTATTATTATTATTATATTTTTAGTTATTATTTTTATTATTATTAGTTATAATAATAATAATAATTATTACCAGTAATTATTTATTATATGTAAATATTACTTATTATCATAAATAAATTATGTTTATTTAGAAAAAAACTCATGAACGTATCTTTGTACATATTTGCATTAAATCTTTTTTCAATCATGCATTAATTAAGATATTTTCGCAATTGATACGATTAAAAAACACAAACCAATCATCAAACTATTTTCGCAATAAACTAAACTAATCAACTGTCTTTTTGCAAATGGGTTTCAAACTAGTTTTGACTTACTACGCACTCAGTCAAAATCTTCGCAATCACTACTCCCGACTGGGTGCAAAGTGATTCAACATATGTTTGCAAACCCCTAAAAAACACCAACTCGTACGAACTACGAATTGGAACTCTGATTCCTCATAAGAGAATACGTAGGCATACGATCTAAAATCGTGGCGAGTCTTTCTAATTAAAACTTAAATCCTGTTTACTCCAAACCTAAACCTAGAGTCTAATATCCTTGTGAACAAGGCGGATGAAAGGTGCCTAACACCTTCCTTTCGTCTAACTGAGTCCGGAACCTGGAATCTATGTCCGCGAATCAGGGTTTTCTCTGTCCGCGAATCAGGTTTTTCTGTTAGATTCCCTTCCCTAGGATAAAAACTAATAGTGGCGACTCTTGATTAAAAAACCAGTTGCGAAAGCCGGCGACTCTGTTGGGGACTCTCCTTAACCCTAGGTTTAGGTATTTTTGGAGTTTCTTATTTTTATTTGCTTTATTTATTTATACAAAGTAACTACAAAGTAAATTATTCTCATCTATGAACTCAAAGAAAAATATAAATCTATGAAACAGAAAAATCTGAACTCAAAGAAAATAATTTTAAACTTAAAGAGGAAATTCAAAAAGTTCAAAAAATTTCTCTCTCAGATTCTGCGTCAAGTTCAAGAGATATTCTTAAAGAATATGACTCTAGTTTTAAACTTTTCTTTCTAAAAGCATAGATAGAAGCAAAATGGCTTCAATGATCTATGGAGTTAGTGGGAACAACAGAAGAGGAATTGGATATGAAACTCCCAAAGGGAAGGAAACATATATACCAAAACCTGTTGCTAAGATGACTTTCACATATAAACCTCTGAATAAACAATTTAGTTTTGGGCACACACATGATATTAAATATACATCTCACTCTGGAAATTCTTATGCTAATCCAAAGTTCAAACAGAACTTTAGAAACTCTAACCAAAGAGGACCCAAAAAGATATGGGTACCTAAGGAGAAAATAATATTTGTTACAGATGTCCTTAATAGCTCAATTGAGACACCAGTCATGGTACCTGAACTCTGGATGCTCACGACACATGACGGGAAGAAAGTCTATGTTCCAAAACCTGGAATTTAAATCTGGAGGAGACGTCAAGTTTGGAGGTAATCAGAAAGGAAAGATTATTGGTTCTGGAACCATTAGAAATGGTAACCTTCCTTCTATCTCTAATGTTCTGTTAGTAGAAGGATTAGCATATAACCTGTTGTCCATAAGTCAATTAAGTGACAACGGTTATGACATTATCTTTAATCAAAATTCCTGTAGAGCTGTTAGTAAAAAAGATGGAACAATTCTCTTTTTTGGCAAGAGAAAGAACAACATCTATAAAATAAATTTGTCAGATCTTAAAACTTAGAATGTAAAATGCCTTTTGTTTGTTAGCGATGAGCAATGGGTATGGCACAGAAGATTGGGACACGTCAGCATGAGAAAAATCTCTCAAATAAATAAACTGAATTTAGTCAGAGGACTTCCCAATCTGAAGTACAACTCAGAAGCTCTGTGCGAAGCATGTCAAAAAGGAAAATTTTCAAAACCTTCTTTTAAATCAAAAAATGTTATTTCTTCCTCTAGGCCATTAGAACTACTTCATGTTGATCTGTTTGGGCCAGTTAAAACTGCATCCATCAGAGGCAAGAAGTAAGGATTGGTCATTATTGATGACTACAGCAGATGGACATGGGTTAAGTTTTTAAAACACAAGGATGAGTCACATTCTGTGTTCGTTGACTTCTGTAACCAAGTGCAAAATGAAAAATATTTTAGAATTATAAAAGTTAGAAGTGATCACGGAGAAGAATTTGAAAACCATTATTTTGAAAAATATTTTAAAGAAAATGGTATTGTTCATAATTTCTCTTGTCCTAGAACTCCCCAACAAAATGGAGTTGTAGAGAGAAAGAATAGAACTTTACAAGAAATGGTCAGAACCATGATCAATGAAATAAATATGGCTAAGCACTTCTGGGCAGAAGCAGTGAACACAACATGTTATATTCATAATAGAATCTCTATAAGACCTATTCTTGAAAAGACTCCCTATGAATTGTGGAAAAATAGAAAACCCAACATTTCATATTTTCATCCTTTTGAATGTACTTGTTTTATTCTGAATACTAAAGATAATCTGAACAAGTTTTATTCTAAGGCACATAAGTGTTTTCTGCTTGGATATTCTGAACGCTCAAAAGGCTATAGAGTATACAACACAAAAACTTTGATTGTTGAAGAATCAATCAAAGTCAGGTTTGATGATAAGCTTGGCCAGCAACAGCCAAAGCAAATTGATATTTTTGTAGGTACAAAAGATCATCTCTCAAACTCTGAAAAGTCATAAGTAGAGGACAACTCAGAAGATCCTCCTCTTGATGATGCTCTGGATAATCTCAGAATCTCTAAACAACCCTCTCAGAAAAGATTTCCCAGAATCTCTTCAGCTTATAAAGAAGACGTGATTATAGGAAGGAAAGAAGATCCTCCCTCAGAATCAATGAAGAATCTTTGTTTAGATTGGTATCTCTGATTGAGCCAACCTCTATTGATGAAGCTCTGGAAGACAATGATTGGATCCTAGCTATGCAAGATGAACTCAATCAATTTTCCAGAAACGATGTATGGGATCTAGTTCCAAGACCTAAAGGATTCAATATTATAGGAACTAAATGGGTTTTCAGAAACAAATTAAATGAGCAAGGAGAGGTGGTCAGAAACAAAGCAAGACTGGTTGCACAAGGTTATAATCAACAAGAAAGAATTGATTATAATGAAACCTTTGCCCCAATCGCCAGGTTAGAGTCAATTAGATTATTAATTTCTTTTGTTGTTCAAAATAACATTTCATTATATCAAATGGATGTTAAAAGTGCATTCTTAAATGGTTATATAGAAGAAGAAGTTTATGTCCATCAACCTTTGGGCTTTAATGACTCAAAACATCCAAAACATGTTTTTAAACTAAAAAAGCCTTTATACGGTCTGAAACAAGCTCCCAGAGCTTGCTATGAACGTTTGAGTAATTTTCTTTTAGAAAAGGATTTTACCAGAGGGAAAGTGGACACAACTTTATTCAGAAAAACATTTAAAAATGACATTCTAATTTGTCAAATTCATGTTGATGATATTATTTTTGGAACCTCTAATATCTCTCTTGGAAAAGAATTTGTTGAGACCATGCAGGTTGAATTTGAGATAAGCATGATGGGAGAATTAAAGTTCTTTCTGGGAATACAAATAAACCAGACTCCAGAAGGTACTTACATACATCAGACGAAGTATGTTAAAGAACTTCTGAAGAAATTCCAGATGTCAGAAAGTAAAGATGCAAAGACACCAATGCATCCTACATGCATTCTGGGAAAAGATGAGGTAAGCATGAAGGTAGATCAGAAACTCTACAGAGGTATGATTGGATCCCTTCTCTATCTGACTGCATCTAAACCTGATATATTATTCAACGTATGTTTATGTGCTAGATTCCAATCAGATCCTAGAGAATCTCACTTAACTGCTGTTAAGCGAATTCTGAGGTATCTGAAAGGTACTACTAATCTGGGTCTGTGTTACAGAAAATCAAATGAATTCAGACTAGTAGGTTATTGTGATGTTGACTTTGCTGGAGATAGAATTGAACGTAAGAGCACCTCCGGAAGCTGTCAGTTTCTGGGTGAAAACCTTATCTCGTGGTACAGCAAGAAGCAAGCTACCACATCACTTTCAACAACAGAAGCTGAGTATATATCTGCTGCTGGATGTAGCTCTCAAATGATCTGGATGAAAAGTCAGCTAGAAGATTTTAATCTTTATGAAAGTAAGATTCTTATCTTCTGTGACAATACCTCTGCAATTTGTCTTTCTAAAAATCCCATTTTGCATTCTAAATCAAAACACATAGAAATTAAATATCATTTTATAAGGGACTACATTCAGAAAGGAATTTTAAATTTAAACTTTGTAAAAACAGACCATCAATGGGCTGATATATTTACCAAACCCCTTTCAGAAGATAGATTTAAATTCATTTTGAAAAATATTAGTATGGAATTTTGTCTTGAATAAAATTGTATTTATCTTCTGTGATTGCTTTCAGAATGTTCTGAAATGAATGTTTTGATTAACAACTCTTCAGAAGTTAGAAGAGAAGTTACATCAGAAACTATATATAAAGTTATGAAATGTTCTAAAGTTTCATTACAAGTATAGTTCAACAGTTCATTATATCAAACAATTATCTCATGCAACCTTCAGGAGATGAACACGTGTTGTGTTTCTGAAAGGTCACGCGTGCTATGCTATTGACGCCGTTCTTAGGTAACTGTTATGATTTGATTAAAATGTCACGCTTTCTCCTCTTTTTCAATGTCATTAAATGCTAAGTAATGATTAGATTCTTTTTAATTAATTTTTTCTTAAATTCTTTTTACAGTTTTATTTTAAAACCTTTTTTCTCAATTTTTTTTTACATGTAAATACTTTTGTAAAACCCCTTTCTCACCTTTTACCTTCTCTTTCAAATTTCAACCGTCTCTGTGTATTTTTTTTTCTGCAACCCATTTTTTTCTTTCAACCTAAGTGCTCTAATGGCTTCATCCTCCACTCCTTCTGGAAACACCTAAACTGAACAGTACATCATCCCTGAGAGAACCACCCTTATTCCAGTTGATAGTTTAGAAGTTGTCAATGAATTGATGGTGGATTTTGAAAACCTAAAGGCAAATGGGTTTGACCTTCTTCCAGCTGTGGAGTTTCAAGGATGGGGAAACTTCTTTGATCGTCTTGTTGGCCCTGTATTTCCACACCTTGTTAAGGAATTTTGGATACACGTCATTGCATCACCAAAGTTATTCTCTCGTTTGTAATGGGTAAGGAAATATAAATAACTGAAAATCTCATTAGGAAGTTACTGGGTTTTGAAGGAAATGGAGTCACTGGAGTCTCAAATGGCAGAATGGATATGTCAAGAGTTCATGCTGAAACTTTTACAACTGGGCAAGCTTCATCAAAAGTCAGAGACTTGAAGAATAAGTACAAGATCTGGGCTAGAATCATCCATGGTTGCATTCATCATAGAAAGGAAACAAGTTCTCCTGACTATATAAATGCTGACCAGCAATACCTTTTGTTCTGTCTGGGAACAAATGTTAAGATTGATTTACCCTACCTTCTATTTGATCACCTCTGGACACATGTCAAAGAAACAAGGAAAGTAGAAAGAGTGAAGAACCCTAAATCCAAGAGGAACTGGATTCCAATGGGAAGATTGATTTCAGACATTCTGACTGAGAATGGTCTGATTACACATTTGGACGAAGCAAACCTGCTGGGGGAGTTAGAGCCTATGTGTGGGAAAGCTCTGACAGGAAAGAATTTGGTGAAGAGAAAGATCATTGATAAACTGCTGGTGGAACCTACCCCTTACATATCAGCAACTGTTACCAGAAGAAGAATTCCAATTGCCAACTTTCCACTTTTTAAACTCAGGAGATCATCCTCGTATCATTCTGCATTACATTCAAATTTGCAAAGAAAGTGGAACTCCAATTGATCTGCCTGGCTTCAAGGTAGAAATGAAGCAGCTCCAGAAGTTGTCTTCCAGCAGCCATTGAAAAGGAAAACAGTTGAAGGACCCTCTGCTAGACCCCAGAAGAAGAAGAAAACACCAGGTACATCTTCTGAGACTATTTCTGTTTATGATTCTGTACATATATCTACATCTGTTGAACCTTAAACATTAGGTGACATAGATGTAGACATATATTTAACCATTCCCTTTGAACCTCTCTCTACAAACCCTTTATTAGATCAAGCTTTATCATACATAAGTGATTTTGATTCTGATGACTCTCTTGAAACTCAAACACAACCATCTCAAACACCTATCTCACAAAATAATCCTGCTAAAAACCTTTCTCAAACACCTCCCAGACCTTTATCACCAAGACCTACTGAATGGTATGATGCTGGCTCTTAGAGAATACCTGGAATAAACGTACCTCTGGCTACGGAAAATCCATCTTTCACCCTACCCTCTGAAAATATCTTTGCTATGAACAGAACTCAACCACAAAATCCTACCCCCACTGTTGAAAACACCATCATCATTTCCCCTAACGTCACACCACCCATATCTCCAGAACTTCCAACACCTAACTCACCAACACTTTCACCTCCTCAATCTCCAGAACATACCCTCAATCCATCTCATGAACCATCTAAAACTCTTGAACCATCAGCAACACTTGAGCCATCAGCAACACCTGAACCATCTGATAATCCTGACCAAACAGAAACTTCTGAACAAGTAGAAACCCATGAACCAACTGACTTTCTGAAAATTGTAGTTGATTTTGAATCCCTACAATTTCTGAAAAATAAAACCTACAAAAAGGATGTTCCCAAACCTGTCCAGCCATATGTAAATATATGTTTTCAGAATTTTTTAACAGAAGTACAAGCTTGGATAGACCTGCTGAAGGCAGACTACACCAGCAACGTGAATCCAGCAGCAAGTATGTAGGTGTGTAACGAATGAATACCTGACCCTCTTGAAGTAGAGGGTATTTATAGCCTCCAGCGCTGGGTCAAGGTCCCTTTATTGGGCTGACAAGAACTGGCCCAACAAAGGGACTACCAGGTTCTACGTGTGTAGTGGGGACCCGCACGTGGTTCCCTTCCTGGATGGTGCTCTACGAAGAATGAGGAAGAACAGAGACACAATATTTCTGGAGCTTTAAGGATCCCATAGCCTTCGGAGGGGATAGAGTCTGCCCTACGGGGAAGATGCTCGAGCAACACTCGAGCTGGAGTGTCCTTAGTCGGGGTGCTGCCCGCTGCGGGTAGCCACTGGCATAACCGCTATAGTTTGTAACCGGGTACGCTCGGGGTGGTCTGATTCTGAGCATAGCGCGAGGAACTGCTTGGATATGGGCCTTTACGGGCGTTTTGGGCTAAGGCAGGCCCAGTCCAGAACAGGAGCCCCCCAAGTCGTTGTTCCTGGCATAGGAGTTATGACTTGATATCAGTTTGCTCTTTTCGCGGGGACCTCGTGCTCGACTCGGGGCTTTTCCTTTCGAGGAATGCTCGTGGGGATATGCGGGATGCGTCTGTCGGACATGTGGCGTAGTCCTTGGGAATTGTAATGCCTCCCTAGTAAATATGGTCATCATTTCCTAGGTGGGTAGGTGTCGAGGACGGGGGGAGTTCGTGTCTCCCCGGTGCGACGTTTCACATTCCACGTCATCTCTATAAATAGGACCCTTGGGCCCATAATCTGTTTCTCCTCTTCACGCTCCTCCTTCTTTCTCTGTTTCCACAACCGTTGGTTCCCGTAACACCGTTGAGACCGCTGTATTGTTCGCCGTTGATTACTCCCTCCACCGCTGTTTGTACTCCTCTTCTTCCAAGTAAGCATCCCTTCTTCCTGCTTCCTTGTGTTGTAGATAGCTTTGACGACATTTTTGATACTAGAAACCTGTATTTGGAAGTAATGCCCGGTAGATTTAAGCGCGCTAGGTGCCTGATTCATGGTTGTGCTCGAGATACGCATAGTTTTAGGTGTATGATTCACGATTTTCCCGTGATACTCATGTGTTTGGTCGGCATATTCATGAACTTGGTCGGGATATGCATCCTTTTGGGAAGTATGTAGGGTAGTCTCCTCGCAGTATTCTAGTATCGGGTAGGCGAAGTCAGGAAATTGGTCGCGTGATTCACGATTCGCCCAGGGCGCTCATGTTACGCTCGTTCCATCCATGATTGATGCGTGGTCGGAGCTGGGGTGTCGGTGTTTGGCTTTAGTTTCGATCTGAGCGTTGCGTACTTCTCCCCGCCTTTGTGGCGAGCACGCGGGTTTGCTGTCGAATTCACCAATTTCCTGTGCTTTACAGGTAAATGGCTGATAATCTGGAATCCTCGAGACATAATGACATCGAGGAAATAAGTACAGAAGAGAATGTTACATTGGTCAACACCGTCGATAACCCCACACTGGACTGGGTGGGTGCTGAGCCCCGGGGAATTGCCTCGGCGTACTGCCATCGTAGCCGGCGAGCTTATACCGTCGTTGAGCAAGGCGGCACTCAGGAAGGATTTCAAAAGAATTTTAAAATAATGAGGCCGACGATTGATGCTCGTATCTGCTCAGAGTTCACTGAATATGCGTTCCTTATGTATGAGATTGTATTCAGGGATCTCGGTCTTAGGTTGCCTTTCAGTGACTTCCAAGTCGGGGTGTTCAGTCATCTGAACCTGGCCCCCACGCAGCTTCACCTCAACGCGATCGCCTTCCTCCGGGCGTTCGAGCTAACCTGCCATTTCCTGAGAATTGGGGCGACGATTCCCCTGTTCTTCAGGGTTTTTCATCTGCAACGTCAGTCTCGAGGAGGCAAACATAGTTGGGTATCCCTTAAGCAGTCGAAGAGACTGTTTAGGATGTACATGGACTCGTTGAGGGATTTCAAAGATAAATGGTATGTATTGCAGTCGGCCACCCAAACGACCCTGGATTCTCTATTCGATCCGGAAACTGTGGTGGTCGACGGGGACGGGGAGCCCCTTTTGGATGCTGAGGGTAGTCCCACAGTCGGGCGGATTTCTAAGTTCCCTATTCATTGGTGCTCGGGTCATTATGAGCATGGCACCGAGCACTATCATACCCCTGCAGGGAGTATGAGTGCCGAGGATGAGGAGGCCTATGCTGTCCTTTGTAAGTTTGTTGATGGATTTTTCCCCGCTCGGTGGGTCACGAGGGAAGGGGACGACATTCTCGATGAGGATGGCTACCCGACGTTCGAGGCGTATGTAGCGATAAAAAATGTAGCGGGGTAAATCGGAGATCGAGCTATTAATTAACTCGTCTCACAAAAGCAAGAGTCGCCACCACGCTTTATTATTTCCAAGGGAAAAGGGAAAAAGAGCGAAATAAAACCCTAAAATATGCAATGTAAAATAATACTTTAAAAGTAATGAAAATACAAGGCGTTTTGAAAAGAGGTCTAGAGTTCGGGGGTTGGTTATACAATGGGAAGGTATTAGCACCCAATGTATCTATAGTATTCTATAGGAACCTTTTGAAATATCTGTTTATTAAAAAAAGTTTGTTTGATTAAAAATAAATTGTTTGGCCAAAAATGGGTATGGACGAGTTTTTGAAGATACGACGACCTAACGTCGAAGTTTTGACTTAAAAGGTTTGAGTTTTGAAAGGTTGAATATTTGGGAAAATTATCTTAAGTTTTTTTAACAAAATAATAAACGGAAGATGAATGAGGGTATTCGCACTATGTTTTTGATGACATGAAGTCGACAAAAATTAAACGATTCCCTTGGATTGAGACGGACGAAAGATATGCGGATTAACGACCGATTAATTAAAATTACAATTGAACAATTAACTAATGAAATTTAAATCATACTAGCATGCATTTTAACGATTAAATAAATAATCAAAAGTACATGAAGATTAAATTACGAAATCATAGGTTTTTAATAATTAAACACACAACAAAAATTAAATCATGAAACATGTATTTTTGAATAATTAAATAAACAACAACACAAAATAAAAAAATAATAGTATGTTGACAAAATTAAATAAAGATGAATTTTAATTAAGCATGTTTTTTATGTGTTTTTTATAATAATTAATAATTATACAGTAAACTAAATTAATATATATAATCAAGTATGTTAAATAAAAGGGAAATATGGCCAAAAGAATAAAAGAAACTCAGGTCCTTTAGGTTGCTGTTAATATACTTTGTCAATTGAACTGTGTTGTTATTCATTTACTAGCATGAGTTAATTAAAATATAAAGGAAAAATTAAAAAGAAACTGGACCCAAAATAGGCCCAATGGGCCACCGGGTCAAGAAAGGAACAAAACAAAATGAGAGTAACCCTAATGCTAAGAGGCGCCGCGTTGTTACTGTAAGCATGGGGAATGGAACAACAACATTATATTATATGCCTTGTTATTGAAAAGAGGGAAACATATGGATTTTATATTATTATTATTTTTAATGAAAGAACAAAACAACATGTAAACCTAAAGCTAGGGAGGCGCGGCGCTGTGCAAGCTGGCAAGGGGAAAGGAAAGGATAAATATAATAATATTGCTTATTGGGAGAAGGAAAGGATAAATTATATTATACTCTTATTGAAAAGAGGAAACATATTATTATTATATGCTATATATATATTGGAAAGAGGAAAAGGATTATTATTATTATTATATGCTATATATATTGGAAAGAGGAAAAGGATTATTATTATTATATTATGCTTTCAATAAAAACAAAAAAAAAACAGTAAGGGAACTTGTAAGAAAAACAACGTAACATCACTTCTCTCTCACAGAAACACATCCTCTTCTTCTCTCATGCATGGAACACCTCCTTTCTTCCTCTCTCTCATGGAAATCCGTCTTCTTCTCTCTTCTTCCACGCTAACAAAAACAACAAAAAGCTTGAACCAGTTGAAACAAGCAACGAAGCTGAAGAAGAACAAGGTTTCGGTTGTGAGCATGAACACCGTCGCCAAGTTGCACCATCACCGGTGACCGGTTAAACTGGTTGGGATCTGGCCGGAAAAAAAATGAAGGTATCAGTGACAGCGACGGGATTGGACGATAGGTACTATGTTGATTTTAAACAGCTTGAGGTTTTTTTTTTTGAACAATGGTTTCTAAAGGGTTTCAAGATTTGGTACTGTTTTGATTTTGTATGCTGGCTTTATGTTGGTTTTGTTTTATTAACAGGTTTATGCTTTTGGATTGAAAAGTTTTTTTTTATGAAAATGATGATGACTGATTTTTGATTTTAAGCTGCTGTTTTGGATTTTTGCAGGTTATACCGTTTTGAATAGATTGGGTTTTGGTTTTTGAATGGGTTAAACATTTGGACAGCAAGTTGGACAACAAGTTCTTTGGGACAACAAGTGGTTTTTTTGGATTTTGTAACAGCAAAATGGTGTTTGGATTTTGTAACAGCAAAATGGTGTTTGGATTTTGTAACAGCAAAATGGTTTTTGGACTGGTTTTATTGATTATGCAGGTTCTATGTTTTGGACAATAGGTGGTTTGAAGATTTTGGATTTTGTAACAGCAAAAATGGATAACAGGTGATAAACCGGACAACAAGCTCTAAATTGGTGTTACACGACGGAAGAAGTAAGCTTTTTATTACACTTGTTATTATTACCGATATTATGAATACTAACATGTTCAAATGCTAACAATCATGCAGCGACTCAACTCAAATACGGTACAACAAAGAAAAGAATGATAAGGCAAATATTGCATGGCAAAGAAAAAAAATGGCACAACAAGTGATTCAAGCATGAATATATGAAGCAGTAGATAGAGAGGAGAAAAGAATAATACCTATCGGAGCCTCTCCGATGGGGCTTCTAACAAAATGGTAAGTTTCATTGAGTTTGCTTATGCTTTCTTCCTTGCTGGATTTTTAGAACAGACTCTATTTTTCTGTTTTTTCTTACTTGCTAAAATTTTTTTTAGAACAACATCAATTTTTCTATTTTCTTCAACTGCTGAATTTTTCTTCTTCATCTTGTGTTGACAAAGGCTCTTATTTATAGTGGAGTATGTGGGATTTGAGGGAGAAAAACAGTAGAAATTTGAACTGTTTTGGCAAGCTGTTTCTATGCTTTGTTCACACAAATTATTTTAGCCATTTTGATGCAAACTGCTGCTACTTTGATGCAAGTTGGAGCAGATTTTGGCAGCACTTTGAGCTGCTGTATGTTGCTGTTTTTTTACTGTTTGTAGCATTTTACAACATCTCTCTTTGCTGTTTTTTTTTCAGGTTGTTTTGGAGCATTGTTGACCAACAAAAAATACAACAAAATTGGGCTTGAAGATGGGTTGCAAAGTGGACTACATTAGCAACTTTGCTGAATTTTTTTAGTGTTGAAAATACCTTTGTACACACTTGTAGATTCTTTGCAACCTTGTAATAAACTCAAATAAATTGTGACATGTACAATCATGTATTCTTCAATATATTTCCACTTCCTTTGATAGTTATGAATAATCTTGAATCTTCACATAAACATGAATCTTGATATATCTTGATAAAAATTCAAGATCTTCCATTTAAATTTGGGAAATAATTGAATAATACTTGGATGAATTGTTGAATGAAGAATAAATAATAATGTAAGTCTTGGACTTTAATCTTGCACTTTTGTAATAGAAATCCAAATAAATCACATGGATTAATTTTGTAACCAAATAAAATTCCTCATGTAATTAAACAGAATTCTCACTAACTTCTTGAAATAATGCTTCATGCATTTAAATAACCATGATGTAGATCCTCAAAAATAATCACAAAAATAATCTTGAATAAATATTCCATGTGATAAATGAATATTCTTGGATGAAATCTCTTGAATAGATCCTCTTTAATTACCATTTGAATTCAAATAAAGAAAATTCCAAATATTCTGAATATTCCGAATAAATTCTTCTAGAAGGGTTTTGAATTTAATTATCCCCTTTCGGAGAAATTCAACCCGCGTCGTGAGAAAATTTGCAGATGACTTTTGGTTCAAGAAATCGAAAATGACGGTATAACTTGGTTTTTCTTGTATTTTAGAATAATGTGAGACACACATGAACCGAAGTCGGTAGAATTTCGACTGTTCTTCCTGAAAAATATTCGGAGAAAACGGAGACCATTTGCTGGACAGAGTGTGGAAATAAACGCACAATTCTCTGAAATTCTTTGATGAACCAGTCTTTTGGAAAATAACGAACGACAACATTTCTGTTCTGAGACTCGAAATCCTGATCGACGTACAACGTCTGATGCTCTTCTTTCATACCTATTTTCTGCACATGAAAACAAAACAGCAAAACGTACACTTCGTGCTTGATTAGTGGTTAGTCATTTATAAGGTAAAATGCTCACAACACTCGGTAATCTCTACACAGTCAAAGCTCGAAACGTTCGAAACCTACTGTATTCTGTGACCTTGATGTGTATAAAAAATAATGCAGATGAAGCAGGGATCTTAGGTCAAAATTGGGGTATGACAGCGCGCCTTATCAATACCAAGGTGCTCATTGAGTGTCAATCCTACGGTCATACCGTAGATCTCATAGGTTTCTTCTTCTCTTATTGTTATTCCATTTTCATTGCCTATAATCGCTTGTAGCTAACCCGGGTTCTCTCTTATTTGCAGGTCATATGGCGGAACATTGAGAGAGGTTGTTGAAGTTGACCCAGGATAAAAAGATAAGCAAGAGGCTGGTGAGAGCACCACAGGCCACGTGGATGGGCCCGCCCGCTGGTTCGGGCAGAGACGCGTTCGGTGGGTCCTCGGGTTCTCCCGATACCGAGCAACCGACCAAGCTGGTTGGCAAGAGGAGGGGTCGGACAAAGATCAGAGCGGAAACTGGTGATGAGCCCGTAGCTGCCCGACCTTTGGCTTACTGCCTTGCTTTGCAAAAAAGGATTTCTTCGAGGGGTTTCCTCTGATAGTGTTTGGTAACGAGGCCGACATTATTAAATGGCTCGACAAAGAAGGCCGGAGGAAACACCTCGCCGCCAGCATGGTCGGTGTGGTGAAGATGGCCGAGATGGCTGTGGTCCTTACAGAGGAAGGATCAGATTCCTCGGACCGTGTTAGGGAGTTAGAATTGGAGAAGGCTGCTTTCGCTGCCAAATCTCGCAAGTTAAAGGCGACCCTCGAGCGGTACGAGGAGATGTTTTGTGAGCAGGACGACCTATTGTCAGGGGAGAACGAGAAGGCCGAGAAGGCTTCTGAGGAGAGGGATTGCCTCCGACTTGACAAGGAACGGCTGGAGAGCGACAACCAAAGGTTGTCCAAGGAGATCGAGGAGCTAAAAGCTGCTATGCTTCCTTCTGATGACGAGCCAGAGGAGATAGCCTCTTTGCGCACTCGTTCAGATTTGGTTGCTCGTATCCACCTCCTCGATTCAGATTGCGTCGGTTCCCTAGCTGACGGGTTCGAGGCTGCGGTCAGTCAACTGTCCGTCCTAAATTCGGGCATGAACACCGAGGGAGTCGTGTTTTTGTCCCAAATTATTGATGGTCAGGTCGTGCCTCCTCCTGAGTCTCCTGATGTGGATGCCAATAGTCCCGGGGATGTTTAGTGTCTAGTTTTGTTTGGGCCTGCGTGCCCGTGTATTGGTTTTTATTTGTTTTTGGGGCCTGCGTGCCCGTGTTCGTTTTTTGGGGCCTACGTGCCCGTGTTAATTCTTGATTTCTTTTGGGCGTTGTGCCATGGATTATAACCTTGAACATCGTCGGCCTTCTTGGTCGGTTCACCATTAATCTGTTTTGTGCATGTCTTTTCGATGGATGTTTATTTTGCCATAATCTGCTCGTATCTAGGCCAATGTTCGACTGTCATTTTCGTAATGAATATTTTGATAAAGTTTTGTTCTCGAGCGGAGATATCTTTTCAACCCCTTTGATGGATTGACACACTTCAAAATGCGTCAATTGTGCGGAGTGTAGCCCACATGTCGGATGTATGACCCATATCAGGGTCCTACGCTCGTGGCGTGAACTTCCCATCGCGAGCTGGGTGTTCTGCCATGTGGGTACTTCAACAGTGGAGCTCGATCGAGGTTTCCCTGTCGGGAAATGTCGTTCGGATTATTGGGTGAACGATGGTATGCCACTTGGTGGTAGGTCGTGTCCGTACCTCGACCCGCCTACGTGGTCGAGACTTTTCCCTTTGTTGGCTAAGGGTGGATGTCCGATGGTGAAAGTCCAAAGTGGTTGAGGGCTTTAGCTATAGTACTGTTTTAGATTAGCAGCGTTCCAGGGTCGTGGTAACGGTTCTCTGTTTAACCGCTCGAGGTAATATGCCTCAGTGCCTGTAGCGCCTTGAACGCGATATGGTCCTTCCCAGTTTGCGGCCAATTTCCCTTCACGGGAGTCTTTCTAGTTTCTTCGCAATACTAGGATGCCGATTTGGAACTCGCTTCTGATGACCTTGTCGTTGTGATGTAGGGCTACTCATTGTTTTAGAGCAGCCTCGCGCAGGGCTGTCCCTGATCAAATTTCCTCGACCAGGTCGAGTTCGTCCCTAAGGGCTTCGTCGTTCATCTCCTCGTCGAGAGGCATCTCCGTCCGCCTGGAGGGTTCCCTGATCTCTACGGGGATGACGGCCTCGGTGCCGTATGTAAGTCAAAAAGGGGTCTCGCCCGTCGTTGAATGGGGTGTGGTGCGGTAAGCCCATAAGATGCTATGTAGTTCCTCGACCCACCCCTTTTTTGCCTCGCCCAATCTGTGCTTAAGTCCCCGTAGGATGACCCGGTTGACGGCCTCGACTTGCTTGTTGGTTTGGGGGTGCTTGACTAAGGTGAAATGTTGTTTGGTCCCGAGCTTGGCGACGAAGCTCCGAAAGCCTTGGTAGGTGAATTGGGTACCGTTGTCTGTGATCAGCGCCTTCGGGATTCTGAATCGGGCGAGGACGTTTCGTTTGTAGAAGCGGAGGATGTTGTGGGAGGTGATTTTTGTGAGGGCCTCGGCTTCTATCCACTTCGTAAAGTAATCCACGGCCACAATGAGGAACATGTTTTGGTACGTCCCTTGCACGAATGGTCCGAGGATATCCATCCCCCACCAAGCAAATGGCCACAGGGATGAGAGTATGTTCAGCTCGTGCGGGGGAGCGAGATGCATGTCAGTGTGTGTTGTACCCCAAAATTTGCCCTCCCATATTCTTCAAAATTTGCCAAGTCAAAGCTTCAAAATTCCCCAAGGGTTGCACAGTTCAAGGGCCTCCTAACAGTCAAAAACTAGGGTTTTGGTTCTGACAAAGAAAATGAAGTTTCCAAGGGTCCAATCAAGTCCCACATGCCTATAAACATGGTCAAGCATCCTCATGTCAAGTTTCAAGACTTACAGCACAAAATTGCACAGTCAAAAACCCTAATTGCACTACAGTCAACTGTAGGGGCAAAATGGTCATTTGACAGTCAAAAGTCCAGATTTTTGATCAACATCTCATTTTGAAGCCACAAACATCATTTTATCAATGCTTGATCATGATTCTCAAAGCATGGCTCAAAAAGTCTCAAGATGCAAAAGTTTCCATATTTGGACAGTTGAAAAAGTCAACTGTAACTTGACCAAGGCATAACTTCCACATGGATTATCAGAAAAATTCCATCCAAAGCTCATTTTGAAGATGAAGACATTTCCTACAACTCCTCTTCACACTTCAAGTCCAAGAAATGCTCTCGCAAAAAGTTATCAATTTCAACATTATAGGTCATTTTCAAAAGTCAACAAAAAGGGACTTTAAGTCAAAGGCCATAACTTGAGATTGGTAAATCAAAATGACATGGGACCAAAGGAATTGGTTAGAGGACTTCAAGACCTTTCCAAAATGTCCAAGAACATGAGCAAAGCTTAAAAATTGAGCAAGATATGCCTTGTGGAAGTTGGGAAATTTTTGGATATTTTGAAAAGTCAACTTTGCTTCAAATGTCTTAAAAATGCTAATGGGCCTCTTTTTCTTCCAAGATTGATCATCCAAGGCATGGACACGACCATTTGGACCAAAGGGAAGTTTTTCATCATATTTATTTATTTATTTGAATTTTTAATTGCTAATAATTCATTTAATTAATTAAAATATATGAAAAATACCAAACCTAAGTTTTTAAATCTTTTTATGCATAAAATACACTCAATATTTCGTGCATGATCAGATTTGGAAAGAATCAAGGCAATTGGATATGATTGGCATCAAAAACATGTGAAAAAGATTGAAAAATTATGGCATGAAAATCAAATATTGATTCCATCAATTCATTGATTCTTTGGACCAAAAACCTTACCCTAATCATTCACACATATATACTTATGCTAACCCTAGTGATCAGGACCAAAAAGCTGCGCAAGAACACCATAACAAAGTTTGCATTTTTTCAAGAAAACTCAAATACTGAAAACCATCTTCCAGTGCGATTAAAGGCCAAATAACCATTCCATTACCTTCCTGAGACTTCAAGGAAGGTTTTCAGATCAAAACCATCCATCCTAACGCAGAGAAACGGTAGAACGATCGTGTCCTGTACAAGATTTTTTCCATATGCTTGCATCATGATTCATGCGTTTTTAGTAATTTTTAATGTTTGATTTATGTTCCTTGATTGATTCTAAAGCTAACTGTATTGTTTAATTAAGTTTTCATCACCCATACGCGAAACTACCATGGACGATTATTAGGGTTCTTCAAATTTCAAATTGGGTACTTTCACCTACTGTAAAATTGAGACACCTCAATGCCATGGTTGAAATCAGGAAGCTTGGACGAATCGATTGCCATAGTCGCGCCTAATTTATGTGGCCATATGGCCTAATCGCTATTTTGGAAAAGTGCATATTTTGGGGGGGGTTTAAAACCCCCGCTAACCTTTTTTATATTTCAGGCAAAAGCGCAGCAAGGAAGAAGATGATGAAGTGTCAAGGTGTGGTTGGTTTATTTGAATTTCGCGCTAAATCCGTCCACTAACTCACGTTTTGATTTATAATGTTTATTGGTTATATAATATACAAAGGAACACGGCAGCGCGGTTGGCAAGCATGTGCGTTGGTAATCTCTAGGACCTGGGTTCGATCCCAGGTCCCCCTCCCTTTCCCTCATATTTTTCTCCTAATTATATTCTTGTGTAGCTCATTTGCAAGCGTCTACCATACGCTTATCACTCAAACCATGCCACACGTCCCACCAAGATCAAACCCAAGGCCATGATTCAGAGCATAGGATACATCCCAGTCAACGTCCACACATGTGAATACTGGAAAGTCAACCAGGCCAAAGGTTGTTGGGCCTGAATTGCTAAGTTATGACCTCCAATTGGGGACAGAACCCCCCAAGGTATTGTATTTCTTTTCTTTTCTTTATTTTATTTGTTTCAATTATTTCTTTTTTTAATTAATTCCTTTAATTTAATTTATTTTCTTAATATATAAAAAATAATATAAAAATCAGAAAGGTCATAAAAATCAAAAAAATATATTTCATTTAAATTTATTTTTGTGAATAAAATCTCATTAATTAATTAGTATTTTTATTCTAGGATTAACTTTAATATCTTTTCTTAATAAATTAAAAACTTGTAGAATTAGGTTTAATTATTTTAATTACTTTTTTCTTTTATTTTCTCATCACTAATAATTATTTATTTATTTTTATAAATCAAATTGCATTAATTAATTAGGTTTAATTTTAGGTAATTTTCATATTTTCTTAATAAATTAAAAAATAGCTAGAATTAGGGTTAATTAATATTTTAATTCCATTTAATTCTCATTAAAATCATAAATACAAAAATCTCAAAAAATAATTTCTTTTTTTTATTTTAATTTCATTAATTTAATAATAATAATTTAATTCCTTTAAAAAAGGGTCCAACGCCCTCGCTTTCAATTTGAATTCAATTCGCGCATTTTATTTTATTTCGTATAATATTGATGTGATTCTCCCAAAGCCATGTAACTCGGACATTTTATATTTCTCGTACTTTACTTCTTTATTTTCTGTCAAATCGGGTCCTGGATTAAATTTGGCGATGTGGACCCGCGCCTTTGTAATAATTTAGGAATTTTATATTTCTCGCAACTTTTAACTGTTAATTAAATTGCATGCAAGAATGAATGACAAAATAAAAATAACGCGTAGATCACCCATGACATGACAAGATAAAATATCTGAAAACGACACACAAATCACACACCACCCCTAGGGTACGCCTCACTGTTGCCTTGCCTCGAAAGGTGATCGTCGAGTAGAGGATGTCTTAGTAAGTCCTCATGATCCGGGAACCTGGCATGAGGGTAGCTTCTAAGGTGTCTTCCCATTGCTCTGGTGATCACCACGTCCCGAACTTCGAATTGACCCGAACACCTCCAACGGTGGTGCTACCTACCTCTCAATGGTGGGATGGCACTACTTTAAAGGACATTTACACAGACGAATTCCTTAGGGTAGGTAGACGACTCTAAATACTTGCTCTAATTTCAAAAACAAATCAAAAAATACTTTTCACACCGACACCTTTTCAAAAAGCTTTCGAAAGCAATTTTTCAAACACTCTTGAGGACCGATACAAGAGTCGAACTGGAATTTTCAAAGAAACTTTTTAAACCCACAGTTGAAAAGCAAACAAACCATTTTTGAAAACACAAATGAGCAAGTATCTAAGAGCCCATGGATAACCATGGATAGAAAGGGTGCTAACACCTTCCCTTTCTATAATCTACCTCCCGAACCGAGAGCTATCTCTTTAAGGAATTTTTCTGTGCTTTTGTCCTTTCTATTTGGAGAAAATAAAAGACGGTGGCGACTCTTGCTTCCGCGACATTTCGCGAACCAGCGTTAAACAGTCAGTTCCAGATCCACCGATCACAGAACTGGCGACTCTGCTGGGGATTTAAACTTAAAGTGAGGTGTACCTTAGGGTTAGTTCATAACTGTGTTTTCAATTGTATTGATTTGCTTGCTTTAAATTGTGGGACTGTCTTGGGAGTTCTATAGATCCTAACCCGGATCTGGGGATACCTTCTTAGAAAGTAGCAACAAGGCTGTGAGGGAACTGTGCGGGGTATACCGACATGGTTGAAACAGTCTGCTACGTTGATGTGGCACTTTGGTGTGTACCGGTAACCCTTGAGTTCAGTCAAGGAGAGTACGGGGCCTCCGCGTGGTGTCGCGAAGCATCAACAGACCTTAGGAACCTTAATTGAACTATCTTGGCCTCTTTAGGGTAGTGAGATAACTGACTTTGGTGCAGTCCGAGGTTGGTTGATACTCGATACTACACTCAATTGAGGGTTGCTTTCCTGGAATATTTCGGTCGCCAGTTCAGTGGCTAAATCGAAACGATGAACAATGAAAGCAATCCCGTGATATTGGGACCCTTAGAACCCGGTTACTTCTACTAGGACAGGTTGAACCCACCAACTTCAAGAGGGTACTACCCAGACTCCATGCTGGCCTTAAACTCTAAGGGCTTGTCTTGTGTGCCTTGTGTGCCTTACATGTTTGTCTTTGTAAATATCTGTGGTGTGTTTAATCATAGCATCATGACATCATCCAGCATCATATGCATTGACTAACCATTTCAGGGGTTCAAATCTTCATCTTTGTTCTTGTTTTGTAGGATATGGAAATTGTTCGCAGAAAGACAATTCAAATCAGTCTTGTAAGGATCCCTCCTCAGCTTAAGGAACTTATATCCAGGATTCCCGAGAGCTCTTCATTCAGTGAAAGACATGGAAGACTCATCAGCTTGGTCAACACCAACATTGAGGAAGATATGATAAAGGTCCTATTCCAGTTCTTTGACCCTCTGCATCACTGTTTCACCTTCTTGGACTATCAGCTGGTACCTACGTTGGAGGAGTTCTCCCGGCTCCTGAAGATCCCTATCCTTGATCAACTACCCTACAACGGTACGGAAAAGGAACCCAAGCTTGAAGAGATTGCTAAAGCCTTACACCTACAATCATCTGACCTCAAGGGCCATTGGGAAGTTAGAAGTGGTATCAAAGGGTTCTTAGCCAGGTTTCTGTTTGAAAAGGCCCATGAATGTTGGAACTCCCTTGACTTACAAGCTTTTGAAGAAGTTGTGGCCCTCCTTGTCTATGGTTTGGTGTTGTTCCCTAATCCAGATCAGCTTATAGATATCAGTGTTGTCCAGATCTTCATGTCCAGGAATCCTATACCTACGTTGCTGGGGGACATCCTTCACTCATGTTACACTCGAACCATGAGAAAAAGAGGTTTCCTTATGTGCTGCACTCCTCTCCTGGGAAGGTGGTTTATTTCGCACCTTCCACAATCAGTTCTGAAGAACGAGCGGGGTTTGAGATGGTCACAACGGTTGATGACTCTTACACATGCAGATATACATTGGTGCCCTCGGTCCATAGAGGATGTCACCATCATTGATCGTTGCGGGGAGTACCCTAATGTTCCTTTACTTGGAATCAGAGGAGGTATTACTTACAGCCCATGCCTGGCTTGGAGACAGTTTGGTTATGCTCGGAGGGATGGCCCTCATGATATGTTAATTCCTGACATAGTTTTTGGCTTCGACAACGATGCACAAGGACTTCGCCAGAGATTTATCAGAGCTTGGAGGATGCCCAGTAGGATAGACAGCAAGACACTGGGGCACAGGAACTCCATCCCATTGGAACCTTATCTCAAGTGGGTACGCGCCCGCTCCCAGAAGTTAGTAATGCCTTATCCTCATATGCTCCCTGTGATCAAAGAGCCAGTCTTGGAAGGAGAAGTGTCCTACACCATTCAGCATCCTGACATGCCCACATCCTGGGAAGAGATGCAGAAGAGCTGGATCCAGCTTAAGGAAGAACGAAATTCTCTTGAGACCAATCTACATGCTAGTGAAAAGAAGGTCTTGGAGCTCACCCGCCTTTTGCATGAGGAGAGGAATCTCAACACCTACATAGCTCCAAAGAGGATGCGTAGTGTCTTCTGGGATTGATGTGCTTTTGTATTATTTTGCCCATGAGGCTTTGATGTACTGAACAATTATGTCCTTAATGATAATGTGTGTTCTTTTTTGTCTACAACAAATTTGAACTTTCGAACCCTTGAATGCATTGCATAAACATATATCATTCATCATGTGCATAGCAGGTTTTCTTCTTTTCAGGTTGCTTACCGTTCTTCGCTGTTTATTTCAGCATCATGAATCCTGACTCATCATCAACCGAGATGTCCATCAAGGCTCTTCAGGCGCAGAATGCGCAATTTCAGGAACTAATCATGGGTTTGGCTCAAGGCCAAGAAGAGCTGAAGGCTCTGCTCCTGAAGAAGGAGAAGAAGAAGAGGAGAACTGTTCTCTTTAACTCGGGCCGAAGGTTTGGCAACACTCTGCAGAATGAAGAGGCTGGTTCTTCTATAGGCAAGGGTACTCCTCAAGGGGAAAAAGGTCCTAGCCCGGTAGTCTCCGACAACGAGACTGATTTTGATGAGGAACAATATCCTCCTGCAGAAGACAGATACAAACAATTGGAAGACAGATTGAATTCTATGGAGATCCAACAGGTGCCTGGGCTGGATTTTGGAGATTTGGGTTTGTCTACTGGTGTGATCATTCCTCATAAGTTCAAAGCACCATCCTTTACCAAGTATAACGGGGCGTCTTGTCCCAAGTTACACCTCAGGTCTTATGTGCGAAAGATTCAACCGTACTCAGTGGACAAGAACTTGTGGATCCACTTCTTCCAGGAGAGTCTTTCAGGGACTCATCTTGAATGGTTCTATCAGCTGGATGGGACCAAGGTTCGTAACTGGGAGGAGTTGGCTACTGCTTTCTATAAGCAGTATCAATATAATGCCGACCTGGCCCCTACACGTACCCAACTCCAGGGTATGTCGCTAGGTTCAAGCGAAGGTTTTAAAGAGTACGCACAGAAGTGGAGGGATCTGGCTGGCAGGGTGCAGCCTCCATTGACTGACCGGGAGTTGGTAGACATGTTCTTGGGGACCCTATCTGGGCCATTTTTCAACCATCTTATCGGTAACTCATCTGCAGGGTTTACTGATCTTATTCTGACTGGAGAGAGAATTGAGGCTGGGTTGAAGTCTGGTAAGATTCCGAAGGGTGCATCGTCTAGTTCTGAGAAGAAACCCTTCAAAAAGGAGGCTAGTGCTGTATACGGGTCCAGAAGGCAAGAGAAACCTGAGCGCCGCCAATCTGTCAACGCGGTGGTGATTGCCAAACCTGCTGCCGCTCCTCGGCAAACCAATCCTCAAAGGGCTGAAAGACCCCGGAGAGAGTTCACCCGTCTGAGTATGACTCTATCGTAGATCTTGCCGCAGTTACTATCCACCAATCTAGTGACTGTCAGGGAGGCCCCAAAAGTTGTGAACACTGCCTCCCCGAAATACAATCCAAATGCCCGTTGTGCTTATCACTCCGATAGCCCGGGGCATTCCACTGATGACTGTTGGGCCTTAAGGAATAAGGTACAAGACCTTATTGACGCAAAAGAGATACAGTTTGAAGCGCCTGAGAGGCCGAATGTGGTGACTGCTCCTATGCCCCAGCATGGAGTAAATGCTGTTGATGAAGATGTATACGCTGTTTCTGTGGATGATGTGGCTACTCCCTTAATGACTGTCAAGAGGAATCTACTGTTGGCCGGTTTATTTCCGGGTTGTAGTGAAGGTTGCCTTTTCTGTGCTGTTTCCCTATCTGGTTGTCCTTTGCTGAAGTTGGGCATCCAAAGCCTAATGGACAACAAAGAGATTCTGTTCAAGAAGTCCGCTGTTCAGTTGGTTCCGGTAGAAGAAGTTGATGTTGTTACAATCCTTAATAATCCAATCAAGGCTCTCCCAAGGAAGCCTGTTCAAATCATGACTGTCGCACCTGTTGTTATTACTGTTCCGGGGCCTCTCCCCTACGAATCTGACAAGGCTGTCCCCTGGCACTATGGGGAAGATGTGTATGTGAATGGAATTAAGCAAGAGTTCAATACTGGCACCAGTATCAGCAATATTACTGGTCCAGCAAAGGTTACCCGCAGTGGCAGGCTCTTCTCGCCTGACATTGCACCGCCCGTTACTCGAAGACCCCTCACTATAACACCTACAAATGTACCTGTTCCTGCTTCTGATCAAGTTGTTTCCCCTGCTGCCGAGTCGTCCAATGCTCGGGGTAAAGGGATTGAAGATGAGCCTGCCCGGATGGAGGAACCAAGACCTGTAAATGCTGAGGCCTCCCAACAAGAAATGGAGGAAATTCTAAAAATAATCAAGAAAAGTGACTTTAATGTTGTCGAGCAGCTGGGGCACACGCCCTCCAAGATCTCCATGCTCTCCTTACTATTGTGCTCTGAGTCCCACGCTAAGGCTCTGATTTCATTCCTCAAGACGGCCCATGTGCCACAGGAGACATCTGCAGTTCAGTTCACTGATTGCATAGCAAATCTGACAGCGGATAATGGTTTGGGTTTCTCAGATGCTGACCTTACTGCCAAGGGAAGGGACCACAATGACGCCCTGCATGTCTCTATCGAATGCAGGGGCACTACTCTGGCGCACGTGTTGGTAGAAACTGGTTCTTCCCTAAATGTGCTACCCAAGAAAGCCTTAGACCTTTTGGATTGTGAAGGCCTGGAACTGAAACCTAGCAATATTATCGTCAGAGCCTTTGACGGTTCCAAGAGGATGGTTCATGGAGAGGTTGACATTCCTATTCGTGTGGGCTCTCAAGTATTCGACTCTACTTTTTATGTGATGGATATCCGTCCATCTTATTCTTGTCTACTGGGTCGACCTTGGATCCATAAAGCTGGGGCAGTGACCTCTACCTTGCACCAGAAGCTAAAGTACCCTGTCAGAGGGAAGATTGTCACTGTGCAGGGAGAGGAGGAGTATATGGTGAGCCATTTGAATTCCTTCAGGTATATTGAGATGGACGGGGAGTTTATTGAGACCCCCTTTCAGCATTTCGAAGAGGTACTTCCAACTTTAGCAGCAGCAGAAACAGCGGTCGAAGAGGATATTCCTTTGAAGATGGCTTCCTTGAAGGATGCCCGGGCTGTGATTTAGAAAGGTGAATGTGCTAACTGGGGCAGGCTCCCTGATTTTACACAGAAAACTGACAAGTTCGGACTAGGTTTTACTGCAGAGGGACAAAAAGCTATGCGGAAGGCAAAGACCAGAAGACCTCATGTGCTCATTACCAATCCAGGAGTGAATGCTGTTGGGGAGGATAATGAAGTGGATGAAGCAGAATTCAATAGCTGGATTTACCCGACAATTGATGGCGGATTGACCAATTGGATTGCCAAAGACCATACTCCTGTTACTTTTGTTACGCAGTAATAAACTTCTTTGTTTTGTTATTTGTAATAAACAATTTAAACTCTATGGCCCAGTGTCTTACCCGGGGCACCGTTGGCTTCATTTGTGAGGGCATATAAATTGTCATTTCATATATCATGAATAAAAATCTTGGACGTTTTATCGCATCTCAAATCTTATGCTCCTTTTCTTTCTTTCCTTCCTTTATATATTTCAAAACAGCTGTATTTACACAGACTCACTCATACAGGTTTCAATCCACTCTGGATCTCACTGGTAACGACTCTGCTACTGCCAGTTATGACTTCGAAAATCCGATCAACTTAGCCGAAGACGAAGGTGAAGATGATTGCGAAGTGCCTGGCGAACTCGCAAGACTGTTACTCCAGGAAGAGAGGGCAATTCAACCACACGAAGAGCCAGTGGAGACAATAAACCTGGGTACTGATACAGACAGGAATGAGGTAAAGATTGGTGCCAACCTAGAGCTCAGCGTGAAGCAACGGTTGACTCAGATGCTACATGATTATATGGAGATCTTTGCTTGGTCCTACGAAGACATGCCCGGGTTGGATACTGACATTGTGGTCCATCATTTGCCTACTAAGGAAGACTGCCCTCCGGTTAAGCAAAAGGTCCGTCGTATGCGTCCAGAGATGTCTGAAAAGATCAAAGTCGAGGTTATGAAGCAGTTTGATGCCGGGTTCCTTGCAGTGACTTCTTACCCTCAGTGGGTTGCTAATGTGGTGCCGGTACCAAAGAAGGACGGTAAGGTCAGAATGTGTGTCGACTACAGGGATCTGAACAGGGCCAGCCCCAAAGATGACTTCCCCCTACCTCACATTGATGTCCTTGTTGACAATACAGCTCAGCATAAGGTGTTCTCTTTCATGGATGGTTTTTCAGGTTACAATCAGATCAAGATGGCCCCTGAAGACATGGAAAAGACTACATTTGTTACTCAGTGGGGCACCTTCTGCTACAAGGTCATGCCTTTCGGACTGAAAAATGTTGGGGCAACCTACCAACGTGCCATGGTTGCTTTATTTCATGATATGATCCATCATGAGATAGAAGTGTATGTTGACGACATGATCGCAAGGTTCCAGACTGAGGAAGAGCATCTAGATCATCTGCAGAAGTTGTTTGATCGGTTGAAGTTGTACAAGCTGAGGTTGAACCCGAACAAGTGCACCTTCGGGGTAAGATCTGGAAAGTTGCTAGGCTTCGTTGTAAGTGATAAGGGTATTCAAGTGGACCCTGCCAAGGTTAAAGCTATTCAAGAGATGCCAGTTCCTAAGACAGAGAAAGAGGTCAGAGGCTTTTTAGGACGCCTGAATTACATTGCTCGATTCATCTCGCACCTAACTGCTACTTGTGAGCCAATCTTCAAGCTGCTGAAGAAAGATCAGGTAGTACGTTGGAATGATGAATGTCAGGCTGCTTTTGACGGAATTAAGGAGTATCTCCAAGAACCACCCATTCTTATGTCATTGGTTGAAGGGAGACCTCTGATACTATACCTGACAGTACTTGACAACTCAATGGGGTGTGTGCTGGGGCAGCATGACGAGTCTGGCCGAAAAGAGCATGCCATTTATTACCTTAGCAAAAAGTTTACCGACTGTGAGACCCGATACTCACTGCTTGAGAAAACTTGTTGCGCTTTGGTATGGGCTGCTCGCCGGCTGAGACAGTATATGCTGACTCACACTACCTTGTTGATCTCAAAGATGGATCCGATAAAGTATATATTTGAAAAGCCTGCTCTGTCTGGGAGAATAGCAAGATGGAAAATGATCTTGACAGAATACGACATTCAGTATACAACCCAGAAAGCCATCAAGGGAAGTGTATTGGAAGACCACTTGGCACATCAGGCAGTAGACGACTATCAGTCAATGAACTTCGAGTTTCCGGATGAAAGCATCATGATAGTGACTGATTGTGAAGTACCTGGACCGGATGAAGGACCTGAGGAAGGATCCCGATGGTCTATGCACTTTGACGGAGCCTCCAATGCTTTGGGTAACGGTATCGGCGCTGTAATCATATCCCCCCAAGGCACTCATACTCCACTCACTGCCCGGCTATGTTTCAACTGTACCAACAACATGGCAGAGTATGGGGCGTGCATCATGGGTCTTCAAGCTGCGATCGACCTAAGGATCAAGTTTCTGAGTGTCTTCAGAGATTCCGCTCTTGTGATCAATCAGATCAAAGGAGAGTGGGATACGAAACATCCGAATCTTATTCCTTACAGAGAATGTGTGTTGACACTGATCCCCCACTTCACAAAGATAACCTTTGAACACTTTCCAAGAGAGGAGAATCATCTGGCGGACGCGTTAGCTACAATGTCTTCTATGTTCAAGGTCAAATGGGACAATGAGGCTCCCCGAATCATCATCTGGAAACTGGACAAACCAGCATACTGTTGTGATCTCGAGACTGAATTGGTGATTGAGAAGCCTTGGTACCATGAAGTAAAGAGATATTTGGAAGCTCAGGAATATCCTGAAGGTGCGTCTGTCAATGACAAAAAGTTTCTGAGAAGGTTCGCAGCAAAATTCTTCCTTAGCAACGGCATCCTGTATAAGCGAAACCATGATTCGACCTTACTGCGTTGTATGGATAAGACAGAAGCAGAAAGGATCATGGAAGAGTTACATGAAGGGACCTTTGGTACACATTCCAGTGGACACACTATGGCAAAGAAGATCCTTCGGGCAGGGTATTTCTGGTCCACCATGGAAGCTGACTGCTACCAACACTCTCGGACATGCCATAAATGCCAGATATATGCAGACAAGGTGCATGTTCCTCCAGTTCCTCTAAATGTTCTGACTGCGCCTTGGCCGTTTGCAATGTGGGGCATAGACATGATCGGTGAGATTAAACCTACGGCATCCAATGGGCATCGCTTCATCCTGGTAGCGATTGATTACTTCACGAAGTGGGTCGAAGCAGCTTCCTACGCTACGGTAACCAAGACTGTTGTGGCACGGTTCATTCGGCATAACCTGATCTGTCGATACGGCGTCCCTGAAAGAATCATTACAGACAACGGTACCAATCTTAATAACAAGATGATCACTGAGCTCTGCGAGCAGTTTAAAATACAGCACCACAACTCTTCTCCTTATCGGCCGAAGATGAATGGGGCTGTAGAAGCAGCAAATAAGAACATTAAGAAAATTGTGCAGAAGATGACAGTGACTTATAAACATTGGCACGAGATGTTAGCGTTCGCTCTACATGGGTACCGTACCTCATCCAGGACGTCAACCGGGGCAACTCCTTTCTCCTTGGTTTACGGTATGGAGGTAGTCTTACCGATCGAAGTGAAAATACCCTCTCTCCGGATAATGAAGGATGCAAATCTGAACGAAGATGATTGGATCCAGACACGACTTGATCAATTAAATCTCATTGATGAAAAGAGACTTGCTGCTATCTGCCACGGTCAGACGTATCAGAAACGGATGATCAGGGCATTTAACAAAAAGGTCAGACCACAGGAATATCAAGTTGGGGATCTGGTAATCAAGCGAATCATCCTTCCTCAGAGTGATCCAAGGGGCAAATGGACCCCTACGTACGAAGGGCCATTTGTGGTTAAACATGTGTTCTCAGGAGGAGCCATGATTCTAACCAACATGGATGGTGATGACCTTCCTCACCCCGCCAATGCAGACATAGTAAAAAGATACTACGCATGAAAAAAGACCCGCTAGGCTGACATGCTTAGGCAAAAATTAGGGATTCCCGGCGAACCAAAAGGGTTCGGGCAAAATGAAGGGATGAAATAATGAAAAAAATCTGTACACCCGGCAAGTCGAAAACCTGAAAAGGCGGCTTGGGCAAAAATGGGTATCCTGGTGGACTGAAAACCCGAAAGGGCGGTCCAGGCAAAAGTTAGGGATAAAGTGTAATACTATGTCTCGTTGGATCACTTTGCATCCAGAATCCGGTATCTACATCAAGTTCAGACGGCATCGATCAGTCAGCTTCATCTTCGTTTAGGTCATCAAGTGATGAGACGCTCAGAGATATAAGGGCAATAGCAGAGTTGGAACCCAGTGGGATCATTCATTTCACACAACTGTTTTATTTTCTCTTGTACAAATTTGTATAAACTCTTTTGTCCGGCGGCGTTCTCTTACTAGGACGTCAGCCTCTTGTACATAAACGCCTATTTTTCAGGAAAATTCAAAATCAATACAAATATACTTTTCAGTTAAAAGTGCCAATTGTTTTTTCTCTTATGTTTTGTTTTGCGAAGAACGTCCAAGGTTCAATTTGTGATATATGCATTGACAATAATTTGCTAACTCATGAATATCTGCATACAAAACAAAGGATTAATTACAGGTAACATTAGAAACAGGGGCAATAAAGAGTTGTCTAAGCAATATAATTGTTCTATCCTCCAAGGTACCAAGGTAGGTTCAGCTAAAGAACATAACCAGATATCTTAATTCCCCAGAGAGTGAGCCAGCAAGCAGTATACTCTCCTCAAGCCAAGATATATTATCAACCTTAAGGAAGTTGAGTATCCTCCAGCAGATCTCAATATTCCCCAGCAGTATATATGCACTCTTAACAAGCATCCCCGGCAGTCTTGACCTAAAGATTGTTCCCCGGCGGTATATCAAACATTCAGTGGAGTCACTTCCCTGATACAGTTTAAAACTTCCCCAGGAGAGTCCAATCTAGTTCCCCAGGAAAGTTGGAATCCATCTCCCCAAGCAGTAAGCTTATCCCCAGTAGATTCTGGAAGCTTATCCTCGCAGAGCACGAACGCGTCTCCCGGCTTTATTTAAAGAGTTATTTCCCTACCAGGGTATAACTGGGTTATCCTCAGCCAAAAGCCACGGAAAGATCGTCCCCGACGAAGTCTTCTTATCCCCAGCGAAGTCTATTAACACTTCCAACACAACAAGGGTATCCCCAGCAAGTTATTCTCAACATTTCAGCAAAGTATCTCTCTCCCCACAGAGAATTGCTTCCCAGCAAGATCGCTAGAGTACTTTCCTCCCCGCAGAGTTATCCATTCGCCAAGTTTATTCCCCAACGGAGTTATCTTCTCCTACCGATATTCTTGCAACTATCATCCCCAGCGGAAGCAAAAATCTATTCTTCAACATCAACCCAGGATATGACTTCCCGGCACCCGTCAAAGATTTATTTTCCTAAAACGAAAAGATACACTCATAAACATCACATTTTCATACATTATAGCATGCATATACGCATCATATCCTACAAATCTCATTTATGTTGAGAACATCATTGCTTGATCCATATCATGCATTGCATATGACTGACCTTTACCTTTCAGGAAAGATTCAGTTAAATTCTCAGCTATTTCAAGACCTAGACCGGTTCAGTTAAATCGACCCTAAGATTTTTCTGTTTCTTATCCAGTCAAAGGCCTTCTCTGGTTCAGTCAGATCGACCCTAAGATCTCCCTGTTTCTTATCCAATTGAAGACATTTCAAGACCTAGACCGGTTCAGTTAAGTCGACCCTAAGATTTTTCTGTTTCTTATCCAGTCAAAGGCCTTCTCTGGTTCAGTCAGATCGACCCTAAGATCTCCCTGTTTCTTATCCAGTTGAAGACATTCAAGACCTAGACCGGTTCAGTTAAATCGACCCTAAGATTTTACTGTTTCTTATCCAGTCAAAGGCCTTCTCCGGTTCAGTTAAATCGATCCTAAGATTTTTCTGTTTCTTATCCAGTCCAAGGCCTTCTCTGGTTCAGTCAGATCGACCCTAAGATCTCCCTGTTTCTTATCCAGTTGAAGATTTCAAGACCTAGACCGGTTCAGTTAAATCGACCCTAAGATTTTACTGTTTCTTATCCAGTCAAAGGCCTTCTCTGGTTCAGTTAAATCGATCCTAAGATTTTTCTGTTTCTTATCCAGTCCAAGGCCTTCTCTGGTTCAGTCAGATCGACCCTAAGATCTCCCTGTTTCTTATCCAGTTGAAGATTTCAAGACCTAGACCGGTTCAGTTAAATCGACCCTAAGATTTTCCTGTTTCTTATCCCGTCAAAGGCCTTCTCTAGTCCAGCTAAATCGACCCCTAACAGATTTTCCTGATAAAGACTCAGTAGAAGATATCCAAGATTCTCTCAGCGTTACTGTTGAGGTAGAAGTCGCCCAAGATTCTCTCAGCGTTCCTGTTGAGGTAGTAATCGTCCCCAGATTCTCTCAGCGTTCCTGTTGAGGTAGTAATCGTCCAAGGTTCTCTCAGCGTTCCTGTTGAGGTAGTAACCATCCCTGGTTCATTCATCACCGTTTGAAGCTCCAGATCCAGCTCCTGTAACCAGTCAGGACACATCCATACAAAGAGTTTGAAAGCCAGCTCCTGTAACGGGTCAGGTAATCCTTTTCTTTTGCAGGTACGCAAATTCTCGCTAAGGAATCTCTTACGCGATCAACATCCAGATGGCGTCTATAAGCCCATCCACCTATCCATAACATCTTGGCATGGCATCTATAAGCCCATCATCCTATCCATCAATCTCCAAATGGCATCTATAAGCCCATTCCCATCATCACACTACTACTATGTGAGCGCAAATTTCTGGGCACTCTAGTGTTCAATCATCTTCCACCTTCGGATTACGAAAGGCACTTCAGCCAATCTGCATCCTCAGGTCTAAGAAGATTGAACAGGGGCAACTGTTGTACCCCAAAATTTTCCCTCCCATATTCTTCAAAATTTGCCAAGTCAAAGCTTCAAAATTCCCCAAGGGTTGCACAGTTCAAGGGCCTCCTAACAGTCAAAAACTAGGGTTTTGGTTCTGACAAAGAAAATGAAGTTTCCAAGGGTCCAATCAAGTCCCACATGCCTATAAATATGGTCAAGCATCCTCATGTCAAGTTTCAAGACTTACAGCACAAAATTGCACAGTCAAAAACCCTAATTGCACTACAGTCAACTGTAGGGGCAAAATGGTCATTTGACAGTCAAAAGTCCAGATTTTTGATCAACATCTCATTTTGAAGCCACAAACATCATTTTATCAATGCTTGATCATGATTCTCAAAGCATGGCTCAAAAAGTCTCAAGATGCAAAAGTTTCCATATTTGGACAGTTGAAAAAGTCAACTGTAACTTGACCAAGGCATAACTTCCACATGGATTATCAGAAAAATTCCATCCAAAGCTCATTTTGAAGATGAAGACATTTCCTACAACTCCTCTTCACACTTAAAGTCCAAGAAATGCTCTCGCAAAAAGTTATCAATTTCAACATTATAGGTCATTTTCAAAAGTCAACAAAAAGGGACTTTAAGTCAAAGGCCATAACTTGAGATTGGTAAATCAAAATGACATGGGACCAAAGGCATTGGTTAGAGGACTTCAATACCTTTCCAAAATGTCCAAGAACATGAGCAAAGCTTAAAAATTGAGCAAGATATGCCTTGTGGAAGTTGGGAAATTTTTGGATATTTTGAAAAGTCAACTTTGCTTCAAATGTCTTAAAAATGCTAATGGGCCTCTTTTTCTTCCAAGATTGATCATCCAAGGCATGGACACGACCATTTGGCCCAAAGGGAAGTTTTTCATCATTTTTATTTATTTATTTGAATTTTTAAAATTGCTAATAATTCATTTAATTAATTAAAATATATGAAAAATACCAAACCTAAGTTTTTAAATCTTTTTATGCATAAAATACACTCAATATTTCGTGCATGATCAGATTTGGAAAGAATCAAGGCAATTGGATATGATTGGCATCAAAAACATGTGAAAAAGATTGAAAAATTATGGCACGAAAATCAAATATTGATTCCATCAATTCATTGATTCTTTGGACCAAAAACCTTACCCTAATCATTCACACATATATACTTATGCTAACCCTAGTGATCAGGACCAAAAAGCTGCGCAAGAACACCATAACAAAGTTTGCATTTTTTCAAGAAAACTCAAATACTGAAAACCATCTTCCAGTGCGATTAAAGGCCAAATAACCATTCCATTACCTTCCTGAGACTTCAAGGAAGGTTTTCAGATCAAAACCATCCATCCTAACGCAGAGAAACGGTAGAACGATCGTGTCCTGTACAAGATTTTTTCCATATGCTTGCATCATGATTCATGCGTTTTTAGTAATTTTTAATGTTTGATTTATGTTCCTTGATTGATTCTAAAGCTAACTGTATTGTTTAATTAAGTTTTCATCACCCATACGCGAAACTACCATGGACGATTATTAGGGTTCTTCAAATTTCAAATTGGGTACTTTCACCTACTGTAAAATTGAGACACCTCAATGCCATGGTTGAAATCAGGAAGCTTGGACGAATCGATTGCCATAGTCGCGCCTAATTTATGTGGCCATATGGCCTAATCGCTATTTTGGAAAAGTGCATATTTTGGGGGGGTTTAAAACCCCCGCTAACCTTTTTTATATTTCAGGCAAAAGCGCAACAAGGAAGAAGATGATGAAGTGTCAAGGTGTGGTTGGTTTATTTGAATTTCGCGCTAAATCCGTCCACTAACTCACGTTTTGATTTATAATGTTTATTGGTTATATAATATACAAAGGAACACGGCAGCGCGGTTGGCAAGCATGTGCGTTGGTAATCTCTAGGACCTGGGTTCGATCCCAGGTCCCCCTCCCTTTCCCTCATATTTTTCTCCTAATTATATTCTTGTGTAGCTCATTTGCAAGCGTCTACCATACGCTTATCACTCAAACCATGCCACACGTCCCACCAAGATCAAACCCAAGGCCATGATTCAGAGCATAGGATACATCCCAGTCAACGTCCACACATGTGAATACTGGAAAGTCAACCAGGCCAAAGGTTGTTGGGCCTGAATTGCTAAGTTATGACCTCCAATTGGGGACAGAACCCCCCAAGGTATTGTATTTCTTTTCTTTTCTTTATTTTATTTGTTTCAATTATTTCTTTTTTTAATTAATTCCTTTAATTTAATTTATTTTCTTAATATATAAAAAATAATATAAAAATCAGAAAGGTCATAAAAATCAAAAAAATATATTTCATTTAAATTTATTTTTGTGAATAAAATCTCATTAATTAATTAGTATTTTTATTCTAGGATTAACTTTAATATCTTTTCTTAATAAATTAAAAACTTGTAGAATTAGGTTTAATTATTTTAATTACTTTTTTCTTTTATTTTCTCATTACTAATAATTAATTATTTATTTTTATAAATCAAATTGCATTAATTAATTAGGTTTAATTTTAGGTAATTTTCATATTTTCTTAATAAATTAAAAAATAGCTAGAATTAGGGTTAATTAATATTTTAATTCCATTTAATTCTCATTAAAATCATAAATACAAAAATCTCAAAAAATAATTTCTTTTTTTTATTTTAATTTCATTAATTTAATAATAATAATTTAATTCCTTTAAAAAAGGGTCCAACGCCCTCGCTTTCAATTTGAATTCAATTCGCGCATTTTATTTTATTTCGTATAATATTGATGTGATTCTCCCAAAGCCATGTAACTCGGACATTTTATATTTCTCGTACTTTACTTCTTTATTTTCTGTCAAATCGGGTCCTGGATTAAATTTGGCGATGTGGACCCGCGCCTTTGTAATAATTTAGGAATTTTATATTTCTCGCAACTTTTAACTGTTAATTAAATTGCATGCAAGAATGAATGACAAAATAAAAATAACGCGTAGATCACCCATGACATGACAAGATAAAATATCTGAAAACGACACACAAATCACACACCACCCCTAGGGTACGCCTCACTGTTGCCTTGCCTCGAAAGGTGATCGTCGAGTAGAGGATGTCTTAGTAAGTCCTCATGATCCGGGAACCTGGCATGAGGGTAGCTTCTAAGGTGTCTTCCCATTGCTCTGGTGATCACCACGTCCCGAACTTCGAATTGACCCGAACACCTCCAACGGTGGTGCTACCTACCTCTCAATGGTGGGATGGCACTACTTTAAAGGACATTTACACATACGAATTCCTTAGGGTAGGTAGACGACTATAAATACTTGCTCTAATTTCAAAAACAAATCAAAAAATACTTTTCACACCGACACCTTTACAAAAAGCTTTCGAAAGCAATTTTTCAAACACTCTTGAGGACCGATACAAGTGTCGAACTGGAATTTTCAAAGAAACTTTTTAAACCCACAGTTGAAAAGCAAACAAACCATTTTTGAAAACACAAATGAGCAAGTATCTAAGAGCCCATGGATAACCATGGATAGAAAGGGTGCTAACACCTTCCCTTTCTATAATCTACCTCCCAAACCGAGAGCAATCTCTTTAAGGAATTTTTCTGTGCTTTTGTCCTTTCCATTTGGAGAAAATAAAAGACGATGGCGACTCTTGCTTCCGCGACATTTCGCGAACCAGCGTTAAACAGTCAGTTCCAGATCCACCGATCACAGTGTGTTTCTGGCACTTGTCGCATTTCTTGATGTGGTATTTGGCGTCCTGTTGCATCTTCGGCCAGTAGTACCCTGCTCGCAGAGCTTTCCTTGCTAAGGACTTGCCACCCATGTGCTCGGCATTAATTCCCTCGTGAATTTCCCGTAGTACCTCGGGGGATGTGGATTCGTCGATGCACTTTAAGAGTGGGATGGAAAATCCCCTACGATACAATTTATCCCCGATCACCATGTAGGAGCACGCTCGTCGTTTGGTCGCGATCGCCTCTGTCCGGTCCGAAGGGAGCTCGCCCTTCGTTAGGAAGTTAAACATCAGGGTCATCCAGCATGAAGCGTCTCCGATGGCATGCACCTCAAAGGGGGTCGAGGTTTTCTCGATGCTTGGGCGCGATAGGGATTCTTGTATGACTAATTTGTTCCCGCCCTTCTTTCTTGTGCTCGCGAGCTTCAAAAGTATGTCGGCCCTTGTGTTTTGATCGCGCAGGATGTGCGATATTTCTGCTCGGTCGAAATTCTTCATGTATTCTATGACTAAGTTCAGGTATTCAATGAGGCTGTTGTTTTTAGCCTGTTAACTCCCTTGGACTTGGGAAGCAACGAGCTGAGAGTCCATGAAAATTTGTACTTCATGTGCCCCTAGGTCCTCGGCTAGCCTCAGTCCCGCGAGCAGGGCCTCGTACTCTGCTTGGTTGTTTGAAGTTGGGAAGGAGAGGGTGAGCGAGTGCTCGATCACCACACCCTCCTCGTTTTCCAGGAGTATCCCCGCGTCGCTTCCGGATGAGCTGGATGCTCCGTCGACGAAGATGGTCCACTTGTGCTCTTTCCCTGCGGGGGGGTTGTGAGCGGTCATTTTTGCGATGAAGTCGGCCAGAGCTTATGCCTTTAGGGCTTTCCTGCTCTCGTATTGAATGTCGAACTCAGAGAGTTCCAAGGACCACTTTAACATTCGACCTGCCATGTCAGGTCGACCCAAGAGTTGTTTCACTGGCTGGTCAGTTTGTACTATGATCGTGTGTGCGAGGAAATAGTGTCTGAGTCTCCTCGCTGCATCGACGATGGCTAGAGCTACTTTCTCTATCTGTTGGTATCTGACCTTGGGCCCTTGTAGTGCTTTGCTCGTAAAGTAGACAGGTTTTTGTCCGTCGGGCGTCTCGCGGATGAGAGCCGCGTAGACGGCTTCGACCGAGACGGCCAAGTATATGAATAATGGTTCCCTGGTGGCGGGTCGTGATAGTACGGGTGGTTGGGATAGGCTTTGTTTTAGGTGGCGCAACGCCTGCTCACATTCCTCGGTCCATTCAAAGGCTGCCTCCTTGCGAAGGAGCTTGAAGAAGGGGAGGGCGTGCTGAGCGGATCTCCCGACGAAGCGGGATAATGAGGTGAGCATGCCGTTCATAACTTGTATGGATTTTTTTGACTTGGGTGTCGGGAGGTCGGAGAAGGCTCGACACTTGTCGGGATTAGCTTCGATTCCTCGTTCTGTCAGGTAGAAACCGAGAAATTTTCCTGCCTTTACCCCGAATGTGCACTTCTCGGGGTTGAATCTCATCTTACATTGTCTTTCTTGAGCAAAGACTTCTTTGAGGTGAGCGGCATGGTCGGTATCTGCTCGGGATTTGACAATCATGTCGTCCATATACACTTCGAGCATGTCCCTGATTTGGTTGTGGAACACTTTGTTCATCATACGTTGGTATGTTGCTCCTGCGTTTTTTAGACCAAAGGGCATCACGTTGTAGTAATAGTTGCCCGAGCTGGTCATGAAAGCGGTGCAATGCTTGTCGCTTACATCCATTGGGATTTGGTTATAGCCTGAATAGGCATCCATAAACGACAGTATTTTATAACCGGCCGAGTTGTCGACCCGCATATCTATGTTGGGTAGAGGAAATGCATCTTTCGGGCACGCCCAATTGAGATTGGTATAGTCAACACACATTCACCATTTTCCATTATTATTTTTTACTAGTACAACATTTGACATCCAGGTTGAATATCGGGCCTCAGAAATAAAATTTGCCTCTAAGAGGTCTTTTACATCTTTTTCAGCAGCCTCCATTTTCTCCGGAGACTGCCTACATCTATGTTGTACTACTGCCCTAGCGGCTGGATCTATGGCGAGGCGGTGACAGGCGACCTCAGGGTCGAGTCCGGGCATCTCTGCGGCGCTCCACGCGAATAAGTCAGCATTCTCGTGCAAGCAGGCTTTGATTTGCTTCCTCGCCAAGTCGGGGAGGCCGGGTACCGATCTTCACTCCTTTGCTCGCGTCCTCGCCAAGAGGGACGAGTTCGAAGTCTTCGTCTGGAATTGGTCAGAGGGGGACTTGCTCGCCGCTGGGAGGCTCATCCTGGTCGAAGCGGGTATCCAAGGCTATGGAATCGACCTTTGGGGGAGCTCTCTGTTCTTCTGCCTTGACGGGCTTTGTCTTCTTAGGCTCTGTTCGTGTCATTGCAGCTCTCTTGGCGGGTCTTGTACCGGTGTCGACCGTGTCGCGTCCCTTGGATTCCGCGTTGAAACACCTTCGGGCGGCAGCCAGGTCCCCTTGGATGGTGGCGACCCGTGCCCTCTTAGTGTAAAACTTCATCTTCAAGTGGACAGTAGAGGGTACCACGGTCAGTTCCGCCAACATCGGTCTACCCAGTATGCAGTTGTAGAGGGACGGGCAGTTGATGACGAGGAAGCGCACCTTGACCTGCCTCGTTGCTGTGTCTTTGCCAAAGGTGACCATGAGCTCAACGTATCCCCAAAGTTTGGAAGTTGAGTCGTTAAAGCCCTGCAGGTATGACTCCATATAAGGTGAGAGGTGCGAGTCGTCGAGCTGCAGGGTTCAGAATAGTTGGTTGTACATTACGTCGACGGAACTTCCTTCTTCGACGAGGATGCGATGTACATCAAAGTTAGCCATCCTCGCTCTTATTAGGAGGGGAATGACCGAGTTGGGGGGCCCACCGGGGAGTTCTTTGAGGTAAAAGGTGATAGGCTCTGATCTACCCTTCACCCTTTCAAAGGTCACCGTCTGAGGAGGTGCAGAGTCGACCAATTCATCCAGCTTCCTCTTGGCCGAATTTATGGTTAGGTCGTTGAATCCTCCACCGTTGATGACCATGGCAGAGGGAAAGTTCTCCCATCTGCTGTGTGTTGACAATGGCTCTTGCAAGTGCTCGGGGACGTAAAAGTCCCCGGGTCTGGTGACGGAGAAGGCGGTCTGGATGGGGACTGACTCGTCAGATGGTCGGGCATCCTCCTCTGGTTCTCTTGTCTCACGGGCGTCGCGACGAGGAGCGTCGTTTTTCCGGTACTGGGCGAGTCTCCCCCCTTTTATGAGGGTCTCAATGGCGTCCTTGAGGTGGACGCAGTCCTCCGTCAGATGACCATGGCTCCTATGGTACTGACAATATTTGCTCCTGTCCACCCCGGGCTTGGCAGGAGCTGGTCGGGGGAGTTTGACGCTGCCATCTTTGAAATTTGTACTGGCACACTCCGCCAAGATGCGCTCGCGGGAAGCCGTGAGCGGAGTGTACTATGTGAAACGCCCCAAGGGTCCTCTTTGTTCTCGGACTTCTCGGGGTTTGTTGTCTTTTCTTTTCTCCCCGGTTCGTCGAGGAAGAACGACTTCTTGGAGCGGGTTGCTGCTGGATCCGCGAGTTCTGGGGTCACGGGCTTTGTTGGCCGCTTCCCTTTCCTCGTAGTCCATGTAGGCCCTGGCCTTCTCGATGAGAGCATCAAACGTTCGGGGTGGTTCGATGCCCACTGCTTTTCTGAACTCTGTGTCGGGGAGGAGTCCCCCCTCCAGCAAGTATCTTATCATGTGGTCAGCGCAGGGGACCTGGATGGCTTCACGGTTGAAGCGATTGATGAATTCTCTCAAGGTTTCATCCTGCCTCTAGATGATAGCCTCGAGCGCCGCTTTGGTCTTTAGATGTCGCCGTGACGCGGTGAACGAGCTTATGAATTGGTTTTTCAAGTTTCGCCATGAGGTGATTGACCTCGGGGCGAGACCCTTGTACCAATCCATTGCTGCTTTCCTGAGGGTTGTGGGGAACTACCGACATTTGATGGGTGCCCCAACGTTATGGTAGTGCAGCATAGCTTCGAACCCATCTATATGATCGACCGGGTCGACGACTCCGTCGTATTCCTTCAGGTGAGGGAGCTTCTCCATGCCCGGGGGAATCGGTGCCTCCATGATGGATTGTGATAGGGGACCGCGGGGGTCGTCCTCATCACTTTGCTCTGGGGAAAGGGACGGGGATCTGAGGTATTGTCGGGCACGACGGTCATGATCGTGTTGGACGTCCCTCGAGCGGTGCGCTCGTTGATCCGTCCTTCCGTGCCTGTCTCTAGGATGTCTTTGTTCTTTCCGTAAAGGGCCGTGATTGCGCCCTCTGGCTTCAATGATTGCTTCCCTTTCCAAGGGGGATCGTCTCCCCGGTTGTCGGGGTGACGGGCTTCGGGAGGTGTCTCTGTATTGTCTCCGCGAGGGAGATGGGAGACGTACCTCTGTTCTTCGAGGAGGTGGGGACTGAGGCCTCCTGTGTCTCCTCGGGGTCTTCTGTCGTCCTCTAGCGCCCTCAATCTTTCCCCTTGGGCAAAGATGAGGTAGTTGGTCAGGTTGATTGCCGTGAACAGTGCTCTGGTCGTGGCGTCTACCCCGGCGGGGACAGGGACCTCCTGGAATTGGGCGGCTAGATAGTTTGGGGGAGCTGTATTTTCTTCTTCGAGCGGAGGGGGGACTGAGGAAGATGAGGTTGTGGCTCCGTCCCGGTAGCCTGAGGGCCCGGGGATGACGCCCCCGGGGAGTATATTATGGCCGGTGTTACCGGCGTTGTTGGGGACTCCGTTCTTGTCCGCGAGGTTGTTATTGGCATCGACGACGCGGGCGTTCTGGTCGTCCCGAGTTTGGTCAGCCATGACGGTGGAAGATGGTTTTTAGCTTTTGGTCTTTGAAAGTTTGTAAGACGGGGAAGCTTAGTTTCCCACAGACGGCGCCACTGATCTTACCGGATCAGACTTGGACCGTCACAGCTAGTTCGAACTGGATTTGAATGAGATGAGGGGGGGGGGGGTACCTGCAAGACACTTCGATGATAAAATGAGAGACGGAATGGGCAGACAAAAAGTATGTAGGTGTGTAACGAATAAATACCTGACCCTCTTGAAGTAGAGGGTATTTATAGCCCCCAACGCTAGGCCGAAGTCCCTTTATTGGGCTGACCAAAACTGGCCCAACAAAGGGACTGTCAGGTTCTACGTGTGTAGTGGGGACCCGCACGTGGTTCCC
This sequence comes from Vicia faba, assembly GCA_948472305.1. NCBI lineage: Eukaryota > Viridiplantae > Streptophyta > Magnoliopsida > Fabales > Fabaceae > Vicia > Vicia faba. The sequence goes on from OX451736.1 coordinate 1,044,803,557, forward strand.
TTCCTGGATGGTGCTCTGCGAAGAATGAGGAAGAACGGAGACATGGTCTTTCTGGAGCTTTAAGGATCTCATAGCCTTCAGAGGGGATATAGTCTGCCCTACGGGGAAGATGCTCGAGCAAGACTCGAGCTGGAGTGCCCTTAGTTGGGGACGCTGCCCGCTGCGGGTAGCCACAGACATAACCGTTGTAGTCTGTAACCGGGTACGTTCGGGGTGATCTGATTCTGAGCATAGCGCGGGGAACTGCTTGGATCTGGGTCTTTACGGGCGTTTTGGGCTAAGGCAAGCCCAGTGCAGAACAATTTCCTTTACTCGCAATCATAAGGTTTAAAATTCATTTTTTTTTATTATTCATCATTATTATTAATGCTAATACTACTAAATAAAAATATTAATTATATTATTTCAATACTATAAATAATTATTAAGATTATATATTTATTGAATAAGGAGAAAATAGGTAATTCAATTTTAATTTTCGTGATTAATACATATTAATAATAATTAATGTTGTGAAAAAAATGACATTATATTTATAAAAGAAATAAAATGATACGTTTAAGAACAGAAAAACAAATTTTTTGATATTTCAATAATCATTCTTCACTTTATGTTCTATAGTATACCATTGGAGTTGATATACTCGTGTAATATTTATTTCTTCTAAATGTGTTTATATTAGTTACTCAATAAATATTACTATTATTTTTATAATTTTTGTGCTTTATTTAATTTATAATAAAATAACTCAATTATATTTTTGTAATTGTGTTTTTAAATTACTGAGTGACTTTTTAGATAATTTATTATAGAAAACAAAATAAATTTTAATCCTTAAATATCTATTTTTTTGTATTATCTATATAAAAATAGTTTAATAGGTTATAAATTAAATTGTTTTAACTAATATATATATATATATATATATATATATATATATATATATATATATATATATATATATATATATATATATATATATATATATATATATATATATATATATATATATATATATATATATATATATATATATATATATATATATATATATATATATATATATTAACAATTAAAAATTTATCATTTTAAATTATAAATAAATCTAAAATATTTTTTTTCATAAATATAAATTTGTGACTCGCACATGTATACACACTAGTTTTAACTTAATTGACAAGTAAAAATAATTTGTTTGTTTTTCAAATTTTTACGGACCTATATATTGATGAATCAAAAATTACTTTGTTGTCTTTGTCACATAAATGATTAATAGTAAGCAAGTTTTATTTTAAACCATCTACTAATATTTCACGAGTAAAAAATAAAAGATATTTGAAAAAATATTTATTTTGATCTCTTAACTATATCATTGGATTCACGTTGGTCACTTAACTTTTTTGTGTCATTTTGATCTATTAATTTTCAAAAAGTTTCATTTCAATCATTTTTATCTAATTAACGACGAATTTTTTTTAAAATACGTCGCTAAATCTATCGTTAATTAGACAAAAAGACTGAATGAAACGTTTTAAAAGTTAAGAGACCAAAATGACACGAAAAAAAATTAAAAAACTAATACAAATCTAAAAATATAATTAAAGAATCAAAATAAGTATTTTATCAAGATATCTTTATCTCCAATCATGTGATTTTAACAAAGCGCTATCAATACATAATTTAACATGTGAGAATATAAAAGCATACTTGTAAAATAAACTTAAAATTTTTTATTTTAGGTACCCAAATTAATTTCGGTCCTCTAACATTAATGCAAGACGAAGAAGTGTGTTTCATATTATAAGTTAATGGTTATTTCTTATAATGCAAATGCATGAAATTTTTTACTACAATAAATACATTTAGACATATTACCGTTATAGACCTATTAGCATGACCGAATTTCTTGTAGGACTTAGCATTACTTTTATTTTGATATCATAAACTAACTTTATAATATATTCCTCTTTGATTACCTAGAATGAGGTTTAAATTTTCTTTTCTTTTGGTAAATTTATCAAGTGTATTACACAAAGTTTTTGTTTCCTAAAACATGACATATTGCATACTCAATATATTTACTAGAAATATCCAATGAAAAATGAGTAGAATAAGAGCTGTAAATTAACAAAATTTATTTTTCTCTAATATAATCTATTTCCTCTAACAATTTTTTATTTTAGAGATAAAAATAATTTTTTTATAATTTTCTTGACTCATTATTTACTTTTTTTTTTTAGACGAAGGAGTGTTCAAAATAAATAAGTTGAGAAGTTACCTCGTTTTCTTTGTGATTTTCCATGAGACATATGTTGACTTCTTCCTTTTTCTTCTTCTTGAGATTAGGACTCTATATCATTATCGTCTATGATATGTATATTTCTTTTGATTTTTTTGAGGTGTCTTTTATCTTTTGATTTGTTATAATTTTGAAGACAATTTAACTTTATGCGACTTTTCTTTAAGCACTATAGTATGACCTTTCTTCATTTTTTGAAGGAAATTTTGAGGTTTATATTTGTGCCTTATGAATTTTACAAGTCTTTTTTATTTTGAGTATAAGACTTTTCATTTTCTAATCACATTCTTCACTTTCAACAAGCCTTTAAAAGCTCAATTTCATATTTTTGGAATTTTCCAAATAACATAATCAGTCGTAATTTAAGCATCTAAAAACTTTGTTAATTAAATCCTATTTTTTAAAAAAGATTTACCCAAAGTTCTTAAAATATTAATAATGTGAATACACCATTTTTTTTATTTTCTAAATATTTTTTTTTAGTTTTAATTTTAAATAATTTATATTAATGGGTTAATGTATTTATCCTAACCTTTTTTATCTTGATTGTATCTTCATGAGTAACTTGAAGGTATCATGCATTTCTTTTGCATAATTATAGCGTGAAACACAAAAAAGCTCACCAATACATAAGGAGGTAATAATAGTAGTTTTAGCTTTCAAACTATATCACACATTTTTTTATTCTATTAGGTCAAAAGGTCTCTAGATTTGTTTTCCACAACATCATTAACTTGATGTGTCAGAATAAATGAACAATTTTTAAAAACACAGAGATATCACAATCCATCCATTCAAATATAATTATAAGTTTCTCTTTCCAATAAGCATATCTTCACCATTAAAAGATGATGAGTTTGTTTAGTGAATCGTTTGAAGTTTCACCCTCTTAAGACAATTAGTCTATAAACACGAGTTAGACTCTAATGTTATTACTGACCATGTGACTTTAATCAAAATAGGGAAGATGAATTGTGATGATTTTTTTTTGAAATTTTTTTTAGAGAAAAATGTTAATTTTACTTGATTGATTTTAATAAAAGAGATGATATATAGATTAAGTGTGAAAGATTAAATAACACAAATATAAAGAGACAATGGAAATGAAAAATACACGAGAAATTATATCAGTTTGGCCTTAAACTACGTCACCTACTCCATTCTTCAAGAAACCCCCCTTAAGACTTCCACTAGCAATAGAGCTTTTATAAAATGATTAGCCTACAATCTTCTTACAACAAAATTTTATCCTAAGTTCAACTTGCATCTTTTACAATGATACAAGTGTTTATAAGAGAACATAAATATCTTGAATTACAATTAAATCTTAAATAGACCAATCAGTAATTATACACAAACAATTCTTATTAAGTTTTTCGCTCTCTCAACACTAAAAATAATTTTAAATGAATATACAATTTCTAAGAAGAGATTGAGAGTAAGATAAAGAGTAATATTTAGATTTCTTGTGTTTTTTTTCTAACTAAATACAAGTATTATTTATATAGTAAAAACTTTTGTCAAGAAAGGAAAATATTTTGGACCTAATTTGCATCATAAACAACTAGAGACTACGACTTTAATCGATTACAATCTGGAAAAATAGAAAATGTTTTGTTTGATTAGAACCCTAATCGATTAGAAAGCTTCATAATCGAATATTGCATGAGTTAACCCATAATCGATTAGACAAGTGCCATAATTTATTAGAAGGGAATTTTTTGTCTCATAATTGATTAACCAAGCTTCATAATCAATTAAGCTTCGATTTCAAAAAGGCTTTGGCCAACTTAAGAAATTGAGAAGAAGTTTTTTGAAAAATAAGATGTTTAAAAAGTAATTTAAGTGTGAATGTGCATTCATATCAGTATTTTGATAGTTACACACTTAATGTTACACATGACCTATTAGACATGTGACTCCCTACATAAGAGGGAGTGGATCGTAGAGGTTTGGAAAAATTTGGTTGAAAATAAAATTATTTAGAAAATCCGAGTTTGAAAATATTATAAATCAGACAAATGAATAAGCAACAAAAATTAAAATGAAAGACAATAAAGTAAAGAGATAAGGGAAGAGAAGCATACGGGAATTATACAAGTTCAACCTAAATGGCCTAATTGTGTCTTCGGGAATTATTCTTGAGAGTGATCAATAAACTTGAGAGTTTCTAGAAGGATATATCCACGAACCTCCTTATATAAGAAAGTAGAGTTTTAAGGGTAACTTCCAACCAAAACATCAAACAAGGTTTATAATGGTCATCCTCTAAACCAAATAGAGATTTTACACAGACTAATCTCGAACCAATATGGAGTTTTAAGTTGACTATCCTCCAAACTGATTCATAGTTTTATACAGTATGACCACGAATTGAGTTGAGAATTTCTATGGGATTATCTCAAACATACTGAGTTTTTACCAAGATGAACTCAAGAACCAGGTTAGATTTTATATAGACTAATATCGAATCGATTGAGATTTTAACTAGTATGTGATGGTAGAGAAAACACAAGAAAGGGGGTTTGAATTGAGTTTTTAGAAAATATTTCCCTTTAGAAAACTATTTGATTGAACTATGAAAGAATATAAAATGCAATAAATAAAAAGAGACATTGGGTTACTCCTCAAGTGATTTTTCCTTCAACAAGGACTTAATGCACTATAACCAATGTGATTACACTTGCACGTGAAACCTCCAGTGACTAACAACAACAATGATCAACAACCATTGACCCTTCAAGGTTCAGACCAACACGGTCCCAAGAAAGGATTTTATCTACTATGATTGCAACCAAAGTCTTCTCAACTCTCATGATCTTCACTCGATCACTTGAGGAAAACTACAATGATACATTCAGTGATCTCCACAAGATATAACGATCATTGACCCACCTAAATCTGACCAACATGTTCTCCTAGAAAGGATTTCATCCACGATGACCACAACCAATGTCTTCTCAAGTTTTCTGATCTTCACTCGATCACTTGAGGCAACAACCAATTCTAAACATAATTGTTTTTATGGAGATTACATAAGTGCTTCTTAATAAGCAGATTACTCCTAATTTAAGTACATATTGTTTAACACAAATCTGAGCAACAACTCTTATGTTTAAACAACTTACATGAAGAATGATAAACTATAACATAATTTGAGCAACAACTCTTGTGTTTTTACATTGATCTATGGAGATTAGAATCTTGTAGTGTTCTTCTTCATCTTCTTTGTTGAGTAAGATATGAGCAACAACTTCTTGCTTCTTCATATTTCTACCAAGATGTATTTGATTGAGAGTTTGAATAACATCTTGTATAATTCTTCATCTTCCTCTTTCTTCTTTCTTTCTGTTGAGCAGGTTACGAGTAATAACTCCTTGCTTCTTCATTCATTTCATATCTTATTTTATATCTCTTTTAATTTTGTAAGATATTTTCTATTGAGAGTAAAAAAGTTACACAGACTTCGACATTATTGTCTTTGTCAATTTGAATTTGAAGCTTTAGTCTTCTTATGTAGCCTTCAAATAAAAGAGTCGTTGTAAGGATAGGGAAGTCTTTTCTCCTTCCAACAGTTGATTCCCAATGGATATATTCAATAGAGGTTTGGAACAGTACGAAACATCACTTTCGTATGCCCGCTGCTTGCAGTAGTTAGCGTAAGATCGTGGGAGACAACTTCTTTGAATAATACAACTAATATCATGATAGTGGAATTTGTGGTGTACTATTTGTACCATATTATTCTTGACTAAGTTTCTTGATCTTTATCTACTGATGCTGTACTTTTGATTGTGAAGTATTAATCTTGGAAGAGATCAATCACTTGTCTTCATTCTTCTGATGAATGACTGATGAGTAGTTCAAAAACTACTTTGTTATTATAGTGCAGGAACACCAAATTGGTCAAAAACAAATCTTGCCTTTAGAGTTATGGGCAACAACCTATCTGAAACACGAAGCTTTTCTTCTGATCTAGAACTAGTCTTGAAGGCATATTTCTTATCTAATCCGAGAGATGAAGATTGTGTTGAGAAGATGCTTCATTTCAGGAACTTCCAATATGGGATTCTTGTTTTCAGATATATAAGCAACAACTTATATGAGAATCAAGTCTTGTTGTTGTAGATGAAAGATTTCTGATGTTGATATCAAAATCTTTTCTGATGATGTTTCTTATAACCAAATATTGAGACAACAACCTTTCTGATTATCAAGTCTTTGAGTACTTGAAATTTAATTCTTTTCTTTTATATTGATTCTGATTGAGGAGTGATAGTGATCCAAAAGATTATCCTTTGTTGTAGAGTCATAATCTTTTAGATATTTGAACATTATCTTCATATATACAAGCGACAACTTATATGAGGAACAACTTCTTAAAGTGAAAGCTCTTATGATCCACTTCGTCTTGATCTTGTCTTGATCTTTGATAATCAGCTTTGTTGAGCTGCATATTTGATGTCTGATTTCTATAGCAAAAGCTTATATCAGTTCATCTTATTTTGACATTGAGTTTTTTTCTTTCTGATATCTGGATTGAGATGAAAGCAATAGCTTATGTCATTTTGATGTCTGATCTTGAATTCTTCCTCTGGATATTTGAGAGTGGCGCTTTCCTAAGAACACGCTTGATTCCCTTTCTGATGAACATTAACCATTCCTTAAAACTGCTGATGTTTCTTTAGAAACAGTCACAATAGTTCTTCTAGTGAGTGCACTAATGTTTCTGATGATATTAGTCTTCTGACGAATATTACTTCTTATGAGTAAATTGATTTAAGAATATATAATCCTTTGATCTTGTCTTCTGATAGAATTTGTGATGTTGATTAGATATGAGTCCAGAAGATCTTTCTTTCTTTGATCCCTTCTTCTGATGGAATACTTGTGATGTTGAATAGAAGTGTGTATCCCACAAACTATATGAGTCTTCAGAATCTTGATTTTATCTTCAGAGATATGAGCAGTAACTCTTCTGATGAACAAATCTTAACTTCTGAACTTTGTGTTGGAAGCATGAGTTCTTCTTAGAAACTCATCGAGATTCTTTTATTGTCAAACATTCAGCATTCAACATAACTACTAATGTTTCATTAGAAATGAACTCAATGGTCTTTCCTCTGAGTGATAAAGTGATTCTGATGATATCTTGATTAAGACTATCCAGAATTCTAATATATGCACACTCAATGAAACCATTAGAACTAAAATTATTCTTCATAAATTATATGCATTGTTATCATCAAAACACAAAAATTTAAACACACATCCAAATCTTGTTCTAACTGTACGAGCTCAAGAACCAAGTGATATTTTACACAGGATAATCTCAAATCAATAGAGCTTTTAACTAGAATGAGCTTAATAATTGTTGTAGAGATTTCAATGACTGATCTTTATGAACTAACATAAACATTTTCTTATTGGTGAAACTCACAAACCAACTGGGGTCTTCCTAAGACAATCTAGTAAACCAAACAAGAGCTTTTATTGCTTTATCTTACAATTATGCCCTCATCAAAATAAAAATCTCACTTAGACTTAAGAATACTCTCGAAGCAATATGGCTATATATATGTGAGAAAATTGAGAGATTTGGTGAAAATGAGATCAAAGCTTGTTTTTTTGATGAGAAAAGTGATATAGAATCTCTCTATTTATAGGCCAAATTGTGGTTAAAATTTAGAAATAATATATGGATGAAATAACTAACCTAATCGATTGTGGACCTCCAATAATCGATTGCTCAAGCCACATATAAAATATTTTGATATTTAGCCATTACCAATCATTAAGAGATTGTCCCAATAAATTTTAGACTCAACCCAGTTTTTACCCTGTAATTTGGTAAACAACCGCTGATCTTCTAAATCTCTAAAAAGATTTAGTTACTTGCGAGATCGATCAGATTGATCTCAGGACTACCGTGTTCTAGTTTTTAGGAAAAAGGTTTTGATGATAACTTCTTTAAACAAAGAGAATCACTTTGATATCAAAATAAAGTGTCCTTATAAAAGCAATAAAACAGAAAACTACTCTAGACTGTAAATCGTATAGAATATAAATGACATGAAGAAATTTCATTAAATGTAAATAACTTTCGGATGTAAATATGGTGCATCATATGTAAATGTCTCACTAACTCGTTTCTCTAACACTGGTACTTTGAATATTTGAGTATATTGTACAAAGATGTGAACACCCTTAATCCTAACTTCTAAGACTCCTATTTATACTAATTCGACCCTAACGGTCTTTCTATAAGATTACGCCATGTTCAACACATTTTTCATGCATACATTCTGGCGTTTCCATGCGTCTTCCTAGCGAAACGCATTAGTTTTAAATTTAAACTTCCAACTCGAAGCTTTTGAATTCAACTTTAAATTCAACCAACGTGACTGTCGAAGTACTCATATATCTTGAAATAATCTTATCACTTTAAGTTTCCCTTCGACATGTCGAATCATAAAAATGAGCTTTATAAAATAACCTTATAAGGTCAAATTTTATGTTATTTTTAAAACATGATCTTCTCAAATCAACTTTCATATTTTTATCACATGTCGAAATCTTCAGCTAAAAAATTGCCCCGAATAAATGTCCATTTCGAATCAATGCAGAAATGGCCATTTTTTGTAATCACCAGATTTTGACTAGCAACCTTTCATTTCCTTCATTTCCTGACGTCATAGTTAATCATAACTGCTTTTTTCAAAACGTTTCATCAAGACATGCGTGAAACAGTTTCACCATCATTATATATCAACTTCCAAGGACATGAATAGTGATCTTTCACTTTTCTCCGTCAGATGTTGACACGTTCCCCACTAACTTCCTGAGGTGTAACCTCCAAAGTTTCCACTTACCACTATAAAAAAATTACCTCTTTTATTATTTCTTTTTCTACTTTTGCAAACTCATAAATCTTCATACTCTCTCTGATTTACGCTCTTATTCCTTCTTGAAAAATTCACCAGTTCTTCAAATCAACAAGCAAAATCATCACTTTTGGGAATAAAGAATTTATCACACCTCCCAAACTCACTAGGGAACAAAAATCCATTTACGCTTCTCAGGTATTGATTCCTTATTTGTTTTCTGGTAAAACCTTAGGCTTCTTAGGGCCTTTAATCGCTACAGGCGATTTAGAAAAATATGTGGAATTCTTTCCAACTTATCACGTTACTAAACCTTTAGCAAATAAAATTGTGGCTTCTGAAGAGAACATTGAGGATTCCACCAAGAAACCTAAAAAGTCTTCTAAGAAAACTTTTGAAAATAGTTCTTCAAACCCTAAGATAAAGGCAAAAGCTTTCCAATTGGATTATATAACTGAGAGCTTTATACCTTTTAGATCATGTCCAACCTTAGATAAATCTTACTTAGCTTGGCTTACTAAGGTTGATAAGAAAAAAGCTCAAGCTTGGAAAGAATTGAGAATTTTTGACCTAATTCAAATGTCGAAATTAGGCTTTAGTTATTGCCAACCTTTTCTGTTAGCTTCCCTATATTTCTGGGATAATCCCTACAACACTTTTCACCTCCCTTGTGGAATGATAACTCCCACCTTCTTTGATATAGTTGCCATTACTGGACTTCCTCCTATTGGAGAGGCTTTTGATCCCTATTTGGAGTCTGAAAACACTATTGACTTCAATGTCAAAAATGCTTATTTTAGTACTTACATGGATATATATTACGTGGACGGTGAAGATGTTTCTGATGTTGAGCATATAGCTTTCTTAGCTTTGTGGTTATCTAAATTCATTTTCTATTGCAAATCTTTGCAAGTGGCTAAGAGATTTCTAACCTTAGCGAACCAGTTACATTCTCGTCAAAAGGTATGTGTTGTACCCCAAAATTTGCCCTCCCATATTTCTCAAAAACATTTCAAGAAAAATTCACAAGTCCAACCTGGCGTGTTATATTCAGGTGTTCTTTCGCCAAGATATCTCTGATAACGTATTCTCAAATTCAGGTTCGGCTCAAGAGTCAATTCTTTAAAGAAGGTATCCGAATGTGTGAGTTTTCTCGAAGAAATATGGTGAAAAAGTGTGCTGAAAGTGCAGTTTTTACGCGCTAAAAAATTCATAACTTGAAGATCGTGGCTCGTTTTGAACCCGTTCCGGTGGCCAAAATTCCATCTTGACATTATCTACGTTTTCATCTCTCACGGCTGGAAGCCAATTTCGATCAGAAGGTCTTCAAAAATGTGGATTTATCAAGTATTTTCGTGCAGAAAATTTGTGACAGAAGTTTATCTGCGTCATGTTCAAAAAATCATAACTTGGCCGATTTTCATCGTATCGAGCTGGTTCTGGTGCCAAAATTTCACAAATTGAGTTGGCTACATTTTCACAGAAGGTATTGAGTTCAAAAGATATTCAAAAGGCCTTCATTTTTTGCTCAGAGTACGTGACACACCGAAAATCCTGAATGCTGAATATTATTTCATCTGGGCCGAAACTTCGAAAATTCATAACTCGGTCAATTTTTATCGGATTGGACTCATATTTTTACACAAGGTTACTGACTCATAGATCTACAACTTTGCTTCAAAAGTCGAGACCAAATTATGCACCGATCAATACCAGTTTTTTATTGAAGAACGTGTCAGAGTCGACACTGGAACCCAAAATAAGTTTGTCTGAGCTGAAACTTCAAAAATTCATAACTAATTCACCGTTTATCCGATTGAGTCGATTTTCGGACAGGAGTTAGTTCTCGATGTCGGCAACATTTTGTTTTCACATTTCAACTTCAAAAAATGCACTTAAGTCCCTGCGATTTAGCCTGGAAAGTGACGAATTCAAGTGAATATTGGAGACCCAATTGCACATTCAAAGCCCATTTGCTTTACCCTAATTTTCATTATATAATCACCTTCTTTTCACACAAACCAGGGGAGAGAAAAAAGGAGAGAAAAAAGAAGAGAAGAAAAAGAGGAGAAAAAGAGAGAAAAAAACCTTGCCACAACACTGTTAGAATATCAAACTCTTTCAAGAACCCTAAAACCTTGAAATCCTTATTACAAATCCCTCTCTCACTACAAACAAGTCGTCTCAGTTACAAACCAACATCTTATTACTTCTTCAGTAAGGGTAAGACTGGCTTGATCTCCATGATCCAAAGGGGCATAAAAGCATTCATGTCACTACTTTTCCAGTAAGGGTAAGGTTGATTTGATCTCCATGATCAAAAGGGTATAATCATTCATACATGTCATATTGTGCCTAAACATTAAATTTCTTCATATATTGGTTTTATTTGCATTTTATGATTTTATTTAATGTGTTCGTGAGATTCAACTGCAGATTTAGACAGAATCTCAGGTTCATTAAGGAACGTTGAGGCCAAAAGGCAAATGGCCAAAAGCCAAAAGCCAAATGGCCAAAGTAGAAAAACTTATGCATGACACTAATACATGGCGAGACAAACATCCCGAGAAGATTAAGGAACGTTGAGGCCAGAACACAAATGGCCAAAAGCCAAAAGCCAAAAGCCAAATGGCCAAACTAGAACAACTTATGCATGAAACTCAATCCAATGGCCAAAGAATGCAGACCACGGTACTCAGGAGTCAATACTTCAAAAAAAAACCTCCCCTTGGGCCAGACACCCCCTATGGTTTGCTCAATTTTTAATTGTTTTTCCTTTTTATTCTTTTAATTGTTTTTTAATTGTTTTCTTTTAATTCCATAAAATAATTTTCATAATAAATATAAAATACAGAAAAATCAAAATGTTTATTTTATTAATATTAATTTCACTATTATTATTTTTGTAAATAAACTCTAAACAATTAATTAGATTAATTTAGGTTTCAAAACTTTAATATTTTTCTTAATAAATTAAATATGTAGAAATTAGGTTTTTTTTTAACTTTTTCATCATTTTTTTAATAAATAATTTTCTCATCATTATTATTATTATTAATTACTAATTTATTTTGTAAATAAACATGTACATAAATTCTTTAGTAGATTAAGTTAAACTTTAACATTTTTCTCAAATAATTAAAAATAACTTAGAATTAGGGTTTCTTTTAATTTTAATTTTAATTTTCTTATTTCATAAATACAAAAAAACCTAAAAAACACTTCTTTTATTTCAATAAATAATTAATTGATTTTTAATTTCAATTCAACTTCAAAAGGGTCCAACGCCCTCGTTTCCAATCTTATTTCAATTCGCGCGTTTTAGTTCGTTTCTTTTAAATATTTATGTAATTCTCCCAAAGCCATGTAACTCGGACATTTTATATTTCTCGCACTTTAGTTCTTTATTTATTTTCTGTCAAATCGGGTTCTGGAAATTTTGGCGATGTGGACCCGCGCCTTTGTAATAGTTTAGAACTTTTAATTTTCCGCATCTTTTTAACTGTTAAATAAATGGCATGAAAGAATGTATGGACAAAATAAAAACAAGCGCTAGAACACCAATAACATGACAAGATAAATGCAAATGAAAACGACACACAAATCACACACCACCCCTAGGGTACGCCTCACTGTTGCCTTGCCTCGAAAGATGATCGTCGAGTAGAGGATGTCTTAGTAAGTCCTCATGATCCGGGAACCTGGCATGAGGGTAGCTTCTAAGGTGTCTTCCCATTGCTCTGGTGATCACCATGTCCCGAATCTCGAATTGACCCGAACACCTCCAACGGTGGTGCTACCTACCTCTCAATGGTGGGATGGCACTACTTTAAAGGACATTTACACAGACGAATTCCTTAGGGTAGGTAGACGACTCTAGATACTTGCTCTAATTTCAAAAACAAATCAAAAAATACTTTTCACACCGACACCTTTTCAAAAAGCTTTCGAAAGCAATTTTTTCAAACACTCTTGAGGACCGATACAAGAGTCGAACTGGAATTTTCAAAGAAATTTTTTTTAAACCCACAGTTGAAAAGCAAACAAACCATTTTTGAAAACAAAAATGAGCAAGTATCTAAGAGCCCATGGATAACCATGGATAGAAAGGGTGCTAACACCTTCCCTTTCTATAATCTACCTCCCGAACCGAGAGCAATCTCTTTAAGGAATTTTTCTGTGCTTTTGTCCTTTCCATTTGGAGAAAATAAAAGACGGTGGCGACTCTTGCTTCCACGACATTTCGCGAACCAGCGTTAAACAGTCAGTTCCAGATCCACCGATCACAGAACTGGCGACTCTGCTGGGGAATCTTTTAAAGTGAGGTGTACCTTAGGGTTAGTTCATAACTGTGTTTTCAATTGTATTGACTTGTCTGCTTTAAATTTGTGGGTTGCATGAGAGTTACATAGATCCTAACCCGGATCTGGGGATACCCTGTTTAGGTAGCATAAGCTGTGAGGGACCTGTCCGGCATAGACCGACACAGGTGAAGCAGTGGCTACGTTGGTGTGGCACCTTGGTATGTACCGATATCCCTTGTGTCGCAACGAGGAGAATATGGGTCTTCTAAGGAGTCATTAAGCACCAACAACCTTAGAACCTTAATTGACACAACTTGGCCTTTAGAATGGTAGCAGTATGCTACGCCCATTGAGGCTAAACTCTCATGATGGTTCTGGCCGCAAGAAAAGATTGCGATGCTGGAGTTATGACCGACTGAGGGTAGTCAATGATATTGGGATCCTCTAAGAACCCGGTTACTTTTGATCAGGACAGGTTGAGACCACCAACTTCAAGAGGGTAGTACCCCAAACTTCATGCTGGCCTAAACTCTAAGGGCTCTTTTGTGTGACTTGTGTGCCTTCAAACTTGGATTACTTGCATGCTTGTTATCTGACATCTGAACTTCTTGCAGGTTTTGTTTATAGTCCTTAACTAGGACTCATAACAGGGTTTACTGAATTTCCTGCAGGTTTTGTTCATAGTCCTTAACTAGGACTCATAACAAGGCTTACTAAGTTTCTTGCAGGTTTTTGTTTTAGTCCTTAACTAGGACTCATAACAAGGTTTACCGAGTTTCTTGCAGGGTTTGTTTTAGTCCTTAATTGGGACTCATGACAGGTTTACCGAGTTTCTTGCAGGTTTTGGTTTGCAGTCCTTAATTGGGACTCATAACAGGGTTACTTACATTACCCCATGCATACCATGACATCATACCATTGCATACATCCTAACCCATTTCAAGGATCTCAAAGGCTTGTGATGCAGGTCATGATAAATCAAACATCTAGCAAGGGGCAAAGAGGATTTATTTTCCCCTAGCCAAAGTTGTCAGGGGCTATGACCCACTTGATATGGCGAGCTCTGACTCCTGAAGAAGGTTCCCTTAACCAAGGTTGCTGGGAAATCAAAACTAGACATGATGACTAAAGTCAGAGGCTATGACCCACTGGATATGGTGAGCCTTTGACCCTTGAAGAAGAGTTCTCAACAACATGGGTGTCCTTCAATCAAGCTATAAATTCCAATGCTAACAAATTTTCTTGTTTACCCCGCGAGGTCCTTGAAAACATTGCATGCATGTCATACTCATCATTACATAACAAGTATCTTTGTTGCAGGTCACTTACCTTTCTCGCTGTTTATTTCAGCAATGGCCTTCCAACCAGATAACCAGGACCTTCTTGCCCAAGAAACTCGGTTCGGGGAAACCCTCCTGAATCTATCCAAGGGGCAGGAGGAGCTAAAGACACTTCTCATGGGGACTTTTGTCAGGAACAGTGCAGAGGATGAAAGGCTGAAACACCTACAAGCTGAGGTGGATGCATTGAAAGCCCAGATGCTGGGGCAGGGGACTGCCATTCAAGGGTTAGCTCAAAGACAAGAAGAGCTCGGAGTTCTCATCAACCAACTGCTTCAGAATAACCAACTGAGACAAACGTCTAAGGGTAAAAAGCCAGTCATTGTTCGACCATCTTTGAGACAAAGAGGCAAGGAGAAAGCTCCTCATATGGCTTCAGTATCACCAATTCAGTATCAACCTCACCAGCTTCGGCCAGACGAGCCCAAAAGGCAATTCACCAAGCTCAACGTGTCGCTGCCTCAAGCCTTACAACAACTGCTGAGGTTGAACTTGGTAACTCTAAAGGATCCTCCTAAGAATCCCAACAGGACACCTTCAAGGTATAACCCCAACGCTCACTGCGCTTATCATTCTGACAGCCCGGTGCATGCCACAGAGGATTGTTGGACTCTGAAAAATAAGATCCAGGACCTGATTGAGGAAGGAGCTGTGGAATTCACCCAAGATGGCCGGGCTGAGTGCTTCTACCATCCCTACAGGAGGCACCATTTGAAGTAACAAGCCCGAAGATGAGAAGAATTTTTGTTCATTCGAATGTTCAAGTTGCAATTTTCTTTTGTTCAAACATTTACACATGTTAAGCATTGTTATTCCATTAATGCATCGCATATGTCTGTTCTGAAACAATATATTCATATTCACTAAATGCAAATTATTTTCATATTTTTTCTGATGTCAGCTCTTGATCTAAAATTCTAAGCCTCTTGAGGGAGGATGACGAAAACGATACCATAATCTACAGTATGCTTTTGAACAGACCCCGCTGATGAGGTACAGGCATTGTTTCAATCCCTAAACACTGGAGTTATAAGGATGATAATCCCTCGTCAACCCATCCGAGCCAATGAAGTAGGAGTTTTTCTTTTCGAAATTTAAAACCCTTAATCATAACCTGGGGCAGGGTAGTCTCTCAGTTGATCCAAGTGCATAACGAATGGCACCAAAGAGGCCCTTACAAAACAAAAGACAGTGATGGTTCCGAATGAGCAATAAAGAAAGGCAGTCATTATACCTCAAAAAAATCAAAACCCGATAAAGTCAAAACCTATAAAGGGGACTTAGGAAACTGGGGCATCCCGCTGACTGTAATTCCAAAAAAGGAAACAGTTCAGGCAAAAAAGAAAGGGATAACAAAAATCAGACAAGAAAGAGGTCTTACAAACCCTCAACAAAAAAAGAAATGACTGCCTATTCAAAATAAACTATCAACATCCGAATCATCACTGGAACATCAGGGCAAAGACTCAAATAAGGTCTAACGCACGATCAACTGAGTTTAGGTTTGGAGAACATCACGAAGAGCGGGTGGATACAAATAATTTGAGCCTTTATCCTTTGTTTCTTAAAACCGTGAACCAGGCCACGTTATAACCCTTAAAAGTCCTAGCTGAAGCATGGGTTAGTTCGAAAGCATACTGTTACGAAAGGTATCCTGACTCCTTAAGGCTTACGGTAAATACGGAGTTGACATCACGTTTTACAAACATTCACTTGTTTTATGAAAAAGAATGCATTTTCAAAATCTTCAAGACAGACATAGGCTTTGCATTTTTAACATAACTTTGTTTGCATATGACTTTTTGTTTGGACAGCATAGAAGTTCGCACGACGAATGCCTAATGAACAGAAGTACTTCCAATCAAGGGGCAGACATGGCCAGTGTCTATTATCTGGGGCAATCCAATCAAGATTCGGAGAATCTCTCAAAGGCCAAACAACTTGGGGCAAATCTCCGCCTGAGTCAATTGGGGCATTCCAACAACGAATCTTGCCTGATCAAACACCTTCTGATGGCATGACAAAACACTTCTAACAGGGGCAACTCCCTACTTTCTGAGAACAGACATAGTCGGAAAAATACTATGCATAATCAAAGACCCGCTAGGTTGACATACCTAGGCAAAAATAAGGGCTTCCCGGCGAACCAAAAGGGTTCGGGCAAAATGAGGGATGAAATGAAAAAAATCTGTACACCCGGCAAGTCGAAAACCTGAAAAGGCGGCTTGGGCAAAAATGGGTATCCCGATGAACTGAAAACCCGAAAGGGCGGTCCAGGCAAAAGTTAGGGATCAAAAGCGTACGACTATGTCCCAGCATCTTGTCACTCGCCTACCAAAAGAAGATTTGTCAATCGGCAATCACCAAGCACCTCCACAGGTAACATTAGAAACAGGGGTAATAAAGAGTTGTCTGAGCAATCTAATTGTTCTGTCCTCCAAGATACCAAGATAGGTTCAACTAAAGAAGATGACCGGTACATCTTAATTCCCCAGAGAGTAAGTCAGCAGCAGTGCATTCTTCTCCAAGCAGAATTATCAAATCTCAAGGAAGATGAGTATCCTCCAGTAGATCTCAATACTTCCTCAGCATATATACAAGTATTCTTAACAAGCATCCCCGGTAGTCTTGACCTAAAGATTGTTCCCCGGCGGTATATCAAATACTCAGAGGAATCACTTCCCCAGCATACCAAAACTTCTCCATGAGAGTCCAATCCAAGTTGGAACCCATCTCCCCAAGCAAAACTTATCCCCAGTAGATTCTGGAAGCTTATCCTCGCAGAGCACGAACGCGTCGTCTGGCTTTATTCAAAGAGTTATTTCCTTAACAGGATATAACTGGGTTATCCTCAGCCAAAAGCCACGGAAAGATCGTCGTCGACACAGTTCTTTCTTATCCCCAGCGAAGTCTATTCATACTTTCAATACAGCAAAGATATCCTCAGCAAGTTATTATCAACAACTCAGCAAAGTATCTCTCTCCCCACAGAGTATTGCTCCCCAGCAAGGTCGCTAGAGTATTTTTCTCCCCACAGAATCTTCCATTTGCCAAGTTCATTCCTCAACGGAGTCATCTTCTCCTGCCGGTATTCTTGCAGTTATCATCCCCAGCGGAAGCAAAAATCTATTCTTCAACATCAGCCCAGGAGTGACTTCCCGGCACCCGTCAAGGATTTACTTTCCTAGACGAAAACATACATTCATAAAACATCACATACATCATTATAGCATGCATAGATGCATTATATCATTTATGTTGAGAACATCATTGCTTGATCCATATCATGCATTGCATATGACTGACCTTTACCTTTCAGGAAAGATTCAGCTAAATTCTCAATCATATTTCAAGACCTAGACCGGTTCAGTTAATCGACTCCAAAGATTTCTTATCCAGTCCAAGGCCTTCTCTAGTCCAGCTAAATCGACTCCCAACAGATTTTTCTGATGAAGACTCAGTAGAAGTTATCAGATTATAATTTCCCATGGTTCCCTCCCCGACGGTGCGTGAGGTGATAATTCCTTTTGAGATTATAATTTCCTTTGGTCCTCTCCCCGACGGTGCGTGAGATGTAATTCCCTTTCAGGTTATAATTTCCTTTGGTCCTCTCCCCGACGGTGCGTGAGATGTAATTCCCTTTCAGGTTATAATTTCCTTTGGTCCTCTCCCCGATGGTGCGTGAGATGTAATTCCCTTTCAGGTTATAATTTCCTTTGGTCCTCTCCCCGACAGTGCGTGAGATGTAATTCCCTTTTAGGTTATAATTTCCTTTGGTCCTCTCCCCGACGGTGCGTGAGATGTAATTCCCTTTCAGGTTATGATTTCCTATGGTCCTCTCCCCGACGGTGCGTGAGATGTAATTCCCTTTCAGGTTATAGTTTCCTATGGTCCTCTCCCCGACGGTGCGTGAGATGTAATTCCCTTTCAGGTTACGATTTCCTATGGTCCTCTCTCCGACGGTGCGTGAGATGTAATTCCCTTTCAGGTTATAGTTTCCTTTGGTTCTGTTCCCGATACTGCGAAGATGGTAATTCCCACCAAGATTTCTCAACGAGCGTTGTTGAAGTTAAAGTCACCCAAGGTTCTCTTACCGTTCATGCTAAGGTAGTAACTATCCCTGGTTCATTCATCATCTTGTGAAGCTCCAGACTCAGCTCCTGTAACCAATCAGGACACATTTATACCAAGCATCTGAAATCCAGCTCCTGTAACCAGTCAGGACACATCTATACCAAGCATCTGAAAACCAGTTCTTGCAACGTGACAGGTACTCTTTTTTCTTTTGCAGGTATGCAGGTTCTCGCTAAGGAATCTCTTATGCGATCAACATCCAGATGGCATCTATAAGCCCATCATCCCCCATCAATCTCCAAATGGCATCTATAAGCCCATTCCCATCATCGCACTGCTACTATGTGAGCACAAATTTCTGGGCACTCTAGTGTTCAATCATCTTCTACCTTCGGACTACGAAAGGCACGCCAGCCAATCTGCATCCTCAGGTCTAAGAAGATTGAACAGGGGCAACTGTTGTACCCCAAAATTTGCCCTCCCATATTTCTCAAAAACATTTCAAGAAAAATTCACAAGTCCAACCTGGCGTGTTATATTCAGGTGTTCTTTCGCCAAGATATCTCTGATAACATATTCTCAAATTCAGGTTCGGCTCAAGAGTCAATTCTTTAAAGAAGGTATCCGAATGTGTGAGTTTTCTCGAAGAAATATGGTGAAAAAGTGTGCTGAAAGTGCAGTTTTTATGCGCTAAAAAATTCATAACTTGAAGATCGTGGCTCGTTTTGAACCCGTTCTGGTGGCCAAAATTCCGTCTTGACATTATCTACGTTTTCATCTCTCACGGCTGGAAGCCAATTTCGATCAGAAGGTCTTCAAAAATGTGGATTTATCAAGTATTTTCGTGCAGAAAATTTGTGACAGAAGTTTATCTGCGTCATGTTCAAAAAATCATAACTTGGTCGATTTTCATCGTATCGAGCTGGTTCTGGTGCCAAAATTTCACAAATTGAGTTGGCTACATTTTCACAGAAGGTATTGAGTTCAAAAGGTTACTGACTCATAGATCTACAACTTTGCTTCAAAAGTCGAGACCAAATTATGCACCGATCAATACCAGTTTTTTATTGAAGAACGTGTCAGAGTCGACACTGGAGCCCAAAATAAGTTTGTCTG
This sequence comes from Vicia faba, assembly GCA_948472305.1. NCBI lineage: Eukaryota > Viridiplantae > Streptophyta > Magnoliopsida > Fabales > Fabaceae > Vicia > Vicia faba. The sequence continues at coordinate 1,044,823,574 of OX451736.1, forward strand.
AGCTGAAACTTCAAAAATTCATAACTAATTCACCGTTTATCCGATTGAGTCGATTTTCGGACAGGAGTTAGTTCTCGATGTCGGCAACATTTTGTTTTCACATTTCAACTTCAAAAAATGCACTTAAGTCCCTGCGATTTAGCCTGGAAAGTGACGAATTCAAGTGAATATTGGAGACCCAATTGCACATTCAAAGCCCATTTGCTTTACCCTAATTTTCATTATATAATCACCTTCTTTTCACACAAACCAGGGGAGAGAAAAAAGGAGAGAAAAAAGAAGAGAAGAAAAAGAGGAGAAAAAGAGAGAAAAAAACCTTGCCACAACATTGTTAGAATATCAAACTCTTTCAAGAACCCTAAAACCTTGAAATCCTTATTACAAATCCCTCTCTCACTACAAACAAGTCGTCTCAGTTACAAACCAACATCTTATTACTTCTTCAGTAAGGGTAAGACTGGCTTGATCTCCATGATCCAAAGGGGCATAAAAGCATTCATGTCACTACTTTTCCAGTAAGGGTAAGGTTGATTTGATCTCCATGATCAAAAGGGTATAATCATTCATACATGCCATATTGTGCCTAAACATTAAATTTCTTCATATATTGGTTTTATTTGCATTTTATGATTTTATTTAATGTGTTCGTGAGATTCAACTGCAGATTTAGACAGAATCCCAGGTTCATTAAGGAACGTTGAGGCCAAAAGGCAAATGGCCAAAAGCCAAAAGCCAAATGGCCAAAGTAGAAAAACTTATGCATGACACTAATACATGGCGAGACAAACATCCCGAGAAGATTAAGGAACGTTGAGGCCAGAACACAAATGGCCAAAAGCCAAAAGCCAAAAGCCAAATGGCCAAACTAGAACAACTTATGCATGAAACTCAATCCAATGGCCAAAGAATGCAGACCACGGTACTCAGGAGTCAATACTTCAAAAAAAAACCTCCCCTTGGGCCAGACACCCCCTATGGTTTGCTCAATTTTTAATTGTTTTTCCTTTTTATTCTTTTAATTGTTTTTTAATTGTTTTCTTTTAATTCCATAAAATAATTTTCATAATAAATATAAAATACAGAAAAATCAAAATGTTTATTTTATTAATATTAATTTCACTATTATTATTTTTGTAAATAAACTCTAAACAATTAATTAGATTAATTTAGGTTTCAAAACTTTAATATTTTTCTTAATAAATTAAATATGTAGAAATTAGGTTTTTTTTTAACTTTTTCATCATTTTTTTAATAAATAATTTTCTCATCATTATTATTATTATTAATTACTAATTTATTTTGTAAATAAACATGTACATAAATTCTTTAGTAGATTAAGTTAAACTTTAACATTTTTCTCAAATAATTAAAAATAACTTAGAATTAGGGTTTCTTTTAATTTTAATTTTAATTTTCTTATTTCATAAATACAAAAAAACCTAAAAAACACTTCTTTTATTTCAATAAATAATTAATTGATTTTTAATTTCAATTCAACTTCAAAAGGGTCCAACGCCCTCGTTTCCAATCTTATTTCAATTCGCGCGTTTTAGTTCGTTTCTTTTAAATATTTATGTAATTCTCCCAAAGCCATGTAACTCGGACATTTTATATTTCTCGCACTTTAGTTCTTTATTTATTTTCTGTCAAATCGGGTTCTGGAAATTTTGGCGATGTGGACCCGCGCCTTTGTAATAGTTTAGAACTTTTAATTTTCCGCATCTTTTTAACTGTTAAATAAATGGCATGAAAGAATGTATGGACAAAATAAAAACAAGCGCTAGAACACCAATAACATGACAAGATAAATGCAAATGAAAACGACACACAAATCACACACCACCCCTAGGGTACGCCTCACTGTTGCCTTGCCTCGAAAGGTGATCGTCGAGTAGAGGATGTCTTAGTAAGTCCTCATGATCCGGGAACCTGGCATGAGGGTAGCTTCTAAGGTGTCTTCCCATTGCTCTGGTGATCACCATGTCCCGAATCTCGAATTGACCCGAACACCTCCAACGGTGGTGCTACCTACCTCTCAATGGTGGGATGGCACTACTTTAAAGGACATTTACACAGACGAATTCCTTAGGGTAGGTAGACGACTCTAGATACTTGCTCTAATTTCAAAAAAAAATCAAAAAATACTTTTCACACCGACACCTTTTCAAAAAGCTTTCGAAAGCAATTTTTTCAAACACTCTTGAGGACCGATACAAGAGTCAAACTGGAATTTTCAAAGAAATTTTTTTTAAACCCACAGTTGAAAAGCAAACAAACCATTTTTGAAAACACAAATGAGCAAGTATCTAAGAGCCCATGGATAACCATGGATAGAAAGGGTGCTAACACCTTCCCTTTCTATAATCTACCTCCCGAACCGAGAGCAATCTCTTTAAGGAATTTTTCTGTGCTTTTGTCCTTTCCATTTGGAGAAAATAAAAGACGGTGGCGACTCTTGCTTCCGCGACATTTCGCGAACCAGCGTTAAACAGTCAGTTCCAGATCCACCGATCACAGTATGCTTGAGTGAGTTGCTTTTATCCAGATTGTATGAAAGTTTAGGGGTTGTTGCTACCAAACTTAAAGATTATGAAGCAGGTACCAAATTACTTCTATCTGGACCTTACTGGCTACTTCAATTGTGGCTAAATGCCACTTTTGAACCCTCTTTTCGAACTGCTGGAAATATTGATGAAGAGGACCCCCAAAATAACAGGTCAAAGCATTGAAGGAATTAGACTCTTACAACTAACTCCCAGTGATGATGCTAAGACCCTTCAAGCTTGCCTCACCAAATATATATTGATGTTCTTGAAACGTCACAATTTCACTCCCACTATGGCTCCTTTCGTCAGTAGAACTCATGGTCCCTCCTAGTTTACTTCGTCAATTGAATATATTGTAAAGAATGAAGATACTGACATCGAAAACATATGGCGTGCATTCCTTCTTCCTAGACTTCTAGTCTCTAGGATCTTACCAGAGAAGATCCATGTTTTCTTCTTAGCTTATCAACCCAACTTTGTCTCTCGACAATTTGGATTGTGCCAACTTATCCCTGAGCCTCTTTTCATTCGAAAATGTGAGATCTGCGTTGCAGGTGTAGATTACTATGTTCAAGATATCCAGAAACACCAAGAGTACCATGCTAATTTTGCTGAATTTGGTCTCACTCCTTATCATCCTGCTTTCTACATGACCAAAGGCTTCTACACCTGGTGGATTGACTTTTACTCGAACAACATGTTCGACACTGCTCAAATAAATAAGCGTTTAACAAAAGCTTTTTTCCTTGTGCAGGAAAATGTCCCAAAAGGTAAATTAACGCATACTCAGGAAATCCAGGATTTCCAGAAATTTTTGAAACTGTCTATGATCCAACCAATCTTAGTCAAACCGTTTTCCATGCAGCAGCTACTTTAAAAGAAAAATTTACAAAGAAACTTCCACGTTTAAAGATTCCCTCTTCTGTAAAACCCGAACATAGATATGATTTGGCCTTTGAGTTGTAACCACCAAAATTTCCAAAATTGCCTAGTGCTGATTTTGCCTTAGCGTTCTTTCCACCCTATCCAAATTGGTTTACTTGTGGCAATATTTTCAATGAGTTAAAAAATGACTCCCAAAAACCTGCTAAGAGAGTGGTTTCGACTAAGTGCACTCTGGAAAGTTTCAGAGGTTTCCTTCATTATTACTTATCAGTAGTCTCTATTGTGTCTCCGACACGTGAAGGTGTGGAACCAAAGGATTCCTTGGTCCTTTTAATTTTTAGGAAAATTTAAATTTTGAGCATTTGACTAACCTTGATAGTGTTTTCTAGCTGTTGAAAGGAAAACTACAAAGAAGGAAAAACTTGAAGCGAAGGAGGATTCGACTATTGCCTTAAAAGCAGGAACTTCATCCAGCCAAGGACTCTCTTCTACAAAGGGTGCTTCTCCCAAAAAGGTAGCGAGGAAGGTAAAGGTACTATTTCTAAAAATCCTTCTTACTTTTTGCATTCTCTGACCATAATTTTCCTTGCAATCTTTCCTTTTTAGGGTAGTGGCTTACCCCCTAAAACACCAAAGAAAAGAAAAACTTATGATGAAGAAACAATCATTATTCCTGATGATGATGACGATGTCCCCCTCACTCCTTTCAAAGCCAAGAAGAAACATAAGAAAGTCAAAATGTCAAAGGGTGCTCCATATCAAGCCACCAATCAAAAAGATGTCGAAGTAAAAATCCTTCCTCCTCCTCAATGTGAAGTTCAACCCGCACCTTCCGGGGTTATAATTTTGGAGCATATTGGCAGCAATGCTTCTAACCCTGATGATCAAAAGGTACATCTTTATTTCAATCTTTTTACTCCTTGCTCAAATATCTTTTGACCTAGCAGCTTCTTTTTTATCTGCAGGATAAATCCACTACTCCTCCCATTTCTCCTATCAACCAAGATACCCCTCTGAATACAGAGACTCCTTCGCCTCCTCCCACATCCAGTGGTGCTGCCCAAAATAAAGGGTCTTCGATTATGGTTCCCCAATCTATAGCAGGTGACGTCCAAGTCGAACATGAGACTTCCTCTCCTAGTGAAGATGACTTGCTAGAATTTGGCAAGCAAATATTGGAGGAAAATAAAGACTCTGAAAGCATTCCTAGAGATTCTTCTCTAAAAAGGGCTTAATTTCCTATAGATTATGCTGAGGACGAAGAGAAATATTCATATGGAGTTGAGACATACTTTCAAGATGATGAGGACATGGAGGAGGTCGAACCACAACCTAAAGATACTCACCTGACACATCCTGATACTACTGATGAACCAAGCACACAAGCTCGATTAATTCCACAGCCCACCCTGACTCCAACACTCACTGAGGAGGAAAAAATAGCGCTAAAGAAGAGTGATCCCCTAAAATATGGGGAGTTGATGATGGATCTAAGGGATTATTCTCTTGATAAAAGCGCTTATGGGGCTTCGACCCAGTCTGGCGCTAGCGCTAGTGAAGCTTCTTATGACGAACTCCTTCAGCAAGTGAAAAAAGTTGTGTTTGAAGTTAATTTGTTCGAAGTGCTGAAAACAGATGTTACTGCTCACTTTGGGATGAAAAAGCTGATTAATCGCATCAATATTACTGCTTGTCTTGCTAATGTAGGTGAGGTCTTAATGGATATTCAAAATCTAATTGACCAAATCTGCGTTGAGTACAACAGGGAGGTTGATGCAACTTCAAAGCTTCAAGCAAAATAACAAGAGCAAACTGCTGAATTTGACAAAGCTCAGAGTACTTCTAAAGCATCTAAGGATTTATTGGCTTCGAGGAAGGAAGCCCAGGCAGAATTCGACACTTACACCGCTTCGATCACACTTTGGAAGTCTCATATTATGGAGTTACAGAAGAAAATAGTTGATGCTAGGGAAAAACAAGTTGCTATCAAAGGATTGGACACCACTAAAGCTGATACTTTGGCTGCATAGAGCGTTGAGCATGTCGAAAGAGATTTAGCCATGACTGAAGACATTGTACGCCTCAAAAGCATACATACTTCTATTTAATATGATCTTGGCCTAGAAAATATCAAGTATGAAAGGATGAAGAAAAAAAAGGTTTGTATTTTTTCAAATACTTACTGTTAACTTTCAAGATTCTTCTATCTTCTGCCAGTTCTTCGATTTCATAGGCACTGTTAGTGAATGTTTGAATGACTCGAAAGGGGCCTTCCCAATGTAGGGACCATTTTCCCAATAACTTATTCTTTCGATCCATTGGCAGAATCACCTTCCAAACCACATCACCATTTGAGAAGGTTTTGCCCTTAAATCTCTTATTATATGCTCTGGCTACTCTTTCTTTTTTCCTTCTTAGAAGTTCTAAAGCATGTAACCTTTATTCATCTAAATCCACCAATTCGTTCATTATCATTTCCCAATAAAGATCTGTGGGAATTTCGTTTTGTCTTTGGATTCTGACTGACTGTAAGTAAATCTCTACTGGAAAAACTGCATCATGTCAAAACGTTAGACGAAATGGAGTTGTATTTGTTGCCTCTTTGGGGGATGTTAGACAAGAGCATAAGACTTGATCTAAGGTTTTGTGCCAATTCTTTGGCTTTCTTCCCACATGTTTCTTGATTAAACCAATGATTACCTTGTTAGTTGCTTCAACTTGTCCATTTGCTTGTGCATAATAAGGCGTAGAAGTTAGTAATTTAAAACCCATATTCTTAGCGAACTCTTGCATCCTTCGACCAGTAAATACCGATTCTTGATCTGTTGTAATAGATTCTGGAATTCCAAACCTATAAACTATATGCCTCTGGATGAATTCAATGATGCTTTCTTGATCAACATTCACCAAAGGTATTGCTTCTATCCATTTTGTGAAATAATCTATTCCCACCAAAATGTATTTCTGATTTTTTGAAGATGATGGTCTAATTTCTCCAATCAAATCTAATTCCCAACCCCTAAAAGGCCATGGCTTAACAATTGAATGTAATTCACTTGGAGGAACATGCTGAATTCCTGCATGAATCTGGCACTCTTGGCATCCTTTGACAAAATCTATACAATCTTTTAGAACTGTAGGCCAATACATGCCATATCGAAACAAAAACCACTTCATCTTGTGACCTTCCTGATATGCTCCACATGCCTCACTATGCACGTTGGATAGTGCTAAATAAGCTCCACTTTATCCTAAACATTTCAACAAGACCCCCTCTGGGGTTTTCTTAAACAATTTGTTGCCTATTAGCACATAACTTAAGACACGATATTTTACCTTTCTTTCAGTATTTGCTGTTAGGTTTTTTAAATAACTTATTATTGGATTTCTCCAATCTATATTTGCTTAATTTTCCATGGCTAATACTTCGAAATGTACTTCGTTTGCATAACCTAGACTTGAGTTTTTTGAATTTGCTGGAGAAAGTTTAGTAGCTAGTACCTTGCCCCGTACTTCGATCAAATCTTCCAATCTTTCTTTTGATACTTTATATCCTGAGGCAATCTGGGCCAAATCATTTTCTTCTTGATTCTTCAACCTGGGGATGTGCTTGATATCTACATATTCAAATTTCCGGAGCAATCTATTTGCTATCACGAAGTAAAATATCAAGTTTTCTTTTATGCACTTGTACTCTTTGTTACTTTGCTTGATTACTAATTCAGAGTCACCCATTATTTCGACACTAGTTGCCCCCAATTCCAATAAAGCTTCAAGTCCTGGTATCAATGCTTCATATTCCGCTTCATTGTTCGAACAAGGGAGGTTGTTTATTTTGTACTTAAGCTTTGTTGGAATTTTATATGGATAAATAATCAAAACACCAATTCCACTTCATTCCTTATGTTTAGAACCATCAAAGAACAATTTCCAAGGTTCCAACTCCACAAGGTTCTGGTATGTTTCGACCAATGCATGGTCGACAATGAAATTAGAGACTACTTGCCCCTTCATTGCTTTTACAGTCATGAAAGTTAAAGAGTACTATGTTAGGGCCAAAGCCCACTTACCAATTTGACTATGTAGAATTGGTTTCGACAACATATGCTTAATAACATCAAAATGTGAGGAACGTAAACGTCAACTGGATTTATATAATATTTTAACTTGGTACATGAGAAGTACAAGAAAAGACATAATTTTTCTATTGAACTATATCTAGTCTCTACGTTATTCAATACTCTACTTAAGTAGTAAATGGCCATTTCGACGCTATTTTCATCCTCTTGAGCCGACATGCTTCCTATAGTTTTATCTGACACAGATATGTATAACCTCATGTACTTGTCTCTCTGAGGAGGCGTTAGAATAGGTGGATGTATCAAGTATTGTTTGATTTTCTCGAACGCCTCTTAATTTTCTTTGTTCCATGCAAAGTCTCCTTGCTCCAGCCGCAAGAGTGGAGAAAAGGCTCGAGTTTGACCACTTAAGTTTGATATAAATCTTCGCAAGAAGTTTATCTTTCCCAGCAGTGATTGCAACTCTTTCTTCATTGATGGCGCTTTCTCTTCCATTATTGCCTTTGTTTTGTTTTGATTGATTTCTATGCCTTTCTTGTGGACCACAAAGCCAAGAAAGTCACCAACATGCACAAAGAATGCACGTTTAAGGGGATTCATCTTCATGCCATATTTTCTCATCCTTTCGAATGACTGGCGAAGGTGATCCAGGTGAATAGATCCTAATATAGATTTCACTACTATATCATCAATATAGACCTGCATGAAAGTTTCTATGAAATCATGAAATATAGAGTTCATGGCTCTTTGATAAGTTTCCCCAGCATTTTTTAAACCAAATGGCATAACCACCCATTCATAGGTGCCTATTGCCCCAGGGCATCGAAATTCTATCTTTGGCACTTCTTCTTCTGCAATAAAAATCTGGTTGTATCCTGAATACCCATCAAGCATACTAAGATATTCAAAACCAGCAGCAAAACCTACTAACATTTCAGCCACATGCATTGTATATTCATCTTTAGGAGTTGAAGAATTTAAATCACAAAAATCTATGTGTTGTACCCCAAAATTTTCCCTCTCATATCTCTCAAAACATTTCAAGAAAAATCTCCAAGTGGTTCAAGATTGCTCAAGAGTTGGACAGTCAAATCATCTCATAAGGCAGTCAACCCCAAATTAGGGTTTTGTGTTGCATCAAGGTCCTTGCATACAAATGAACTCAAGTGCTCTCCAATGTCCTAATATGTTCTCAAGTTCATCCACGTCAAAATTCAAGCCTTGCAGAGGAAGTTTGGTCAGTCAATTGCTTAAGAGGCCCAAAAATCGACTGTGCTAGGGCAAAAGTCAACTGTGACCTACAAATAGTCAAACCTTAAGATTTCTTGTCAAAATTATCATTTTAAAGGATAATTCATCATTTGATCAAGGTTTGATCATGATTCATCAAGGATTGCTCAAAATTCATCAAGATTCAAAAGTTGCTAAATTAGGGTTTTGTAGGAAAAGTCAACTCAACTTTGACCAAGTATAACTTTCTCATACTTTATGAGAAATGACCCATACAAATCTCATTTTGAATAGGATCAAATTTCCTACAATCCATATTCACACCCCAAGATCACAAAAAGTTACAAATTTGGACATTATAGGTCATTTTTGAAAGTCAACAAAAACACCTTTTTTTCCAAAGCTTATAACTTGAGCATGGAATATCAAAATGAGATGATACAAAAAGGGTTGGTTATAGGATATCTCAAGGTTTCTAAAAAGTCCAAGAAAACTTCCAAAAGTTCAAAATTGAAGAAGTTATGCATTGTTGAAGTGGGGCATTTTTCCAAAATTGCCAAAAGTCAACTATCCCCAAAACTTCAAATTTTGTCAAAAGGGCCCACTTTTTTCCACTTGATTTGATCTTGTCACACTAAACACGTGTCCTATCTTCAATCTTGTGTCCATTCATTGATTTTTATATTTTATTTGATTTTTATTGAATTAATTCATTTTTTATAAATTTAAATCCAAATAAAATCCAAATATTGATGAAATAGGATCTTCTTTATTGATACAGGTTTCAATTATCATCATGGACAAGATCAAACTCGTATCAAGCCATGTTATGAAAAAAATATTGGATTTGGGACATTTTTGGAAGCTTTGTAATGGAAGATCATATCAAATCCAAAATCATCAATGCATAAGGATTGAGTCCACAAATGTTAACCTAGGTCATTCCTTATTACTTATACAGGCTAGAGGCACGAAAATAAGGACGAAGAGGCTGCAAAAATTACAAAAGAAAAACTTGAAAAAGCTTGAATCTAAAATCCATCCTAGAGGCGTTTTCAAGGCCAAAACTTCACGCTATTCAATTTCCAGACGTCCACTGAGTGAGAAGGAATCAAAAGCAAGCCCTCTCCCTCCCTGAATCGCGATGTAAGTCTCCTTGAACACCGCCCTGTACATGAAAATGCAATCTCTCATTCTAGCATTTTTTTGACAAATTATTGGCATGGTTATAATCCTTGTGTGATTTCGAAACTTTCTGCAATATTTGATTTTGTTTTGGTAGCTTGTAACCCTGTAACCGAACCTAGGGTTTGGAAGTTTGTTTTTTGGGCATTTTCTCTACAGGTGAAATCAAGACCAATAATGGACATGGATACGTTCAGGAGAGAGAGACGAGCATAATTGTGTTTTTTGTTTGAGTTTTCATGGCCTGGGATAGATTTTAGGAATGAGCCATGAATTTAGCTGCGGATAAAATCTGCAAGTAAATAACCAGGGGGTCAGCGAAGAAGACGAAGATGTGGCTCGTCCTCATTCGTCCATTCATAATTCGCGCGTTTTTTTATTTTAATTCTGGCATTTGTTTCATTTTCCAATATATTAATTATCATATATTCTATTAACAAATACGTGCAGTAGTTGAGTTGGTAAAGGCGCTAGTAGAAAATCCAATGGGACCTGGGTTCGAATCCCAGGTCCCCCAAATGCATTTGTTTTATGTTTCAACAGGTGATTCTATGCAATGTTCAAAGCGTAGCACACCATACACCTTCAGATCTCCAGATGCCAGATGGCCTTCAGGCCAAATCTGATGGTCAGGATTGAAGGTGCGTCCTATTGCCCAGTCAACGTGCCATGGATGATCAGAAAAGTCAAAGCAGACTAGCATGATTGGGCTTGGAAATTTCTATTCTCACCATCAATCTGGGCCCAAACCCCCCATTGGGTTATTTCAATTCTTTTTTTATATATTTCATTTTTATTTATTTGTTTTGTTTAATTATTATTATTTAAACTAACCAGTTAAATTTTTTCTCATAAAATCAAAAACACAAAAAATATATCTTATTTTATTAAAATTAAATTCAACTTTATTTTTGTAAATAAATACTAATTTAATTAACTTAGTTTTAATTAGGTATAATTTTTAACATCTTTTGCAAATAATTAAAATTAATGTAGAAAAATTAGGTTTTTATTAACTTTGACCAAATTTATTTTATTTCCTTAAATATAAAAAAGTCCAAAAATATATTTTTAATTAACTTATTTAATAACTAATTTAGATTTAATTCCATTTAATTCAAAAATAAACCAAAAAATGCTTTCTTTTCAAAAAGGGTCAAAACCCTAAAAATTTGCATTCGATTTAATTTCTCGCACACGTACCATTTTATTCAATATTGTAATTGCTTCCGGAATGTAATAGCTTTTAAATAGGACTTTAATTATTTTATCGCTTTATTTTACTTTTTGCATTTTAACTTCAAGGGTTTATTTTTTGCGATGTAAATACCCGACGCCTTGTAATAGTTTAGATTTAATTTCCGCAATTTAAATTCCGCAACTACACACTGTTAGATGTTTGATAATAGGGAATGCATGACAAGATCAAATGTATGAACTTAAAATCAACATAGCTCACCCATGACTTGTATAAAGATAAACTTAACTGAAATAACACACTCGCACATGCGCACTCTTAGGGTACACCTCACTTGGTTGCCTTCGAACGTGGTCATTGAGTATATGAAGTTTTAGAGGTCGCCTTCTTGTCCAAAGATCATAGTTGCCTCGAAATGGTTGCCTCGGAAAAATGATCTAAGACATTAGGGTTACCGCTAAGGCATCATAACATTGCTTTAGTGACCACACGTCCCTTAATCGAATTGACCCTTAAACTCCAACGACGATGATACCTACTCATCAATAGTGGGATAGCATTATCTAAAGGACATTAGCACAGATCAATTCCTTTTTTGAGTAGGTAGATGGTTCTTAAGTACTTGCTCTCTTAAAACAAAATGAAACTTTTCGCACTTACACATTCTTCAAAATAAAAACTTCTTTCAAACCCACAAACACAAAGAAAAGCAAATTTTGAAAACACTTTGAGCAAGTACCTAAGAGCCTGTGGATAACCACGGATAGAAAGGGTGCTAACACCTTCCCTTTCTATAATCTACCCCCGGACCCGAGAAACATCTCGAAAAAGGAATTTTTCTGTGCTTTTTTCCTTTCCTTATTGGATAAAATAAAAGTCGGTGGCGACTCTTGCTTACCGCGACATTTTGCAAAAACAAACGCAAAACGCAAACCAGCATTCCAAAATAGTCATTTCTCTTCCCACCGATCACAAAACTGGCGACTCTATTGGGGAATATCTATAACTGGGGTGTACCTTAGGAATAGTTCATCATAATGTTTTCAATTACTTGATTTGTATGCTTTATCTTTGTGAGTTTGAATCGGAGTTACTATAGATCCTAACCCGGATATGGGGGATACCCTTTAGGTAAGTAGCAATAAACTGTGAGGGAACTGTACGGCATAGACCGGTACGGTTGAAGCAGTAGCTACATTGGTGTGGAACTTTAGATTGTACCGATATCCCTTGTGTTGAAACGAGGAGAATATGGGTCATCTAAGGGGTCGTTAAGCACCAACTGACCTTAGAACCTTTAAATTGACCAACTTGGCCATAGAACAGTAGCAATATGCTACACTCATTGAGACTAAACTCTCGCGATGATTCCGGCTGCAAGAAAAGGTTGCTAAATTGGAATTATGACCGATTGAGGGTAGTCAGTGATATTGAGATCCTCTAGAACCCGGTTACTATTTTTAGGACAGGTTTAAACCAACTGAACTGAAAGAGGGTAGTACCTAAGCTCCCTGCCGGCCTGAAATCTAAGGGCTCTCTGTGTGACTTGTGTGCCTTTACCATGTTTGCTTTTTATGGATACTTGTGGTGTGCTTACTATTATGACATCATGACATCATAACATTGCATACATCTTGATAAGACTAACCTATTTCAAATACAGGAGGGATTCATCTTTGCTCTGTTTTGTAGGTCATCATGATGCCCATGCGTAGGAATACCACCCGGATCAACTTTGTCCAGGTTCCCACCTTGCTTAAAGTTCTGGTTGCACAGATGCTCGATACTACTTCCTTCCTCAGAAGACATGGTTATCTTCTCAGTTTGGTCACCTCCAAATTGGACGAGCATATTATGAGTGTTCTAGTCCAATTCTATGATCCGTTATACCATTGCTTTACTTTTCAAGACTACCAGTTGGTTCCCACCCTAGAGGAGTTCTCTGATCTGCTCGGTATTTCTATTCTGGAGCAGACCCCGTTCACTGGTTGGGAGAAGGTTCTTAGACCCGAAGAGATTGTTGCAGCCCTTCATTTGACCAAAGATGAGGTAATGGCTAATTGGGAGACTAGAAGTGGAGCAAAGGGCTTTCTGACTAAGTTTTTGGTTGGTAAAGCTAATTATTTCTGGGATAGCCTAGACTTCAAGGCATTCGAGGATATTCTGGCCTTCTGATATATGGCTTGGTATTGTTTCCGAACTCTGACTCCTTTGTTGATGTTAATGCGGTAAAGATATTCATCTCTCGCAATCCCGTACCCATTCTCTTGGGTGACATCATTCATCAACTTTATGCTCGTACGGCCCGAAAGCGAGGAAACCTGATGTGTTGTGCTCTGTTATTCGCAAGGTGGTTTATTTCACACCTTCCCAAGTCAGTGCTGAAGAACAAAGAAGGCATGAGCTGGGCTTATAGGGTTATGTCTCTTTCTCATAATGACATTATCTGGACTCTCAAAGGTATGGATGAGGAGGCTATCATTGATCGATGTGGGGAGTACCCCAATGTTCCACTGTTAGGAACCCATGGAGGAATTTCTTATAACCCATTCTTAGCTCTACGTCAGTTTGGGCGTGCCAGAAGAGAAGGACCTCATGAGATGCTAATGCCTAGTATCATCTTTGATTTTCAAGGGGACAGCGACGAGCAACGTCGCAGATTTATAAAGGCCTGGGATAGAGTTCACAAATCTGATCCACACGAGCTGGGTCCAAAGACTTCACTTCCAATGGAGCCATATCTCAGATGGGTCCGTATTCGTGCCCAAAAGCTGGGTATGCCATATGAAGTTGTCCGGCCTATCATTGTTGAAGTTGCTAATGAAGAAGGGGTTCTTCCAACCATCCTCCATCCTCATATGCCCACTGACATTGGGGCATTGAAGAGATCTTGGATGCAACTGAGGGAAGAACGGGATTCTTAACGAGAGTAGTTCAACGAGCAAGAGCAGAAGATCCAGAGGTTGACTAGGCAGTTGGAGAACGAGCGGATTCTCAATGACTATGTCCGCACCGATAAGAAGAGACCATGGGAGCACTGATGGACCTTTGATTGTTTCTTTTCCAGTTTTTATTTACTTTTCAGTATTTCCATTCTTGTAACGCCTTGAGGGCATCAGTTGAACAATTTGAATTTTGAAGTTTATCTAATAAAGTGTGTTTCTTTTCTTGTTTACAAATTTGAATCTCCCGATTGTCTTTGAAATCATAATCATACGCATTTCATCCCATGCACTTCATAAATAGGTACCCATTACAGGTCTCTTATCTTCTTCGCTATTTATTTTAGCATTCATCATGTCTGCTGAACCTTCAACTGAGCAAGCCACCAAGGCCCTCCAGGCCCAGAATGCCCAATTCCTAGAGCTGTTAATGAATCTAGCTAAGGGTCAGCAAGACCTGAAGACCCTGATTCTGAAAGAGAAGAAGAAGAAGAAGAAGAAGAGGACCATCCTGTTTAACACTGGTCACAGGTTTGGAAACAGGCTACAAAATGAAGTTGATTTGACTACCTCATCTGGAGGGAAAGATAGTCAAGAGGAAAGGAGGGCTCATAGCCCTGTGGTCTCCGACAATGAGATGGACTATGATGAAGAACAATAGTCAAGAGGACCGGTTGAATTCTATGGAAGTTTAGAAGGTGCCTGGTCTGGACTTTGGTGATCTAGGTCTATCATCTGGGGTGGTAATTCCCCATAAATTCAAGGCACCAGCCTTTGCTAAGTATGACAGAGTTTCTTGTCCGAAGCTGCACCTCCGGTCATATGTGAGGAAGATTCAGCCATACACCGCTGATAAAAAACTATGGATCTATTTCTTTCAAGACAGTCTCTTAGGGACTCAGCTTAAATGGTTCTGCCAGTTGGACGGAGCCAGCATCTGCAGTTGGGAAGATTTGGCTACTGCATTCTACAGGCAGTATCAATATAACTCCGACCTTACTCCCACGCGTACTCAACTCTAGGGTATGTCAATGGGAACGAGTGAATGATTCAAAGATTATGCTCAAAAGTGGAGGGACCTCGTCGGAAGAGTACAACCACCCTTGGTTGATCGAGAGCTAGTTGACATGTTTCTGGGGACCCTGTCTGGTCCATTTTTCAACCACTTAATTGGAAGCACCTCGTCTGGGTTTACAGAGCTAATTCTGACCGGTGAGAGGATTGAGGCTGGTATTAAGGTTGGTAAGATACAGAAGGTTGCTTCATTAACCACCGAGAAGAATCCCTTTAAGAAAGAGTCTAGTGTTGTCTACAGTGTGAGAAGACATAATACACCTCAACATCGCCAAGCTGTCAACGCGGTTGTTATTTCAAAACCTGCTGGTGCTCCTTAGCACAACAATCAACAAAAGGACGAGAGACCTCGAAGGCAATTCACCCGTCTCAACATGACCTTATCTCAGATTCTGCCACAATTGCTGAAGACCAATCTGTTGATTCTAAAGGAAGCCCCAAAGAATTCAAATACAACATCACCGAGGTATAACCCTAATGCCCGCTGTGCTTTTCAATATGATAGCCCGGGGAATAATACGGATGACTGTTGGGTTTTGAAGAACAAGGTACAAGACTTGATTGATGCGAAAGAGATCGAGTTCGGAGCACCAGAGAAGCCTAAACAAGATGCAGGGGTGAATGCTATTAGGGATGACGATGATGAAGAGTTTGATATCGACAGTTGGATCTACCCGACTGCCAACGGTGGATTAAGCAACTGGACAACGAAGGATTCCATGCCCGTTTCTGTTATCTCCAAGTAATGAAACTTTTTTTTGAATATGTAACAGACAATGTTTTAAACTTTATGGCCCAATGTCTTACCCGGGGCACTGTGGATTAATTTGTGAGGGCGTTATGTGTGTCATTTTCATATATCATTGTGATCGGTGGATCTGGAACTGACTGTCTAACGCTGGTTCGCGAAATGTCGCGGAAGCAAGATTCGCCACCGTCTTTTATTTTCTCCAAATGGAAAGGACAAAAGCACAGAAAAATTCCTTATAGAGATTGCTCTCGGTTCGGGAGGTAGATTATAGAAAGGGAAGGTGTTAGCACCCTTTCTATCCATGGTTATCCATGGGCTCTTAGATACTTGCTCACTTGTGTTTTCAAAATGGTTTGTTTGCTTTTCAACTGTGGGTTTTAAAAAGTTTCTTTGAAAATTCCAGTTCGACTCTTGTATCTGTCCTCAAGAGTGTTTGAAAAATTGCTTTCGAAAGCTTTTTGAAAATGTGTTGGTGTGAAAAGTATTTTGAATTTGTTTTTGAAATTAGAGCAAGTATCAAGAGTCGTCTACCTACCCTAAGGAATTCGCCTGTGTAAATGTCCTTTAAAGTAGTGCCATCCCACCATTGAGAGGTAGGTAGCACCACCGTTGGAGGTATTCGGGTCAATTCGAAGGTTCGGGACATGGTGATCACCAGAGCAATGGGAAGACACCTTAGAAGCTACCCTCATGCCAGGTTCCCGGATCATGAGGACTTACTAAGACATCCTCTACTCGACGATCACCTTTCGAGAGGCAAGGCAACAGTGAGGCGTACCCTAGGGGTGGTGTGTGCGATTTGTGTGTCGTTTTCATTTGCATTTGTCTTGTCATGTTATTGGTTTTCTACGCTTGATTTTATTTAAGGCCATTCATTCTTGCATGCTTTGTTTAACAGTTAAAAGTTGCGAGGAAAAGTAAATTCTAAAGCTATTACAAATGGCGCGGGTCCACATCGCCAAAATTAACCAGGACCCGATTTGACGGAAAATAAAGAAATTAAAAGAAATAACAGTGCAAGAAGTAATTACAAGGCTTCGGGAGAGGTACATAATTATTTAAGCGAAATAGAATAAATATGCGAATAAATAAGAAATTAATAACGTGGGCGTTGGACCCTTTTGCAAAATATTAAAATTAATGAGGAATTAAAATTAAAGGAATGCTTGTTTTTGGTATTTTTATGTTTTTTAAGACTTAATAGAAAAAGAACTAATTAAAATTAACTAACCCTAATTCTAATTATTTTTAAGTTATTAAGAAAGATATTGAAGTTTTTAACCTAAATTAACCCTAAATTATTTTCATGCAAATTTAATTATAAAAAGTAAACAAAATAAATAATGTTATTGTGAGAAAGAAAAAATTAAAAAATGGAATAAAAACATTAAACCTAATTCTATATTTTTTTGGATTTTTTATTATGAAGGAAATTAAAATTAAATCTATTTTAAACTAATTCAATTATATACAATTTATTTATGAAAATAATTAAAAGAAAATACTTATTATATTTTTGATCTTTTCTGATTTTTTTTATGCATTTTTTATATTTTGTAGAAATAATTAATTAATTTAAAACAATAAAGAAAATAAAAACAATAATTGAAAATAAAACATAAAGAAAAAATATGGAAAATTGCAAACCATGGGGGGGGGTTCAGTCCCAAATTAGGAGGTATGGATCCAGTAATTTGGCCCAATTGAGCATGGCCTTGTAGACTTTTTTGAATCACATGTAGGGCGTTGACTGGGGCGTAGCGTGTTCTTTGAATCCATGCCTTTGATTTGATCTCCCAAGACACGTGGGCGATGATCTTTGAGCGTGCATGATGATCCTCAATGTAAGTGCTGCATAGGAACTGTTATAGAAAAATAATATTGAAACATGTAAGACCTGGGGTTCGAACCCAGGTCATGGATATTGCAAACGTATGCATCTACCACTGAGGCGCTTTGTTCATTCGTAAATTAATATAGCAAATAAATATTATAAAATAAAATGATCAGTGGCCTTGGAAACGCGCGCGAGATTTAAACGGACCAACTGATTCCTGCCACGACATCATCTTCTTCTTCATGTTTATTTTTCCTAAAATACAAAAGCAATATGCAACGGTTTTCCACGCGTGGGTTTAGAGGGCTTTAAAGAAAATAGCGATTAGCTCTCCTTGGCACATAAATTCAGCGCGATGGGTGATTCTTCTTCGTCTAAGCTTGCTGGTTTGAATGGTGGTGGTTTGGAGTCTCAATTTTTTCGCGTTTCAAAAGCCCTAATCTGAAGCTTGCAAAACCCTAAAATTCAATCATGGCATAATCGTATATAGCGCACAAAAATACAATTGAATGCATTGGTTAGCTTCAAAACATCATAATGAACATGAATCCATGAATAAAAATTACAAAAGATGCTTAAATCATGATGCACGATTGTCAATTTTTCTCTGTACAGGGGAGGTTCTCGTTACCAATTCCTTGAGCTTTGGTGAATGTTTTTGATTGGAATGTGATCAGTAATCCTTGAGGAAGCTATTGGAATGAAAATTAGGTCTTTAATCGCCCTCCAACCTTGTTTTCAGAATTGAGTTTATGGAGAAAAATTTCAAGTTTTTAGAGAGCTCTCTTGCGCAGCTTTTTGTCTATTGTGATTAGGGTTATGATCAGGTATTTGTATGGAGTCTATTAGGTCACAAAAACTCAATCAAATCTCTCGTAATCATTGTTTTGGAAATTTGATTTTCTTAAGGATCTTTTCATATCTTTTCCATGTGTATTTGGTTCAAATCATATCCAATTGCTCCAATTCTTTCCACATTTAGCTAAGCACGAAATATTGAGTCCAAAACATGTATAAAAAGATTGGTTAGGTCAAGTTAGATATTTTTCATATATTTAAATGATTTAAATGAATTAATATAAATAATAATTCAAATAAATAAATAAAAATGAGAAAATACTTCCCTTTGGGCCAAGTGGTCGTGCATATGTCATGGATGATGAATCATGGAAGAAAAATGGGCCCATTAGCATTTTTAGGTCATTTGAAGTAATGTTGACTTTTCAAAATATCCAAAAATTTCCCAACTTCCACAAGGCATAACTTGCTCAATTTTTAAACTTTTCTCATGTTCTTGGACATTTTGGAAAGGTATTTGAGTCCTATAACCAATGCCTTTGGTCCCATGTCATTTTGATTTACCAATCTCAAGTTATGGCCTTTGACTTAAAGTCCCTTTTTGTTGACTTTTGAAAATGACCTATAATGTTGAAATTGATAACTTTTTGTGAGAGCATTTCTTGGACTTGAAGTATGAAGATGAGTTGTAGGAAATGTCTTTCTCTTAAAAATGAGCCTTGGATGGAATTTTTCTGATAATCCATGTGAAAGTTATGCCCTGGTCAATTTCAGTTGACTTTTTCAGCTGTCCAAATAAGGAAACTTTTGCATTTTGATGATTTCTGAGCCAAATTTTTAGAATCATGATCAAGCATTGATCAAATGATGTTTGTGGCTTCAAAATGATATGTTGACCAAAAATTTGAACTTTTGACTGTCAAATGACCATTTTGCCCCTACAGTTGACTGTAGTGCAATCTAGGGTTTTGACTGTGCAATTTTGAGCTGAATGCCTTGAAACTTGATATGAGGATACTTGACCATCTTTGTAGGCATGTGAGACTTTATTGGGCCTTTGAAAACTTCATTTCCTTGATCAGAACACAAACCCTAGTTTTGACTGTATAGGAGACCTTTGCACTGTGCAACCCTTGGGGAATTTTGTGACTTGGCTTGGCAATTTATTGGAGAATATGGGAGGGCAAATTTTGGGGTACAACAGTTGCCCCTGTTCAATCTTCTTAGACCTGAGGATGCAGATTGGCTGACGTGCCTTTCGTAATCCGAGGGTAGAAGATGATTGGACACTAGAGTGCCCAGAAATTTGCGCTCACATAGTGGCAGTGTGATGATGGGATTATAGATGCCATCTGGATGTTGATCACGTAAGAGATTCCTTAGCGAGAACCTGTATACCTGCAAAAAAACAAATGAGTACCTGACACGTTGCAGGGGCTGGTTTTCAGATGCTTGGTATAGATGTGTCCTGACTGGTTTACAGGAGCTGAATCTGGAGTCTTCACATGATGATGAATGCACCAGGGATGGTTACTGCCTTAGCCTGAATGGTAAGAGAACCTTGGGCGACTTTAACTTCAACAACGCTCGTTGAGAAAATCTTGGGTGTCTTCTACTGGGATAAGAATCAGGGAGATCTTAGGGTCGATCTGACTGAACCAGAGGAGGCCTTTGACTGGATAAGCATCAGGAAAATCTTAGGGTCAACTTAACTGAACCGGACAAGGTCTTGAAATATCTTCAACTGGATAAGCATCAGGGAGATCTTAGGGTCGATCTGACTGAACCAGAGAAGGCCTTTGACTGGATAAGCATCAGGAAAATCTTAGGGTCGATTTAACTGAACCGGACAAGGTCTTGAAATATCTTCAACTGGATAAGCATCAGGGAGATCTTAGGGTCGATCTGACTGAACCAGAGAAGGCCTTTGACTGGATAAGCATCAGGAAAATCTTAGGGTCGATTTAACTGAACCGGTCTAGGTCTTGGAATATCTTCCACTGGATAAGCATCAGGGAGATCTTAGGGTCGATCTGACTGAACCAGAGAAGGCCTTTGACTGGATAAGCATCAGGAAAATCTTAGGGTCGATTTAACTGAACCGGTCTAGGTCTTGAAATATCTTCAACTGGATAAGCATCAGGGAGATCTTAGGGTCGATCTGACTGAACCAGAGAAGGCCTTTGACTGGATAAGCATCAGGAAAATCTTAGGGTCGATTTAACTGAACCGGATAAGGTCTTGGAATATCTTCAACTGGATAAGCATCAGGGAGATCTTAGGGTCGATCTGACTGAACCAGAGAAGGCCTTTGACTGGATAAGCATCAGGAAAATCTTAGGGTCGATTTAACTGAACCGGACAAGGTCTTGGAATATCTTCAACTGGATAAGCATCAGGGAGATCTTAGGGTCGATCTGACTGAACCAGAGAAGGCCTTTGACTGGATAAGCATCAGGAAAATCTTAGGGTTGATTTAACTGAACCGGACAAGGTCTTGGAGTATCTTCAACTGGATAAGCATCAGGGAGATCTTAGGGTCGATCTGACTGAACCAGAGAAGGCCTTTGACTGGATAAGCATCAGGAAAATCTTAGGGTCGATTTAACTGAACCGGTCTAGGTCTTGAAATATCTTCAACTGGATAAGCATCAGGGAGATCTTAGGGTCGATCTGACTGAACCAGAGAAGGCCTTTGACTGGATAAGCATCAGGAAAATCTTAGGGTCGATTTAACTGAACCGGACAAGGTCTTGGAATATCTTCAACTGGATAAGCATCAGGGAGATCTTAGGGTCGATCTGACTGAACCAGAGAAGGCCTTTGACTGGATAAGCATCAGGAAAATCTTAGGGTCGATTTAACTGAACCGGTCTAGGTCTTGAAATATCTTCAACTGGATAAGCATCAGGGAGATCTTAGGGTCGATCTGACTAAACCAGAGAAGGCCTTTGACTGGATAAGCATCAGGAAAATCTTAGGGTCGATTTAACTGAACCGGACAAGGTCTTGGAATATCTTCAACTGGATAAGCATCAGGGAGATCTTAGGGTCGATCTGACTGAACCAGAGAAGGCCTTTGACTGGATAAGCATCAGGAAAATCTTAGGGTCGATTTAACTGAACCGGTCTAGGTCTTGAAATATGGTTGAGAATTTCAACTGCATCCTTCCTGAAAGGTAAGGGTCAGTCATATGCAATGCATGATATGGATCAAGCAATGATGTTCTCAATATAAATGAGACTTGTATGATATGATGTGTCTATGCATGTTATAATGATGTATGTGATGTTTTATGTATGTTTTTGTCTAGGAAAGTGAATCCTTGACGGGTGCCGGGAAGTCGTATCCTGGGCTGATGTTGAGGAATAGATTTTGCTTCCGCTGGGGATGATAACTGCAAGAATACCGGTAGGAGAAGATGACTCCGTTGCGGAATAAACTTGGCAAATGGAGGATTCTGCGGGGAGAAAAGATACTTTAGCGACCATGCTGGGAAGCAATACTCTGTGGGAAGAGGGATGCCTTGCTGAGTGTTGATAATAGTTTGCTGGGGATCGGAAGACTTTGTCGACGACGCTCTTTCCATGGCTTTTGGCCAAGGATAACCCAGTTATATCCTGTTGAGGAAATAACTCTTTAAATCAAGCCGGACGACGTGTTCGTGTTCTGCGAAGGATAAGCTTCCAGAATTTACTGGGGATAAGCTTACTGCTTGGGGATATGAATTCCAACTTTCCTGGGGAAACTGGATTGGACTCTTCTGGGGAGTTTTGAACTGCGGGGGACGTGATTCCTTTGAATGTTTGTATGCCGTCGGGGAACAATCTTTAGACCAAGACTGCCGGGGGTGCTTGTTTAAGAATACATGTATATATGCTGTTGGGGAATGTTGAGACCTGCCGGAGGATACCCAACTTCCTTAAGGTTGATAATATAGCTTGGCTTGAGGAGAGTGTACTGGCTTGCTGGCTCACTCTCTGGGGAATTAGGATATCTGGTTATGTTCTTTAGCTAAACCTACCTTTATACTTTGATGGACAGGGCCATTAGATCGTTTGGACGACTCTTTATTGGCCCTGTTTCTGAGGTGGAAGAGGAAGACCTGTGAGGTGCTGATAGCCATTGATGGGCAAACCTTCTTCTGGTGGGCAGGTGACAAGATGACGGGACATAGTCGTACGCTTTGATCCCTAACTTTTGCCTGGACCGCCCTTTCGGGTTTTCAGTCCACCGGGATACCCATTTTTGCCCAAGCCGCCTTTTCGGGTTTTCGACTTGCCGGGTGTACAGATTTTTTCATTTTCATCCCTTATTTTTGCCCGAACCCTTTTGGTTCGCCGGGAAGCCCTTATTTTTGCCTAGGTATGTCAACCTAGCGGGTCTTTGATTTTGCGTAGTATTTTTTCGACTATGTCCGTGTTCTCAGAATGTAGGGAGTTGCCCCTGTCAGCAGTGTTTTGTCATGCCACCAGAAGGTATTTGATCAGGCAAGATTTGTTGCTGGAATGTCCCAAGTGACTCAGGCGGAGATTTGCCCCAGGCGATTTGGCCTTTGAGAGATTCTCCGAATCTTGATTGGATTGCCCCAGATAATGGACCATAATCATGTCTGCCCCTTGATCGGAGGTACTTCTGTTCATTAGGCATTCGTCGTGCGAATTTTCATGCTGTTCAAACAAAAGTCATATGCAAACAAAGTTATGTTAAAAATGCAAAGCCTATGTCTGTCTTGAAGATTTTGAAAATGCATTCTTTTTTCATAAAACAAATGAATGTTTGTAAAACGTGATGTCAACTCTGTATTTACCGTAGGCCTTAAGGAGTCAGGATACCTTTCGTCACAGTATGCTTTCGAACTAACCCATGCTTCAACTAGGACTTTTAAGGGTTATAACGTGGCCTGGTTCACGGTTTAAGAAACAAAGGATAAAGGCTCAAATTATTTGTACCCACCCGCTCTTCGTGATGTTCTCCAAACCTAAACTCAGTTGATCATACGTTAGACCTTGTTTGAGTCTTTGCTCTGATTTTCTAGTGATGGTTCGGATATTGACAATTTATTTTGAATGGGCAGTCATTCCTTTTTTGTTGAGGATTTGTAAGACCTCTTTCTTGTCTGATTTTCGTTATCCCTTTCTTTTTTTGCCTGAACTGTTTCCTTTTTTGGAATTACAGTCAGCGGGATGCCCCAGTTTTGTAAGTCTCCTTCATGGGTTTTGACTTAATGGGCTTTTCATTTATGAATTTTTTGATAATGACTGCCTGTCTTTACGATTGTTCGGAACCATCACTGTCTCTTTTCGTAAGGATCTCTTTGGTGCCATTCGTTATGCACTTGGATCAACTGAGAGACTACCCTGCCCCAAGTTATGATTAAGGGTTTTAAATTTCGAAAAGAAAAACTCCTACTTCTTTGGCTCAGAGGGGTTGACGAGGGATTATCATCCTTATAACTCCAGTGTTTAGGGATTGAAACAATGCCTGTACCTCATCAGCGGGGTCTGTTCAAAAGCATACTGTAAGGATAGCGGTATCGTTTTCGTCATCCTCCCTCAAGAGGCTTAGAATTATTAATTGAGAGTTGAGCATCAGAAAAAAAACATGAAAATAATTTGCATTTAGTGAATACGAATATATTGTTTCAGAACAGACATATGCGATGCATTAATGAAATAACAATGTTTAACATGAGTAAATGTTTGAACAAAAGAACATTGCAACTTGAACATTCGAATGAACAAAAGTCTTTTCGTCTCAGGGTTTGTCACTTCAAATGGTGAGCCTTGGAGGGATGGTAGAAAAATTCAGCCTGACCATCTTGAGTGAACTCCAGTGCTCCTTCATCAATCAGGTCCTGGATCTTGTTCTTCAGAGCCCAACACTCATTTGTATCATGTCCTGGACAGGCAGAGTGGTAGGCACACCTTTTATTGGGATCATAAGTAGGATGTGCTGTGTTGGGGTTCCGGGGATGAGCCCTTAATGTGATCAGATTCAATCTCAACAGGCGTTGTAAAGCTTGAAACAACGACATGTTGAGCGGGGTGAATTGCCTCCTGGGTTTGCTTGGCTGAAGCTAGTGAGGTTGATGCTGAATTGGTGACACTGGAGCCATATGAGGAGCTTTCTCCTTGCCTCTTTGTCTCAAAGATGGTCGAACGATGACTGGCTTTTTACCCTTAGATGTTTGCCCCAGTTGGTTATTCTGAAGCAGTTGGTTATTCTGAAGCAGTTGGTTGACGAGAAACCGGAGCTCATCTTGTCTTTGAGCTAAACCTTGAATGGCATTCCTCTGCCCCAGCATTTGGGCTTTCATTGCATCCATCTCAGCTTGTAGGTGTTTCAACCTTTCACCCTCAGCATTGTTCCTGACAAAGGTCTCCCTGAGAAGGGTCCTTAGCTCTTCCTGCCCCTTGGATAGATTCAGGAGGATTTCCCCGAACCGAGTCTCTTGAGCAAGAAGGTCCTGGTTATCTGATTGGAAGGCCATTGCTGAAATAAACAGCGAGAAAGGTCAGTGACCTGCAACAAAGATACCTGTTATGTAGTGATGTGAATGACATGCATGCAATGTTTTCAAGGACCTCGCGGGGTAAACAAGAAAATTTGTTAGCATTTGGATCCGGTAGCTTGATTGAAGGAACTTTGGATTGTTGAGAGTCCTTCTTCCAGGGTCAAAGGCTCACCATATCAAGTGGGTCATAGCCCCTGACTTTAGTCATCATGTCTGGTTTTGATTTCCAAACAACCTTGGTTAAGGGAACCTTCTTCAAGAGTCAGAGCTCACCATATCAACTGGGTCATAGCCCCTGACAACTTTGCCTAGAGGAAAATAAATCCTCTTTGCCCCTTGCTGGGTGTTTGATTCATCATGACCTGCATCACAAGCCTTTGAGATCCTTGAAATGGATTAGTTTTTTATGCAGGATGTATGCAATGGTATGATGTCATGCTATGCATGGGGTAATGTAGGTAACCCTGTTACGAGTCCCTATTAAGGATTGCAAACCAAAACCTGCAAGACACTTAGTAAACCTGTCAGGAGTCCCAATTAAGGACTAAAACAAACCCTGCAAGACACTTAGTAAACCTGTCAGGAGTCCCAATTAAGGACTAAAACAAACCCTGCATGAAACTTGGTAAACCTTGTTATGAGTCCTGGTTAAGGACTATGACAAAAACTGCAAGAAACTTAGTAAGCCCTGTCATGGGTCCCAGTTAAGGACTAAAACAAAACCTGCAAGAAATTCGGTAAACCCTGTTATGAGTCCTAATTAAGGACTGCAAACCAAAACCTGTAAGAAACCTAGTATACCCTGTTATGAGTCCCTATTAAGGACTATAAACAAAACCTGCAAGTAGTTCATGTGTCAGATAACAAGCATGCAAGTAGTCAAGTACGAAGGCACACAAGTCACACAAGAGAAGCCCTTAGAGTTTAGGCCAGCATGAGGTCTAGGTATTACCCTCTTTCAGTTTGTTGGGTTCATACCTGTCCTATCAAAGTAACCGGGTTCTTAGAGGATCCCAATATCATTGACTACCCTCAATCGGTCATAACTCCAGCATCGCAATCTTTTCTTGCGGCCAGAACCATCACGAGAGTTTAGCCTCAATGGGCGTAGCATACTGCTACTGTTCTAATGGCCAAGTTGTGTCATTTAGGGTTCTAAGGTCTGTTGGTGCTTAATGACTCCTTGGAAGACCCATATTCTCCCCGTTTCAACACGAGGGATATCGGTACAGACCAAGGTGCCACACCAACGTAGCCACTGCTTCACCTGTGTCGGTCTACGCCGGACAGGTCCCTCACAGCTTATGCTACCTAAACAGGGTATCCCCAGATCCGGGTTAGGATCTATGTATCTCCGATGCAACCCACAATAGTAAAGCAAGCAAATCAATACAAGTGAAAACATAGTTATGAACTAGCCCTAAGGTACACCTCACTTTATAGTTTGGTCCCCAGCAGAGTCGCCAGTTCTGTGATCGGTGGATCTGGAACTGACTGTCTAACGCTGGTTCGCGAAATGTCGCGGAAGCAAGAGTCGCCACCGTCTTTTATTTTCTCCAAATGGAAAGGACAAAAGCACAGAAAAATTCCTTATAGAGATTGCTCTCGGTTCGGGAGGTAGATTATAGAAAGGGAAGGTGTTAGCACCCTTTCTATCCATGGTTATCCATGGGCTCTTAGATACTTGCTCACTTGTGTTTTCAAAATGGTTTGTTTGCTTTTCAACTGTGGGTTTTAAAAAGTTTCTTTGAAAATTCCAGTTCGACTCTTGTATCTGTCCTCAAGAGTGTTTGAAAAATTGCTTTCGAAAGCTTTTTGAAAATGTGTTGGTGTGAAAAGTATTTTGAATTTGTTTTTGAAATTAGAGCAAGTATCAAGAGTCGTCTACCTACCCTAAGGAATTCGTCTGTGTAAATGTCCTTTAAAGTAGTGCCATCCCACCATTGAGAGGTAGGTAGCACCACCGTTGGAGGTATTCGGGTCAATTCGAAGGTTCGGGACATGGTGATCACCAGAGCAATGGGAAGACACCTTAGAAGCTACCCTCATGCCAGGTTCCCGGATCATGAGGACTTACTAAGACATCCTCTACTCGACGATCACCTTTCGAGAGGCAAGGCAACAGTGAGGCGTACCCTAGGGGTGGTGTGTGTGATTTGTGTGTCGTTTTCATTTGCATTTGTCTTGTCATGTTATTGGTTTTCTACGCTTGATTTTATTTAAGGCCATTCATTCTTGCATGCTTTGTTTAACAGTTAAAAGTTGCGAGGAAAAGTAAATTCTAAAGCTATTACAAATGGCGCGGGTCCACATCGCCAAAATTAACCAGGACCCGATTTGACGGAAAATAAAGAAATTAAAAGAAATAACAGTGCAAGAAGTAATTACAAGGCTTCGGGAGAGGTACATAATTATTTAAGCGAAATAGAATAAATATGCGAATAAATAAGAAATTAATAACGTGGGCGTTGGACCCTTTTGCAAAATATTAAAATTAATGAGGAATTAAAATTAAAGGAATGCTTGTTTTTGGTATTTTTATGTTTTTTAAGACTTAATAGAAAAAGAACTAATTAAAATTAACTAACCCTAATTCTAATTATTTTTAAGTTATTAAGAAAGATATTGAAGTTTTTAACCTAAATTAACCCTAAATTATTTTCATGCAAATTTAATTATAAAAAATAAACAAAATAAATAATGTTATTGTGAGAAAGAAAAAATTAAAAAAAGGAATAAAAACATTAAACCTAATTCTATATTTTTTTGGATTTTTTATTATGAAGGAAATTAAAATTAAATCTATTTTAAACTAATTCA
This sequence comes from Vicia faba, assembly GCA_948472305.1. Classification (NCBI taxonomy): domain Eukaryota; kingdom Viridiplantae; phylum Streptophyta; class Magnoliopsida; order Fabales; family Fabaceae; genus Vicia; species Vicia faba. The sequence continues at coordinate 1,044,851,437 of OX451736.1, forward strand.
ATTATATACAATTTATTTATGAAAATAATTAAAAGAAAATACTTATTATATTTTTGATCTTTTCTGATTTTTTTTTATGCATTTTTTATATTTTGTAGAAATAATTAATTAATTTAAAACAATAAAGAAAATAAAAACAATAATTGAAAATAAAACATAAAGAAAAAATATGGAAAATTGCAAACCAGGGGGGGTTCAGTCCCAAATTAGGAGGTATGGATCCAGTAATTTGGCCCACTTGAGCATGGCCTTGTAGACTTTTTTGAATCACATGTAGGGCGTTGACTGGGGCGTAGCGTGTTCTTTGAATCCATGCCTTTGATTTGATCTCCCAAGACACGTGGGCGATGATCTTTGAGCGTGCATGATGATCCTCAATGTAAGCGCTGCATATGAACTGTTATAGAAAAATAATATTGAAACATGTAAGACCTGGGGTTCGAACCCAGGTCATGGATATTGCAAACGTATGCATCTACCACTGAGGCGCTTTGTTCATTCGTAAATTAATATAGCAAATAAATATTATAAAATAAAATGATCAGTGGCCTTGGAAACGCGCGCGAGATTTAAACGGACCAACTGATTCCTGCCACGACATCATCTTTTTCTTCATGTTTATTTTTCCTGAAATACAAAAGCAATATGCAACGGTTTTCCACGCGTGGGTTTAGAGGGCTTTAAAGAAAATAGCGATTAGCTCTCCTTGGCACATAAATTCAGCGCGATGGGTGATTCTTCTTCGTCTAAGCTTGCTGGTTTGAATGGTGGTGGTTTGGAGTCTCAATTTTTTCGCGTTTCAAAAGCCCTAATCTGAAGCTTGCAAAACCCTAAAATTCAATCATGGCATAATCGTATATAGCGCACAAAAATACAATTGAATGCATTGGTTAGCTTCAAAACATCATAATGAACATGAATCCATGAATAAAAATTACAAAAGATGCTTAAATCATGATGCACGATTGTCAATTTTTCTCTGTACAGGGGAGGTTCTCGTTACCAATTCCTTGAGCTTTGGTGAATGTTTTTGATTGGAATGTGATCAGTAATCCTTGAGGAAGCTATTGGAATGAAAATTAGGTCTTTAATCGCCCTCCAACCTTGTTTTCAGAATTGAGTTTATGGAGAAAAATTTCAAGTTTTTAGAGAGCTCTCTTGCGCAGCTTTTTGTCTATTGTGATTAGGGTTATGATCAGGTATTTGTATGGAGTCTATTAGGTCACAAAAACTCAATCAAATCTCTCGTAATCATTGTTTTGGAAATTTGATTTTCTTAAGGATCTTTTCATATCTTTTCCATGTGTATTTGGTTCAAATCATATCCAATTGCTCCAATTCTTTCCACATTTAGCTAAGCACGAAATATTGAGTCCAAAACATGTATAAAAAGATTGGTTAGGTCAAGTTAGATATTTTTCATATATTTAAATGATTTAAATGAATTAATATAAATAATAATTCAAATAAATAAATAAAAATGAGAAAATACTTCCCTTTGGGCCAAGTGGTCGTGCATATGTCATGGATGATGAATCATGGAAGAAAAATGGGCCCATTAGCATTTTTAGGTCATTTGAAGTAATGTTGACTTTTCAAAATATCCAAAAAATTCCCAACTTCCACAAGGCATAACTTGCTCAATTTTTAAACTTTTCTCATGTTCTTGGACATTTTGGAAAGGTCTTTGAGTCCTCTAACCAATGCCTTTGGTCCCATGTCATTTTGATTTACCAATCTCAAGTTATGGCCTTTGACTTAAAGTCCCTTTTTGTTGACTTTTGAAAATGACCTATAATGTTGAAATTGATAACTTTTTGTGAGAGCATTTCTTGGACTTGAAGTATGAATATGAGTTGTAGGAAATGTCTTTCTCTTCAAAATGAGCCTTGGATGGAATTTTTCTGATAATCCATGTGAAAGTTATGCCCTGGTCAATTTCAGTTGACTTTTTCAACTGTCCAAATAAGGAAACTTTTGCATTTTGATGATTTCTGAGCCAAAATTTGAGAATCATGATCAAGCATTGATCAAATGATGTTTGTGGCTTCAAAATGATATGTTGACCGAAAATTTGAACTTTTGACTGTCAAATGACCATTTTGCCCCTACAGTTGACTGTAGTGCAATCTAGGGTTTTGACTGTGCAATTTTGAGCTGAATGCCTTGAAACTTGATATGAGGATACTTGACCATATTTGTAGGCATGTGAGACTTGATTGGGCCTTTGAAAACTTCATTTCCTTGATCAGAACACAAACCCTAGTTTTGACTGTATAGGAGACCTTTGCACTGTGCAACCCTTGGGGAATTTTGTGACTTGGCTTGGCAATTTCTTGGAGAATATGGGGGGGAAAATTTTGGGGTACAACAATCATTAATAAAAGCATTGGACGTTCTTGCATTTCAAAGTTTGCGCTCCTTGTTTTTCTTTATTATTGCAAAACAGCTATTTTACACACACACTCACATATACAGGTCCACATCCACTCTGGATCTCACTGGTAACGACTCTGCTACTGCCAGTTATGACTTCGAAAATCCGATCAACTTAGCCGAAGACGAAGGTGAAGATGATTGCGAAATGCCTGGTGAACTTGCAAGACTGTTACTTCAGGAAGAGAGGGTTATTCAACCACATGAAGAGCCGGTGGAAACAGTGAATCTGGGTACTGAGACAGACAAGAAGGAAGTTAAGATCAGTGCAAACCTGAGAGCTAGTGTGAAGCAACGGTTGATTCAGATGTTGCATGAATATGTTGAGATCTTTGCCTGGTCTTATAAAGATATGCCTGGTTTGGATACTGATATCGCGGTTCATCGCCTGCCTACCAAAGAAGACTGTCCTCTAGTAAAACAGAAGGTCCGCCGAATGCGCCCAGAGATGTCTGAGAAAATCAAGGCTGAGGTTATGAAACAGTTTGACGCTGTTTTTCTAGCAGTTACTTCCTACCCTCAGTGGGTGGCCAATGTGGTTCCTGTGCCGAAGAAGGATGGCAAGGTTCAAATGTGTGTTGACTATAGGGATCTGAACAGGGCAAGCCCCAAGGATGATTTGCCTCTACCTCTTATCAACGTTCTGGTTGACAACACTGCTCAGCACAAGGTATTCTCCTTTATGGATGGTTTCTCCGGTTATAATCAGATCAAGATGGCTCCCGAAGACATGGAGAAGACAACCTTCATTACTCATTGGGGTACCTTTTGCTACAAGGTCATGCCTTTTGGACTGAAGAATGTTGGGGCAACGTACCAGCGTGCCATGGTTGCTTTGTTTCATGACATGATCCATCATGAGATTGAAGTATACGTCGACGATATGATTGCAAGATCCCAAACTGAGGCAGAACACCTTGACCATATGCAGAAGCTGTTTGACAGGCTGAAGTTGTACAAGCTGAGGTTAAACCCGAACAAGTGCACCTTCGGGGTGAGATCTGGTAAGCTACTGGGTTTCATCGTAAGCGACAAGGGTATTCAAGTGGATCCTGCAAAGGTGAAGGCCATACAGGAGATGCCAGCTCCCAGAACAGAGAAAGAAGTCAGAGGCTTTCTGGGACGTCTGAATTACATTGCCTGATTCATCTCGCACCTAACTGCTACTTGTAAGCCAATCCTTAAGCTACTGAAGAAAGATCAAGTAGTACGTTGGAACGATGAATGCCAGGCCGCTTTTGAAAGAATCAAAGAGTATCTTCAAGAGCCACCTATTCTGATGCCACCAGTTGAAGGGAGACCTTTGATCTTATACTTGACAGTGCTCGATAACTCAATGGGGGTGTGTGCTGGGTCAGCATGACGAGTCTGGCCGAAAAGAGCATGCAATTTACTACCTTAGCAAAAAGTTTACCGACTGTGAGACCCGATACTCACTGCTCGAGAAAACTTGTTGCGCTTTGGCATGGGCTGCTCGCCGGCTGAGAAAGTATATGCTGACTCACACTACTCTGTTGATATCAAAGATGGATCCAATCAAGTATATCTTCGAAAAGCCTGCATTGTCCGGAAGAATAGCAAGATGGCAGATGATCTTGACTGAATATGACATCCAGTATACGACCCAAAAGGCAATTAAGGGAAGTGTGTTGGTAGACCATTTGGCATATCAGGAAGTGGATGATTACCAGTCTATGAACTTTGAATTTCCGGACGAGAATATCATGTTGGTAACTGATTATGAGACACCTGGACCGGATGAAGGACCTGAGGAAGGATCCCGATGGTCTATGTACTTTGATGGAGCTTCGAACTCTTTGGGTAATGGCATTGGCGCCGTGGTCATATCTCCTAAAGGCTCTCATACTCCGTTTACCGCCCGACTATGTTTCAACTGCACCAACAATATAGCGGAGTATGAAGCATGCATTATGGGTCTTCGAGCAACAATTGACCTAAGGATTAAGTGCTTGAGTGTTTTCGAAGATTCCTCTCTCGTGATCAGTCAGATCAAAGGCGAGTGGGATACGAAACACCCAAATCTTATTCCTTACAAGGAGTATGTATTGACATTACTTCCCCATTTCGAGGAGATAACCTTTGAACACTTCCCTAAAGAGGAGAATCAGTTGGCGGACGTGTTGGCTATGATGTCTTCTATATTCAAAGTCAATTGGGATAATGAGGCTCCCCGAATTATCATTAAAAAATTGGACGAACCTGCACATTGCTGTGACATTGATACTGAAGAGGTAGCAGATAAACCCTGGTTTCATGAGGTGAAAAGACACCTTAAGGCTCAGGAATACCCTGAGGGTGCATCTGTTAATGACAAGAAATTTTTGAGGAGGTTCGCGGCGAAGTTCTTCATCAGCAATGACATTCTTTACAAGCGTAACCATGATTCAACCTTACTGCGGTGTGTGGATAAGAATGAAGCAGAAAGGATCATGGCAAAGTTACATGAAGGTACTTTCGGAACCCATTCCAGTGGACACACCATGGCAAAGAAAATCCTTCGAGCAAGATATTATTGGTCTACAATGGAAGCTGACTGTTATCAGCATTCTCGGACATGTCACAAGTTCCAGGTTTATGATGATAAGGTGCACATACCTCCAGTTCCTCTGAACATCTTGACGGAACCTTGGCCTTTTGCAATGTGGGGGATTGATATGATCGGCGAGATCAGACCTACAGCATCCAACGGGCATCGTTTCATCTTGGTAGCTATTGATTACTTTACAAAGTGGGTTGAGGCAGCTTCCTTTGCTACCGTAATTAAGAACGTCGTGGCACGGTTTATTTGGCACAATCTGATCTGTCGATACGGTTAACCAGAGAGGATCATTATGGACAATGGTACCAATCTCAACAACAAGATGATCACTGAGATCTGCGAGCAATTCAAGATACAGCATCATAACTCTTCTCCTTACCAGACGAAGAGGAATGGGGCTATCGAAGCGGCCAATAAGAACATTAAGAAGATTGTGTAGAAGATGACAGTGACATACAAAGACTGGAACGAGATGTTACCATTTGCTCTTCACGGGTACCGTACCTCAGCGCGGACGTCAACAAAGGCAACACCTTATTCCTTGGTATATGGTATGGAGGCAATCTTGCCCATTGAAGTTTAGATACCCTCTCTCCGGATCATGAAGGATGCAGGTTTGAGCGAAGATGACTGGATTCAGACCCGACTTGATCAGCTGAACCTAATCGACAAAAAGAGACTTACTGCTATTTGTCATGGTCAGACGTACCAAAAACGGATGATCAAGGCATTTAACAAGAAAGTCAGACGACAAGAGTATCAAGTTGGGGATATGGTTATTAAGCGCATTATTCTACCTCAAGGTGATCCCAGGGGAAAATGGAACCCTACTTACGAAGAGCCATTTGTGGTCAAGAACATTTTCTCAAGAGGAGATATGATTCTAACCACCATGGACGGTGACGACCTTCCTCACCCCGTCAATGCAGACATAGTGAAAATATACTACGCATAATCAAAGACCCGCTAGGTTGAATGGCCTAGGCAAAAGTAAGGGTTTCCCGGCGAACCAAAAGGGTTCGGGCAAAAATAAGGGATGAAATTGAAAAAATCTGTACACTCGACAAGTCGAAAACCTGAAAAGGCGGCTTGTGCAAAAAAGGGTATCCCGGTGGACTGAAAACCCGAAAGGGCGATCCAGGCAAAAATTAGGGATCAAAGCGTAACACTATGTCTCATTGGATCACCTTGCATCCAGACTTCGGTATTGACTATCAAGCTCAGACGGCACTGATCAATCTGATCTACCTTCAACCAAGTAGCAAAGTGATGAGATGCTCGAGGATATAAAGGCAATAACAGAGTTGGAACCCAATGGGATTATTCACATAGCTGTTTTTTTTAGTTTTTCACAAATTGTGTAAATTCTATTGTTCGGCGGTGTTCTCTTACTAGGACGTCGGCCTCTTGTACAAAAACGCCTATTTACAGACCAAACTTCAAAATCAATACAAATTCATTCCAAAGAAATTTCAAACTATTTTTTCTTTTACCTGTTTTTTTTTGCAAAGAACGTCCAACGTTCACTTTTGATATATGCATCTGACATTAATTGCTGCTCATGAATATTTACATGCGAAATAAAAGATGTATTACTGATAGTAGCAGAAACAGGGGCAAATAAGAATTGTCCGAACTGTACAGTTGCTCTGTCCACCAGGTACCAAGGTATATTCAACTGAAGAATATGGCTAAGATACCTTCACTCCCCACAGAGTAAGACAGTAATGGTAGCTCTCTCAGCTGAGACTTGCAACTACGAACGAATCAATAGTACTCTCCCCAAGCAGAGTTTATCTACCATCAGCACTAAAAGAGTCTTAATATTCCCCAGTGGAGTGTAAGAATATTCCCCAGCAAATATGAGAGTATCCCCGACATTCGTAATATTCCTCGAAGGAGTATAAGAGTGTTCCCCGGCAGAATACAAGATACCTCTAGTGGAGTCAATTTTCCCAGCACGGTCTAAAAAAGCTTCCCCAATGGAGTTGAAGCATCATCCCCGGTAGACTCTGGAAGTTTATCCCCAGCGGAGTACAAAATAAATCTCCCCAGCCAAATTCAGAGGGTTATCCCCACAAGAGTCTAACAGGGTTATCCCCAGTAAGTTACAACTGAAAGATCATCCCCAGCGAAGTTCTTCCCTCTCACAAACAGGAATTCAATCCTCAACAGATTCAGTATCACCAGCAACGGTAATCCATCCCCAGCGGAGCTTATCATTAGAATCCTCAGCAGAACATCTCTTCCCCACAGAGTAATTCCCCTCGGAGTAATCTCTTCATCGGTTTATTCCCCAACGGAGTCATCTTCTACTGCAGGTTTATTCTCAATATCACCTTCGTTCACCATCCCCAGCGGAAACGAAGAATTCAAATCTATTCTCCTGCAACTATCCGGGATTTATTTTCTCCAGCTAAAACATTACATTTCCATACATTATGATACATGCATAAATGCACCATACAATACAATACAATCTCATTTATATTGAGAACATCATTGCTTGATCCATATCATGCATTGCATATGACTGACCTTTACCTTTCAGGAAAGATGCAGTTAAAGTTCTCAGCTATGTCAAAGGAGACAAAACCAGTTAAATCGATTCCTAAAGATTTTTCTGATGCGAACGCAGTCAAAGGAGACAAAACCAGTTAAATTGATTCCTAAAGATTTTTCTGATGCGAATGCAGTCAAAGGAGACAAAACCAGTTAAATCGATTCCTAAAGATTTTTCTGATGCTAACGCAGTCAAAGGAGACAAAACCAGTTAAATCGATTCCTAAAGATTTTTCTGATCCGAACGCAGTCAAAGGAGACAAAACCAGTTAAATTGATTCCTAAAGATTTTTCTGATGCGAACACAGTCAAAGGAGACAAAACCAGTTAAATCGATTCCTAAAGATTTTTCTGATGCAATTCAGTCAATGGAGACAAAACCAGTTAAATCGATTCCTAAATATTTTTTTGAGGCCAACCCAGTCAAAGGAGACAAGACCAGTTAAATCGATTCCTAAAGATTTTTCTGAGGCCAATTCAGTCAATGGAGACAAAACCAGTTAAATTGATTCCTAAAGATTTTTCTGATGCCAATTCAGTCAATGGAGACAAAACCAGTTAAATCGATTCCTAAAGATTTTTCTGATGCCAATTCAGTCAATGGAGACATGACCAGTCAAATCGATTCCTAAAGATTTTTCTGACGCTAATTCAGTCAATAGAGACAAAACCTCCTCTGGTCCAGTTAAATCGATTCCTAAAGATTTTTCTGATGCCAATCCAGTCAAAGAAGACAAAACCTCCTCTAGTTCCGTCAGATCGCCGACAAGATCTCCCTGATTCGTATTCCAGTTGAAGATCAGACCACCTACCAACGGTCTCCAAATGGCATCTATAAGCCCATTCCCGACATCACAATGCTGATACCACTTCATGCGAGTGCAAATTTCTGGGTACTCTAGTGTTCAATCATCTTCCACCTTCGGATCACGAAAGGCCCGAAAGCCAATCTATATCCTCAGGTTTAAGAAGATTGAACAGGGGCAGATGTTGTACCCCAAAATTTTCCCTCTAATATCTCTCAAAACATTTCAAGAAAAATCTCCAAGTGGTTCAAGATTGCTCAAGAGTTGGACAATCAAATCATCTCCTAAGACAGTCAACCCCAAATTAGGGTTTTGTGTTGCATCAAGGTCCTTGAATCCAAATGACCTCAAGTTCTCTCCAACGTCCTAATAGGTTCTCAAGTTCATCCATGTAAAAATTCAAGCCTTATAGAGGAAGTTTGGTCAGTCAATTGCTCAAGAGGCCCAAAAATCGACTGTGCTAGGGCAAAAGTCAACTGTGACCTACAAATAGTCAAACCTCAATATTTTTTGTCAACATTCTCATTTTGAAGGATAATTCATCATTTGATAAAGGGTTTATCATGATTCATCAAGGATTGCTCAAAATTCATCAAGATTCAAAAGTTGCTAAATTAGGGTTTTGTAGGAAAAGTCAACTCAACTTTGACCAAGAATAACTTTCTCATACTTTATGATAAATGACCCATACAAATCTCATTTTGAAGAGCATACAAGTTCCTACAATACATCTTCACACCCCAAGATCAAGAAATGCACTCACAAAAAGTTACAGATTTGGACATTATAGGTCATTTTTGAAAGTCAACAAAAACACCTTTTTTTCCAAAGCTTATAACTTGAGCATGGAATATCAAAATGAGATGAGACCAAAAGGGTTGGTTATAGTACATCTAAAGGTTTCTAAAAAGTCCAAGAACACTTCCAAAAGTTCAAAATTGAAGAAGTTATGCATTGTTGAAGTTGGGCATTTTTCCAAAATTGCCAAAAGTCAACTATCCCCAAAACATCAAATTTTGTCAAAAGGGCCCACTTTTTCCCACTTGATTTGATCTTGTCACACTACACACGTGTCCTATCTTAAATATTGTGTCATTCATTGATTTTTCTATTTTATTTAATTTTTATTGAATTAATTCATTTTTTATCAATTTAAATCCAAATAAAATCCAAATATTGACGAAATAGGATCTTTTTGATTGATACAGGTTTCAATTATCATCATGGACAAGATCAAACTCGTATCAAGCCATGTTATGAACAAAATATTAGATTTCAGACATTTTTGGAAGCTTTGTAATTGAAGATCATATCAAATCCAAAATCATCAATGCATAAGGATTAAGTCCACAAATGTTAACCTAATTCATTCCTTATTACTTATACAAGCTAGAGGCACGAAAATAAGGACGAAGAGGCTGCAAAAATTACAAAAGCAAAACTTGAAAAAGCTTGAATCTGAAATCCATCCTAGAGGCATTTTCAAGGCTAAAACTCCTCGCTATTCAATTGCCAGACGTCCACTGAGTGAGAAGGAATCAAAAGCAAGCCCTCTCCCTCCCTGAATCGCATTGTAAGTCTCCTTGAACACCTCCCTGTACATGAAAACGTAATCTCTCATTCTAGCATTTTTTTGACAAATTATTGGCATGGTTATGATCCTTGTGTGATTTCGAAACTTTCTGCAATATTTGATTTTGTTTTGGTAGCGTGTAACCCTGTAACCGAACCTAGGGTTTGGAAGTTTGTTTTTTGGGCATTTTCTCTACAGGTGAAATCAAGACCAATAATGGACATGGATACGTTCAGGAGAGAGAGACAAGCATGACTTTGTTTTTTGTTTGAGTTTTCATGGCCTAGGATAGATTTTAGGAACGAGCCATGAATTTAGCTGCGGATAAAATCTGCAGGTAAATAACCAGGGGGTCAGCGAAGAAGACGAAGACGTGGCTCGTCCTCATTCGTCCATTCATAATTCACGCGTTTTTTTATTTTAATTCTGGCATTTGTTTCGTTTTCCAATATATTAATTATCATCTATTCTATTAACAAATACATGCAGTAGTTGAGTTGGTAAAGGCGCTAGTGGAAAATCCAATGGGACCTGGGTTTGAATCCCAGGTCCCCCAAATACATTTGTTTTATGTTTCAACAGGTGATTCCATGCAATGTTCAAAGCGTAGCACACCATACACCTTCAGATCTCCAAATGCCAGATGGCCTTCAGGCCAAATCTGATGGTCAGGATTGTAGGTGCATCTATTGCCCAGTCAACGTGCCATGGATGATCATAAAAGTTAAAGCAGACTAGCATAATTGGGCTTGGAAATTGCTATTCTCACCATCAATCTGGGCCCAAACCCCCCATTGGGTTATTTCTATTCTTTTTTTATATATTTCATTTTTATTTATATGTTTTGTTTAATTATTATTATTTAAACTAACCAGTTAAATTTTTTCTCATAAAATCAAAAACACAAAAAATATATCTTATTTTATTAAAATTAAATTCAACTTTATTTTTGTAAATAAATACTAATTTAATTAACTTAGTTTTAATTAGGTATAATTTTTAACATCTTTTGCAAATAATTAAAATTAATGTAGAAAAATTAGGTTTTTATTAACTTTGACCAAATTTATTTTATTTCCTTAAATATAAAAAAATCCAAAAATATCTTTTTAATTAACTTATTTAATAACTAATTTAGATTTAATTCCATTTAATTCAAAAATAAACCAAAAAATGCTTTCTTTTCAAAAAGGGTCAAAACCCTAAAAATTCGCATTCGATTTAATTTCTCGCACACGTACCATTTTATTCAATATTGTAATTGCTTCCGGAATATAATAGCTTTTAAATAGGACTTTAATTATTTTATCGCTTTATTTTACTTTCCGCATTTTAACTTCTAGGGTTTGTTTTTGGCGATGTAAATACCCGACGCCTTGTAATAGTTTAGATTTAATTTCCGCAATTTAAATTCCGCAACTATACACTGTTAGATGTTTGATAATAGGGAATGCATGACAAGATCAAATGTATGATCTTAAAATCAACATAGCTCACCCATGACATGTATAAAGATAAACTTAACTGAAATAACACACTCGCACATGCGCACTCTTAGGGTACACCTCACTTGGTTGCCTTCGAACGTGGTCATTGAGTATAGGAAGTTTTAAAGGTCGCCTTCTTGTCCAAAGATCATAGTTGCCTCGAAATGGTTGCCTCGGAAAAACGATCTAAGACATTAGGGTTACTGCTAAGACATCCTAACATTGCTTTAGTGACCACACGTCCCTTAATCAAATTGACCCTTAAACTCCAACAACGATGCTATCTACTCATCAATAGTGGGATAGCATTATCTAAAGGACATTAGCACAAATTGATTCCTTTTTTGAGTAGGTAGATGGTTCTTAAGTACTTGCTCTCTCAAAACAAAACGAAACTTTTCGCACTTACACTTTCTTCAAAACAAAAACTTCTTTCAAACCTACAAACACAAAGAAAAGCAAATTTTGAAAACACTTTGAGCAAGTACCTAAGAGCCCGTGGATAACCACGGATAGAAAGGGTTCTAACACCTTCCCTTTCTATAATCTACCCCCGGACCCGAGAAACATCTCGAAAAAGGAATTTTTCTGTGCTTTTTTCCTTTCCTTATTGGATAAAATAAAAGTCGGTGGCGACTCTTGCTTACCGCGACATTTTGAAAAAACAAGCGCAAAACGCAAACCAGCATTCCAAAACAGTCAGTTCTCTTCCCACCGATCACACTATGCATACTATAAGAGATCCATTTTTCTTAATTACTAGTACTATATTTGCAATCCATTCGATATACCTTGTGGTCCGGATGAATTTGTAGTACAATAGTATTTCGACTTCTTCCTTTATCTTCGAGAGGATATCCGGTGCAAATCTTCTTGGTGTCTGTTTGATGGGTTTTTTGCCATCTTTTATGGGCAGCTTCAGTTCGACCAAGTCCCTGCTTAAACCCAACATTTCATCGTAGTCCCATGCAAAAAAATCTTTGTACTCTTTAAGCAACTGGATCACTTTTGCTTTCACTCCTGGACTAAGCTTCGAACTGACATACATGGGTCTTCTTACAGTCCCATCTCCCAGATCCACTTCTTTAAGAGGGTCCTACACTAGCATCTTTGCGTTCGACGCCACTGGATCCTTCTCCAATCCCAAAGGCCCATCATCATATATTGCGTCTAGCCTTTAGTCTTTTTCTTCGACGGGCTTCTCTTTGTCAAGGGGTTTTGGCTTGAAGTAAATCCCAGGTCCTTTTGCATGATTTGTTTCATCATTGGCCTTTATAGCCATAATCTTTACTTTGGCTTCTAAAGCCGTTTTTAGTCTGTTTTCAGCCAAATAGGCCGAAATCTTTTCAAAGAAGGAAGATTCAGACATGGTGTTGTACCCCAAAATCCCCCCCCCCCCATATTTCTCAAATACATGTCAAGTAAGGTCCTCAGATTGCTCAAAGAAGTCCAAGAATTGACCAGACAAACTCTCTCATAAGACATTCTACCTCAAATTAGGGTTTCATTTTGCATCAAGATGCTTGAGTCCAAAGGATCCCAAATGCTCACCATTGTCCTAATATGTTCTCAAGATCATCCATGTCAATTTCCAAGCCTTGCAGAGGAAGTTTACTCAGTCAATTGCTCAAATACTTGGAAATCGATTGTGCTAGGTCAAAAGTCAACTGTGGCCCATATACAGTCAAACTTAAATATTTTTGGTCAACATCCTCATTTTGAAGTATCATTCATCATTTGATCAAGGGTTGATCATGATTCATCAAGGATTGCCCATAATTCATCAAAACCCAAAAGTTGCTAAATTAGGGTTTTACATGAAAAGTCAACTCAACTTTGACAAAGCATAACTTTCTCATACTTTATCAAAAATGACCCATCCAAAGCTCATGCTTAAGAGGATGAAATTTCCTACAATTCATATTCAACTCCCAAGTTCAAAATATGCACTCACATGAAGATATGAATTTGGACATTATAAGTCATTTTGAAAAGTCAACAAAAACACATTTTGGGTCAAGGCTTCATACATGAACATGGAAGACTAAATTGAGATTAGACCAAAAGGGTTTCTTATAGGACATCCTAAGCTTTCTAAAAAGTCCAAGAACACCTCTCTAGGGTCAAAATTGAGAGAGTTATGCATTGACCAAGTTGACCTTTTTTGCAAAATTGCCAAAAGTCAAATATGCTCAAATTTGCATCTTTTGCTAAATGGGCCCAACTTTTTATGCTTGCATCTCATTTCTAACATAGTCCACGACCTATGGGACCCTCCATGCTTTATTTATTCATTTATTTAATTTACTTTGATTTTTATTCATTTAAAATTCAAATAAAATCAAATAAATCCTAATAAATCATATATTGTATTTTAGGGATGATTTTTGCATTGAAAAAAGATCTCATATGCTGTCAATTGAAGATCAACTCCTGCAAAGTCAATTTGGTTGGAAAAAGATTGGATTTGAGCAAAATTGGAAAGGAATCATATGCATTGAAAGATCAAATCAAATCTCCATGATGAGCAAGATTGAGGTCGTTTTTTGTTGACCTAATAGTTTGTATTACATATACAGAAGAAGACCAAGGCATGAGGAGGTTAGAAGCAATCGTGAAAAGGTGAAATAAAACTCAAAATTTTTCAAGAAAAGTGGTAATCCAATTTCCATATTAGAGACTGGATCGTGCCCTTCTCACATTGCCAAGAGGTTGCTGGACGTTCTAGGAGCATATTCCAATCAAATTCAAGCCTTTTCACGCCTAGAATTGTAAGTTACAGGTATCACAATTGGCTTCCAAACTCGTTTTCGTTTTCATCAATTTATACGCCATTTGCACATTTTGCCTGCATATTCTTGTTCCTTAACATGTTTGCAAGCTAATCATCATATTCAATTGTGTTTTTGGTGATCGTATGACAAACTGCCATGGCTAGGGTTTCGTGTTGAGTTTTAGGGCTTTGCAGGATAAGTGAAATTAGATGTTGATTTTGGTACCATGAGACTCGTGAGGATGAGACAAGTTGATTGGTACCAGCCATGTTCATTTATATTGCTTGTGTAGAGTTTTTGAAAAACGCAGGCTTGTAGTTACAACAGGTCAACCATAGGTAAAGGTGTTATTACCTAAAACGACGGTTGGAAGGAAGACGACAATGCGCGGCGCTCCCTGATTTGCCTGTTTGAATTTTGCACGTTGGTTGACCCCACATGCTTGTTTTTGCATATTATATTCTATGTTTATATAACTTACAAGTTAACACCATGGCTCAGATGGCTGGGGCGAAGGCCTTTGATGCACACGTCTTGGGTTCGATCCCAGGCGTGTGCATTTTGTTATTTTCTTGATTATTCCAGGCAGATCTCATGCATTGCAGTAGCGCACGTCTACCAAATGCCATTGTGCTCCACCATCAGATCTATCAACCATGTGGATCCAACGTCACGTAGCGAAGAGCCTACCATACGCCCCAGGTCAACGCATGCATTGGATCAGGGAAAGTCAAAACAAGCCTCCATCCTTGGGCCCAAAAGTTCATATTCCAACCCTCCCAATTGCTAAAGCACCACCAGGCCCATCTCATCCTTCTTTATTTATTTATTTTTAATTCTTTTAATACTTTCCTTAATTATTTTTAATTCACTAATTAATCTTTTTTTCATAAAATCATAAAATCAATAATTCACAAAAAAATTAGGATTAGACTTTTTTTTTTATCAAAATTAATTTTATCAATTTAATTTAATTTATTCTAATTTAGGGAAATTGTAATTTGTTTTTTTCATATATAGAATCAAAATAGAAATTAGGGTAAACTTTTGATTTAAATTTTATTTTGCTCTTTGTCTCAAATAAATAAAAATACAAAATAGGTTGTAGATTAAATTAATTCATTTTTTTCTTAAAATTAAAATTAAATAGAAGTAGGCTTTTCTTTCTTTTGAGTTAAAAACTTCTTTATTTTCTTAAAAATAACAAAACAAAACAAAAACATTTTTTTAACTAATCGCAATTAGGTTTAGGTAAGGGTCAAAATCGTAATTGTCTCGTTTTTGATTTATCGCGCGCATACTATTATTTTTACGATATTGTTGTAACTGTTCATGGTTTGTAATAGTTTAATCTAGGGCTTTTATTTATCGCTTTTTCCTGGTTTTTTGGCTATGTAATTAATTCCCCTCCCTGAAGCCTTGTAATAGCGTAGATTTACTTTCTCGCATTTTAATTCTTGCAAATACTTGACTATTTAGATGTATGCTAATAGAATTGTATGACAAGAATGCATGACAAATTAATCCAGTTAGAAAACCCTAATGTGCAAAGACTAAATAATTGAAAACAGATCACTCGCACATATCACTTTTAGGGTATACTCTCACTTCAATTTCCTACGGTAAATGATCGTTAGGTATATGGTGTCTTAGTGGTTGCCCTCCCGTCTAACAAAGATCAAATGCCCCATTCGAATGTTGCCTCGGAAATGTTGCCTCGAATATGATCTTAAGACTTTAGGGTTATTACTAAGACGTCATAGCATTGCTTTAGTGATCGTACGTCCCTTTCAAATTGACCTTTTCAACTCCAACGACCAGGGTTACCTACTTACTAATAGTATGATAACACGGTCTAAAGGAAACAAGAATAGAAACGATCTTTTTCGAGTAGGTAGATGCTAGTAGGTACTTGCTCAAAACAAAACTCTTCACACTTACAATTTTTAAACAAACTTTCAAAACAGCTTCGTCACACCTTTGAGGACTGATACAAGGGTTATCACGAAGTCAGACTCTTTAAAACAAAGTACATACACAAGCAATTTTAAAAAGATGAGAAAGTACCTAAGAGCCCATGGAAAACCATGGATAGAAAGAGTGCTAACACCTCCCCTTTCTATAATCTACCCCCCGTACTCAGAATATCTCGAAAAAGGATTTTTTCTGTACTTTTTTCCTTTCTGGTTGGATGAAATAAAAGTAGGTGGCGACTCTTGCTTACCGCGACATTTTGCAAACACAAAATGCAAAACACAAACCAACATTTTAAAATAGTCGGTTCTGCCACCGTATCACACATGGTCACTGTCTTCATCATCCCAGCCTGTTGGCTGTATCCATGGAAGTCCAGGTACATAATCTTCCTACCCCAAAGTCTCTCTATCCCAACAAAATCCATGCCTTGGATGCAGGGTCAGAAAGTACATAACATTATTGTTTGGCATATATGCGCCATCTGCAGCACTGTAAGGCCCTATGTTGGCCAAGTTTCGATCAAAATTCCTTCGATCAACCTGGTTAACCTCTGCCATATAATAGCTTTGGTCTGCTTCAGTATTTTCCACAATTCCATCTTCTCTCCAAATTGCCACACGCTGGTGCATTAAGGAGGGAACTGCACTTATCCCATGAATCCATTCACGGCCCAAGAGTAAATTGTAGTTTGTCTTGGCCCCTATAACCATGAACATCGTTGGTCTGGTTATGGTTACTACAGTGAGATCAACTTAAACTACGCCAAGTGTATGGCCAATTTTTTCTTTATAATTAGACAATACCATATTATGAGGTTTTATATCAATGTCATACATACTTATCCTCTTCAGCAAGAATTGAGGCATGAGGTTGACAGCAACACCCCCATCTATCATTACTTTGTTGATCCCTACTTGTTCTACTTTTCCCCTGATAAAGAGAGGCTCCAAATGGTTCTTCATATCTTGGTCTGGTTTTTCAAAGAACGCGTTCTGTTCTTCGACTGCTCCACTATTCATAACATAATAGCACACAGGTTTGTGATTTTCCATCTCTAATTCATCCGCTTCTTCAGAATCTTCTACCACCGTTACTTGATCATATTCATGTGGTAGTACAAAAACCACATTGCAGGCGATATTCAGAGAGGACTCCCCATCTGAGTTGAAGTTGTCAGTAAGCATGTCCTCATCGTTGGTTGGCTCTTAGTCAGTTGGTTCCTATGGAGCCCTTTCGATGGATACCTCAGTCTTTCTGGGGGAAAAAAGCCTCCTTTGTACTGGTGGCTTCTCTTCGACAAGTGCAGCAGACGGAGTTTGATTCATACTGGATTCCCCTACTTCGTTGCTGATGAGTTCCCTTTGAGCCTTCTTGGTCCTTTGGTACCTTCGCCACTGGGTCCTTGTCATTGGGTTTTTTCCTTTGTAGTTCTCAGATACATAGGTTTGTTTCTTTATTGACTGGAACTGTCTTCCATATGCCCATGCGGATCTTCCACCTTATTCGAAATTCTTCCATTTCCATTTGCTTTTTCCTTTCCCCTTGATTTGACTAGACTCCAACCATTTGTCTATTGGGATGTTGGACGGTGGCTTGAAGGTGACTTGTCAATTCACTCTAGGGTGTGGTCTATCTTCCCTTTTTGGAATTCCTTTCGCATTGGTTACATACTTGCCTCTGCTACTCCTTTGATTGTTCCAATACTGTGTAGACGGAATTCTTTCGAATGCTTCTGCTGCTTTCCTGTCATAAACAGCACTATGCCATGGGCACATTAAAACTTCTAATCCTGTCTTATGACACCTAACCAAAAATCCCATCAAGCTTTCTCCCATTTTTGGGTATGGCAGCAATTCTTTGGCATTCCTCTAATTGTTTCCATCCCTCTCTTGGTACACTTTCTGGTATGTCGTTGCAACGCTTCGATCATTCTTTGCGCTGCACCTTGGACACGCTAGTCCTTCAGGATTCTTCGAATGGCAATGAAAAAGATATTCCACCAGGCTTACTTTCTGGTGCCCAGTTCGCATCTTGTCATCCTCTATCTTTAAACGTCTTTAAATCTCTGCCATCTCTGAGGATAGCTGGTTCAGATTCACCATGTTTACTTCGAACTTGGGACCTTCATCATTCTCAAGCTCTTCGAATCTGACTCTAAGACCCTCGGTAGTCTTAGATTTGACATCAACTTTGGCCTTTCCCCCAGTTTTGTTACTTTGAACTTGGGACCTTCGGCAATCTCCAGCTCTTCAAATTTGAATCTAAGACCCTCAGTAGTCTTAGGTTCGCCAACAGTTTTGGTATTGCCATCAGTAGCATTCCATTCGAACTGGCCCATGAGACCCTCAACAGTCTCTAGCCCATGAGCATCTTCAGATACTTTGTCGAGTTGACCTTCTTCGATTCCAACAGCGTTCACCATGTTGATATCTACAGGCTCTGCAAAATTTGTCTCAGCAACCTGAAGAGGATCTGCGTCGACCTTTAGCTTGGGCTTCTCTCTAAACTTCAACCTTCCTTCCTTGATTATACTCTGTATCAAATCCCTAAAAAGATAGCATTGTGAGGTTTTATGGCCTAAAAAATTATGATATTTATAAAAACCCTTTTCTTTCGTTGTTCTAACAGAGGAATTTTAGCGCCAGGGGGCACTATCATCTGGCCATCTTTTAATAATAAGTCAAATATTTCATCACACTTGGTGATGTCGAAGGTATAGGCTTTCTTTGGGAATTTGTCATTCCTTTATGGTTCGACGGGATTCTTCCTGTTCACAGGTGTTAGCCCTTTGCAAGGATAAGGTAGTCCTTGCTTTAATTCCACAAGATCTATCTCGTGCTCTCCGACCTCTGAAGAGTCATCTTCGACATCTCTTTCATCTGAGCATGCTTCGACATAAGCCACTATTTCTTTCTTGTGGCTTTTGTTAGCCCTTGCTTTTTCAATCTTCAAACACTCCACTTGTCAAACCCTGTTATCCAGTTGTGCCATGTCTCTTAGATACTGGGGATCTAACTTCTTTCTGATAGAGAAGTCCAATCCTCTTGTTGCCATTTCGACCAACTCGTGTTCAGGCACTTGTGTGAAACACCTTGCCTTTAACAGATGGAACCTGTTAAGATAATCATCTATAGGCTCGC
This sequence comes from Vicia faba, assembly GCA_948472305.1. Taxonomy (NCBI): domain Eukaryota; kingdom Viridiplantae; phylum Streptophyta; class Magnoliopsida; order Fabales; family Fabaceae; genus Vicia; species Vicia faba. The sequence goes on from OX451736.1 coordinate 1,044,870,752, forward strand.
TGAATTTGCGCTTAACATTTGCCAATTCGCTTAGGTTGCTTTTGGATTGACCTACATAAAATTGTTCAAGAAATAATCTCTCCAAATGAGTCCAATCATGGATGGAATTTGCTGCAAGAGTTGTAAACCAAGTAAAACCGTTTTTGGTTAGTGAACTAGGGAAATATTTAATCCTTAAATTTTCATTGTTTGCTATATCCCCTGCTTCTATAAGATATCTAGCCATATGTTCTATGGTTGACTCACTGATGTCACCAGAGAACTTTGTGAATTTTGGCACTTTCCATCCCCTAGGTAACTCAGTTTAATGAATGTACTTAGACAAAGGGGATATATAGTTTAGCCTTCGCATGCCAATATTTACTCCATTTTGTTCCATTATTATTTCGACTATGGCTGCTAGGTTATTGTTTCCTACCATATCATCCTGTCAACACCCTTGGAGAATTTTTTCAGCGTCTTGGTTCCGGTTCACCATGACCACCCTTCTTCGTGGTTCCTCCCTGGGAATAGCCTGTTGAAATCTATGTGGTTCTTCCCTTTGAATTGGTTGCTGAATTTCAACTTCTGGGTGTATCACTGGTTGGGCCTGGTCAATGGTTGGTTCTTCTTGAAATAGTATGCCTTGATTCTCCCTTGTCTATATGGGTTATGGTTGTCGAGTTGATTCTCTGGGTGCACCAAAAAAAATCTGCAAGGCGCCCAATTTGCGCTGCCATTTGTTGGTTTGCTTGGGCATTCTGCAAATTCGTCTGTGTGGTGATTTAGATTAGAGGGTTAAAGATTGTACTCATTTGCTGGGTGAGTATTCCCACCATTTCGTGGTTACTATCATCAATCTGTTGTCTTAAAACTGCTTGTATTTGTGGTAATAGGAGGCAATTGGGCAACATATCCTGGCTGCGAATTGTTTCGTGCCATATGGTTTACCCCTGAACCTGATCCTTGTAATGGTGACAAGGCAGATGTTAAAGGATGTGTGTATGTCGGATTGTTATTTTGAAGTCCTGTCATGAATGTAGTTGGCATGTCATATATTGGATCTGATGTTGGGATTGTGAATCCTGGTACATAAGTTCTAGAGACACTGCCTACTAAAGGTTTGGGGGAAACTGGCGGATTTTGGCTAGCCAGAGACATTACAAAAGGTTCATTTTGTGCGTTTGACAATATGTTTGAAGCACTTGTATTTGGGGGTATGACTGTAGCGTTCGTAGTCGAATGAATAATCGTAGTCCCTTGACTTGTCACCATGGCTTCGGTTGTATTCGAAGCATTTGTATTCCCTCCCGTGGGGGGAGGAACTTGTTGTGCACTGCTAACGGGTGGGTTATTCATTCTCCTATTGTTCTATTTTATTTTTCTTCTAGGATCTGTGGTATTGGTTATTTTTCCACTTCTTAATTTCATGCAACGAAACAAGTTAGATAAAAACTGAAAACTAGACACAGGTTTCCACTGGGCGTGCCAATTTGTTTATCCTGTAATTTGGTAAACAACGGTTGATCTTCTAAATCTCTAAAAAGATTCAGTTACTTGCGAGATCGATTAGATTGATCTCAGGACTATTGTGTTCTAGTTTTTAGGGAAAAAGTTTTGATGATAACTTCTTTAAACAAAGAGAATCACTTTGATATCAAAATAAAGTGTCCTTATAAAAGCAATAAAATAGAAAACTACTCTAGACTGTAAATCGTATAGAATATAAATGACATGAAGAAATTTTATTAAATGTAAATAACTTTCGAATGTAAATATGGTGCATCATACGTACATGTCTCACTAACTCGTTTCTCTAACACTGGTACTTTGAGTATTTGAATATATTGTACAAAGATGTGAACACCCTGAATCCTAACATCTAAGACTCCTATTTATACTAATTCGATCCTAACAGTCTTTCTATGAGATTACGCCACGTTTGACACCTTTTACATGCATACATTCTGGCGCTTCCACGCGTCTTCCTGGTGAAACGCATTAGTTTAAAATTTAAACTTCCCGCTCGAAGCTTTTGAATTCAACTTTGAATTCAACCAACGTGACTGTCGAAGTATTCATATATCTTGAAATATTCCTTTCACTTTAAGTTGCCCTTCGACATGTCGAATCATAAAAATGAGCTTTGTAAAATAACCTTATAATCAAATTTCATGTTATTTTTAAAACATGATCTTCTCAAATCAACTTTCATATTTTTATCAAATGTCGAAATCTTCAGTTAACACCTAGTGAAAATAATCAATTAGGTTATTAGGTCTAATCGATTATTCAGTTGGAAAAAGTCTTTAAATCAATCACATATTCCCCTAATCATTTAGTTATACCTTAAAAACATTTCAGGTGGTTTAAATAAAATAAGATAAGCTTATCAAAGCTTTTTATTGTGTGCATAATTTTTTCATAGTATTCTCCAAAGATACCCTTATGTCTAGACACTAGTTACTCAAACAAACACAACCATACGAACTTTCACACATTTTCTCATTCACAATTTTAAAGCTTTAAGTTTGGACATCATTATCTTTTATTTTAGAATCATACAAAAGACTTGAATATTCATAACGAGGCTTGAGATATCTTCATGTTGATTATCGTCATCTGAGAGTTGAAAGGTTAAACCATCAGCGAATCTTGAAACAAAAGTCTTTACATGAATGTCGTTCGACCATTTTGTTGATTTTAAAAAGATGTCTTGATCTTTAAGAATATTTAAAAGGATAATTTGATTCAAGAGGGTAGTTTAATCAACCATCTTAAGTATATTCGACTGCTTGATCTATCATTAACAAATCATGACTTCACTATATATCGTTTAATATTAAGCATTGTCATCATCAAAATCAAACATCTACTTAATTGACTTACAACTTTGCTGTCAACAAACTTCATCACATTGAATCACATTGACAATACATGCAAGCACATAATTTATATCTTATAAAAGATATAAAAAGTAGACATATAAAGGATCACTAGCGAGCTTCTTTTAGTTAGTTATATTTCTTGACCAGTAAGATTCTTTAGGTTTTTACTATCTTCACACATATCTCTATAAACCTTTTCACTTTTTGATTTGATTTACATTTTTTAATTTGCTTGATGGTATTTATGATTTTGTCTTAATTTCGTTTGTCAGCATCAAAACCAAATGGATAAGTACAACACATAGAACCACCAAATCCAAACAAGACATTTCTCACAAATTTTGGGGAAATTCAATCGAGGATGACGAAAGTGGCTATACTGTTGTGGTATTCTAACAGTCTAAAAAGTATAAGAAGAAGAATTACACAAAAGATTGTCATATAATTCGCTATAAAGGGGGCACTTATTCTAAATATCAACAAAGTGTCTATATTGGAATGTTAGATGCATTTACAACCTAGAAATTAGGCTGGCTATCAAAAGTCTTTACATGAAATATAAACATGATTTTGTTTATATATCCGAGCCTTAGGTGTGCCATGGTAATTTCCAGAATTATTGTTGGATAAATTTGGGATTTAAGTTTTTTTTTCTCTATATTTGAGGAGTTCTAATATTACTAATTTTTGGGATTTGTATTTTGATAATCTAAACCCTTCAATTCCCAGTGTCTTTAATTAGCAAGATTTAGATTCCTTCTCTTTTTTTTTAGAACAATTGACTCTAAAGAGAATTGAACTGTGGTATTTAATTCGCGATTAAATTAAAATTCAATTACCTTAAAACAATCGTTTGTGTCAGTATAGTTGAAAACAAAAATAATAGTAGAAAAAGTAAAGTAAAAAAGAGAGATTAGAGAGAATGCACTAAAATTTATAGAAGTTTAGTAGTCCTTTTGGCCTGCTCATTTCATTAAGAAATTTCTCCTTAAGAATTTCACTAAAATAATATCTTTGAACTTTTAACAGGCTATGTCCAATAACCTTCTTGCAAGTTACTAAGCGATTTTAATAAGCAGATCCCTCAAACAAAAAAATGGAGCTTTTAAAAGGCAAAATTCACGAACTAAGAACGAGATTTTAACCCGATGATCTCAGAAATCAAACATAGGTTTTATCAAGATAACCTCGGCAATCAAATAAGAAAAATATTTTAATAGAATCACACTCTTGATAAAATAGTTAGATATCAATACAACTAAAATCTCACAAATATATTTCATTCACAAAGGCAGACAATTTTCATTGAAAGAAACAAAAACAGAGAGATAAAGGTTTAAAAGAGAGAAGGATGCTTAGAATCTGAAATACAATGTATGAAATAGTGAGGAGGCTCCCTCCTTATATAAAAGAAAACATATCTCAAAAAGGAAAATTATTTGTGGACTTTTTAATTTGCAGAGTTACTAATTGATTTCAAGCCATAATAATTGATTATGAGTAGTTACAAATGAGATAATCAACTAACCCTAATTCGTAATTAATTACTCTGTGTAATTTTCACTCATAAGAGATAATTTGAACTAGTAACCAACTAGCTACCAACATAAAATATTTTTTTTTGGTGATTTTATCAAAATGAGAGGGTCCTTAAAAATATTTTGTGAGTGTGTCATAGTTTTCTCAGTAACTTACGAGTTAATATAACAATTTTACAATACTTTGGTCACTCAAACACTTCACTAAACGCACAATTAACCAGGTGAGCTTTCACACTTTCCATCTTTTACAAAGTTGAGGCTCCAAGTTCCTTACTATATTATCTTTGACTTTGACACTTCACTGGAAACTTGAATCTTCTTCCAGATAAGACTTGAGATAACTTTAGGATAAGTTTCATCAGCAGAGATAACTGGAAAAATATCACAAGAGATTAACACGATCAAGCAATATGATTCCATTTGACATCAGAGTCATCGTAAAAACCACTATAATAAACATATAATCAAAATATTAATTACACTCAACTGTACCTACAAGTACACAAATCCATATTTCTTTGGATAATAAGACTTATTACATGGCGACCATGTATGCTAGTAGTACTACTCATACTCATGTGGGTAAAAGAAACTCTTAGGACGTGATTAGTTTTCTACGATGAAAAATATTTTGGCCCTTTGTGTTTTATGGGAGATTTCAATGCCATTTTAGAAGTCCATTTTGATTCGGGCAAGGGATCGACTCATTGTATCGAAAGTCTTTCTGACATAGTTGTGGTTAAGAGGCGTGTTCTGTTAAAGTGTCCATACAAATATATGTGGATAAAATAACACTTTATAAGTAAGAAGACCCATAAAATTAAAGGCCGTTCTATGTTCATTCTCTCTAAAAAGTTATAATCTCTTATATCAATTCAAAAAATTGGAACATAGACATTTTTGGTGATGTTAATAATAATGTGGCCAAGGCTATGTATGTATAATCTCTAACAAATATTCAATCTCAAATAACAACCTGGGAAACTCTAATAATCTCAACATTGAGGAGAGTAATGCACAAACATATCTAGACAAAGTTCTGAATTTTCAACATCATGTTTGAAAGGATAAAGCTAAATTTAAGTGGATCACATATGGGGAACACCATTAATTTACATAGACTTGTCAAGAATAAAAAAGCTTACCAAGGTATCAATAATATATTCACAAAGATCAGACTCTTGATAATTCATAGGATATAAATTAGTTATTCCTTTCATATTACAAAAATCTCTTTGTAATTGACTCAAACAACAATATCAATAACAATTTTATCATAGAAAACACTATTTTCTTGATAACAGATGTTGGAATACCATGCTCGCCAACACGCCTACTTTGGATGAAGTTAAAAACACAAATTTCATGTTGAAAATGTCATGAAAATCTTAAACACCACCAGTCATTAATGAAGAAGTTATTATAAAAAATAAAACCGATGCTTTAGAGAAAAGCATGCAGAGTGCTACGCTGTTTTGCTTTACTTACTATAAATTAAGGCAAATGCATAAACAATAAATATTTCAATATTAAGAGTCTCTTCATTGTGTATTTTATCTTTCATAAATAAAGTCTGCAGTTTCTATATCAACTTGTATTATTATTATTTCATATTTTATACCGCTTTCTACGAATCTGACCATGGGAAAATTTTGCGTAGTTTCCTAACAACTGGTATCAGAGCCGATTGATTCTTTCTGTTTCATAAGCGATCCAGAGGAGTCATACTTGAGTCGGAGCGATGGCAAAAGACGAAGGAAAGGTGAAAATTGAGAAGTTCGACAGTGCGGACTTCAGCTTTTGGAAGATACAAATAGAAGATTATTTGTATCTGTGATACGGTGGGAGAACTGACTTGGGTTTTTGCGTTTGTTTTCGCACTTGTTCGATTTAGCAAGAGTCGTCACCGACTTTTTATTTATCCTAAGGAAAGGTCAAAAAGCACAGGAAAGACCTTTGAGATGTTTTCGTGGGTTCGGGGGGTAGATTATTAAAAGGGAAGGTGTTAGCACCCTTTTCATCCATGGTTATCCATGGGCTCTTAGTTACTTGTTTTAGATCACTTGCCTTTGCTTTTCAATTGTGTGAAATGGTGCTTTGTGTGTGTGGTTTTGAAAATGTTTTGAAAAATATGCCTTGTCTAGGCAACCATTGTAACAATTCTTTACTCGAATGTTTTACAAAGGTGTTTGTCTTTTTGAAAAGATGTTTCAATGTTTTTTGAAAGTTGTTTTGAAATTGTGTGGAGATGTGTGTTTGAAAATGGCAAGTGTGTTTTGCAAGTTTGATCAAGTAACTAAGAGTTGTCTACCCTATTGTACTCAAAGATCTTTCTCATGTTTTAACCATTTTAACAGTGTTGTTTCACCATTGTATTTGGTGAACAACCTTATATTAGGATGTTAACGGGACGGGCGCGGGTCATCGTATACAATCATTGAAGGCAACTTGTGAGACGCTCTAGCAATTTTTGTAAGGGACGAGATCGTTTTATCGAAGGCAACATCGAGGGTCATCGAGGGACTACGATCTTTGTTTATCGAAGGGACGTTTGCTAGAGTGTCTCATACTCGAGGGACATGATTTCATTTTTCCGAGGCAACAGGCGAGGTTACCCTAGAGGTGCAAGTGTGAATGGTGTATTGATTTTCATGCATTTGTCTTGTATTAGGTTATCTAGCGGTTGATTTTGAATCTTCGCATACAAACCCTAATTACTATACAGTATATAGAAAGCGATAAATTGCGGGAATTTAAAGTCTAAGCTATTACAAATAAGTATCCGAGGATGGGGGTACAAATGTTTACAAATGGGGATGAGTCTTATCAGGGTAGTAGTGTGCAAATATTATTTACAACCAAATCGAATTGTAGCATTCTTGTTGTACCCCAAAATTTGCCCTCCCATATTCTTCAAGAAATTGCCAAGTCAAGCTTCAAAACCTCCCCAAGGGTTGCACAGTCAAAGGCCTCCTAAGCAGTCAAAATTAGGGTTTTTGTTCTGATCAAGAAAATGAAGTTTCCAAGGGCCCAATCAAGTCCCACATGCCTACAAATATGGTCAAGCATCCTCATATCAAGTTTCAAGACTTTCAGCACAAAATTGCACAGTCAAAACCCTAATTGCACTACAGTCAACTGTAGGGGCAAAATGGTCATTTGACAGTCAAAAGTTCAAATTTTTGGTCAACATCTTATTTTGAAGCCACAAACATCATTTGATCAATTCTTGATCATGATTCTCAAAAGCTTGGCTCAAAAATCATCAAGATGCAAAAGTTTCTATTTTTGGACAGCTGAAAAGTCAACTGAAATTGACCAGGGCATAACTTTCACATGGATTATCAGAAAAATTCCATCCAAAGCTCATTTTGAAGAGAAAGACATTTCCTACAACTCATCTTCATACTTCAAGTTCAAGAAATGCTCTCACAAAAAGTTATCAATTTCAACATTATAGGTCATTTTCAAAAGTCAACAAAAAGGGACTTTAAGTCAAAGGCCATAACTTGAGATTGGTAAATCAAAATTACATGGGACCAAGGACATTGTTTAGAGGACTTCAAGACCTTTCTAAAATGTCCAAGAACATGATCAAAGCTTAAAAATTGAGCAAGATATGCATTGAAGAAGTTGGGAAATTTTTGTGAAATGGCCAAAATCATTTATCCTTGAAATTTCATTTTTGACAAAAGGGGCCCACTTTTTCCACTTGAATTAACTTGGCCATGCTTCCCACGTGTCCCACCTTTTATTTCATATTTTTTAATTAATTTTTTCATTTTTTATTGATTTTTGGATTTAATTAAGTTTAAATCTTTTAAAATCAAGAAAAAATCAAAAAGTTTGATTGAATGAAATATTTGGCCTTAACTAGCCTTGAACTACCATTAAGTCTAGACCATTTTCGTGCTAAGGCTCAAATAAGGCAAGAATTCAAAATAAGGCAAAAATGGAAGGTGTGATAATGGAGGTTTATGTTAAAATCCTAAACATCAATGCAAGGCATTATTGGCCATAACTCTCATCCAAACACATTGCCTAGGGTATATACAGTTGATACAGAACAAAATAGACACAGAAGCTGCGCCCTACTGCTAAAAGAAAACTCACATTTTTTGCAAAAAATCTCAAATCTGAAAACCAAGTTAGAGGTGGTTTCAAGCCACGATTCTCATCTCATTAGCTTCCTCAAGCATCACTGAACGTTTTACAATCACAAACTCTCATCAAAACGCCCAGAATTGGTATAATGAAGTCAAACTGTTGCAAATAAAATTCATGATCGTGCATACTAATTCATGCGTTTTTTTTACAAGTTTTAATATATGATTTACATTCTTTATGCTATTCTGAAGCTAACCCATGCGTTTGATTTGATTATTATGCATTATAGATGATTTCACCATTGCCAAGTTTTAGGGTTTGCAGAGTTTTGAATTAGGGGTTTTAAGATACAGCAAAATTAGAACACCACAGTGCCATGGTTGTGATCAGCGCATCTGGACGAAGAAGAAGCCTCCATCGCGCCTAATTTATAGAGCCCCTAGGGCTAATCGTTATTTTCTGGTATACTATCTTAGGCAACGCGTGAAAACCGTTGCCCATGTTTCTTTTGTTTCAAGAAAATAAAACTACGCGAAGAAGATGAGTTCGTGGCAAGAGGTGATAGGCTGGTTTGAAATTCGCGCGCAGAATCCACTAACGCCTTGGTTTTCTTTTATATTATTTGATTACTATTATATATTAACATGCGTTGGTTGGATCAGATGGCCAGCATAGTGATTGGTGAAGCACATGACCTGGGTTCGAGTCCCAGGTCTTCATTATTTCAATATTGTTTTTCAACTTACAATCACATGCAGATTCAACATCAAGGCATATCATGCGCTCTCAACATCAAACCGTTCACAAAGCCAGGGAGATCAAATCAAAGGCTCAGATCTGAAGACCATGATGGGTCCTAGTCAAAGCTACCACACGTGGCCTGAAAAAGTCAACAAAGCCTCCAAAAATGGGCAACGATTACTTGGGCTGCACCCCTCTAGTTTGCTTTCTTTTTAACCTTTTTTATATATTCTTCTCTTTTCTTTGTTTTGATTAAATTTTTTAAATGCTTTAATTTAATATTTTCATATAATATAAAAACACAAAAAAAATTAGAAAAGATAAAAATAATAAACATTTTATTTTAATATTAATTTTGTAAATAAATCCCATAATTAATTTAGATTTAATTTTAGGTTATAATTTAATTCTTTTTTCACAATAAACCAAAAATAATAAAAATAGATCTTTAACACTTTTTACCCTAATTTTTAATTAATTAAATATTATAAGTATCATCAACCATTAATTTTGTAAATAAATTTTATAATTAATTTAGTTTTAATTCTAGGTTTTAACTTTAATGCATTTTCTTTAATAAATTAAAAACAATTAGAATTAGAATTAATTATTTGACTTTTAATTAATTTAATTTTCTTTAATGTCATAAATACAAAAAACATAAAAAATAAGTTCTTTCTTTTTATTTAACTTAATTATTTTAACTTAATTATTTAATTCCTTCAAAGGGTTCAACGCCCTCGCATTCGATCACGTTCTTTTGTTCGCGCGTTTTATTTATTTCTTTTGTGAATATAATGTACTTGTTACAAAGCCCTGTAATAGCTGTTAGACATTTATTTTCTGCATTTTATTTTAAATCGGGTCTGGATTAATTTGGCGTTGTAGACCCGCGCCTTTGTAATAGCGTAGGACATTTATCTTTTCCGCACTTTAAATTCCCGCACCTTTAACTGTTAAACAATAACATGAAAGAATGAATGCCCAAAAATAAAATCGAAACGTAGATCACCAATGCATGACAAGACAAACAATAAACTGAAAATGACACACAATTCACACACCACCCATAGGGTACGCCTCACTGTTGCCTTGCCTCGAAAGGTGATCGTCGAGTAGAAGATGTTTTAGTAAGTCCTCATGATCCGGGAACCTGGCATGAGGGTAGCTTCTAAGGTGTCTTCCTATTACTCCGGTGATCACCATGTCCCAAACTTCGAATTGACACGAACACCTCCAACGGTGGTGCTACCTACCTCTCAATGGTGGGATGGCACTACTTTAAAGGACATTTACACAGACGAATTCCTTAGGGTAGGTAGGTTCTCATGGATACTTGCTCTAAATTTCAAAACAAAACAAAATACTTTTCACACCTTACACTTTCAAAAAGTTTTCAAACAATACTTCATACACTCTTGAGGACTGATACAAGAGTTACCTAGAAGTTTTCAAAACGAACTTTTTCAAAACCCACACACACTTGAAAAGCAAACAAACCATTTTTGAAAACACAATGAGCAAGTATCTAAGAGCCCATGGATAACCATGGATAGAAAGGGTGCTAACACCTTCCCTTTCTATAATCTACCTCCCGAACCGAGAGCAATCTCTTTAAGGAATTTTTCTGTGCTTTTGTCCTTTCCATTTGGAGAAAATAAAAGACGGTGGCGACTCTTGCTTCCGCGACATTTCGCGAACCAGCTTTAAACAGTCAGTTCCAGATCCACCGATCACAGAACTGGCGACTCTGCTGGGGAATTATAAAGTGAGGTGTACCTTAGGACTAAGATCACTGTGTTTTCAATTGTCTGAATTGTTTGCTTTATTATTGTGGGTACTGTCTTGGGAGTTCTATAGATCCTAACCCGGATCTGGGGATACCTTCTTAGAAAGTAGCAACAAGGCTGTGAGGGAACTGTGCGGGGTATACCGACATGGTTGAAGCAGTCTGCTACGTTGATGTGGCACTTTGGTGTGTACCGGTAACCCTTGAGTCAATCAAGGAGAGTACGGGGCCTCCGCGTGGTGTCGTGAAGCATCAACAGACCTTAGGAACCTTAATTGAACCATCTTGGCCTCTTTAGGGTAGTGAGATGACTACTTTGGTGTACTCCGAAGTCGGTTGATACTCGATACTACACTCAATTAAGGGTTGTTTTCTTGGGATATTTTGATCGCCAGTCAGTGGCTAAATCGAAACGATGAACAATGAAAGCAATCCGATGATATTGAGATCCTTAGATCCCGGTTACTTTGATAGGACAGGTTTGAGCCCACCAACTTCAAGAGGGTAATACCCAGACCCCATGCTGGCCTAAACTCTAAGGGCTTGTCTTGTGTGACTTGTGTGCCTTACATGTTTGCCTTTGTAAATATTTGTGGTGTGTTTAATCATAGCATCATGATATCATACAGCATCATATGCATCCACTAACCATTTCAGGGGTTCGAATCTTCATCTTTGTTCTTGTCTTGTAGGACATGGAAACTATCCGCAGAAAGACAATTCAGATCAACCTCATAAGGGTCCCTCTTCAGCTTAAGGAGCTTACATCCAGGATTCCCGAGAACTCGTCATTCAGTGAAAGGCATGGTAGACTCATCAGCCTGGTCAATACCAATATTGAGGAAGAAATGGTAAAGGTCCTTTTCCAATTCTTTGACCCTCTGCATCACTGTTTTACTTTCCCGGATTATCAGCTGGTGCCTACTCTAGAAGAGTTTTCCCAGCTTCTGAAGATTCCCATTCTCAATCAACTACCCTACAACGGTACGGAAAGGGAACCAAAACTTGAAGAAGTGGCTAAAGCATTATGCCTACAACCATCTGACATCAAGGGGCATTGGGAAGTCAGAAATGGTATCAAAGGATTTTTGGCAAAGTTTTTGTTTGAGAAGGCCCAAGAGTGTTGGAATTCCCTTGACCTGCAAGCCTTTGAAGAAGTTGTAGCCCTCCTTGTCTATGGGTTGGTGTTGTTCCCTAAACCAGATCAGCTTATAGATATCAGTGCTGTCAAGGTCTTCATGTCCAGGAATCCTATACCTACGTTGCTGGGGGACATCCTTCACTCATGTTACACTCGAACCATGAGAAAAAGGGGTGTTCTTATGTGCTGCACTCCCCTCCTGGGAAGGTGGTTTATTTCGCACCTTCCACAATCAGTTTTGAAGAACGAGCGAGGTTTGAGGTGGTCACAACGGTTGATGACTCTTACACATGCAGATATACATTGGTGTTCTCGGTCCAGAGAGGATGTCACTATCATTGATCATTGTGGGGAGTACCCTAATATTCCTTTACTTGGAATCAGAGGAGGTATTACTTACAACCCGTGCCTGGCTTGGAGACAGTTTGGTTATGCTCGGAAAGATGGCCCTCATAAGATGTTAATTCCTGACATAGTTTTTGACTTCGACAAGGATACGCAAGGACTCCGCCAGAAATTTATCAAAGCTTGGAGGATGCCCAGCAAAATAGACAGCAAGACCCTGGGGCACAGGAACTCCATCCCATTGGAGCCTTATCTCAAATGGGTACGAGCCCGTTCCCAGAAGCTGGTGATGCCATATCCTCATGTTCTCCCCGTGATCAAAGAGCCAGACTTGGAAGGAGAGGTGTCTTACACCATTCAACATCCTGACATGCCCACGTCCTGGGAAGAGATGCAGAAAAGTTGGATCCAGCTTAAGGAAGAACGGAATTCTCTGGAAACCAATCTACATGCCAGTGAGAAAAAGGTCCTGGAGCTCACCCGCTTACTGCACGAGGAAAGGAATCTCAATACCTATATTGCTCCGAAGAGGATGCGTAGTGTCTTTTGGGATTGATCTGTTTTGTAATGTTTGCCCATGAGGCTTTAATGTACTGAACAATTATTTTCTTAATAATAACGTGTGTTCCTTTTTGTCTACAACAAATTTGAATTTTCGAACCCTTGAATGCATTGCATAAACACATATCATTCATCATATGCATCACAGGTACTCTTCTTCTCAGGTTGCTGACTGTTCTTCGCTGTTTATTTCAGCATCATGAACCCTGAATCATCAACCGAGACATCTATCAAGGCTCTTCAGGCGCAGAACGCCCAATTTCAGGAGCTGATCAAGGGTTTGGCTCAGGGTCAACAAGAGTTGAAGACCATGCTTCTGAAGAAGAATAAGAAGAAGAGGAGGACTGTGCTATTTAACACTGGGCGCAGACTCGGGAACACCTTACAGGTTGAGGCTGAGAGGACTACTCCATCTGTGGGGGAAGGTAGTCACCAAGAAAGGGAGGTCCCTACTCCTGTGGTCTCTGATACTAAAACAGACTTCAACGACGAACAGTACCCTCCTGCTGAAGACCGGTACAAGCAGCTGGAGGACAGATTAAAAGCTATGGAAATTCAGCGTGTGCCTGGACTGGATTTCAGAGACTTGGGGTTATCTACTGGGGTGGTGATTCCACACAAGTTCAAGGCACCTGCCTTTGTGAAGTATGACGGGGCTTCCTGTCCCAAGATGCACCTCCGTTCTTATGTAAGGAAGATCCAGCCTTACACAGCAGACAGGAACTTATGGATCCACTTCTTCCAGGAGAGTCTTTCAGGGACTCACCTCGAATGGTTCTATCAGCTGGATGGAATCAACATTCGTAACTGGGAGGATCTGGCCACTGCTTTTTACAAGCAGTATCAATATAATTCCGACCTCGCTCCTACGCGTACCCAGCTCCAGGGTATGTCGCTAGGGTCGGGTGAAGGTTTTAAGGAGTACGCCCAGAAATGGAGGGATCTGGCTGGCAGGGTGCAGCCACCATTGACGGACCGAGAGCTGGTAAATATGTTTTTGGGGACCCTATCTGGTCCATTTTTCAATCATCTCATTGGTAATTCCTCTGCTGGGTTTACTGATCTGATCCTGACTGGTGAAAGGATCGAGGCCGGTATAAAATCGGGGAAGATACAGAAGGTTGCCTCCTCCAATGCTGAAAAGAAACCCTTCAAAAAGGAGGCTAGTGCTGTATATAGCTCCCGGAGACCAGAGCGACCTGAGCGCCGCCAATATGTCAGTGCGGTAATGATTGCCAAGCCTGCTGCCGCTCCTCGGCCGACCAATCCTCAAAGGGCTGAAAGACCCCGAAGAGAGTTTACCCGCTTGAGCATGACCTTATCACAGATCCTGCCACAGTTGCTATCCACCAATTTAGTGACTGTCAGGGAGGCTCCGAAGTTTCCCAATACTACATCTCCTAAGTACAATCTGAATGCTCGTTGTGCTTATCATTCTGATAGCCCGGGGCATAGCACAGATGACTGTTGGGCCTTAAAGAATAAGGTTCAGGACCTTATTGATGCAAAGGAGATACAGTTTGAGGCGCCTGAGAGGCCGAATGTTGTAACCGCTCCCATGCCCCAGCATGGAGTGAATGCTGTTGAGGAGGATTTGTACGTAGCTTCGGTGGATGATGTTGCTACTCCGCTGCTGACGGTCAAGAGGAACCTGTTGCTAGCCGGTTTATTTCCGGGATGTAGCAAAGGTTGCCCTCTATGTGTTGCTTCCCCTACTGGTTGTTCTTTGCTGAAGTCAGGCGTCCAAAACCTGATGGATAGTAGAGAGATTTTGTTCAGAAAGACTGTTGTTCCTGCTGCTCCTGTTGAAGAAGTTTCAATTGTTACCATCTTCAACAACCCTTCCAAGGCTCCTTCAAAGAAGCCTGTCCAAATTTTTCCGGTTCACAAGATTGCTCCCATCACCATTACTGTTCCGGGGCCCATCCCCTACAAGTCTGATAAGGCTGTCCCATGGCACTATGGGGCAGATGTTTACGTTCTGGGTGTGAAACAAGAGTTCAACATTGATGCTGGTGTCTCCAACATCACTGGGCCTGCTAAGGTCACTCGTAGTGGAAGACTGTTCTCACCAGACATTGCTCCTCCGGTAATTCAGAGGCCTTTGGTCATCACACCTGCCAGTGTGCCTGTTTCTCCCTCTGACCAAGTATCCACCCCTGCTGCCGAGTCATCTGATACTCGGGGCAAGGGGATTGCTGCTGATGTGCCTGCCCGGACAGAGGCACCGAAGACCATTGTTGAGGCTTCCAGGCAGGAAATGGAAGAAATCCTCAAGATAATAAAGAAAAGTGATTTCAACGTCGTGGAATAGCTGGGGCACACCCCCTCCAAAATCTCCATGTTGTCACTACTGCTGTGTTCAGAGGCCCATGCCAAGGCTCTGATTGCTTTCTTAAAGACAGCCCACGTACCCCAAGAGACGTCTGCTGATCAGTTCACCGACTGTGTGGCCAACCTAACCGCTGACAATGGCCTGGGTTTCTCTGATGCCGATCTGACAGCAAAAGGGAAGAATCATAATGATGCCCTGCATGTCTCCATCGAATGCAGGGGCACTACCCTTGCTCACGTGCTGGTTGACACAGGTTCTTCATTAAACGTGCTGCCCAAGAAGGCTCTGGATAGGCTGGACTGTGAGGGTCTAGAGCTCAAACCAAGTAACATTGTTGTCCGGGCCTTTGACAGATCCAAAAGAATGGTACATGGTGAGGTGGACATCCCAATCAGGGTTGGGTCACAGGTCTTCGATTCAAAATTCTATGTGATGGACATCCGTCCATCCTATTCTTGTTTGCTGGGTCGCCCGTGGATCCACAAGGCTGGAGTTGTGACCTCCACGTTGCATCAGAAGCTCAAGTACCCGGTCAGGGGGAATATCGTGACGGTGCAAGGGGAAGAGGAATACATGGTCAGCCACCTCAACTCCTTCAGGTACATGGAAATGGATGGGGAGTTCATTGAGACCCCCTTTCAACATTTTGAGGAGATGCCACAAACGTTGGCAGCAGCGGAAGCAGTGGTCGAAGAGGTTTCTCCTTTGAAGATGGCCTCCTTAAAGGACGCCCAGGCTGTGATTGAAAGAGGTGAATGTGCAAACTGGGGCAAGCTCCCTGACTTTACTCCTAAGACTAACAAGTTTGGGCTGGGTTTCACCACAGAAGCTCAGAAGGCAGTGCGCAAGGCGAGAATTGGAAGACCTCCTGTGCTCATCACCTACTCAGGAGTGAATGCTATTGGAGAGGAAGACGAAGTGGAGGAGTCAGAGTTTGATAGCTGGATCTACCCGACGACTGTTGGTGGATTGACCAATTGGACTGCTAAAGACTTTACACCCATAACTGTTGTTCCCCAGTAATGAACTTCTTTGTTTTGGATTTGTAATAAACAATAACTTGAAACTGTATGGCCCGGTGTCTTACCCGGGGCACCTTGGTCTTATTTATGAGGGCTTTTGTTTGTCACTGTCATATATCATAAATAAAAGCATTGGACGTTTTTCACATTTCAAATTTTGCGCTCCTTTTCTTTCCTTTCTTTACATATTGCAAAACAGCTGTATTTACACACACTCACTCATACAGGTTTCAATCCACTCTGGATCTCACTGGTAACGACTCTGCTACTGCCAATTATGACTTCGAAAATCCGATCAACTTAGCCGAAGACGAAGGTGAAGATGATTGCGAAGTACCTGGCGAGCTCGCAAGACTGTTACTTCAAGAGGAAAGGGCAATTCAACCCCATGAAGAGCCAGTGGAAACAATAAACTTGGGTACTGAGGCAGACAGGAAAGAGGTAAAGATTGGTGCCAACCTAGAGCTCAGCGTGAAGCAACGGTTGACTCAAATGCTGCATGATTATATGGAGATCTTTGCCTGGTCCTACGAAGACATGCCTGGGTTGGATACCGATATTGTGGTCCATCACTTGCCAACTAAGGAAGATTGCCCTCCGGTTAAGCAAAAGGTCCGCCGTATGCGTCCAGAGATGTCTGAGAAGATTAAAGCCGAGGTTATGAAGCAGTTTGATGCCGGGTTTCTTGCAGTGACTTCTTACCCTCAGTGGGTTGCTAATGTGGTGCCGGTACCTAAGAAGGACGGTAAAGTCAGAATGTGTGTCGATTACAGGGATCTGAACAGGGCCAGCCCCAAAGATGACTTCCCTCTACCTCACATTGATGTTGTTGCACCCCAAAATTTGCCCTCCCATATTCTCCAAGAAATTGCCAAGTCAGGTCACAAAATTCCCCAAGGGTTATGCAATTCAACTGTCTCCTATACAGTCAAAACTAGGGTTTGTGTTC
Organism: Vicia faba; assembly: GCA_948472305.1. Lineage (NCBI taxonomy): Eukaryota > Viridiplantae > Streptophyta > Magnoliopsida > Fabales > Fabaceae > Vicia > Vicia faba. Next base: position 1,044,888,150 of record OX451736.1, read on the forward strand.
TGATCAAAAAAAGGAACTTTTCAATGGCCCAATCAAGTCTCATATGCCTACAAAGATGGTCAAGTATCCTCATATCAAGTTTCAAGGCATTCAGCTCAAAATTGCACAGTCAAAACCCTAGATTGCACTACAGTCAACTGTAGGGGCAAAATGGTCATTTGACAGTCAAAAGTTCAAATTTTTGGTCAACATATCATTTTGAAGCCACAAACATCATTTGATCAATGCTTGATCATGATTCTCAAAATTTGGCTCAGAAATCATCAAAGATGCAAAAGTTGCTATATTTGGACAGCTGAAAAAGTCAACTGAAATTGACCAGGGCATAACTTTCACATGGATTATCAGAAAAATTCCCTCCAAAGCTCATTTTGAAGAGAAAGACATTTCCTACAACTCATCTTCATATTCCAAGTCCAAGAAATGCTCTCACAAAAAGTTATCAATTTCAACATTATAGGTCATTTTCAAAAGTCAACAAAAAGGGACTTTAAGTCAAAGGCCATAACTTGAGATTGGTAAATCAAAATGACATGGGACCAAAGGCATTGGTTAAAGGACTCAAAGACCTTTCCAACATATCCAAGAACATGTGAAAAGCTTAAAAATTGAGCAAGTTATGCCTTGTGGAAGTTGGGAAATTTTTGGAAATTTTTGAAAGTCAACTTTACTTCAAATGATCCAAAAATGCAAATGGGCCCATTTTTCTTCCAAGTTTCTTCATGCCAAGCCTATGCACGACCATTAGGCCCAAAAGGAAGTTTTTCTCCATTTTTATTTATTTATTTGGATTATTTATCATTTATAATTCATTTAATTAAATAAAATGCACAAAAAATACAAACCTAATGAAAACAAATCTTTTTATGCAGGTTTGGACTCAATATTTCGTGTAAATACAAAAGGGGAAAGATTTGAAGCTGATTGGCATGATTGAGAGCAAAAGGCACATGGAAAAGATTTGAAAAATCTTAAGAAAATCAAATATTGAAAACTATCAATGCCATGGATTTTGTGCAAATTTGTTGACCTAATGCCTTCATTATATGATCAGGAATGAAAACCTAATGCTTGGACACTAGAAGCTGCGCTCAGAAGCCATACACAACATTGAAATTTTTCCATAAAAACTCAAATCTGAAATCAACCTTGGAGGACGATTGAAGCCCTAAGTCTTATTCCAATAGCTTCCTTGACTAATTCTGAACGTGTACCAATCACAAACAACAAGCCAATCTCCAAGAATTGGTAGTTTGAACTCGAACTATATAGTAAAATTTCCAAAATCGTGCATCATGATTTAAACGTTTTTACAGCATTTTGTCCATTGATTCATGTTTATCATAATGTTTTGAAGCTAACTGACATGTTTAATTGAGTTTTTCTGTGCTATACGAGATTACGCCATTGTTAAATATTAGGGTTACAGGTTCTCCAGATTGGGGCTTTCATAACCAAGTGAAATTAGGACTCCAAATCACCACTATCAAACTCAGCTCAACTGGACGAAGAGATCCCAATAGTCGCGATGAATTTATGTTCAAGAATAGCCTAATCGCTATTTTCTTGAAAGCTGCCTAAAACCACACTTCTAAAACCGTTGCCTATAGCCTTTATGTTTCAGAAAAAAAACTGGGCGAGGACGATGATGTGTTGGCAAGCAGTGGTTGGGTGTTTTAAATTTCGCGCGTTTAATTACTAGTGCGCTTGTTCTTTCTTTTTGTTGATTGTGCGTTATTAATATATCAAATAGTTCAAATGGCTCAGCTGGCAGGTACCTCCCTTGGCAATATCAAAGACCTGGGTTCGAACCCCAGGTATTTCACATGTTCCATATTATTTTTCATCAATTAATCTCATGCAGCACACCCTTGTGGATCACCATACGTTCACCATCTCAAGCCACACACGCGTTCAGTTCCATCAATCAAAAGGCCAAGGTTCAAGGAACACGCTATACTCCCAGTCAACGCATCATACAGGATTCAAAAAGTCCAACGAGGCCAATGCTTAATGGGCCAGAATGCTAGGCCTTACCTCCAATTTTGGGGCTACCCCCCCTGGTTTGATTTTCTTTTTATATTTTATTTTCTCAATTGTTATGTTATTTATTTATTTTATTTGTTTTAATTAATTAATTATTTTTAGAAAAATATGAAAAATATCATAAAATCAGAAAAAGGCAAAAAAATATAATTTTTATTTTATTATTTCCATAAATAAATTATATGTAAATTATTTAGTTTAATTAGGTTTTTAACTTTAATTCCTTTTAATAAAAATCCAAAAATATAGAATTAGGTTAATTGATAATTTTTATATCTTTTTAATTTTTCCTTTTTCTCACAATATTATTTATTTATTTATTTTATTTTTATAATTAAATGTACATAAGTAAAAATTAGGGTTTAATTTAGATTAATATAACATTTTTACAATAAACTTAAAAAACAATAGAATTAGGGTTAGTCAATTATAATTAATTCCTTCTTTTTTTTCTTTTAAATCTAAAAAACACAAAATACCAAAAACATTTAATTTTTCATTTTTTATTTTAATTCCTTATTAATTTAATTGCTTGTAAAAGGGTCCAACGCCCATACTTTTAATTATTAATTTCGCGCATTTTACTTTGTCGTTTATTATAATTATGTACATGTCCCAAAGCTTTGTAACAATTTTATTTCTTGCACTTTTATTCGCTTTATTTATTTTTCAGTCAAATCGGGTCCGGTTTAATTTTGGCGATGTGGACCCGCGCCATTTGTAATAGTTGTAGATTTATTTTCCCGCAAACTTTATAACTGTTAAAAAGCATGCAAGAATGAATGGCCCTAATTAAAATCAAGCGTAGAACACAAATAAACATGACAAGACAAATATCTGAACATGACACACGAATCGCACACACCACCCCTAGGGTACGCCTCACTGTTGCCTTTCGAAAGGTGATCGTCGAGTAGAGGACGTCTTAGTAAGTCCTCATGATCCGGGAACCTGGCATGAGGGTAGCTTCTAAGGTGTCTTCCTATTGCTCTGGTGATCACCACGTCCCTAAAACTCGAATTGACCCGAACACCTCCAACGGTGGTGCTACCTACCTCTCAATGGTGGGATGGCACTACTTTTAAGGACATCTACACAGACGAATTCCTTAGGGTAGGTAGGTTCTCAAGGATACTTGCTCTAATTTCAAACAAATCAAAACATCTTTTCACCAACACTTTTCAAAAGCTTTCAAAGCAAATTTTTCAAACACTCTGACGTATGAGTCGAACTGAAATTTTTCAAAGAAACTTTTTTAAACCCACATTGAAAAGCAAGCAAACATTTTGAAAACACAATGAGCAAGTATCTAAGAGCCCATGGATAACCATGGATAGAAAGGGTGCTAACACCTTCCCTTTCTATAACCTACCTCCCGAACCGAGAGCAATCTCTATAAGGAATTTTTCTGTGCTTTTGTCCTTTCCATTTGGAGAAAATAAAAGACGGTGGCGACTCTTGCTTCCGCGACATTTCGCGAACCAGCGTTAAACAGTCAGTTCCAGATCCACCGATCACAGATGTCCTTGTTGATAATACAGCTCAGCATAAGGTGTTCTCTTTCATGGATGGTTTTTCAGGCTACAATCAGATCAAGATGGCTCCTGAAGACATGGAAAAGACTACATTTGTTACTCAGTGGGGCACCTTCTGCTACAAGGTCATGCCTTTTGGACTAAAGAACGCTGGGGCAACCTACCAACGTGCCATGGTTGCTTTATTTCATGATATGATCCATCATGAGATAGAAGTGTATGTTGACGACATGATCGCAAGGTCCCAAACTGAGGAAGAACACCTTGATCATCTGCAGAAACTGTTTGACCATTTGAAACTGTACAAGCTGAGATTAAACCCGAACAAGTGCACCTTCGGGGTAAGATCTGGGAAATTACTAGGCTTCGTGGTAAGTGACAAAGGTATTCAAGTGGACCCTGCTAAGGTCAAAGCTATTCAAGAGATGCCAGTTCCCAAGACAGAGAAGGAAGTCAGAGGTTTTTTAGGACGCCTGAATTACATTGCTCGATTCATCTCACACCTAACTGCTACCTGTGAGCCAATCTTCAAGCTGCTGAAGAAAGATCAGGTAGTGCGTTGGAATGATGAATGTCAGGCTGCTTTCGACAGAATCAAAGAGTATCTCCAAGAACCACCTATCCTTATGCCACCGGTTGAAGGGAGACCTCTGATACTATACCTGACAGTACTTGATAACTCAATGGGGTGTGTGCTGGGGCAGCATGACGAGTCTGGCCGAAAAGAGCATGCCATTTATTACCTTAGCAAAAATTTTACCGACTGTGAGACTCGATACTCACTGCTTGAGAAAACTTGCTGCGCTTTGGTATGGGCTGCTCGCCGGCTGAGACAGTATATGCTGACTCACACTACCTTGCTGATCTCAAAGATGGATCCTATAAAGTACATATTCGAAAAGCCTGCTCTGTCTGGGAGAATTGCAAGATGGCAAATGATCTTGACGGAATACGACATTCAGTACACGACCCAGAAAGCCATCAAGGGAAGTGTATTGGCAGACCACTTGGCACATCAGGCCGTAGATGACTATCAGTCAATAAACTTCGAGTTTCCGGATGAAAGCATCATGATAGTGACTGATTGTGAAGTACCTGGACCGGATGAAGGACCTGAGGAAGGATCCCGATGGTCTATGCACTTTGACGGAGCCTCCAACGCTTTGGGTAACGGTATTGGCGCTATAATCATATCCCCTCAAGGCACTCATACTCCACTCACTGCCCGGCTTTGTTTCAACTGCACCAACAACATGGCGGAGTATGAGGCGTGCATCATGGGACTCAAAGCTGCAATTGACTTAAGGATCAAGTTTCTGAGTGTCTTCGGAGATTCCGCTCTCGTGATCAACCAGATCAAAGGCGAGTGGGATACGAAACATCCGAATCTTATTCCTTACAAAGAATGTGTGTTGACAATGATCCCCCATTTCACAGAGGTAACCTTTGAACATTTCCCGAGAGAGGAGAATCAGTTAGCGGACGCGTTAGCCACAATGTCTTCTATGTTCAAAGTCAAATGGGACAATGAGGCTCCCCGGATCATCATCTGGAAACTGGATGAACCGGCATACTGTTGCGATCTCGAGACTGAATTTGTGACTGAGAAGCCCTGGTACCATGAGGTGAAGAGATATTTGGAAGCTCAGGAATACCCTGAAGGTGCATCTGTCAATGATAAGAAGTTCCTGAGAAGATTCGCGGCAAAGTTCTTCCTTAGCAACGGCATCTTGTACAAGCGAAACCATGATTCAACCTTACTGCGTTGTGTGGATAAGACGGAAGCAGAAAAGATCATGGAAGAGCTACATGAAGGGACCTTCGGTACACATTCCAGTGGGCATACAATGGCAAAGAAGATCCTTCGGGCAGGGTATTACTGGTCTACAATGGAAGCTGATTGTTACCAACATTCTCGGACGTGTCACAAATGCCAGGTTTATGCAGACAAGGTGCATGTTCCTCCAGTTCCTCTGAATGTCCTGACTGCACCAAGGCCTTTTGCAATGTGGGGCATTGACATGATTGGTGAGATCAGACCTACGGCATCTAACGGGCATCGCTTCATCCTTGTAGCGATTGATTACTTTACAAAATGGGTCGAAGCAGCATCCTATGCTACGGTAACCAAGACTGTTGTGGCACGGTTCATTCGGCATAACCTGATCTGCCGATACGGCGTCCCTGAGAGAATTATTACAGATAACGGTACCAATCTGAATAACAAGATGATCACTGAGCTCTGCGAGCAGTTCAAGATACAGCACCACAATTCTTCTCCTTACAGACCGAAGATGAATGGGGCTGTAGAAGCAGCAAATAAAAATATCAAGAAAATCGTGCGGAAGATGACAGTGACTTATAAAGATTGGCACGAGATGTTACCGTTCGCTCTACATGGGTACCGTACCTCAGCTAGGACGTCAACCGGGGCAACTCCTTTCTCTTTGGTTTATGGTATGGAGGCAGTCTTACCGATCGAAGTGCAAATACCCTCTCTCCGGATAATGAAAGATGCAAATCTGAACGAAGATGATTGGATCCAGACACGACTTGATCAGCTCAACCTTATTGATGAAAAGAGACTTGCTGCTATCTGCCATGATCAGACGTACCAGAAACGGATGATCAGGGCTTTTAACAAAAAGGTCAGACCACAGGAATATCAAGTTGGGGATTTGGTAATCAAGAGAATCATCCTTCCTCAGAGTGATCCAAGGGGCAAATGGACCCCTACGTACGAAGGACCATTTGTGGTTAAACATGTGTTCTCAGGAGGAGCCATGATTCTAACCAACATGGATGGTGACGACCTTCCTTACCCCGCCAATGTAGACATAGTAAAAAGATACTACGCATAAAAAGACCCGCTAGGCTGACATACCTAGGCAAAAATTAGGGCTTCCCGTCGAACCAAAAGGGTTCGGGCAAAATGAAGGGATGAAATGAAAAATCTGTACACCCGGCAAGTCGAAAACCTGAAAAGGCGGCTTGGGCAAAAATGGGTATCCCGGTGGACTGAAAACCCGAAAGGGCGGTCCAGGCAAAAATTAGGGATAAAAGCGTAATACTATGTCTCATTGATCACTTTGCATCCAGAATCCGGTATCTACATCAAGTTCAGACGGTATCGATCAGTCAGCTTCATCTTCGTTTAGGTCATCAAGTGATGAGATGCTCGGAGATATAACGGCAATAGCAGAGTTGAAACCCATTGGGATCATTCATTTCACACAGCTGTTTTATTTTCTCTTGTACAAAATTTGTATAAACTCTTTTGTTCGGCGGCGTTCTCTTACTAGGACGTCAGCCTCTTGTACACAAAACGCCTATTTTCAGGCCATTCAAAAATCAATACAAATATACTCTTCAGTTAAAAGTACCAATTGTTTTTTTTTCTTTTTTTTCTGTTTTGTTTTGCGAAGAACGTCCAAGGTTCAATTTGTGATATATGCATTGACAATAATTGGCTAGCTCATAAATATTTACATACGAAACAAAGGATTAATTACAGGTAACATTAGAAACAGGGGCAATAAAGAGTTGTCTAAGCAATCTAATTGTTCTATCCTCCAAAGTACCAAGGTAGGTTCAGCTAAAGAACATAACCAGGTATCCTAATTCCCCAGAGAGTGAGCTAGCAAGTCAGTACACTCTTCTCCAAGCAAAATTATCAAACTTAAGGAAGTTGGGTGTCCTCCAGCAGATCTCAACATTCCCCAGCAGTACATGCATTCTTAACAAGCATCCTCGGCAGTCTTGGTCTAAAGATTGTTCCCCAGCGGTATATCAAACATTCAGTGGTGTCACTTCCCCCGATACATCTCAAAACTTCCCCAGGAGAATCCAATCCAGTTTCCCCAAGAAGTTGGAATCCATCTCCCCAAGCAGTAAGCTTATCCCCAGTAGATTCTGGAAGCTTATACTTGCAAAGCACGAACGCGTCGTCCGGCTTTATTTAAAGAGTTATTTCCTCAACAGGATATAACTGGGTTATCCTCAGCCAAAATCCACGGAAAGAGCGTCCTCGACGAAGTCTTCTTACCCCAACGAAGTCCATCAATACTTCCAATACAGCAAAGATATCCCCAACAAGTTACTATCAACAATTCAGCAAGATACCTCTCTCCCCACAGAGTATTGCTCCCCAGCAAGGTTGTCAGAGTACTTTTCCTCCCCGCAGAGTTATTCCGTTCGCCAAGTTTATTCCCCAACGGAGTTATCTTCTCCTACCGGTATTCTTGCAGCTATCATCCCCAGCGGAAGCAAAATCTATTCTTCAACATCAGCCCGGGAGTGACTTCCCGGCACCCGTCAAGGATTTACTTTCCTAGACAAAAACATACATAAAACATCACATACATCATTATAGCATGCATATACGCATCATATCTTACGAATCTCATTTATGTTGAGAACATCATTGTTTGGTTCATATCATGCATTGCATATAACTGACCTTTACCTTTCAGGAAAGATTCAGTTAAATTCTCAATCAGATTTCAAGACTTAGACCGGTTCAGTTAATCAACTCCAAAGATTTCTTATCCAGTCCAAGGCCTTCTCTAGTCCAGCTAAATCGACCCCAAACAGATTTTTCTGATGAAGACTCAGTAGAAGTTATCAAAGGTTTTTCTCAGACGCCCGCTTTTGAGATTATAATTTCCTATGGTTCTCTCCCGACGTTGTGGAGGTGATAACATTTCAGGTTTTTCTCAGACGCCCGCTTTTGAGATTATAATTTCCTTTGGTTCTCTTCCGACGTTGTGGAGGTGATAATTCCATTTTAGGTTTTTCTCAAACGCCCGCTTTTGAGATTATAATTTCCTTTGGTTCTCTCCCGACGTTGTGGAGGTGATAATTCCATTTTAGGTTTTTCTCAAACGCCCGCTTTTGAGATTATATTTTCCTTTGGTTCTCTCCCAACGTTGTGGAGATGATAATTCCATTTCAGGTTTTTCTCGAACGTCCGCTTTTGAGATTATAATTTCCTATGGTTCTCTCCCAACGTTGTGGAGACGATAATTCATTTCAGGTTTTTCTCAAACGTCCGCTTTTGAGATTATAATTGCCTATGGTTCTCTTCCCGATCCTGCGAAGATGGTAATTCCCACCAAGATTTTCTCAACGAGCGTTGTTGAAGTTAAAGTCACCCAAGGTTCTCTCACTGCTCATGCTGAGGTAGCAACCACCCCTGTTTCATTCATCACCTTTTGAAGATCCAGACTCAGCTCCTGTAACCAGTCAGGACACATCCATACCAAGCATCTTAAAACCAGCTCCTGCAACATGTCAGGTACTCATTTTTCTTTTGCAGGTATACAGGTTCTCGCTAAGGAATCTCTTACGCAATCAACATCCAGATGGCATCTATAAGCCCATCATCCTATTCATCAATGGCATCTATAAGCCCATTCCATCATCACTGCTACTATGTGAGCGCAAATTTCTGGGCACTCTAGTGTTCAATCATCTTCCACCTTCGGATTACGAAAGGCGCGTCAGCCAATCTGCATCCTCAGGTCTAAGAAGATTGAACAGGGGCAACTGTTGTACCCCAAAATTTGCCCTCCCATATTCTTCAAGAAATTGCCAAGTCAAGCTTCAAAACCTCCCCAAGGGTTGCACAGTCAAAGGCCTCCTAAGCAGTCAAAATTAGGGTTTTTGTTCTGATCAAGAAAATGAAGTTTCCAAGGGCCCAATCAAGTCCCACATGCCTACAAATATGGTCAAGCATCCTCATATCAAGTTTCAAGACTTTCAGCACAAAATTGCACAGTCAAAACCCTAATTGCACTACAGTCAACTGTAGGGGCAAAATGGTCATTTGACAGTCAAAAGTTCAAATTTTTGGTCAACATCTTATTTTGAAGCCACAAACATCATTTTATCAATGCTTGATCATGATTCTCAAAAGCTTGGCTCAAAAATCATCAAGATGCAAAAGTTTCTATTTTTGGACAGCTGAAAAGTCAACTGAAATTGACCAGGGCATAACATTCACATGGATTATCAGAAAAATTCCATCCAAAGCTCATTTTGAAGAGAAAGACATTTCCTACAACTCATCTTCATACTTCAAGTTCAAGAAATGCTCTCACAAAAAGTTATCAATTTCAACATTATAGGTCATTTTCAAAAGTCAACAAAAAGGGACTTTAAGTCAAAGGCCATAACTTGAGATTGGTAAATCAAAATGACATGGGACCAAGGACATTGTTTAGAGGACTTCAAGACCTTTCTAAAATGTCCAAGAACATGATCAAAGCTTAAAAATTGAGCAAGATATGCATTGAAGAAGTTGGGAAATTTTTGTGAAATGGCCAAAATCATTTATCCTTGAAATTTCATTTTTGACAAAAGGGGCCCACTTTTTCCACTTGAATTAACTTGGCCATGCTTCCCACGTGTCCCACCTTTTATTTCATATTTTTTAATTAATTTTTTCATTTTTTATTGATTTTATTGGATTTAATTAAGTTTAAATCTTTTAAAATCAAGAAAAAATCAAAAAGTTTGATTGAATGAAATATTTGGCCTTAACTAGCCTTGAACTACCATTAAGTCTAGACCATTTTCGTGCTAAGGCTCAAATAAGGCAAGAATTCAAAATAAGGCAAAAATGGAAGGTGTGATAATGGAGGTTTATGTTAAAATCCTAAACATCAATGCAAGGCATTATTGGCCATAACTCTCATCCAAACACATTGCCTAGGGTATATACAGTTGATACAGAACAAAATAGACACAGAAGCTGCGCCCTACTGCTAAAAGAAAACTCACATTTTTTGCAAAAAATCTCAAATCTGAAAACCAAGTTAGAGGTGGTTTCAAGCCACGATTCTCATCTCATTAGCTTCCTCAAGCATCACTGAACGTTTTACAATCACAAACTCTCATCAAAACGCCCAGAATTGGTATAATGAAGTCAAACTGTTGCGAATAAAATTCATGATCGTGCATACTAATTCATGTGTTTTTTACAAGTTTTAATATATGATTTACATTCTTTATGCTATTCTGAAGCTAACCCATGCGTTTGATTTGATTATTATGCATTATAGATGATTTCACCATTGCCAAGTTTTAGGGTTTGCAGAGTTTTGAATTAGGGGTTTTAAGATACAACAAAATTAGAACACCACAGTGCCATGGTTGTGATCAGCGCATCTGGACGAAGAAGAAGCCTCCATCGCGCCTAATTTATAGAGCCCCTAGGGCTAATCGCTATTTTCTGGTATACTATCTTAGGCAACGCGTGAAAACCGTTGCCCATGTTTCTTTTGTTTCAGGAAAATAAAACTACGCGAAGAAGATGAATTCGTGGCAAGAGGTGATAGGCTGGTTTGAAATTCGCGCGCAGAATCCACTAACGCCTTGGTTTTCTTTTATATTATTTGATTACTATTATATATTAACATGCGTTGGTTGGATCAGATGGCCAGCATAGTGATTGGTGAAGCACATGACCTGGGTTCGAGTCCCAGGTCTTCATTATTTCAATATTGTTTTTCAACTTACAATCACATGCAGATTCAACATCAAGGCATATCATGCGCTCTCAACATCAAACCGTTCACAAAGCCAGGGAGATCAAATCAAAGGCTCAGATCTGAAGACCATGATGGGTCCTAGTCAAAGCTACCACACGTGGCCTGAAAAAGTCAACAAAGCCTCCAAAAATGGGCCAGGATTACTTGGGCTGCACCCCTCTAGTTTGCTTTCTTTTTAACCTTTTTTATATATTCTTCTCTTTTCTTTGTTTTGATTAAATTTTTTAAATGCTTTAATTTAATATTTTCATATAATATAAAAACACAAAAAAAATTAGAAAAGATAAAAATAATAAACATTTTATTTTAATATTAATTTTGTAAATAAATCCCATAATTAATTTAGATTTAATTTTAGGTTATAATTTAATTCTTTTTTCACAATAAACCAAAAATAATAAAAATAGATCTTTAACACTTTTTACCCTAATTTTTAATCAATTAAATATTATAAGTATCATCAACCATTAATTTTGTAAATAAATTTTATAATTAATTTAGTTTTAATTCTAGGTTTTAACTTTAATGCATTTTCTTTAATAAATTAAAAACAATTAGAATTAGAATTAATTATTTGACTTTTAATTAATTTAATTTTCTTTAATGTCATAAATACAAAAAACATAAAAAATAAGTTCTTTCTTTTTATTTAACTTAATTATTTTAACTTAATTATTTAATTCCTTCAAAGGGTTCAACGCCCTCGCATTCGATCACGTTCTTTTGTTCGCGCGTTTTATTTATTTCTTTTGTGAATATAATGTACTTGTTCCAAAGCCCTGTAATAGTTGTTAGACATTTATTTTCTGCATTTTATTTTAAATCGGGTCTGGATTAATTTGGCGTTGTAGACCCGCGCCTTTGTAATAGCGTAGGACATTTATCTTTTCCGCACTTTAAATTCCCGCACCTTTAACTGTTAAACAATAACACGAAAGAATGAATGCCCAAAAATAAAATCGAAACGTAGATCACCAATGCATGACAAGACAAACAATAAACTGAAAATGACACACAATTCACACACCACCCCTAGGGTACGCCTCACTGTTGCCTTGCCTCGAAAGGTGATCGTCGAGTAGAAGATGTTTTAGTAAGTCCTCATGATCCGGGAACCTGGCATGAGGGTAGCTTCTAAGGTGTCTTCCTATTACTCCGGTGATCACCATGTCCCAAACTTCGAATTAACCCGAACACCTCCAACAGTGGTGCTACCTACCTCTCAATGGTGGGATGGCACTACTTTAAAGGACATTTACACAGACGAATTCCTTAGGATAGGTAGGTTCTCATGGATACTTGCTCTAAATTTCAAAACAAAACAAAATACTTTTCACACCTTACACTTTCAAAAAGTTTTCAAACAATACTTCATACACTCTTGAGGACTGATACAAGAGTTACCTAGAAGTTTTCAAAACGAACTTTTTCAAAACCCACACACACTTGAAAAGCAAACAAACCATTTTTGAAAACACAATGAGCAAGTATCTAAGAGCCCATGGATAACCATGGATAGAAAGGGTGCTAACACCTTCCCTTTCTATAATCTACCTCCCGAACCGAGAGCAATCTCTTTAAGGAATTTTTCTGTGCTTTTGTCCTTTCCATTTGGAGAAAATAAAAGACGGTGGCGACTCTTGCTTCCGCGACATTTCGCGAACCAGCTTTAAACAGTCAGTTCCAGATCCACCGATCACAATTCTCAATGTAAAAATATAAGAATAAAAAAGGAATCAAAAGCAATGTAAGATGCACATGATTATTTACAAATGATGCAAATTAAGTCTATTATTTATTTTTTGTATTTTTGTTAATTATATGAACAAAAGTTTTAAAGAAAAGAAAATGAAAATTACTTAAGTTAAAGGAAACTATTATTTATGTATTTTAGTTAATGTTTTTATAAATAAAAAGGGTTTTAAAGAGAAAAGTAAATAATTCAAAACAAACTAATTATTTATGTATTTTTTTTAAAATATAATAAACATTAAAAATATTTTTGTACAAAAGTTTAATATTCTATTTTTATTTAACCAAAGAAAATAGGAATTAGATTATATAAAATAAGAAAATAAGGTAAAAAAGTATTAATTAGTATGTAAAAAAAATGTTAAATGGGCTTGGATGTTTCTTGGCCCAAAAAGAATCAAAAAGAGAACAAAAATGGGGGGTAAGGCGCCAGGATTGTTGGGCTTAGTGTGGTTTTATGGGGAGCGGGCCCAAAACGTATTTTGACAATGAATTTGTTAGGGTTTGTATTCGTTTGGTCAGAAAAGGGTTTGTGCTTGAACGAACGACGCCGCTTCTCATCTTCCTCAACGCCTCTTCATCCTTTCTCAAACCAGCCATTGATGTTCTCTATGCCTTAGGCCACCAGACGTAATGCCTCCATCTCCTCTCTCCACAGTTGCTCAGGGCGACGGAAAGAAAAAGGTAACGATTCATGTTTTTAGGGTTTTCGGATGCTCATCTCTTGCATGTTATTAACCTTTTATATGTTCTGATCTTCTGTTATTTGGGCTTATGTGAGGCGTAAAAAGGGAAGAATGGACAATACCTTTAGGTTCTTGTTTCTGAGAGGAGGCGGAGGAGTGGACGGTGATGCTTCTCAGGTGGCCAAGGCGGAGGGAACACGATGATGGTGACAAGAGCTTCCTGGTATCTCGTATCTTCAGCCTTGTTTTGGTTTTATGATGAAATTTCTGAAAACCCTAGCTCATCCACTTCTGTCTCTCTTCCTATCTGAGTGCTTTGCTTATTTGATGATGTTCTTTGACTCTGAGATGCTTTTGCTTCTTTTGGTTGTTGATGATGATCTCTGAGAATGCTTGTTGTTTCTGACTTTTTCCTCTCTTGGACTTTGATTCTGATGTTGAACAATCTTGATGTTTGTTTGCTTACTTCTGACTTTCTTCCTTTCTTTGACTTGATCTGTTTAGCCTATGATGAATCCAATTCTGAGGCACTCATTTTTGTTGTTTGGATATTTGGATGGATTTGCTTGAGTTTGGATTTGAAATGAAGGTAGGTTGAATGTTATGCAAGCTTGGACACTGAGTTTGTTCAGGTTTTGTGCTTGGCTTTGAGGCAGGCTTATTGTACAGGCAGGCTTCTGACTGTATGCTTCAAGGCTTGTAGTTTTACTGGTTTTTAGGCTAGTTTATTAAAGCTTATGCAAGTTTGGATACTGAGTTTGTTCAGGTTTATTTGGCTTTGGCTGCTTTGAGGTTTGTTAGGATTACAGGTTACAGGTTTTTGGGTAGTTTGAAGCAGGCTTGAGGGCTTGAAGCAGGCTTGAAGTTTGGTGCTTTATGCAGGCCTGTATGCTTTCTTATTGTGCAGTTGGCTTTAAGATACAGGTTTTGACAGGTTATATGTTTGTTGGCTTGTTTGGCTTTGTGCTTCTGGTTTGAGGCAGGCTTGTGATGTTGTGCAGGTTTGAAACTGAACAAGCTTTGAGGCTTATTGTCACACAGTTTTTTTGTGGTATCTTGCTCTTTGTATTCTTTTGTATCCTGCCTCCTTTTGACAATTTGGTTTGTTGTTATATTTATCTATGTCTTGAGCCTGCAAAACTGTAAGAGCCTTCTACTTCTCTCTCCCTTTTCTCTCTCTATTAAAGCATATTATATTGCTTAGAGTCCCTTTTTTCTGAAAAGGTGTTGGTTGGGAAATGATGAAAGTTTTTGCTTGCATTTTGGCTTTTCTCTGCATATCTTCTTACTTCCAGATTTTCTGCCTTTTGTGTACTTTCTTCTGCATTGACAGTTTGATGGCTTCTTTGACAATTTGACAGCTTGGTTGACATTTTGAACTTGTGCAACTTGTTTGTTCAGTTTGAACTTTGGCATATTCAGTTTGTACATGTGCAGCTTGTTTGTTCAGTTTGAACTTTGGCATATTTAGTTTGTACATGTGCAGCTTGTTTGAATTTTTTATGCAGCCTTGTATTTAATTAATTCCATGCTTGCAAACATTTAATTTCCCTCTTTGTGAACCAAGAAGGGACATCTTCTTGCGATTTGCAGAGAGGACGAACAAACTGATTCCGGCCAACACCTTTAATGATGAGTTTTTTTATTATCTGTCTGAAAAATACTCTTCCAAATTCATCTGTGTTTGACTTCTCTTTTCTCTTTTTGCAGGTAAATATCAGTTGAGCAAAGGATGCAACAGTAGAAGATAAAGACTTCAAGAGATTTAGGATATAGTTTTAATTTATTTTTAATCATTGTAATAACATTATTGTAAACAACTGTAAATAAATTTACAGTATTCAAATAATATTTGTAACAAACAATTGAAAATGAATAAAAATCTTTTTTTGTCAGATATCTCTTTTTAATTCTTCTGCAATTGCTTATTTAATTATTTATATTTCTTGAGTCATAATAATTGGAAATTATCCCAATAATCTTAACTTAGAAATTATAAATAATCAACAAACGTCGCATTCTTCTAGCCTTGTATTAACCAACAATAAACCCGGCGTTCCAAATAACCAATAGCAATGCACAGTCAATCAAACAAACGTCCATACGTCTTTCACCTCACTGATCAAACCAACACTTCAAACTCTCAATCAGAAGCCTCAACCCATATCCCAGATGTTTAGACTAAACAGAAATCTTGAACAAACGTCAAAACCATGTGACAGTCAATTAAGACACTGTGGATTCAAATTCTTCTGAAAATGTGCGTGCAAACCCTAATTCTTGATTTAATGTTAAAGAAGTGTCTGCTTGATCAAACCCTGAGCCAAACTCAACCAAATCAATAGAAACCCTAATAATCTGCTTGGACTGATTCAAAAGTTAATGAAAACCCTAATTTTGTTTGACTGATAAGAAAAGTCTGTTTGACCGATTCTTAAGCCAATCTGAAAAATCAGGAAAAGCCTGAAGCTGTGATTTCTTGTAAAAAAGAGGAGGGAAAATTTTGGGGTACAACAATTTCCCCTGTTCAATCTTCTTGAACCTGGAGAGTTAGATTGGCAGGTTTGCCTTTCGCGACTCGAGGGTAAAAGGAGATTGGACACTAGAGTGCCCAAAAAATTTGCACTCGTCAAAGCGTAGTTTGAGGGAATGGGCTTAAAGATGCCATTTGGAGATGGACTTAAAGATGCCATCTGGAGATGTGACAGAATCTTGTCGGGGGATGGGCTTAGAGATGCCATCTGGAAATTGTTAGTAGGAGGATGGGCTTAGAGATGCCATCTGAAGGTGATTGTATCTTGTTGGAGATGGGCTTGTAGATGCCATCCAAGAATGTTTGTTGAACTGTATGTCGTTGGTGAGTGGGTGAGTATCAGAAAGGTATCCATGTTTGGAACATCTCTGAACTAGGGGTCTGAATAAGCAATAGATTGACATCTATGTTTGGAGAATCCGTAAACTGTTTTCAGAAGTCTTGGATCTGAACAAGTGATAGGTTAACATTCGTATCTGGAGAACCCGTAAATCATTTTCAGAAGTCTTGGAGTTGAATAAGCATGAGTTGGTCGAGTAGATATTTGTCCTGTCTGGCTTCAGGTATTAATCTCTGACCTGAGAAAGAAAGATAGTTTTCCTGGCTTGTTACAGGTATTGATCTTCAATCTCTACAGGTATTGTAATGTCGGGAATGGGCTTACAGATGCCATTTGGAGATATGATGGATAGTTGTTGGAGATGGGCTTAAAGATGCCATCCAAGAATGATTGTTGAATTGTAATTTGGTAAGTTGAAAGAAGGAACCTGTGTAGGGTTTCCTGATGATGAGTCCGTGTAAAACTGCATCTGAATTGAGAAGGAACCGGTGTAGGGTCGCCTGATGATGAGTCCGTGTAAAACTGCATCTGAATTTGAGAAGGAACCGGTGTAGGGTTGCTTCGTGATGAGTCCGTGTAAAACTGCATCTTGGAAAGAGAAGGAACCGGTGTAGGGTTGCTTCATGATGAGTCCGTGTAAAACTGCATCTGAATTTGAGAAGGAACCGGTGTAGGGTTGCCTAATGATGAGTCCGTGTAAAACTGCATCTGAATTGAGAAGGAACCGGTGTAGGGTTGCTTCATGATGAGTCCGTGTAAAACTTCATCTTGGAATTTTGAGAAGGAACCGATGCAGGGTTGCTTCATGATGAGTCCGTGTAAAACTGCATTTGAATTTGAGAAGGAACCGGTGTAGGGTTGCCTGATGATGAGTCCGTGTAAAACTACATCTGAATTGAGAAGGAACCGGTGTAGGGTTGCTTCATGATGAGTCAGTGTAAAACTTCATCTTGGAATTTTGAGAAGGAACCGGTGTAGGGTTGCTTCATGATGAGTCCGTGTAAAACTGCATCTGAATTTGAGAAGGAACCGGTGTAGGGTTACCTGATGATGAGTCTGTGTAAAACTGCATCTGAATTGAGAAGGAACCAGTGTAGGGTTGCTTCATGATGAGTCCGTGTAAAACTTCATCTTGGAATTTTGAGAAGGAACCGGTGTAGGGTTGCTTCATGATGAGTCCGTGTAAAACTGCATCTGAAAAGAGAAGGAACCGGTGTAGGGTTGCTTCATGACGAGTCCGTGTAAAACTTCATCTTGGAATTTTGAGAAGGAACCGGTGTAGGGTTGCTTCATGATGAGTCCGTGTAAAACTGCATCTGAATTTGTTAATGATAGCCTTTTATTCTTATCCTGAAAAGGACAAAATGTTAGCTAAACACAAAGTTATGTTGCATGATATGTATGATGCAATGAATTGCGTTTCGTCAATGTTTATGATATGAATGTAATGGATGCGCATGTAAGCTGAGTAGCTGTCTTGCTGAGGAAGACGAATCCTGGATAATGAAATCTTTGACTGCTGCCGGGGAAAGCAAATCCTTGACTGCTGCAGGGGATTGAAAATCCTTTGATCGTTGAAAATGGGAAGTCCTGGGACCGCTGTTGGGGAATCAAGATCTTGGGTTGTATGCCAATCTACTGGGGATTCCTGTCTTGAGGAGATCTTCACTGGGGAATATCTGAATACCCTGTGAGTAACTGAGAATGGGAGTCTTCATTCTGCTTGGGGAATATTGAAAACTCTATGGGGAGAATGTTTATTCTGCTTGGGAAAAAAGTTTAGGAATCTTATTCGTCCGTTGCTCTACTGGGGAGTCGAAGTTGAACTGATATCTGGTCGGGTTCAGGTTTTGCAGTAACTTGCTGGGGATTGTAGAGTAGTCTACTGGCGAAGAGGAGTTGTGGTCCTTTGATTTGTAGTAGTCGGAGAGGCAAACTCAAGCTGGGGAATCATCCTATGAGAAGGGTTTTGGGGAGATTTGTCACTGCCCCTAGTAGCAAGTGCTTGTGGCACTGCCTGGAAATGTTTGATTGTATGTAACCCTTTGTCGGGATTGGCGTTCAATTCCCCAAGTGTCGGAGATGGAGACTTGCCCCGGGTTAATCTGTAATTGAGAGATTTGTTGAAATCTTGACTGGACTGCCCCAGGTTAACTAAACTTTGAAAGATCTGTTGAAATCTTGACTGGACTGCCCCAGGTGTGCTGGATGGTGACATGTTAAGTCCCCTTGTTGATAGGAGATTCGTCAATGGAAGTGTCATCCTTTTTGAATTGATTTTATTCACTGAGAGAGCTTTCGTTCATCGGATATTCATTGTGTGAATTTCTCCGCTGTCAAACAAATAGCCAAATGCAAACAGTGATATTCAAGTAATGCAAAGCTTATGTTTGTCTCGAAGTTTTGAAAAAATGTGTTTTTTAGCAGAAAACTTTTTATAAGACAAATTCAACACAAGATTTAGGGCAAAGCCTTACAGGAGTCAGGATACCTTTTGTAACAGTATGCTTTCGAACTAACCCATGCTTCAGTTAGGACTTTTGAAGGGTTGTAACGTGGCTTGGTTCACGGTTTAAGAAACAAAGGATAAAGGCTCAAAGTATATTTGTACCCACCCGCTCTTCATGATGTCCTTCAATCCTAAACTCAGTTAATTGTGCGTCGAACTCTACTCGAGTTTGGAACGACTTTTGGTGATGGTTCACATCAGTTGAATTTTGGAAGGCAGTCATCACCTTTTGTTTTGCAACACTTTTCATGTTGTTGATGATTTGTAATGACCTTGTTCTTTTGATTTATTATCCCTAACTTTTGCCTGACTGTTCCTGTTTTCGAGATTACAGTCAGCGGGGTGCCCCATCTTTCTTAAGCCTCCTTTGTAGGTTTTGGCTCAGCGGGCTTTTCTCTTTTGAGAGATTTACTGCCTATGTGATAGGGAACCATCACTGTCTTTTTGATTCCAAAGGAGTGTTTTTTGATGTCATTCGTTGTATTACGAACTGAGAGTTTGCGACTTCAATGCGCATCTTTTTTTTTTTGAATCAACTGAGAGACTACCCTGCCCCAGGTTTAAATCAAAGGTTTCAAATTGTTCAGAACAGAAAACTCCTACTTCTTTGGCTCGAAGGGGTTGACTAGGGATTATCTTCCTTATAACTCCAGTGTTTGGGATTTGAAAGAAACGCCTGTACATCATCAGCAAGGTCTGTTCAAAAGCATATTGTATGAGATTATGGTATTGTTTCGTCATCCTCCCTCTAAAGGCTTGCAGCTTTTTATCAAGAGTTAAATATCATAAAGAAAGCATAAGAGTAGTGAAAACGAATGGATGAATTCAAGACAAACATATGCAATGCATTAATGAAACAAAGTTTGACATTAATAGATAATTGTTTGAATAACAAAGAGATTACAACTTGAAAATTCAAATGAAACAAATACATTCTCAATGATTTGGAAAAGGAGCATTGATTATGCTGGAGTCTCCGGAGGACCAAACTCAATCTCCTTGGCATCAATCAAATTCTGAATCTTGTACTTCAATGCCCAACAATCGTTAGTATCATGCCCGGGACCGTCAGAATGATAAGCACATGTGGCCTTGGGATTGTAGTTAGGAGAAGAAGTATTGGGGTTTGGATGAGGCCCTATCAATGCAATCAGATTCATCTTCAACAAGTGTTGCAGTGCTTGAGACAATGACATGTTGATGTTGGTGAACTGTCTTTTAGGCTCGTCTGGCCTTCGTTGATTTCCCTTTTGCTGTTGTCGGTGTGACGCAGAACCAGAGATCAGGATTGCCCCTACGTGTCGGTGACTCTTTTGACTGTTCACATCATTGGACTCTTTCCTCCCATTGTGTGGAATTTTCTGTGCATTAGAGGGTGTAGCTCCTTGGATCTTTCCATTTTTGATGCCAGCCTTGACCCTTTCTCCGGTCAGTATTAGCTCGGTGAACCCGTCTGAGGAGCTTCCAATTAAGTGATTGAAGAGAGGCCCTGTCAAAGTTCCCATGAAGATGTCAATCAGCTCTCTGTCAGTTAAAGGGGGTTGCACCCTACCAGCCAGATCTCTCCACTTTTGAGCATATCCTTTGAAGTTCTCGTCAGAACCCATGGTCATGTTTTGCAATTGCACACGAGTTGGTGCAAGATCAACATTATACTGATACTGTTTGTAAAAAGCAGCAGCTAAGTCCTCCCAGGTGTGGATGTGAGAACTCTCCAATTGATAGAACCACTCGAGTTGAGTCCCTACCAGGCTTTCTTGGAAGAAATGGATCCAAAGCTTTGGATCAGTTGTGTATGGTTGAATCTTGCGGGCATAAGATTTTAAGTGCATCTTAGGGCAAGAGACTCCATCGTACATGGCAAAGGTAGGGACCTTGAACTTTGGCGGGATGACCAATCCAGAAACTAAACCCATGTCTCCTAAATCCAAGCCAGGTATCTGTTGAATCTCCATAGCACTGAGGCGATCCTCCAATTGTTTTTACTTGTCATCAGCGGGAGGATATTGTTCTTCGGAGTAGTTAGCTTCATCAATCTCCAAATTATGGTCTTCTTCAAGACTGGCCCCTATGCTGGGTGGAGTTGAAAGGTCTAGCGTTTTAGGTCTTCTTTTCAGGATGCCCGTTGCCTTCTTGGACTTCTTCTTCTTGTCTTTGAGAAGGAGAGTGTTGTATCCCAAAATTTGCTCTCTCATTTCATCAACATTTTCTCACCACAAGACCCTTGGAGCTCAAGATCAAGTTAGGGTTTGCTCTGCTCAAGACTCCTCCTTGCACTGTTGATCCAAATTAGGGTTTGAGTTTGCACAAGGATGTTTTGACCTAAAATTCCCAAAGTGACTTTCATGCTTCATGTTGGACTCACAAGTTTATCCATACCAAGTTTCAAGCCTTGATTCCAATCTTTGCCCAGTCAATTAGACAGTTGACCTAGAAATCAGCTGTATTGGGGGAAAAGTCAACTGTGGCCAATTGACAGTCAAACTTCATGATTTTTGACCCACATCAACATTTTGAACTCATATGGACCATTTGATCAAGTTTGGATCACAATTCCACAAGAAATTTGATCAGATCACCAAAAGGGCAAAATGGTCATTTTTAGGGTTTTGACTGCACAAAGGCAATTTTTGACTGTTTGACCTAACCAATGGCAAACTAAGCTCACATATGGACTCAAGAACTCAATGGCATTGTCTTGACACATTCAACAAGTTCAAAAGATCTCAAATGCACAGGATTGACAGATGAATTTTCCAGTCAACTGATCAAAATTTGACTGTATACTGAAAAGTCAAACTTTGACTTTTTGGTCAAAATCAAGTGCCAAGATTCATTTTTCATCAAGACATGTCAAATTATGAAACTTGTTCATCAAGAAATCCAAATTTGCAAATTAGGGTTTAAAATGAGAAAATTTCATAACTTAGAATTTTTCTAAGTTATGAAACTTCCTTATTTTTTTTCTAACTTTGTCCCATTTTTTCATCAAGATACAAATGGATTCAAACAAAACTCAAAACATGAAAGTTGTATTCCATTGCAAAATATTCAACTTTTATTCACAAAGTTTTCTCAAAGGAAGCTTGTAGCTCAAGTTATGATTTTTGGAATAAGGGTGCAAAACATTTTTAACTTAGAAAAATTTTGACCTATTCTAGGCAGGATTTTTGTCCAACTTCATGGCCACTTTTCACATGGTTCCACTTGGAATTTCAATTTGCATTACAAAGATGGATTTTAGTACACATTCCAAGCTTTCCAAATTGTCCAAGAACTCATCAAACACCCTTGTGGTTATGGAGAATCGAATTTGCAAAGTTGGGCAAAATCCATTTTTGTTCATACATTGGCATTTTTCAAATCAGCTTGTACAGAGCTAGCTTGCAGGCCTCAAAACCAGTCTCACACACCATAATTAAATGTGTAACCATTGTATTAATGCATTATTTCTTCCCTTTGGGCATTGCACATAAAATCAATCCTTAAGTAGAAAAAGCAAACATGCCATTTTGATAAAGATGCACTTTATGTCAAATTCAAAATTCAAGAGGCATGGGCCAGATCTTTGAGGCTAGAATTTGTACACAAATACCTCTGATCAAGAACAAGATATGCAGCATGCTTTAGGGTATTGTACAAGCCTGTATTGAAACTTGCATTTTCTTGCTTCAAGTAGAAGAAAGCTGGCAAAAACTCTCAATCTCTCATTCCTGTAAAGACCAGCCAAAGCAAACTTTGCAAACATCTTTCACACGCCCTAACTGACCTAAAACACGATTCCTTCATCCTCAATACCTCCTCATACACAAAAACACCCTCTTGCTGCAGAAATAGAGCAAGTTCTGCAACTTGACCTCCACTATCCATTCCACTCGTGCATTTTGGCTAAAACCAGTTCAAGCACATTCTATATTATCCACACAAACTATCCCAGGCATTAAATCTAAGCTGTAACATCCTTAACATCACTTGCCATTTTCAGTTTTCAGTTTTGCAGGTGGACTTCCATAGCACGATTCAGAGAGTATCAAAGCAAGCTAGGTGTTGAAGAAGCATCCTTGGACTTCAAGCAAGCTGTACAAAAGCTCAAACTCCATTGAAGTTGGCCACATTGCTGAACACGACTCAAGCTGAACAGGTAAAAACATGAACTTCTATCTCTCAATCTAGGAAGAGTTAGGCTTAGGTTTGTGAATGAAACATGCTCTACTCATAGCCCTGAAGCTATCCATGTATTTACTTTTCATTTATTTTATGCGTGCTATGAGAATTTTGGTCATGAACATTGAAGAAAAATTAGGTCAGAAATTGGGGATGAAGAAATTCTCCTTCGTTTCTTAGAGTTAGGTCAAGTGTTTTATATGTATGAATTCGTCTCTTGATGCTCTACATTATTTGTGTTGTGAGTTTTTGCTAAAAGTCAAGGAATCAGGATTTGTGTTGGACAAGAAGAAGCGCGCGTTTTGTTTCAAACAGGTTGATGGAGGTTGAAGACAAAGTTGACCTGGGCTGGGCCTGAGTCAACTTGCTGTTCACACCCCTTTTTTCCATTTACACCCTCTTGGCCCATTGTGTGATATATTGATCATTTTTTATTTTTTCTTTTTGATTCTGACTTATTATTTTTTGCTCAAATATAAAAAATATAAAAAATATTTTTCCACCCTTTTTTGCATTTATTTAGCATTTATTTGTTTTAGTTAGCATATAAATGTAAATAAATATAATACCTTTTTATTTAAAACACTAGAAAATAATACAAAAATATATTTATTTTCAGTCATTATTTTTTATTTATATTTTGAAAACATTTTCTAAAATATACATTTTTTTATAATTAATATTTTATTTTTGTATATATTTAGTATATTTAATATATAATTCAAATATTTGTATATTTTATTAGAATACTTAGGATAAAAAATATGAAAATAATACATTTTTATTTTATTAATATTTGACACTAAAAAATACTTTTTTTTACAATATACTTTTTTTTTGTATATAATTAACAAATATTGTATATAATTAATAAATAAATACTATTTATTTGAAAAACTAGGGTTTTGCCCTAAACCATAAAATATTCAAAATTTGACCTTTTTATTTTTGCTCATATTTCACATTGAAAAACACTTTCACATACATAAAAAATCATTTTTGTGCATAATACATTTTTGCATATTTATTATATTTATTTAAATATTGTACCATTAAATATTTGTATATTCGATATGGATGTAATAGTCTAGATTTAATCTCTTGTCTAATATCCCCCCATTCAAACATTTGTACCCCCATCCCCATAATCATGTTGTAATAATTTAGGACTTTAAATTTCCGCATTTAAAAGCTTTCAAATTATGCCATGATAGACCTAGGGTTTGTATGTAAATCAAATAACAAATAGCTTGACTAATACAAAGACAAAAAAATGCATGAAAATGGACAACACCATACACACTTGCACCCTTAGGGTTACTCCACTTGTTGCCTTCAAAAACGGGCCATGTTGCATGTTGAGTGTCTTTGGCAAAACAAAAACAAATCAAATGATCATAGTCCCTCGATGACGCTTTCTCAAGTTGCCTAAAAAATGACCAAGTCCCTTGAAGGAAAAATTGCCAAAGACACTTGGCACTATTGCATTCATGGTCTAAACAATGACCCGCGCCCGTCCCGTTAACATCCTAACACAAGATTGTCCACCAAATACAATGGTGGAACAATACTGTTTAAAGGGTTAAAACATAGGAAAGGTCTTTGAGAAATTTAGGGTAGATAGCTCTTGGTTACTTGGCCAACTTGCAAAACAAATCCTTGCCATTTTTCAAAACATACTCCACAACACAACTTTCAAAACAACTTTCAAAAACATTGAAACATCTTTTCAAAAAGACACACACCTTTGTAAAACATTCAAACAAGAATTGTTACAATGGTTGCCTAGACAAGGCATCTTTTTCAAAACATTTTCAAAACCACACACACAAAGCACCATTTCAAACAATTGAAAATGCAAGGCAAGTGATCTAAGTAAGTAACTAAGAGCCCATGGATAACCATGGATAGAAAGGGTGCTAATACCTTTCCTTTCTATAATCTACTCCCTGAACCCAAGAAAACATCTCAAAGGTTTTTCCTGTGCTTTTTAACCTTTCCTTAGGATAAAATAAAAAGTCGGTGGCGACTCTTGCTCAACCGAAACATTTGCGAAAACAAACGCAAACCTCAAGTCAGTTCTCCCACCGTATCACAGAACTGGCGACTCTGCTGGGGATAAAATTAAAAGTGGAGTAACCTTATGGCTTAGATCACCCTTTTGCATGACTAATTGTTTGTTTTGATTGCTTTACATTTTGGTTCTCTTGTTTGGGCTTTAAATCCTACACCCGGATTTGGGAAACATTCATAGATAGCAATATATTGTGGAAACTGTGCGGGGTATACCGACACGGTTGAAGCAATAGCTATATTAGTGTGACATATTTGTGAGTACTGGTAACCCTTGAGTTCAATCAAGGAGAGTACGGGGCCGCTGAGTGATGTCACTAAGCACTAATGACCTAGAACCTTACTTGACCATCTTGGCCTTTTATTAGGGGTAGTGAGATGACCGGCTTTGGTGCAGTCCGAAGTTGGTAGATACTCGATACTACACTCATTGAGGGTTGTTTTCTTGGAATATTTTGGTCGCTAGTTAAGTGGCTAAACCAAAACAATGAACATAGAAAACAATTCAATGATATTGAGCTCCTTAGAACCCGGTTACTATTTATAGGACAGGTTTTTAAGCCAACTTCACTCAAGAGGGTTCTTACCTATGAAACCTCATGCAAGCCTGAAACTAGGTTTTTGTGTGACTTGCTTGTACATATGTTTGTGCATACATCATGAACATCATAAAGCATCATATGCATCCACTAACCATTTCAAGGGTTTGGATCTTCATCTTTGTTCTTGTTTTGTAGGTCATGGAAATTCTTCGCAGGAAAACTATCCAAGTCAACCTTGTGAGAATCCCTCCTCAACTCAAGGAGCTCACATCCAGAATTCCAGAAAGCTCTCTCTTCAGTGAAAGACATGGTAGACTGCTCAGCCTAGTCAACACCAGCATTGAAGAAGACATGGTGAAAGTGTTGTTCCAATTCTTTGATCCCCTTCACCACTGTTTCACATTCCCCGACTATCAATTGGTGCCTACTTTGGAGGAATTTTCTCAACTCTGAGAATTCCTATTCTTAATCAACTACCCTACAACGGTACAGAAAAAGAACCAAAGCCTGAAGATGTTGCTCAAGCACTACACTTGCAACTATCTGACATCAAGGGGCATTGGGAAACTAGAAGTGGTATCAAGGGCTTATTGGCAAAATTCTTGTTTGAGAAGGCACAAGAGTGTTGGAACTCCTTGGATCTACAAGCCTTTGAAGAGATTGTGGCACTCCTCGTTTATGGGTTGGTCTTGTTCCCAAATCCTGACCAACTTATAGATGTCAATGCTGTCAAGATTTTCCTATCCAGGAATCCCATACCTACATTGCTCGGGGACATCCTCCACTCATTTTACAAACGAACAATGAGAAAGAGAGGTGTTCTCATGTGCTGTACTCCTCTCCTTGCTAGGTGGTTTATTTCTCACCTTCCACAATCTGTTTTGAAGAATGAACAAGGCTTAAGGTGGTCACAACGGTTGATGACCCTCACACACTCTGATGTACATTGGTGTTCTCGGTCCAGAGAAAATGTCATCATCATCGATCGTTGTGGTGAGTTCCCTAATGTTCCATTACTTGGCATTAGAGGAGGCATTACCTACAACCCTTGTCTAGCTTTGAGACAATTTGGATATGCACGGAGGGATGGCCCTCATGACATGCTGATTTCTGACCTAGTTTTTGACTTCGACAACGATGCGCAAGGACTTCGCCAAAGATTCATCAGAGCTTGGAGGATGCCTAACAAGGTAGATAGTAAGACACTGGGGCACAAGAACTCCATCCCTCTTGAGCCTTATCTCAAGTGGGTACGAACCCGCGCCCAGAGTCTTATGATGCCTTACCCTCACATTCTCCCTTTGATTAAAGAGCCTGTTAAGGAAGGAGAGGTTCCATACACCATCCTACATCCTGACATGCCAACATCATGGGAAGAAATGCAGAAGAGTTGGATCCAACTCAAGGAAGAGCGGAATACTTTTGAAGCCAGCTTCTACGCCAGTGAGAAGAAGGTTTTGGAGCTTACCTGCCGACTTCACGAGGAGGAGACCCTCAACACTTACATCGCACTAAAGAGGATGCGCAATGTCTTTCTACCTTAAGAAGTTTTTGTAATATTTGGCACATGGGGCATTTATGTACTGACAAAATTCCTTCTTATTAATATGACGTGTGTTCTTTTTGTTTGCAACAATTTTGAATTTCTAAATCCTTGAATGCATTACATGAATAAACATATCATTCATCATGCGCATAAACAGGTCCTCACACCAGGTTTCCTTATCTTTCTGCTGTTTATTTCAGTAAGATGGATCTTGAACAGACGGTCAAAGATCTGCAGTCACAAAACTCGCAGTTTCAACAGCTCCTTATGACCTTGGCAAAGGGTCGGAGGATCTAAAAGAACTGTTAGGGAATAAAGAGCAAGAAAAAGTGAAAAAGAAGAAGAAAAGAGTTGGGGTAGCTACACTGGGAAGAAGATTTGAGAATGAAGCAAGGAGAGTTCTTGAATTTCCCTCCACATCTGATGAGGGAACCGGTAAGGGAAAAGGAGCTGCATTACCTTCTGAGTCTGAGGCTGAAGAGGAAGAGGTTGAGGAAGATGAAGACTATTTAGAGCAGCAATACCCGCCAGCGGACGACAAATACAAAAACCTAGAGGATAGACTGGTAGCTATGGAGCTGCAAAGGGTTCCTGGGTTAGATTTTGAAGAATTGGGATTGATTGCTGGAATTGTGATCCCTCCAAAGTTTAAGGTGCCAATTTTTGCAAAATATGACGGGCTGTCTTGCCCAAAAATGCACCTAAGGTCATATGTCAGAAGAATTCAACCTCATACATCCGACAGAAATCTTTGGGTACACTTCTTTCAGGACAGCTTGTCCAGTACGCAGCTAGACTGGTTTTACCAGCTTGAGAGGTCAGAAGTGCATAACTGGGAAGACTTGGCAGCTGCCTTTTATCGCCAGTATCAATATAACGCTGACTTGGCGCCAACTCGTACTCAGTTACAAAGTATGGGGATGGCCTCAAATGAGGGATTCAAAGAATACACCCAGAAATGGCGCGACTTGACCGAAAGAGTGCAGCCAACTCTTTTAGATAAGGAACTAGTTGATATGTTCTTGGGGACCCTATCTGGCCCGTTCTTCAACCATTTGATCGGGAGCTCTTTCGCAGGGTTTACTGAATTGATTCTGACTGGCGAACGGGTGGAAGCTGGTATTAAGAATGGAAAGATTCAAAGGGATGCCTCTGCCTCCACAACTGCTAAGAAATCATTTCCGGCCAAGAAGGAAGCAGCTGTTATATACTCTCAGAAAAGATCGGGAAGAACTGAGCGTCGGCCAACTATGGGGGCTGTGATGATTCAAAATTCGTCAAATGATCAGCCTCGTAACAATCAGTCCAGACCAAATCAGCAACGGGTGGAACGGCCACAACAGCAGTTCACCCGCATCAACATGACGCCTGCACAAGTTCTTCCCCATTTGTTGAAGCTAAATCTCACCACTATTAGAGAAGCGCCAAAGATTGTGAATACCGCTTCCCCACACTATCATCCCAATGCTAAATATGCCTATCATTCTGACTGCGTCGGGCATGACACCAACGATTGTTGGGCGCTTAAGTATAAAATTCAAGACTTGATAGATGCTAAAGAGGTTGAGTTTGACGCTCCAGAGAAGCCGAACGTAATATCCGCTCCAATGCCGAAGCATGGTCGCAATGTCCATGCTATTGAAGAAGATCTGTATGTTTCTGCTGTTGATGATCTGGTAACTCCACTACTAACAATCAAGTTGAATCTGTTGAAGGCTGGAATTTTCCCAGGTTGTAAAGAAGACTGCTACTGTTGTTCCTCCCTACCAATCGACTGTCCATTGTTGAAGATAGGCATCCAAGGCCTAATGGACAACCAACAAATTATTTTCGAAAAGGTTCCTGCTACTCCAACTCCTATCAAAGATGTTTCAATAATCACCATTTCCACCAATCTTTCTAAGGTCCCTAAAAATCCTGTTAAGATTACATCCGCTACGAAGATTGTTCCTCTGAAAATAACCATGCCTGGGCCTGTCCCCTACAAATCTGACAAATCGATACTGTGGAATTATGGTGGAGAAATCTACTACCACGGTGTTAAACAAGTTGAGATAACTGAAGAGAGCTCTGACGAAGAAAATGCCGACATTGGAAACATTGCCGATACGAGCAAGATTACCCAAAGTGGGAGAATTTTCTCTCCAGAGATTGCCCCTCCAAAGGCAATCTTTGGACCCTCAGCTGCTGCCAAGGTTACTCCTGCACCGATAAAACTTTCTGCAAGAACTCCGTTGATTGAAGAAGCTGTTACTCCTGTGGTGGTCCCTCCTACTTCTGCTGATAAGGGAAAAGGGATCCAAGATGAGCTCGTCAGGACGAGGGCTCAGCCATTGGTCATCCCCGAAACCTCTAAGAAAGAAATGGAGGAGATTCTGAAAATAATAAAGAAAAGTGATTATGACGTTGTAGAGCAACTGGGGCAAACCCCCTAGAAGATCTCCATGTTAGCTTTGTTGCTTTGCTCGGAGGCTCATGCCAAGGCCTTGATAAGGTTTTTGAAGACAGCACATGTTCCCCAGGAAACCTCAACCGATCAATTTCAGGATTGTGTAGCCAACCTTACCGCCGACAACGGCCTGGGTTTCTCTGATGCTGACCTGACTCCGAAAGGAAGAAAGCACAATGACGCATTGCATGTGTCAGTAGAATGCCGAGTGTTGTACCCCAAAATTTTCCCTCCCATATTCTTCAAAGATTTGCCAAGCAAAGCTTCAAAATTCCCCAAGGGTTGCACAGGGTAAGGGTCTCCTAAACAGTCAAAACTAGGGTTTTGCTTCTGATCAAGAAAATGAAGTTTCCAAAGGTCCAATCAAGTCTCACATGCCTACAAATATGGTCAAGCATCCTCATATCAAGTTTCAAGGCTTTCAGCACAAAATTGCACAGTCAAAAACCCTAATTGCACTACAGTCAACTGTAGGGGCAAAATGGTCATTTGACAGTCAAAAGTTCAAATTTTTGGTCAATATATCATTTTGAAGCCACAAACATCATTTGATCAATGCTTGATCATGATTCTTAAAGCTTGGCTCAAAAATCATCAAGATGCAAAAGTTTCCTTATTTGGACAGTTGAAAAAGTCAACTGTAAATTGACCAGGGCATAACTTTCACATGGATTATCAGAAAAATTCCATCCAAAGCTCATTTTGAAGAGAAAGACATTTCCTACAACGCATCTTCATACTTCAAGTCCAAGAAATGCTATCACAAAAAGTTATCAATTTCAACATTATAGGTCATTTTCAAAAGTCAACAAAAGGGGACTTTAAGTCAAAGGCCATAACTTGAGATTGGTAAATCAAAATGACATGGGACCAAAGACATTGGTTAAAGGACTCAAAGACCTTTCCAAAATGTCCAAGAACATGAGAAAAGCTTAAACATTGAGCAAGTTATGCCTTGTGGAAGTTGGGAAATTTTTGGATATTTTGAAAAATCAACATTGATTCAAATGGCCTAAAATTGCTAATGGGCCCATTTTTCTTCCATAATTCATCATCCATGGCATGTGCACGACCACTTGGCCCAAAGGGAAGTATTTCTTCATTTTTTATTTATGTATTTGAATTTTTATTAATAATAATTCATTTAAATCAAATTAAATACATGAAAAAATATTTAACCTAGGTCTTACAATCTTTTTGTGCACAAAATCTACTCAATAATTCGTGTGAAATTAAATAGGGAAAGATTTGGAGAGAATTGATCTTAATTTGTACAAAAACACATGGAAAATATTTGAAAAAGATCTTGAAAATCAAATCTTTCAAAGTCATGAATGTCAAGCTTTTTGGATCAAATTTCTTAACCTAATTGTTCCTACATATACAAGAAACACAACCCTAATGCCATGACCCACGCAGCTGCTCAGAAACCTGGAAAACCAAGCTTGAAATTTTGTTAAGAAACTCAAAACTGAAAACCTCATTCTAGGGCGATTCAAGGCACGATTTTTGTTTCATTAGCTTGCTGAAGGTTCACTGAACGATTCCCAATCAAAAACATTCATCAAAACCTCAAGAATCGGTATACAGAACTCAAAATATTTCATGAAAAATGCATGTTCGTGTTTTGATTTGCAGGCATCCTCATAACATTTTATTCATTGATTCATACTCCTTATGCAATTCTGAATCTAACCCATATGTTTAATTGAATTTTTGCAAGCTATATACGATTTCACCATTGTCAATTTTTAGGGTTTACAGGATTCCAAATCAGGGATTTTAAAACAAGGAAAAATTGGAGCATAAGACTTATACCATTCCCCTCAGCATACTCAAACGATCATAAACCCACCATTGCGCCTAATTTATGGAGCCCCTAGGGCTATTCGCTATTTTCTTGTATCATGCCTGTGGCAACGCGTGAAAACCGTTGCCTATGTTTTATTATGTTTCAGGAAAAACAAAGATGTGAGGAAGATGATGACGTGTGGAGCAATAATTGGGGTATTTAAATCTTCGCGCGCGTTTGAGGCCCCTGACTTTCTTTTCTTTTATAATGTTTATTAATTATTATATATCAAACGCGTTTGAAGTGGCTCAGTGGCGCACGTGTTGGCTGGTAATGTTAATGACCTGGGTTCGAGCCCCAGGTCTTCACCCTCTTCATATTATTTTGTATTTAGTGATTCCATGCAGGTTCAACATCCAAGCACATCATGCGCCCTCAAAATCAAACCATTCACAAAGCCAGGGAGATCAAATCAAAGGCTCAGATCCAAGGAACATGGTAGTCCCAGTCAACGCGCCAGCATACTCCCTGGAGAAAGTCAAACGGATCAAGGTTGATGGGCCTGAATTACTTGGGTTATACCTCCATGTTGGGGACTACAACCCCCCTAGGTTTGCCATAATATTTTTTATTTTTTATTTTCTATTTGCTTTTAATTATTATTTGCTTAATTAATTTATTATTTTCACAAAATATCAAAAACACCTAAAAATCAAAAAAATCAGAAAAGAGGAAAAATATAATAAATATTTTATTTTTAGTATTTTCCATAAATAAATTGTCTATAATTATTTAGTTTTAAATTAGGTTGTAATTTTAATTCTTTTGATAAAAATCTAAAAAACATAGAATTAGGGTTTTATTAATAATTTTTCATCCTTTTTATTTTTCTTTCATAAATAATTAAATAATTAAATATTTATTTTTATAATTAAATTTGTATATAAATTAGGGTTAATTTAGGTTAAAATTCAATGATTTCTTAATAAACTAAAAATAAATAGAATTAGGGTTAGTATTTAATTTTAATTAATTCTTTTTTTTCATATTAAATCCAAAAATACTAAAAAATACCAAAAAAACAAGTTCTTTCTTTCTTTTTAATTAATTAATTAATTCCTCATTAGTTTAACTTTGTAAAAAGGGTCCAACGCCCTCGTTTCGATTTAATTCTTATTCGCATATTTATTTTATTTCGTTTAAATATTTATGTATTTCTCCCAAGGCCATGTAACCTTTTAATTCTTCATTTTCTTTTACTTTCTTTATTTTCTGTCAAATCGGGTCCTGGATTAATTTTGGCGATGTGGACCCGCGCCTTTTGTAATAGCTTTAGATCTTTACTTTCCCGCAAATATTTTAACTGTTAATAAATGCATGCAAGAATGAATGACAAAAATAAAAACAAGCGTAGAACACCAATAACATGACAAGATAAATGCAAATGAAAACGACACACGAATCGCACACACCACCCCTAGGGTACGCCTCACTGTTGCCTTGCCTCGAAAGGTGATCGTCGAGTAGAGGATGTCTTAGTAAGTCCTCATGATCCGGGAACCTGGCATGAGGGTAGCTTCTAAGGTGTCTTCCTATTGCTCTGGTGATCACCATGTCCCGAACCTTCGAATTGACCCGAACACCTCCAACGGTGGTGCTACCTACCTCTCAATGGTGGGATGACACTACTTTAAAAGACATTTACACAGACGAATTCCTTAGGGTAGGTAGGTTCTCGTAGATACTTGCTCTAAATTCAAAAACAAATCAAAATACTTTTCACACCGACACCTTTTCAAAAAGCTTTCGAAAGCATTTTTTCAAACACTCTTGAGGACCGATACAAGAGTCGAACTAGAATTTTCAAAGAAACTTTTTAAAACCCACATTGAAAAGAAAACAAACCTTTTTGAAAACACAATGAGCAAGTATCTAAGAGCCCATGGATAACCATGGATAGAAAGGGTGCTAACACCTTCCCTTTCTATAATCTACCTCCCGAACCGAGAGCAATCGCTTTAAGGAATTTTTCTGTGCTTTTGTCCTTTCCATTTGGAGAAAATAAAAGACGGTGGCGACTCTTGCTTACCGCGACATTTCGCGAACCAGCGTTAAACAGTCAGTTCCAGATCCACCGATCACAGAATTGGCGACTCTGCTGGGGATATACTTAAAGTGAGGTGTACCTTAGGGTTAGTTCATAACTGTGTTTTCAATTGTATTGACTTGTCTGCTTTAAATTTGTGGGTTGCATGGGAGTTACATAGATCCTAACCCGGATCTGGGGATACCCTGTTTAGGTAGCATAAGCTGTGAGGGACCTGTCCGGCGTAGACCGACACAGGTGAAGCAGTGGCTACGTTGGTGTGGCACCTTGGTCTGTACCGATATCCCTTGTGTCGCAAAGAGGAGAATATGGGTCTTCTAAGGAGTCATTAAGCACCAACAACCTTAGAACCTTAATTGACACAACTTGGCCTTTAGAATTGTAGCAGTATGCTACGCCCATTGAGGCTAAACTCTCGTGATGGTTCTGGCCGCAAGAAAAGATTGCGATGCTGGAGTTATGACCGATTGAGGGTAGTCAATGATATTGGGATCCTCTAAGAACCCGGTTACTTTTGATTAGGACAGGTATGAACCAACAAACTGAAAGAGGGTAGTACCTAGACCTCATGCTGGCCTAAACTTTAGGGGCTTGCCTTGTGTGACTTGTGTGCCTTACCATGTTTGCCTTTATATCTATATGTGGTGTGCTTTATCATAACATCATAGCATCATGAGCATTGCATGCATCCTGCATAAGGACTTACCATTTCAAAGACAAGAGGGTTTCACCTTTGCTCTGTTTTGTAGGACATCATGATGCCTGTGCGAAGGAATACTATTCGGTTCAACTTTGTTCGTTCACCTGAGTTGCTTGATGAGTTGGTTAGCAGAATTCCAAATACCACTTCCTTCATCCAGAGGCATGGTTCTCTTCTCAGTTTAGTCACTGCAAAGCGGGATCAACAGTTGATGAGTGTTCTGACCCAGTTCTATGACCCTCTGTACCAGTGCTTCACCTTTCAAGACTTCCAGCTGGTCCCTACCCTGGAAGAGTTCTCTGATTTGCTTGGTATCCCTATCTTGGATCAGACTCCCTTTACTGGTTGGGAAAAGACCCTCAGGCTTGAGGATGTTGCTGCAGCTCTTCCTTTGACCCATCAAGAGGTAACAGACAACTGGGTGACTAGAAGCGGAGTTAAGGGTTTCTTGGCCAAGTTTCTGATTGGTAAAGCTAACAGTTTCTGGAATGACTTGGACTTTAGGGCATATGAAGATATCTTGGCTCTCCTAATCTATGGGTTAGTCCTGTTTCCTAATCCTGACAACTTCATCAATGTCACTGCCATAAGGATCTTTATGTCTCAGAATCCTGTGCCCACTCTCTTGGGTGACATCTTGCAATAACTTCATGCCCGTATTACCCGAAGACGAGGAACCCTATGGTGTTGTATCCCTTTGTTGGTGAGGTGGTTTATTTCGCACCTCCCTAAGTTCGTACTGAAGAATCAAGAAGGAAGAGGTTGGGCTCATAGGTTAATGTCTCTTACCGATAAAGACATCATTTGGACTTGCAGAGGGTTGGATGAGATAGCTATTATTGATCGATGCGGGGAATACCCTAATGTTCCTCTGATTGGTACCCAAGGAGGGATCTCTTACAATCCATGTCTAGCACTCCGTCAGTTTGGAAGAGCAAGAAGAGCAGGTCCCCATGAGATGTTGGTGCCTCACATCAGTTTTGAATTTCAGGTGGATAGTGACGAGCTGCGTCGTAAGTTCATCAAGGCTTGGGACAAGGTTCATAAAGCTGACCCACAGGAGTTAGGGCCAAAGACTTCTTTACCTATGGAAGCCTACTACAAATGGGTTCGCATCCGTACTCAGAAGTTAGGTATGCCGTATGAAGCTGTCAGACCCGTCATTCTTGAGTGTCCTGACAAAGATGGTGTTCCTCCAACTGTCCTTCCTCCTCAGATACCTACTGATTATGAGACATTGAAGAGATCTTGGTCGCAACTACGAGAAGAGCGGGATTCTTACCGAGAAAAGTTCAACGAGCAGGAATCAAAGATCCAGAAGCTGACAAAACAGTTGGAGAATGAGAGAGCTCTGAATGCCTACATCCGTACTGAGAAGAGGAGACCATGGGATCAATAAGGAGCTCCAGATGTGCTTTTACAGTTTTATTTCCTTTTCAGTATTTCCTTTCATGTAACGCCTAAGGGCAACCTGTTGAATAATTTCAGTTTCAAAGTTGAATCTAATGAAGTGTGTTCCTTTTGTTTACAAAGTTGATTCCCGATTGTCTTTGAAAACATAAATCATACGCATTCCATTCATCATGTGCATAGCAGGTTTTCTCCTTTTCAGGTTGCTTACAGTTCTTCGCTGTTTATTTCAGCATCATGAATCCCGACTCTTCATCAACTGAGACATCCATCAAGGCTCTTCAGGCGCAGAATGCGCAGTTTCAGGAATTAATCAAGGGTTTGGCTCAAGGCCAAGAAGAGCTGAAGGCTATGCTCCTGAAGAAGGAGAAGAAGAAGAAGAGAAGAATTGTTCTGTTCAACTCGGGCCGAAGGTTTGGCAATGCTCTGCAGCAGGAAGAGGCTGGTTCTTCTGTTGGCAAGAGTACTCCTCAGGCAGAAGCAAGGGCTCCTAGTCCGGTAGTCTCCGACAACGAGACTGATTTTGATGAAGAGCAATATCCTCCTGCAGAAGACAGATACAAGCAACTGGAGGATAGGTTGAATGCTATGGAGATTCAACAGGTATCTGGGCTGGATTTTGGAGATCTGGGTTTGTCTACTGGTGTGATTATTCCTCGGAAGTTCAAAGCACCATCCTTCTCTAAGTATGACGGGGCGTCTTTTCCCAAGCTGCATCTCAGGTCCTATGTTCGGAAAATTCAACCGTACTCTGCGGATAAGAATTTGTGGATCCACTTCTTCCAGGAGAGTCTTTCAGGGACTCATCTCGAATGGTTCTATCAGCTGGATGGGACCAAGGTTCGTAACTGGGAGGAGTTGGCTACTGCTTTCTACAAGCAGTATCAATATAATGCCGACCTTGCCCCTACACGTACCCAACTCCAGGGTATGTCGTTAGGTTCAAGTGAAGGTTTTAAGGAGTACGCTCAGAAGTGGAGAGACCTGGCTGGCAGGGTGCAGCCACCGTTGACTGATCGGGAGTTGGTAGACATGTTCTTGGGGACCCTATCTGGGCCGTTTTTCAACCATCTTATCGGGAATTTGTCTGCAGGGTTCACTGATTTGATTCTGACTGGAGAGAGAATTGAGGCTGGGTTAAAGTCTGGTAAGATTCCGAAGGGTGCATCATCTAGTTCCGAGAAGAAACCCTTCAAGAAGGAGGCTAGTGCCGTGTATGGTTCCAAGAGATCAGAGAGACCTGAACGCCGCCAATCTGTCAGTGCGGTAATGATTGCTAAGCCTGCTGCCGCCCCTCGGCCGACCAATCCTCAAAGGGCTGAAAGACCTCGGAGAGAGTTCACCCGCTTGAGTATGACCTTATCGCAGATCTTGCCACAGTTGCTCTCAACCAATCTAGTGACTGTCAGAGAGGCACCGAAGTTCCCAAATACTGCATCCCCTAAGTACAACCCGAATGCTCGTTGTGCTTACCATTCAGATAGCCCGGGGCATTCCACTGATGATTGTTGGGCATTAAGGAGTAAGGTGCAAGACCTTATCGACGCAAAGGAGATACAGTTTGAAGCGCCTCAGATAGCTCGTTATGCTGTTTCTGTGGATGATCTAGCCACTCCTCTGAAGACTGTCAAGAAGAACTTGCTGCTGGCCGGTTTATTTCCGGGTTGCAGTGAGGGTTGCCTGTTCTGTGCTGTGTCCCTATCTGGTTGTCCCTTGCTGAAGTTAGGCATCCAAAGCCTAATGGATAGCAAGGATATTCTGTTTAAGAAGTCTGCTGTTCAGTTGGTTCCGGTGGAAGAAGTTTCTGTGGTTACCATATTCAATAATCCAATCAAGGCTCCCCCGAAGAAGCCTGTTCAAATCATGACCGTTGCACCTGTGGTTATCACTGTTCCGGGGCCCATGCCCTATGTATCTGATAAAGCTGTCCCCTGGCATTATAGGGCAGATGTGTATGTAAATGGGATTAAACAAGAGTTCAACGCTGGCGCCAGCATCTGTGATATCACTGGCCCAGCCAAAGTCACCCGCAGTGGCAGGCTCTTCTCGCCTGACATTGCACCGCCTGCTGCTCGAAGACCACTCCTTATAACTCCTACAAGTGTACCTGTTCCTACTGCCGATCAAGTTGTTTCTCCTGCTACCGAGTCATCCAATGCTCGGGGCAAAGGAATTGAAGTTGAGCCTACCCAGATGGAGGCACCTATACCTATAACTGCTGAAGCCTCCCAACAAGAAATGGAGGAGATTCTAAAGATAATAAAGAAGAGTGACTTTAATGTTGTGGAACAGCTGGGGCACAAGCCCTCTAAAATCTCCATGCTCTCTTTATTGCTGTGCTCCGAGGCCCATGCTAAGGCCCTAATCTCATTCCTCAAGACGGCCCATGTGCCACATGAGACGTCTGCAGTCCAGTTCACTGATTGTGTAGCAAATCTGACGGCAGACAACGGCTTGGGTTTCTCAGATGCTGACTTGACCGCGAAGGGAAGAGACCATAATGACGCTCTGCATGTCTCTATCGAATGCAGGGGCACTACCTTGGCACACGTATTGGTGGATACTGGTTCTTCTTTGAATGTGCTGCCCAAGAAGGCTTTGGACCGTTTAGATTGTGAAGGCCTGGAATTGAAACCCAGCAATATCATCGTCAGGGCCTTTGATGGTTCAAAGAGGATGGTCCATGGAGAGGTTGACATTCCGATTCGTGTGGGCTCTCAGGTGTTTGACTCTACATTTTATGTGATGGATATCCGTCCATCTTACTCTTGTCTACTGGGTAGACCTTGGATACATAAGGCTGGGGCAGTGACCTCTACCTTGCACCAGAAGCTAAAGTACCCCGTCAGAGGGAAGATCGTCACCGTGCAAGGAGAGGAGGAATATATGGTAAGCCACCTGAATTCCTTCAGATACATTGAGATGGATGGGGAGTTTATTGAAACCCCCTTTCAGCATTTCGAGGAGGTGCTTCCAATTGCAGCAGCAGCAGAAACAGCAGCAGAAGAAAGTGTTCCTTTGAAGATGGCTTCCCTGAAGGATGCCCGGGCTGTGGTTCAGAAGGGTGAATGTGCTAACTGGGGCAGGCTCCCAGACTTCACACAGAAGACTGATAAATTTGGGCTGGGTTTTACTACAGAGGGTCAGAAAGCTATGAGGAAAGCGAAGACCGGAAGACCTCCTGTGTTCATTACAAACCCAGGAGTGAATGCTGTTGGGGAAGACATTGAAGTGGATGAAGCAGAATTCAATAGCTGGATCTATCCGACGACCGAAGGCGGATTGACCAATTGGATTGCCAAAGACCATACTCCTGTTACCTTTGTGACGCAGTAATAAATTTCTTTGTTTCGTTATTTTGTAATAAACAATAAATAAACTCTATGGCCCGGTGTCTTACCCGAGGCACCGTGGTTTCATTTGTGAGGGCATATAAATTGTCATTTCATATATCATGAATGAAAATCTTGGACGTATTTTCGCATTGCAAATCTTATGCTCCTTTTCTGTCTTTCTTTCCTTTACATATATTTCAAAACAGCTGTATTTACACACACACTCACTCATACAGGTTTCAATCCACTCTGGATCTTACTGGTAACGACTCTGCTACTGCCAGTTATGACTTCGAAAATCCGATCAACTTAGCCGAAGACGAAGGTGAAGATGATTGCGAAGTGCCTGGTGAGCTTGCAAGGCTGTTGCTTCAGGAAGAGAGGGCAATT
The DNA here is from genome assembly GCA_948472305.1 of Vicia faba. Classification (NCBI taxonomy): domain Eukaryota; kingdom Viridiplantae; phylum Streptophyta; class Magnoliopsida; order Fabales; family Fabaceae; genus Vicia; species Vicia faba. The sequence continues at coordinate 1,044,927,612 of OX451736.1, forward strand.
CAACCCCATGAAGAGCCAGTGGAAACCACAAACTTGGGTACTGAGGCAGACAAGAAAGAGGTAAAGATTGGTGCCAACCTAGAGCTCAGCGTGAAGCAACGGTTGACTAAGATGTTACAGGATTATATGAAGATCTTTGCCTGGTCCTACGAAGACATGCCCGGGTTGGATACCGATATTGTGGTCCATCACTTGCCAACTAAGGAAGACTGCCCTCCAGTTAAGCAAAAGGTCTGTCGGATGCGTCCAGAGATGTCTGAGAAGATCAAAGCCGAGGTTATGAAACAGTTCGACGCTGGGTTCCTTGCAGTGACTTCTTACCCTCAGTGGGTTGCTAATGTGGTACCGGTACCAAAGAAGGACGGTAAGGTCAGAATGTGTGTCGACTACAGAGATCTGAACAGGGCCAGCCCCAAAGATGACTTCCCTCTACCTCACATTGATGTCCTTGTTGATAATACAGCTCAACATAAGGTGTTCTCTTTCATGGACGGCTTTTCAGGTTACAATCAGATCAAGATGGCACCTGAAGATATGGAAAAGACTACCTTTGTTACTCAGTGGGGCACCTTCTGTTACAAGGTCATGCCATTCGGGTTGAAGAACGCTGGGGCAACCTACCAACGGGCCATGGTTGCTTTATTTCATGACATGATCCATCATGAGATAGAAGTGTATGTTGATGACATGATCGCAAGGTCCCAGACTGAGGAAGAGCACCTAGATCATCTGCAGAAGTTATTTGACCGGTTGAAACTATACAAGCTGAGGTTGAACCCGAACAAGTGCACCTTCGGGGTAAGATCTGGAAAGTTGTTAGGCTTCGTGGTAAGTGACAAGGGCATTCAAGTGGATCCTGCTAAGGTCAAAGCTATTCAAGAGATGCCAGTTCCTAAGACATAAAAAGAGGTCAGAGGCTTTTTAGGACGCCTGAATTACATTGCTCGCTTCATCTCGCATCTGACTGCTACCTGTGAGCCAATCTTCAAGCTGCTGAAGAAAGATCAGGTAGTACGTTGGAACGATGAATGTCAGGCTGATTTCGACAGAATCAAAGAGTATCTCTAAGAACCACCTATCCTTATGCCACCGGTTGAAGGGAGACCTCTGATACTATATCTAACAGTGCTTGACAATTCAATGGGGTGTGTGCTGGGGTAGCATGACGAGTCTGGCCGAAAAGAGCATGCCATTTATTACCTTAGCAAAAAGTTTACCGACTGTGAGACCCGATACTCACTGCTTGAGAAAACTTGCTGCGCTTTGGTATGGGCTGCTCGCCGGCTGAGACAGTATATGCTGACTCACACTACCTTGTTGATCTCAAAGATGGATCCTATAAAGTACATATTCGAAAAGCCTGCTCTGTCTGGGAGAATTGCAAGATGGCAGATGATCTTGACGGAATACGACATTCAGTACACGACCCAGAAAGCCATCAAGGGAAGTGTATTGGCTGACCACTTGGCACATCAGGCCGTAGATGACTACCAATCAATGAACTTCGAGTTTCCGGATGAAAGCATCATGATAGTGACAGATTATGAAGTACCTGGACCAGATGAAGGACCTGAACCAGGATCCCGATGGTCTATGCACTTTGACGGAGCCTCCAACGCTTTGGGAAATGGTATCGGCGCCATAATCATATCACCTCAAGGTACTCATACTCCACTCACTGCCCGGCTATGTTTCAACTGTACCAACAACATGGCGGAGTATGAGGCGTGTATCATGGGTCTTCAAGCTGCGATCGATCTAAGGATTAAGTTTCTGAGTGTCTTCGGAGATTCCTCTCTTGTGATCAATCAGATCAAAGGAGAGTGGGATACGAAACATCCAATCCTAATTCCTTACAGAGAATGTGTGTTGACCCTGATCCCCCACTTTACAGAGATAACCTTTGAACACTTTCCAAGAGAAGAGAATCAGTTGGCGGACGCGTTAGCTACAATGGCTTCTATGTTCAAAGTTAAATGGGATAATGAGGCTCCCCGGATCATCATCTGGAAACTGGACGAGCCGGCATACTGTTGTGATCTCGAGACTGAATTGGTGACTGAGAAGCCTTGGTACCATGAGGTGAAGAGATATCTGGAAGCTCAGGAATACCCTGAAGGTGCGTCTGTCAACGATAAGAAGTTCCTGAGGAGGTTCGCGGCAAAGTTCTTCCTTAGCAACGGCATCTTGTACAAGCGAAACCATGATTCAACCTTACTGCGTTGTGTGGATAAGACTGAAGCAGAAAGGATCATGGAAGAGCTACATGAAGGGACCTTTGGTACACATTCCAGTGGACACACTATGGCTAAGAAGATCCTACGGGCAGGATATTACTGGTCCACAATGGAAGCCGACTGCTACCAACATTCCAGGACATGCCACAAGTGCCAGATCTATGCAGACAAGGTGCATGTTCCTCCAGTTCCTTTGAATGTTCTGACGGCGCCTTGGCCATTTGCAATGTGGGGCATAGACATGATCGGCGAGATTAAACCTACGGCATCTAATGGGCATCGCTTCATCCTAGTGGCGATTGATTATTTTACGAAGTGGGTCGAGGCAACATCCTACGCTACGGTAACCAAGACTGTTGTGGCACGGTTCATTCGGCATAATCTGATCTGTCGGTACGGTGTCCCAGAGAGAATTATTACAGATAACGGTACTAATCTGAATAACAAGATGATCGCTGAGCTCTGCGAGCAGTTCAAGATACAGCACCACAATTCTTCTCCTTACAGACCGAAGATGAATGGGGTTGTAGAAGCAGCAAATAAGAACATCAAGAAGATCGTGCAGAAGATGACAGTGACTTATAAAGATTGGCACGAGATGTTAACGTTCGCTCTACATGGATACCGTACCTCAGCTAGGACGTCAACTGGGGCAACTCCTTTCTCTCTGGTTTATGGTATGGAGGCAGTCTTACCGATCGAAGTGCAAATACCCTCTCTCTGGATAATGAAGGATGCAAATCTGAGCGAGGATGATTGGATCCAGACACGACTTGATCAGCTCAACCTCATTGATGAGAAGAGGCTCGCTGCTATCTGCCATGGTCAGACGTATCAGAAACGGATGATCAGGGCATTTAACAAAAAGGTCAGACCACAGGAATATCAAGTTGGGGACCTGGTAATCAAGCGAATCATCCTTCCTCAGAGTGATCCAAGGGGCAAATGGACCCCTACATACAAAGGGCCATTTGTGGTTAAACATGTGTTCTCAGGAGGAGCCATGATTCTAACCAACATGGATGGTGACGACCTTCCACACCCCGCCAATGCAGACATAGTAAAAAGATACTACGCATGAAAAAAGACCCGCTAGGCTGACATGCCTAGGCAAAAATTAGGGCTTCCCGTCGAACCAAAAGGGTTCGGGCAAAATGAAGGGATGAAATGAAAAAAATCTGTACACCTGGCAAGTCGAAAACCTGAAAAGGCGGCTTGGGCAAAAATGGGTATCCCGGTGGACTGAAAACTCGAAAGGGCGGTCCAGGCAAAAATTAGGGATAAAAGCGTAATACTATGTCTCATTGGATCACTTTGCATCCAGAATCCGGTATCTATATCAAGTTCAGACGGCATCGATCAGTCAGCCTCACCTTCAACCAAGGTCATCAAGTGATGAGACGCTCAGAGATATAACGGCAATAGCAGAGTTGAAACCCAGTGGGATCATTCATATTCCACACAGCTGTTTTATTTTCTTTTGTACAAAATCTGTATAAACTCTTTGGTTCGGCGGTGTTCTCTTACTAGGACGTCGGCCTCTTGTACACAAAACGCCTATTTTCAGGCCATTCAAAAATCAATACAAATATACTTTTCAGTTAAACGTGCCAAATTATTTTTTCCTTTTCTGTTTTGTTTTGCGAAGAACGTCCAAGGTTCAATTTGTGATATATGCATTGACAATAATTTGCTAACTCATAAATATTTGCATACGAAACAAAGAATTGATTACAGGTAACATTAGAAACAGGGGCAATAAGGAGTTGTCTAAGCAATCTAATTGTTATGTCCTCCAAGGTACCAAGGTAGGTTCAGCTAAAGAACATGGCCAGTACATCCTAATTCCCCAGAGAGTAAGTCAGCAGTCAGTGCATTCTCCTCCAAGCAGAGTTATCAAATCTCAAGGAAGTTGAGTATCCTCCAGTAGATCTCAATACTTCCCCAGCAGTACATATATTCGTAACAAGCATCCCCGACAGTCTTGGTCTAAAGATTGTTCCCCGGTGGTGTATCAACATCCGAAGGTGTCACTTCCCCCGCAATTCAAAACTTCCCCAGGAAAATCCAATCTAGTTCCCCAGGAAAGTTGGAATCCACCTCCCCAAGCAGTAAGCTTATCCCCAGTAAATTCTGGAAGCTTATCCTCGCAGAGCACGAACGCGTCGTCCGACTTTATTCAAAGAGTTATTTCCTTAACAGGATATAACTGGGTTATCCTCAGCCAAAAGCCATGGAAAGAGCGTCCTCGACGAAGTTTTCCTACCCCCCAGCGAAGTCTATTCATACTTCCAACACAGCAAAGATATCCCCAGCAAGTTATTATCAACAACTCAACAAGGTATCTCTATCCCCACAGAGTATCGCTCCCCATCATGATCGCTAGAGTATTTTTCTCCCCGCAGAATCTTCCATTCGCCAAGTTTATTCCTCAACGGAGTCATCTTCTCCTACCGGTATTCTTGCAGTTATCATCCCCAGCAGGAGTAAAAGCTTATTTTTCAATATCAGCCCAGGAGTGACTTCCCGGCATTCGTCAAGGATTTACTTTCCTAGACGAAAAACACATACATAAACATCACATACATCATTATAGCATGCATAGACGCATCATATCATACAAATCTCATTTATGTTGAGAACATCATTGCTTGATCCATATCATGCATTGCATATGACTGACCTTTACCTTTCAGGAAGGATTCAGCTAAATTCTCAATCATCTTTTAAGACCTAGACCGGTTCAGTTAATCAACTCCAAAGATTTCTTATCCAGTCCAAGGCCTTCTCTAGTCCATCTAAATCGACCCCCAACAGATTTTTCTGATGAAGACTCAGTAGAAGTTATTCAGGTTATAATTTCCTATGGTTCTCTCCCCGACGGTGCGCGAGATGTAATTCCCTTTCAGGTTATAATTTCCTAATGGTTCTCTCCCCGACGGCGCGTGAGATGTAATTCCCTTTCAGGTTATAATTTCCTATGGTTCTCTCCCCGACGGTGCGTGAGATGTAATTCCCTTTCAGGTTATAATTTCCTATGGTTCTCTCCCCGACGGTGCGTGAGATGTAATTCCCTTTCAGGTTATAATTTCCTATGGTTCTCTCCCCGACGGAGCGTGAGATGTAATTCCCTTTCAGGTTATAATTTCCTATGGTTCTCTCCCCGACGGTGCGTGAGATGTAATTCCCTTTCAGGTTATAATTTCCTATAGTTCTCTCCCCGACGGTGCGTGAGATGTAATTCCCTTTCAGGTTATAATTTCCTTTGGTTCTCTCCCCGACGGTTATAATTTCCTTTGGTTCTCTCCCCGACGGTGCGTGAGATGTAATTCCCTTTCAGGTTATAATTTCTTATGGTTCTCTCCCCGACGGTGCGTGAGATGTAATTCCCTTTCAGGTTATAATTTCCTTTGGTTCTCTCCCCGACGGTGCGTGAGATGTAATTCCTTTTCAGGTTATAATTTCCTATGGTTCTCTCCCCGACGGTGCGTGAGATGTAATTCCCTTTCAGGTTATAATTTCCTTTGGTTCTCTCCCCGACGGTGCGTGAGATGTAATTCCCTTTCAGGTTATAATTTCCTACGGTTCTCTCCCCGACGGTGCGTGAGATGTAATTCCCTTTCAGGTTATAATTTCCTATGGTTCTCTCCCCGACGGTGCGTGAAATGTAATTCCCTTTCAGATTATAATTGCCTATTGGTTCTCTTCCCGATACTGCGAAGATGGTAATTCCCACCAAGATTTTTCTCAACGAGCGTTGTTGAAGTTAAAGTCACCCAAGGTTCTCTCACTGTTCATGCTGAGGTAGTAACCACCCCTGGTTCATTCATCACCGTTTGAAGCTCCAGATCCAGCTCCTGTAACCAGTCAGGACACATCTATACTAAGCATCTGAAAATCAGCTCCTGCAACGTGTCAGGTATTCGTTTTTTTTCCCGTAGGTATGCATGTTCTCGCTAAGGAATCTCTTACGCGATCAACATCCAGATGGAATCTATAAGCCCATCATCCTATTCACCAATCTCTAAATGGCATCTATAAGCCCATTCCATCATCACACTGCTACTATGTGAGCGCAAATTTCTGGGCACTTTGGTGTTCAATCATCTTCCACCCTCGGATTACGAAAGGCATGTCAGCCAATCTGCATCCTCAGGTCTAAGAAGATTGAACAGGGGCAACTGTTGTACCCCAAAATTTTCCCTCCCATATTCTTCAAAGATTTGCCAAGCAAAGCTTCAAAATTCCCCAAGGGTTGCACAGGGTAAGGGTCTCCTAAACAGTCAAAACTAGGGTTTTGCTTCTGATCAAGAAAATGAAGTTTCCAAAGGTCCAATCAAGTCTCACATGCCTACAAATATGGTCAAGCATCCTCATATCAAGTTTCAAGGCTTTCAGCACAAAATTGCACAGTCAAAAACCCTAATTGCACTACAGTCAACTGTAGGGGCAAAATGGTCATTTGACAGTCAAAAGTTCAAATTTTTGGTCAATATATCATTTTGAAGCCACAAACATCATTTGATCAATGCTTGATCATGATTCTTAAAGCTTGGCTCAAAAATCATCAAGATGCAAAAGTTTCCTTATTTGGACAGTTGAAAAAGTCAACTGTAAATTGACCAGGGCATAACTTTCACATGGATTATCAGAAAAATTCCATCCAAAGCTCATTTTGAAGAGAAAGACATTTCCTACAACTCATCTTCATACTTCAAGTCCAAGAAATGCTATCACAAAAAGTTATCAATTTCAACATTATAGGTCATTTTCAAAAGTCAACAAAAGGGGACTTTAAGTCAAAGGCCATAACCTGAGATTGGTAAATCAAAATGACATGGGACCAAAGACATTGGTTAAAGGACTCAAAGACCTTTCCAAAATGTCCAAGAACATGAGAAAATCTTAAACATTGAGCAAGTTATGCCTTGTGGAAGTTGGGAATATTTTGGATATTTTGAAAAATCAACATTGATTCAAATGGCCTAAAATTGCTAATGGGCCCATTTTTCTTCCATAATTCATCATCCATGGCATGTGCACGACCACTTGGCCCAAAGGGAAGTATTTCTTCATTTTTTATTTATGTATTTGAATTTTTATTAATAATAATTCATTTAAATCAAATTAAATACATGAAAAAAATATTTAACCTAGGTCTTACAATCTTTTTGTGCACAAAATCTACTCAATAATTCGTGTGAAATTAAATAGGGAAAGATTTGGAGAGAATTGATCTTAATTTGTACAAAAACACATGGAAAATATTTGAAAAAGATCTTGAAAATCAAATCTTTCAAAGTCATGAATGTCAAGCTTTTTGGATCAAATTTCTTAACCTAATTGTTCCTACATATACAAGAAACACAACCCTAATGCCATGACCCACGCAGCTGCTCAGAAACCTGGAAAACCAAGCTTGAAATTTTGTTAAGAAACTCAAAACTGAAAACCTCATTCTAGGGCGATTCAAGGCACGATTTTTGTTTCATTAGCTTGCTGAAGGTTCACTGAACGATTCCCAATCAAAAACATTCATCAAAACCTCAAGAATCGGTATACAGAACTCAAAATATTTCATGAAAAATGCATGTTCGTGTTTTGATTTGCAGGCATCCTCATAACATTTTATTCATTGATTCATACTCCTTATGCAATTCTGAATCTAACCCATATGTTTAATTGAATTTTTGCAAGCTATATACGATTTCACCATTGTCAATTTTTAGGGTTTACAGGATTCCAAATCAGGGATTTTAAAACAAGGAAAAATTAGAGCATAAGACTTATACCATTCCCCTCAGCATACTCAAACGATCATAAACCCACCATTGCGCCTAATTTATGGAGCCCCTAGGGCTATTCGCTATTTTCTTGTATCATGCCTGTGGCAACGCGTGAAAATCGTTGCCTATGTTTTATTATGTTTCAGGAAAAACAAAGATGTGAGGAAGATGATGACGTGTGGAGCAATAATTGGGGTATTCAAATCTTCGCGCGCGTTTGAGGCCCCTGACTTTCTTTTCTTTTATAATGTTTATTAATTATTATATATCAAACGCGTTTGAAGTGGCTCAGTGGCGCACGTGTTGGCTGGTAATGTTAATGACCTGGGTTCGATCCCCAGGTCTTCACCCTCTTCATATTATTTTGTATTTAGTGATTCCATGCAGGTTCAACATCCAAGCACATCATGCGCCCTCAAAATCAAACCATTCACAAAGCCAGGGAGATCAAATCAAAGGCTCAGATCCAAGGAACATGGTAGTCCCAGTCAACGCGCCAGCATACTCCCTGGAGAAAGTCAAACGGATCAAGGTTTATGGGCCTGAATTACTTGGGTTATACCTCCATGTTGGGGACTACAACCCCCCTAGGTTTGCCATAATATTTTTTATTTTTTATTTTCTATTTGCTTTTAATTATTATTTGCTTAATTAATTTATTATTTTCACAAAATATCAAAAACACCTAAAAATCAAAAAAATCAGAAAAGAGGAAAAATATAATAAATATTTTATTTTTAGTATTTTCCATAAATAAATTGTCTATAATTATTTAGTTTTAAATTAGGTTGTAATTTTAATTCTTTTGATAAAAATCTAAAAAACATAGAATTAGGGTTTTATTAATAATTTTTCATCCTTTTTATTTTTCTTTCATAAATAATTAAATAATTAAATATTTATTTTTATAATTAAATTTGTATATAAATTAGGGTTAATTTAGGTTAAAATTCAATGATTTCTTAATAAACTAAAAATAAATAGAATTAGGGTTAGTATTTAATTTTAATTAATTCTTTTTTTTCATATTAAATCCAAAAATACTAAAAAATACCAAAAAAACAAGTTCTTTCTTTCTTTTTAATTAATTAATTCCTCATTAGTTTAACTTTGTAAAAAGGGTACAACGCCCTCGTTTCGATTTAATTCTTATTCGCATATTTATTTTATTTCGTTTAAATATTTATGTATTTCTCCCAAGGCCATGTAACCTTTTAATTCTTCATTTTCTTTTACTTTCTTTATTTTCTGTCAAATCGGGTCCTGGATTAATTTTGGCGATGTGGACCCGCGCCTTTTGTAATAGCTTTAGATCTTTACTTTCCCGCAAATATTTTAACTGTTAATAAATGCATGCAAGAATGAATGACAAAAATAAAAACAAGCGTAGAACACCAATAACATGACAAGATAAATGCAAATGAAAACGACACACGAATCGCACACACCACCCCTAGGGTACGCCTCACTGTTGCCTTGCCTCGAAAGGTGATCGTCGAGTAGAGGATGTCTTAGTAAGTCCTCATGATCCGGGAACCTGGCATGAGGGTAGCTTCTAAGGTGTCTTCCTATTGCTCTGGTGATCACCATGTCCCGAACCTTCGAATTGACCCGAACACCTCCAACAGTGGTGCTACCTACCTCTCAATGGTGGGATGGCACTACTTTAAAAGACATTTACACAGACGAATTCCTTAGGGTAGGTAGGTTCTCGTAGATACTTGCTCTAAATTCAAAAACAAATCAAAATACTTTTCACACCGACACCTTTTCAAAAACCTTTCGAAAGCATTTTTTCAAACACTCTTGAGGACCGATACAAGAGTCGAACTAGAATTTTCAAAGAAACTTTTTAAAACCCACATTGAAAAGCAAACAAACCTTTTTGAAAACACAATGAGCAAGTATCTAAGAGCCCATGGATAACCATGGATAGAAAGGGTGCTAACACCTTCCCTTTCTATAATCTACCTCCCGAACCGAGAGCAATCTCTTTAAGGAATTTTTCTGTGCTTTTGTCCTTTCCATTTGGAGAAAATAAAAGACGGTGGCGACTCTTGCTTACCGCGACATTTCGCGAACCAGCGTTAAACATTCAGTTCCAGATCCACCGATCACACCGAGGAACTACTCTCTCCCATGTCTTGGTCGACACTGGTTCTTCTCTAAATGTGTTGCCTAAGAAAGCTCTCGACCGGTTGGATTGTGAAGGCTTGGAGATGAAACCAAGTAATATCATTGTCAGGGCCTTTGACGGGTCTAAGAGAATGGTGCATGGGGAGGTCGACATTACCATCAAGGTGGGCACTGAAGTATTCCACCCAACTTTCTATGTGATGGACATCCGTCCATCGTACTCTTGCTTGCTAGGGAGACCATGGATACATAAAGCTGGCGCAGTCACTTCCTCCCTACATCAGATGCTGAAATACCCTGTCAAAGGAAAGATCATAACTGTACACGGTGAGGAGGAATATATGATCAGTCACCTGAACTCCTTTCGGTATGTAGAGGTGGAGGGCGAATTCATTGAAACACCATTCCAACACTTCGAGGAAATTGCTCCCGAGGTGGCGGTAGCAAAGGCAGTGGCTGAGGTACCCAAGCAGGTGGCCAGGATGGCATCTCTGAAAGACGCAAAGGCTGCAATGAAGGAGGGGAAGATCTCAACATGGGGGCAGTTGCCTGACATTCCTCACAAAACAGACAAGTTTGGGTTGGGATTTACCACTGCGGGGCAGAAAGCTATGCGTCGCTCAAAAATTGAAAGGACACCCGTCAAGATTTCTCCTCATGGAATCAATGCTTTGGAAGATGAAGACAAAGAGGCCAACATTGAAGATTGGATCTTCCCAACCATCGAAGGGGGACTGCACAACTGGGAGGCGAAAGACTTCGTCCCCATTACTTTCATTAATCAGTAACTTATCTTTCGAACATTTCCTGTTGGTCTGTAATAAATACTTTTAAACAATCTGCACACTGCTTTTTCACCTCATGCCTTGCCCGGGGCATGTAGGTCCATTTGTAAGGGTTTTGATTCTCTTCATATTCATATGCCATGTTTAACGAATCATTGGACGTTTTTCATTTATAAACTGTTGTGTTCATTTTCTTTCCTTTTTCATTTTTGTTTGTTTAAGGATGGCTATCCCTTACACACACCCACACTCACAAATGCAGGTACCCATCCACTCTGGATTCTATGGGTGACTATTCTGTTGTATCCTTCAATAACTCTGAAGATTTGGTCAATCAGGCTGAATACGAAGATGACGAAGATTGTGAAGTACCAGGAGAGCTAGCCAGACTTCTACAACAAGAAGAGAGGGCCATCTTACCTCATGAAGAGTTGTTGGAAACAGTCAACTTAGGAACAGAGGAAGACGGGAAAGAAATACAAGTGGGTGCCAATCTGGAACCAAGTGTCAAGGAGCGCTTAATACAACTGTTAAATGAATATGTGGAAATCTTCGCCTGGTCTTATGAAGACATGCCAGGGTTAGACACAAACATCGCGGTTCACCGTCTCCCTACAAGAGAGGACTGTCCACCGATCAAGCAAAAGGTCCGCCGAATGAGGCCCGACATGTCTGAGAAGATTAAAGCTGAAGTAATGAAGCAATTCAACGCTGGCTTTCTGGCTGTTACATCCTATCCACAATGGGTTGCTAACATTGTGCCAGTTCCCAAAAAAGACGGCAAGGTCAGAATGTGTGTGGACTACCAGGATTTGAACAGGGCTAGCCCTAAAGATGATTTTCCGCTACCGCATATCAACATTTTGATTGACAACACAGCTCAACACAAGGTGTTTTCCTTCATGGACGGATTCTCAGGCTACAACTAGATTAAAATGGCCCCCGAGGACATGGAGAAAACAACCTTTGTTACACAATGGGGTACCTTCTGCTACAAGGTGATGCCGTTCGGACTGAAGAACGCAGGGGCAACTTATCAACGCGCCATGGTAGCTTTGTTTCATGATATGATACATCATGAGATCTAAGTTTACGTAGACGACATGATAGCTCGATCACAAACAGAGGAGGAACACCTTGAATATTTGAAAAAGTTGTTTGCTAGGTTGAAGGAGTACAAACTCAGGCTGAATCCAAGTAAGTGCACTTTTGGAGTTAGGTCTGGTAAACTTCTAGGATTTATTGTCAGCAACAAAGGCATTAAGGTCGATCCAGCAAAAGTAAAGGCTATACAAGAAATGCATGCCCCCCGTACTGAAAAGGAGGTTAGAGGGTTCTTGGGGCGCTTGAACTATATTGCCAGATTCATCTCTCATCTGACGTCTACCTGTGAGCCAATTTTCAAACTATTGAAGAAAGATCAGGTAGTCGAATGGAACGACGATTGCCAGGCTGCTTTTGATAAGATCAAGGAGTATTTTCTAGAACCTCCTATTCTGATGCCACCCGTCGAAGGAAGGCCGCTGATCATGTATCTGACTGTTTTGGATAACTCAATAGGGTGCGTACTGGGCCAGCATGACGAGTCTGGTCAAAAAGAGCATGCCATTTATTACCTTAGCAAAAAGTTTACCGACTGTGAGACTCGCTACTCACTGCTCGAGAAAACTTGCTGCGTTTTGGTATGGGCTGCTCGTCGACTAAGACAGTATATGTTGACTCATACCACTCTGTTGATTTCTAAAATGGATCCTATCAAGTATATCTTCGAGAAGCCTGCTTTATCTGGAAGAATCGCTAGATGGCAAATGATCCTGACTGAGTATGACATCTAGTATACTACCCAAAAAGCTATAAAGGGGAGTGTACTAGCTGACCATCTAGCTCATCAAGCTATCGAAGATTATCAATCCATGAGATTCGACTTCCCGGACGAAGACATCATGAATTTGGACAACATTGAAGGTAACAGACCGTATGACGGACCTGAAAATGGATCCCGATGGACCATGTACTTTGATGGTGCTTCAAATGCACTTGGAAACGGTATCGGGGCGGTACTCATTTCCCCAGAAGGTTTCCATACACCTTTCACGGCCCGACTTTGCTTTAGCTGTACCAACAACATGGCCGAATATGAAGCTTGCATCTTTGGTCTCAAGGCTGCTATAGACTTGGGGATCAAATCTTGGATCGTATTTGGGGACTCGGCTTTGGTTATCAGTCAAATCAAAGGAGAGTGGGACACCAAACATCCTAATCTTATCCCATACAAAGAAAATGTCTTGACATTGTTGCCTCATTTCAAGAAAATCACCTTCGAGCATTTCCCGCGAGAAGAGAATCAGCTAGCAGATGCTCTGGCTACAATGTCTTCCATGTTTAAACTCAACTGGGATAACGAGGCTCCCCAAATCACCATTGAGTGAATGGATGAACCTGCGCATTGTCATGAGATTAATACCGAAGAAGTAGTGGAACAACCCTGGTTTCACGAAATCAAAAGGTATCTCCAGACTAGAGAATATCCCGAAGGAGCTTCCGTAAATGACAAAAAGTTCCTAAGGAAATTTGCTGCCAAGTTCTTCCTGAGCAACGGCATCCTCTATAAGCGCAGCCATGATTGTGTTTTACTCTGATGCATAGATAAAGCTGAAGCAGAGTTGATCATGACTGAGATACACAGCGGCACATTTGGCACCCACTTGAGTGGGTATACGATGGCTAAGAAGATTCTAAGGGCAGGCTATTACTGGTCTACCATGGAAGCTGATTGCCATCAACATTCCCGTACTTGCCACAAATGTCAAGTCTACACTGACAAGATTCATATTCCTCCTGTTCCTCTCAACATTCTGACAGCTCCTTGGCCATTCGCAATGTGGGTCATTGACATGATTGGAGAGATCAAGCCCACGACATCCAATGGACATCGCTTCATCCTGGTTGATATTGACTATTTCACCAAATGAGTCGAAGCAGCTTCCTTCACCTCTGTTACTAAAAATGTGGTTGCCCACTTCATCAAGCAGAACCTCATATGCCAGTATGCTTTCCCCGATAGGATCATCACAGACAACGGTACAAATATGAATAATACTATGATCACCGCTCTATGCGAACAGTTCAAGATTTATCATCACAATTCATCTCCCTATCGGCCGAAGATGAACGGTGTTGTTGAAGCTACGAACAAAAACATTAAGAAGATCATTCAGAAAATGACAGTCACCTACAAAGACTGGCATGAGATGTTACCGTTTGCTCTGCATGGATATCGTACCACGACACGTACTTCAACCGGGGCAACCCCGTTTTCTTTGGTATATGGCATGGAAGTTGTCTTACCCATGGAAGTTCAGATTCCTTCTTTAAGGATTATGAAGGATGCTGGTTTGAATGAAGACGATTGGATTCAGACCCGACTTGATCAACTCAATTTGATCAATGAGAAGCGACTCGCTGCTGTTTTCCATGGTCAGACGTATCAAAAACGGATGATCAAGGCTTTCAACAAGAAAGTCAGACATCAAGTATATCAAGTCGGAGATCTTGTAATCAAGCGGATCATCTTGCCGCAAAGTGATCCCAGGGGAAAATAGACTCCTACTTACGAAGGACCATTTGTAATCAAGAGCATCTTTTCTGGTGGTGCAATGATTCTGACCACCATGGACGGCGATGATTTGCCACACCCTGCGAACGCAGACATAGTCAAAAGATACTACGCATAAAATAACCCGACAAGTTGAAAACCCGAAAGGGCGACTTGGGCAAAAATGGGCATCCCAGTGAACCGAAAACCCGAAAGGGCGGTTCAGGCAAAAATTAGGGATAAAACAAAAAAATATGTACACCCGGCAAGTTGAAAACCCGAAAGGGCGGCTTGGGCAAAAAAGGGTTTCCCGGTGGATCGAAAACCCGAAAGGGCGATCCAGGAAAAAGTTAGGGAATTAAAGCGTATGACTATGTCTCGTCGGATCACTTTAAAGAACAACCTCTTCATCAACAAGCTCCGAGCTTCTGATCAATCCAATCATCGGCGGACGAAGCAGTGAATGGACAAGATATTCAGAGTTGTGAAGGCTATAGCAGAATGGGGATCCCATGGAATTGTTACACATAGCCATCTTTCTTTTGTATAAAATTTTCAATTTTTTACGACAACATCCTCTTACTAGGATGCCAGTCTCCTTTGTACAAAGATACTCATAAAAAGTTAATACAAATACTTTTCCAAATACAGACATTTGCTTTGTCTTCCTTTTTCTCTTTTGCACTTATGTTTTATTTGAGAAATGCCCAATGTTTTGTTAAATAGGCATATGCATTTGAACATAATCATTTTCTTACAAATCAGGAAAGATGATTACTGATAGGTTGAAGGTACGGATAGATATCTTGATACCCTTTCAGAAGGAATCCCTAGCAGAATTAAACTCCAAATTCCTCAACAAAGTCAAAATCCAGAACTTAATTCCCCAAACAGAGTTAAACTTCAGGATCCTCAGGAGAACAAAAGCTTTCTCAAAACTGGTTTCCCCAGCCAGAGAGCCTTCCGGAACTCAATTCCCCTCAGAGTTAAGTTTCAGTATCCCCAGTGGAGCCTTAAAATCTGAAAATCCTATCCCCAGTGGAGCCTTAAAAATCTGAAACTACCAATTTCCAGCGGAGCTAACACTTCCAACTATCAATCCCCAGCGGAACCAGACTAGTGAACCTTCTCCCCACAGATATGCTTCCCATCATATTGAAAATTCTCAATCTATCACTCCTCCAGCATGAGTCTCCCAGGTTCGGGACTCCCCAGTAGAGATCATCAGAATTCTCATTTCCCACAAGTCACCAAGGATTTTCAAACCCCAGCAGTGGTCCTAGGATCCCTCAACTACTGAAGATCTTGCTCCCCAAGCAATCAACAGTCAACAAGGATTTCTCACCCTCAGTAACCAAAGGATTTTTCTATCCCCAGCTTCGGTTATGGGTTTATTTCCCCAACATTTGTCAAGGATTTATTCTCCAAAACAAATTACATTTCAAATTGATCGGTCGTTCAAAAGTTCCTTCATCACCTGTTGGAAGTTACAGTCGCCAAAGATCAAATTCTCACAAAATTCAAGTTACGAAGCCCGGATTTGACCGGATAGTATCTTGATCTCTACAGCATATTGTGAAGCCCGGAGTACGACCGGATAACAATGCCAGACAACCTCCAAGCCTGGATTGCGACCAGATAGTGATATCCTCTCAGAGCAAGCTATGAAGCCCGGATTCGACCGGATAATAGTTTAATCCCCAACAAATTTCTGTGAAACCTGGATTACGACCAAACAGCAGTCAAGAATACTACGAAGCCTGGAGTCGACCAGATAGTGGTATATCTTCAGCACAAGCCGTGAAGCCCGGATTTGACCGGACAACAGCTCTTTAAGTTATTGTGAAGCCTGGATTACGACCAGATGACAATACAAGGTTCTGTGAAGCCTGGATTACGACCAGACAGCAGTCAAGAATACTACGAAGCCTGGAGTCGACCAGATAGTGGTATATCTTCAGCACAAGCTGTGAAGCTCGGATTTGACCGGATAACAGCTTAGCAAGCTATTGTGAAGCCTGGACTACGACCAGATAACATACAAGTTTCTGTGAAAGCTTGGAGATCGACCAAATAACAGTTAAGCGTTATCGAAATGAAGATTCTCATCCTTGAAGCCTCAGAGGATCGGTATACTCCCAATTTCTGACCCTTAACAGAATGAAGACTCTCGTCCTGGAATCCCCAGTATATTGGCATACAACCCAAGCTCCTGATTCCCCAACAACAGTCCCAGGACTTCTCATTTTCAACAAATCAAAAGATTCTCAATCCCCTGCAGCAGTCAAGGATTTACTTTCCCCCGACAGCAGTCAAAGATTTTGTTATCCAGGACCCGCCGTTCCTCAGCAAGACAGCTCATCCGCTTACATGCTCATCCATTACATTCATATCATAAACGTTGATATAACATACATTGCAGCATACATTTCATGCAACATAACTTTGTGTTTCAGCTAATACTTTACCCTTTTCAGGATAAGATTATTAAGCTCAACTTCTGAAAATAGTTTACGGATTCTCCAAACACGGATGCTAATCTATCGCTTGTTTAGACTCAACTTTTGAAAACAGTTTACGGACGCTTCCCAACATGGATGCTGCTCTATTGCTTACTCAACTTCAAGACTTCTGAAAACAGTTTACGGGTTCTCCAGACACGGATGTTAACCTATCGCTTGTTCAGATTCTTCAACTTCTAAAAACAGTTTACGGATTCTCCAAACACGGATGCTAATCTATCGCTTGTTCAGACTCAACTTTTGAAAACAGTTTACGGATTCTCCAAACACGGATGTCAATCCATTGCTTATTCAAGACCCCCCAGTTCAGAGATATTCCAAAACATGGACACCTTTCTGATACTCATTCCGGATGGCATCTTTAAGCCCATCCCATGACAAGATCTTGGTCACATCTCCAGATGGCATCTTTAAGCCCATTCCCACATCCATGTTTCGACGAGTGCAAATTTACGGGCACTCTAGTGTCCAATCTCCTTTTACCTTCGAGACGCGAAAGGCAAACTTGCCAATCTAACTCTTCAGGTTCAAGAAGATTGAACAGGGGCAACTGTTGTACCCCAAAATTTTCCCTCTCATTTCATCAACATTTTCTCACCACAAGACCCTTGGAGCTCAATATCAAGTTAGGGTTTGCTCTGCTCAAGACTCCTCCTTGCACTGTTGATCCAAATTAGGGTTTGAGTTTGCACAAGGATGTTTTGACCTAAAATGCCCAAAGTGACTTTCATGCTTCATGTTGGACTCACAAGTTTATCCATACCAAGTTTCAAGCCTTGATTCCAATCTTTGCCCAGTCAATTAGACAGTTGACCTAGAAATCAGTTGTGTTGGGGGAAAAGTCAACTGTGGCCAATTGACAGTCAAACTTCATGATTTTTGACCCACATCAACATTTTGAACTCATATGGACCATTTGATCAAGTTTGGATCACAATTCCACAAGAAATTTGATCAGATCACCAAAAGGGCAAAATGGTCATTTTTAGGGTTTTGACTGCACAAAGGCAATTTTTGACTGTTTGACCTAACCAATGGCAAACCAAGCTCACATATGGACTCAAGAACTCAATGGCATTGTCTTGACACATTCAACAAGTTCAAAAGATCTCAAATGCACAGGATTGACAGATGAATTTTCCAGTCAACTGATCAAAATTTTTCATCAAGATACAAATGGATTCAAACAAAACTCAAAACATGAAATTTGTAGTCCATTGAAAAATCTACAACTTTTATTCACAAAGTTTTATCAAAGGAAGCTTGTAGCTCAATTTATGATTTTTGGAATAAGGGTGCAAAACATTCTTAACTTAGAAAAATTTTGACCTATTCTAGGCAGGATTTTTGTCCAACTTCATGGCCACTTTTCACATGGTTCCACTTGGAATTTCAATTTGCATTACAAAGATGGATTGTAGTACACATTCCAAGCTTTCCAAATTGTCCAAGAACTCATCAAACACCCTTGTGGTTAGGGAGAATCGAATTTGCAAAGTTGGGCAAAATCTATTTTTGTTCATACATTGGCATTTTTCAAATCAGCTTGTACAAAGCTAGCTTGCAGGCCTCAAAACCAGTCTCACACACCATAATTAAATGTCTAACCATTGTATTAATGCATTATTTCTTCCCTTTGGGCATTGCACATAAAATCAATCCTTAAGTAGAAAAAGCAAACATGCCATTTTGATAAAGATGCACTTTATGTCAAATTCAAAATCCAAGAGGCATGGGCCAGATCTTTGAGGCTAGAATTTGTACACAAATACCTCTGATCAAGAACAAGATATGCAGCGTGCTTTAGGGTATTGTACAGGCCTGTATTGAAACTTGCATTTTCTTGCTTCAAGTAGAAGAAAGCTGGCAAAAACTCTCAATCTCTCATTCCTGTAAAGACCAGCCAAAGCAAACTTTGCAAACATCTTTCACACGCCCTAACTGACCTAAAACACGATTCCTTCATCCTCAATACCTCCTCATACACAAAAACACCCTCTTGCTGCAGAAACAGAGCAAGTTCTGCAACTTGACCTCCACTATCCATTCCACTCGTGCATTTTTGGCTAAAACCAATTCAATCACATTCTATATTATCCACACAAACTATCCCAAGCATTAAATCCAAGCTGTAACATCCTTAACATCACTTGCCATTTTCAGTTTTCAGTTTTGCAGGTGGACTTCCATAGCACGATTCAGAGAGTATCAAAGCAAGCTAGGTGTTGGAGAAGCATCCTTGGACTTCAAGCAAGCTGTACAAAAGCTCAAACTCCATTGAAGTTGGCCACATTGCTGAACACGACTCAAGCTGAACAGGTAAAAACATGAACTTCTATCTCTCAATCTAGGAAGAGTTATGCTTAGGTTTGTGAATGAAACATGCTCTACTCATAGCCCTGAAGTCATCCATGTATTTACTTTTCATTTATTTTATGCGTGCTATGAGAATTTTGGTCATGAACAATGAAGACAAATTAGGTCAGAAATTGGGGATGAAGAAATTCTCCTTCGTTTCTTAGAGTTAGGTCAAGTGTTTTATATGTATGAATTCGTCTCTTGATGCTCTACATTATTTGTGTTGTGAGTTTTTGCTAAAAGTCAAGGAATCAGGATTTGTGTTGGACAAGAAGAAGCGCGCGTTTTGTTTCAAACAGGTTGATGGAGGTTGAAGACAAAGTTGACCTGGGCTGGGCCTGAGTCAACTTGCTGTTCACACCCCTTTTTTCCATTTACACCCCCTTGGCCCATTGTGTGATATATTGATCATTTTTTCTTTTTTCTTTTTGATTCTGACTTATTATTTTTTGCTCAAATATAAAAAATATAAAAAATATTTTTCCACCCTTTTTTGCATTTATTTGGCATTTATTTGTTTTAGTTAGCATATAAATGTAAATAAATATAATACCTTTTTATTTAAAACACTAGAAAATAATACAAAAATATATTTATTTTCAGTCATTATTTTTTATTTATATTTTGAAAACATTTTCTAAAATATACATTTTTTTATAATTAATATTTTATTTTTGTATATATTTAGTATATTTAATATATAATTCAAATATTTGTATATTTTATTAGAATACTTAGGATAAAAAATATGAAAATAATACATTTTTATTTTATTAATATTTGACACTAAAAAATACTTTTTTTTACAATATACTTTTTTTTTGTATATAATTAACAAATATTGTATATAATTAATAAATAAATACTATTTATTTGAAAAACTAGGGTTTTGCCCTAAACCATAAAATATTCAAAATTTGACCTTTTTATTTTTGCTCATATTTCACATTGAAAAACACTTTCACATACATAAAAAATCATTTTTGTGCATAATACATTTTTGCATATTTATTATATTTATTTAAATATTGTACCATTAAATATTTGTATATTCGATATGGATGTAATAGTCTAGATTTAATCTCTTGTCTAATATCCCCCCATTCAAACATTTGTACCCCCATCCCCATAATCATGTTGTAATAATTTAGGACTTTAAATTTCCGCATTTAAAAGCTTTCAAATTATGCCATGATAGACCTAGGGTTTGTATGTAAATCAAATAACAAATAGCTTGACTAATACAAAGACAAAAAAATGCATGAAAATGGACAACACCATACACACTTGCACCCTTAGGGTTACTCCACTTGTTGCCTTCAAAAACGGGCCATGTTGCATGTTGAGTGTCTTTGGCAAAACAAAAACAAATCAAATGATCATAGTCCCTCGATGACGCTTTCTCAAGTTGCCTAAAAAATGATCAAGTCCCTTGAAGGAAAAATTGCCAAAGACACTTGGCACTATTGCATTCATGGTCTAAACAATGACCCGCGCCCGTCCCGTTAACATCCTAACACAAGATTGTCCACCAAATACAATGGTGGAACAATACTGTTAAAAGGGTTAAAACATAGGAAAGATCTTTGAGAAATTTAGGGTAGATAGCTCTTGGTTACTTGGCCAACTTGCAAAACAAATCCTTGCCATTTTTCAAAACATACTCCACAACACAACTTTCAAAACAACTTTCAAAAACATTGAAACATCTTTTCAAAAAGACACACACCTTTGTAAAACATTCAAACAAGAATTGTTACAATGGTTGCCTAGACAAGGCATCTTTTTCAAAACATTTTCAAAACCACACACACAAAGCACCATTTCAAACAATTGAAAATGCAAGGCAAGTGATCTAAGTAAGTAAATAAGAGCCCATGGATAACCATGGATAGAAAGGGTGCTAATACCTTCCCTTTCTATAATCTACTCCCCGAATCCAAGAAAACATCTTAAAGGTTTTTCCTGTGCTTTTTAACCTTTCCTTAGGATAAAATAAAAAGTCGGTGGCGACTCTTGCTCAACCGAAACATTTGCGAAAACAAACGCAAACCTCAAGTCAGTTCTCCCACCGTATCACATAGAGCTTTCAGATCCTCTTGCCCTTTACCCATAGCCAGAAGCATTTGTTGGAATTGAGCGTTTTGAGCTTGGAGATCTTTCACCGTTTGTTCCATATTCATCCTTACTGAAATAAACAGTAGGAAGATAAGGAGACCTGTATGGGAGAAACCTGTTATGATACAATGCATGATATGTGGATGCATGTTTTCAATAATCTCTCGGGGTAAACACGAGAAAATGTTAGAGATTGAACTTTGGTCAACATCTTTGATTGGAGAACTTTGTAATGGTGGATGTCTTTCCACGAGAATCAAGCTCACCGTGTCAAGTGGGTCATAGCCCTTGATTTAAGTTGTTGCACTTGATCTTTGATGGCATTTGTTTAGAGGAGAAAACCTCTTGCCCCTTGGTAGACGTCTGGTTCAACGTGACCCTGCATCAAAAGACCCTCGAGATCCTTGAAATGGTTATTGAAAATGTTATGGTATGATGTTATGATGTTATGTACATGTATGCACAAGTAAGCAAGTGTATATACAGGAAATCATATTCACACAAAGAAAACAAGTCCTTAGGTTTAGGCTTGCATGGGGTTTGTAGGTAAGTACCCTCTTGAAGTTAGTTGGCTCGTCCTGTCCTAAAATAGAAACCGGGTTCTAAGGAGCTCAATATCACTGGATTATTTTCTGTGTTCATTGTTTTGGTTTAGCCACTTAACTGGCGACCAAAATATTCCAAGAAAACAATCCTCAATGAGTGTAGTATCGAGTATCTACCAACTTCGGACTGCACCAAAGTCGGTCATCTCACTACCCCTAAAAAGGCCAAGATGGTCAAGTAAGGTTCTAAGAGTTAGTTAGTGCTTCATGACATCACTCAGCGGCCCCGTATTCTCCTTGACTACTCAAGGGCTACCGGTACTCACAAATATGTCACACTAACATAGCTACTGTTTCAACCATGTCAGTATACCCCGCACAGTTCCCTCACAGTTTATTGCTATTTACCTAAAAAGGTGCCCCCAAATCCGGGTGTAGGATTTAACAAACCCAAACAAGGAACCCAAAAAGTAAAGCAATCAAAGCAATCAAAGCAATCAAAGCAAGTATGTAAAGGTGATCTAAAACCCTAAGGTAACCCCACTTTTAGAATCGATCCCCAGAAGAGTCGCCAGTTCTGTGATACGGTGGGAGAACTGACTTGGGTTTTTGCATTTGTTTTCGCACTTGTTCGGTTTAGCAAGAGTCGCCACTGACTTTTTATTTATCCTAAGGAAAGGTCAAAAAGCACAGGAAAGACCTTTGATATGTTTTCGTGGGTTCGGGGGGTAGATTATGAAAAGGGAAGGTGCTAGCACCCTTTTCATCCATGGTTATCCATGGGCTCTTAGTTACTTGTTTTAGATCACTTGCCTTTCCTTTTCAATTGTGTGAAATGGTGCTTTGTGTGTGTGGTTTTGAAAATGTTTTGAAAAAGATGCCTTGTCTAGGCAACCATTGTAACAATTCTTTACTCGAATGTTTTACAAAGGTGTTTGTCTTTTTGAAAAGATGTTTCAATGTTTTTTGAAAGTTGTTTTGAAATTGTGTGGAGATGTGTGTTTGAAAATGGCAAGTGTGTTTTGCAAGTTTGATCAAGTAACTAAGAGTTGTCTACCCTATTGTACTCAAAGATCTTTCTCATGTTTTAACCCTTTTAACAGTGTTGTTTCACCATTGTATTTGGTGAACAACCTTATATTAGGATGTTAACGGGACGGGCGTGGGTCATCGTATACAATCATTGAAGGCAACTTGTGAGACGCTCTAGCAATTTTTGTAAGGGACGAGATCGTTTTATCGAAGGCAACATCGAGGGTCATCGAGGGACTATGATCTTTGTTTATCGAAGGGACGTTTGCTAGAGTGTCTCATACTCGAGGGACATGATTGTATTTTTCCGAGGCAACAGGCGAGGTTACCCTAGAGGTGCAAGTGTGAATGGTGTATTGATTTTCATGCATTTGTCTTGTATTAGGTTATCTAGCGGTTGATTTTGAATCTTCGCATACAAACCCTAATTACTATACAGTATATAGAAAGCGATAAATTGCGGGAATTTAAAGTCTAAGCTATTACAAATAAGTATCCAGGGATGGGGGTACAAATGTTTACAAATGGGGATGGGTCTTATTAGGATAGTAGTGTCCAAATATTATTTACAACCAAATCGAATTGTAGCATTCTCAATGTAAAAATATAAGAATAAAAAAGGAATCAAAAGCAATGTAAGATGCACATGATTATTTACAAATGATGCAAATTAAGTCTATTATTTATTTTTTGTATTTTTGTTAATTATATGAACAAAAGTTTTAAAGAAAAGAAAATGAAAATTACTTAAGTTAAATGAAACTATTATTTATGTATTTTAGTTAATGTTTTTATAAATAAAAAGGGTTTTAAAGAGAAAAGTAAATAATTCAAAACAAACTAATTATTTATGTATTTTTTTTAAAATATAATAAAATATTAAAAATATTTTTGTACAAAAGTTTAATATTCTATTTTTATTTAACCAAAGAAAATAGGAATTAGATTATATAAAATAAGAAAATAAGGTAAAAAGGTATTAATTAGTATGTAAAAAAAAGGTTAAATGGGCTTGGATGTTTCTTGGCCCAAAAAGAATCAAAAAGAGAACAAAAAGGGGGGGGGGGGGGGGGGGGGGGGGTAAGGTGCCAGGATTGTTGGGCTTAGTGTGGTTTTGTGGGGAGCGGGCCCAAAACGCATTTTGACAATGAATTTGTTAGGGTTTGTATTCGTTTGGTCAGAAAAGGGTTTGTGCTTGAACGAACGGCGCCGCTTCTCATCTTCCTCAACGCCTCTTCATCCTTTCTCAAACCAGCCATTGATGTTCTCTATGCCTTAGGCCACCAGACGTAATGCCTCCATCTCCTCTCTCCACAGTTGCTCAGGGCGACGGAAAGAAAAAGGTAAGGATTCATGTTTTTAGGGTTTTCGGATGCTCATCTCTTGCATGTTATTAACCTTTTATATGTTCTGATCTTCTGTTATTTGGGCTTATGTGAGGCGTAAAAAGGGAAGAATGGACAATACCTTTAGGTTCTTATTTATGAGAGGAGGCGGAGGAGTGGACGGTGATGCTTCTCAGGCGGCCAAGGCGGAGGGAACACGATGATGGTGACAAGAGCTTCCTAGTATCTCGTATCTTTAGCCTTGTTTTGGTTTTATGATGAAATTTCTGAAAACCCTAGCTCATCCACTTCTGTCTCTCTTCCTATCTGAGTGCTTTGCTTATTTGATGATGTTCTTTGACTCTGAGATGCTTTTGCTTCTTTTGGTTATTGATGATGATATCTGAGAATGCTTGTTGTTTCTGACTTTTTCCTCTCTTGGACTTTGATTCTGATGTTGAACAATCTTGATGTTTGTTTGCTTACTTCTGACTTTCTTCCTCTCTTTGACTTGATCTGTTTAGCCTATAATGAATCCAATTCTGAGGCACTCATTTTTGTTGTTTGGATATTTGGATGGATTTGCTTGAGTTTGGATTTGAAATGAAGGCAGGTTGAATGTTATGCAAGCTTGGACACTGAGTTTGTTCAGGTTTTGTGCTTGGCTTTGAGGCAGGCTTATTGTACAGGCAGGCTTCTGGCTGTATGCTTCAAGGCTTGTAGTTTTACTGGTTTTTAGGCTAGTTTATTGAAGCTTATGCAGGTTTGGATACTGAGTTTGTTCAGGTTTGTTTGGCTTTGGCTGCTTTGAGGTTTGTTGGGATTACAGGTTACAGGTTTTTGGGTAGTTTGAAGCAGGCTTGAAGCAGGCTTGAAGTTTGGTGCTTTATGCAGGCCTGTATGCTTGCTTATTGTGCAGTTGGCTTTGAGAAACAAGTTTTGACAGGTTATATGTTTGTTGGCTTGTTTGGCTTTGTGCTTCTGGTTTGAGGCAGGCTTGTGATGCTGTGCAGGTTTGAAACTGAACAAGCTTTGAGGCTTATTGTCACACAGTTTTTTTTGTGGTATCTTGCTCTTTGTATTCTTTTGTATCCTGCCTCCTTTTGACAATTTGGTTTGTTGTTATATTTATCTATGTCTTGAGCCTGCAAAACTGTAAGAGCCTTCTACTTCTCTCTCCCTTTTCTCTCTCTATTAAAGCATATTATATTGCTTAGAGTCTCTTTTTTCTGAAAAGGTGTTGGTTGGGAAATGATGAAAGTTTTTGCTTGCATTTTGGCTTTTCTCTGCATATCTTCTTACTTCAAGATTTTCTGCCTTTTGTGTACTTTCTTCTGCATTGACAGTTTGATGGCTTCTTTGACAGTTTGACAGCTTGGTTGACATTTTGAACTTGTGCAACTTGTTTGTTCAGTTTGAACTTTGGCATATTCAGTTTGTACATGTGCAGCTTATTTGTTCAGTTTGAACTTTGGCATATTCATTTTGTACATGTGCAACTTGTTTGAATTTTTTATGCAGCCTTGTATTTAATTAATTCCATGCTTGCAAACATTTAATTTACCTCTTTGTGAACCAAGAAGAGACATCTTCTTGCGATTTGCAGAGAGGACGAACAAACTGATTCCGGCCAACACCTTTAATGATGAGTTTTTTGATTATCTGTCTGAAAAATACTTTTCCAAATTCATCTGTGTTTGACTTCTCTTTTCTCTTTTTGCAGGTAAATATCAGTTGAGCAAAGGATGCAACAGTAGAAGATGAAGACTTCAAGAGATTTAGGATATAGTTTTAATTTATTTTTAATCATTGTAATAACATTATTGTAAACAACTGTAAATAAATTTACAGTATTCAAATAATATTTGTAACAAACAATTGAAAATGAATAAAAATCTTTTTTGTCAGATATCTCTTTTTAATTCTTCTGCAATTGCTTATTTAATTATTTATATTTCTTGAGTCATAATAATTGGAAATTATCCCAATAATCTTAACTTAGAAATTATAAATAATCAACAAACGTCGCATTCTTCTAGCCTTGTATTAACCAACAATAAACTCGGCGTTCTAAATAACTAATAGCAATGCACAGTTAATCAAACAAACGTCCATACGTCTTTCACCTCACTGATCAAACCAACACTTCAAAGTCTCAATCAGAAGCCTCAACCCATATCCCATATGTTTAGACTAAACAAAAATCTTGAACAAACGTCAAAACCATGTGACAGTCAATTAAGACATTGTGGATTCAAATTCTTCTGAAAATGTGCGTGCAAACCCTAATTCTTGATTTAATGTCAAAGAAGCGTCTGCTTGATCAAACCCTGAGCCAAACTCAATCAAATCAATAGAAACCCTAATAATCTGCTTGGACTGATTCAAAAGTTAATGAAAACCCTAATTTTGTTTGACTGATAAGAAAAGTCTGTTTGACCGATTCTTAAGCCAATCTGAAAAATCAGGAAAAGCCCGAAGCTGTGATTTCTTGTAAAAAAGAGGAGGGAAAATTTTGGGGTACAACAGTATCAAAAGGGAATGCATGAACCTCTCACGAGCACGAAACCAACGATAATGGACGACAGTTCCTGGACCCTTCTCGATAGAAAAGCTCTTGGAGTCATTCGATTGACATTATCCCGTAATGTTGCTTTCAACATTGCAAAAGAAAAGACAACGATTGATCTTATGAAGGCTCTTTCCAGTATGTACAAAAAGTCGTCGGCCTCAAACAAAGTTCATTTGATGAGGCGATTGTTCAACTTACGGATGACAGAAGGTGCATCAACAACGCAACATATGAACAAACTCAACATTGTTATAATCCAATTGAGTTCAGTTGGAATCGACTTTGATAAAGAAGTACGGGCTTTGATACTCTTGTCTTCCCTGCCAGAAAGTTGGAATGCTACAGTCACGGTCGTGAGTAGCTCATCGGAAAGCAACAAGTTGAAATTTGATGATGTTCGTGATTTGGTTCTCAGTGAAGAGATCCGGCGGAGAGAGTCGGATGAATCTTCAACCTCTTTAGTATTGCATACAGAGTCAAGAGGAAGAAGTTCAACCAGAGGAAGCGGACCAGGCAAATAAAAAGTGAGACGATCAAAGTCCATAAATCATCATACTTTTAACAGCTCGAAAACTATCGAGTGTTGGAATTGCGGGAAGACCGGACACTACAGAAATTAATGCAGGAGTGCATTGAAGAATCAGGAGGCAAAAGATGAGGCAAACATTGCTTCAACCTCAAGAGGAGGTGATGCATTGATATGTTCTTTGGAGAGCAAGGAAGAGTCTTGGGTGTTAGACTCTGGAGCATCATTTCACGCAACTTCACAGAAATAGTTCTTTGAAAATCATGTCCCGGGGAACCTCGGTAAAGTATACCTTGGTAATGAATAATCTTGTGAGATTGTAGGAAAAGGTTTAGTGAAGAATAAGTTGAACGGGTCTGTTTGGGAGCGGAAGAATGTCAGACACATTCCTGACCTGACGAAGAACTTAATCTCAGTAGGCTAGTTAGCCAGTGATGGCTACACAACAATCTTCAATGGAGATCATTGGAAGATTTCTAAAGGTGCAATGATAGTTGCTCGCGATAAAAAGAGTTGTACTCTTTACAAGACAGTTGGAGCATTTCATTTTATTGCAGTTGTAGTAAATGAAAGTCCCAATTTATGGCACCAAAGACTAGGCCATATGAGTGAGAAAGGAATGAAGGTCATGCACTTAAATGGAAAACTACCAGGTCTTCAGTCAATAGAAATTGACATGTGTGAAGACTGTATACTTGGAAAGCAGAAGAGAGTTATCTTTTAGACAAGTAGGAGAACCCAAAAAAAGGAGAAACTCGATCTTGTCCACTCTGATGTTTGGGGCCTAACTACCGTCTCATCTATTAGTGGGAAGAAATACTTTGTGACTTTTATTGATGATCATTCTAGAAAGGTATGGGTATAATTTCTGAAATATAAGTCTGACATATTCGAGGCTTTCAAGGTGTGGAAAGCCATGGTAGAAAATGAGACTGGATTGAAGATCAAAAAGCTCTGAACTGACAATGGTGGTGAGTACGAAGACACCAGATTCAAGAAGTTTTGCTATGAGCACGGGATCAGAATGGAGAGGACCGTGCCAGGTACGCCTCAACACAATGGTGTAGCTGAGCGTATGAATCAGACATTGACAGAAAGATCTAGAAGCTTGCATGTTCAATCAGGCCTACCAAAGCAATTCTGGGCAGAAGCAATCAATACAACAACTTACTTAATCAACCGAGGTCCATCAGTACCGTTAGAGCATAGAATACCAAAAGAGGTATGGAGCGGAAAAGAGGTAAAACTCTCACATCTTAGAGTTTTTGGTTGTGTAGCATATGTGCACATTAGTGATCATGGCACGAATAAGCTTGATCCTAAATCAAAGAAGTGCACTTTCCTCGGTTATGGTGAGGATGAGTTTGGCTATCGCCTGTGGGACGATGAAAACAAAAGGATGATCCGCAGTAGAGATGTGATCTTCAATTAAAGGGTTATGTACAGGGACAAACAGAATATAGGTGCCAGCAACTCAGATTCGAGTGGGCCAGTTTATGTAGAAAAGGACGATGTCCCAGAAAGTCCTATAGTTGATAACCCTCAACTAGAGGAAACAACTGAACAAAGCGGTGAGCAACAACCTGACATATCATAACCTCTGACTCCAACTCCTGTATTAAGAAGGTCTTCTAGAACTCGTGTTCCTAACAGGAGATACATGGATTATATGTTATTGACAAATGAAGGGGAACCTGAAGAGTATGCAGAAGCATGTCAGACCGCAGATACTAGCAAGTGGGAACTTGCTATGAAAGACGAGATGAAGTCTTTGATCTCCAATCAGACATGGGAACTTGTTGAGTTACCTATGGGAAAAAGGGCACTTCACAACAAATGGGTGTATCGGGTCAAGGAGGACCATGATGGATCTAAGAGATACAAGGCTCGATTAGTTGTCAAAGGATTTCAGCAAAAAGAAGGAGTTGACTACATTGAAATCTTTGCTCCAGTTGTGAAGCTCAATACTATCAGGTCTGTGTTAAGTATTATTGCCAGTGAAGAGCTCTACCTAGAGCAATTGGATGTGAATACCGCCTTTCTTCATGGAGACTTAGATGAGGAGATCTACATGCATCAACTAGAAGGTTTCTCAGAAGAAGAGAAACAGAAAATGGTGTGCAGATTAAAGAAGAGCTTGTATGGTCTAAAACAAGCTCTAAGACAATGGTATAGGAAGTTTGAAAGCTTCATGCACAAGGAAGGTTTCCAGAAGTGCAATGCCGATCATTGTTGTTTCTTCAAGAGGTATTATTCCAGTTATATCATCTTGCTACTTTATGTCGACGATATGTTAGTAGCAGGTCCAGATATGGATGAAATTAGAAACTTGAAGATATAATTGTCAAAAGAATTTGACATTAAGGGCTTGGGTCCCGCAAAGAAGATTCTTGGAATGCAAATCACGAGAGATAAGCAAAGAGGAATTTTGCAGTTATCTCAGGAAGAGTACATCAACCGTGTTTTGAAAAGATTCAATATGGACAATGCCAAACCAGTTAGCACACCTTTAGCTAGTCATTTTCGCTTATTAAAGGACCAGGCCTCGGAGACGAAGGAAGAAAAAGAATTGATGGCTAGTATTATGTATGCTTCAACCATTGGAATTTTAATGTACACAATGGTATACACGATACCAGACATTGGCCATGCAGTGGGAGTTGTAAGCAGGTTTATGTCAAATCCAGATAAAGCTCATTGGGAAGCTGTGAAATGGATTTTGAGGTATCTACGAGGCACTAAGGAGAAATATTTATGCTTTAGTAAAGGTGAATTAAAAGTACAGAGCTATGTAGATGCAAACTTTGCTGGTGAAGTTGATCACCAAAGAAGTACCACCGGTTACATATTTACATTTGGTACTACAACCGTTATTTGGATGTCACTGATACAAAAGATCGTTGTTCTATCCACTACAGAGGCTGAGTATGTAGCAGTAACAGAAGCTAGCAAAGAGTTGATATGGCTTCAAGGTTTGTTGACAGAGTTGGGATTCATCCAAGAGATGAGTGTTTTGCATATCGACAGTCAGAGTGCAATACAGCTGGCTAAGAATTCAGCATTTTACTCCAAAATGAAGCACATTGATCTCATTTATCACTTCATCAGATCTTTGCTTGAAGATGAGGTACTGACGTTGAGGAAAATTCTCGGAAGTAAGAACCCAGCAGATACGTTAACTACTGATAAATTGAAGTTGTGCTTAACTTCAGTTGGCTTGCTATAATAACATACTAGAGAAGGCTGCTGCATGATCGAGGTGTGAAGACCGACTGAAGTCAATCTTCAAGTGGGAGATTGTTGAAAAAGTCATGAAAATCTTAAACACCACCAATTATTAATGAAGAAGTTATTATAAGAAATAAAACTGATGCTTTAGAGAAAAGCATGCAGAGTGCTACGTTGTTTTGCTTTATTTGCTATAAATTAAGGCAAATGCATAAACAATAAATATTCTAACATTAAGAGTTTTTTCATTGTGTATTTTATCTTTCATAAATAAAGTCTACAATTGCTATATCAACTTGTATTATTATTATTTCACATTTTATACCGCTTTCTACGAATCTGACCATGGAGAAATTTTGCATAATTTCCTAACATTTCAGTCTTGATGGCTTCTCTGAAATATAATTATAATTGGTTAAGATAATTATAACTATGTGGAACAATTTTTTACTAGTGGTTGAATTCTTTCTAATTTAAATTCCAATAAAATTACCCTTGTTCCTAAGTTATATGGTGCCAACAAAAGTGAACAATTTAGGCCCATAGTCTTTTAATTATCTGTGTGTCCCTTTTTTTAAAGGGAAACCAGAGTGCACACATCTTGAGCACATAACATATAAAATCAAGACTAAGTTATCTTCTTGGAAATGACACCTCAGTTCCATCACAAGTAGAACTCAACTTGTGAACTCTATCATCTAAGACATTCTCATGTACAATTTAAAATATTTCTAAGGCCTAAGAAGATTATCAAGAAATCCACCACTTGGATAAGAAACTTTATCGAGACAATTTTCATCGAGACTATGAGACAAGTCACTATTGTTTGGAATTAAGTTTTTGTCCATGTTAAAAGATATGAGTTAAAGATTAAGACAAATATTAGAGATAAATGAAATAGGTCGTATAAAATTATGTTAGAATATACTCTTATCTTATCAACAATGAGTCTTTACTCTTAAAACTAGATTCCTTAAAGACAATAAGCCTGTCAATAAATAAATATCGTCCTCTTTGTGGTATGGTTTGAAAATATTCCATGATCTAATCCAAAAACGACAGATCTTGAACAATTGGAGTTGGTATATCTATGTCTTTTTGAAATGACAACTAGAATGATACATGATTACAAAGGATTTAAATTGCGAGTTTGCTTGTTCAGTCTCTTATCAATAGAATTATGGAATACATCATTCCTCACACTTCTAATAAATATAATTTGGTTTGGAATCACTCTATCTATAGAGAGCTATCTTTTAAGGATGCCAATTTTACTCTTGATCAAGTTGTTGGATGGAGAAAGAAAATTTGATCTAATGTAATTCCTCCTGATAAAATCTAGATAATTTGAAAAATACTTCACAATGCCTTGCCTATTGATGACAATCTCAATAAGAGAGGTTTCCATGGGGTATCCTGTTGTAGCCATAAAACTAATGCTTTTGAAGACACTCACCATCTTAACTCAAATGCTCTTTTTATTTGCACATTCAGAATTGGTTCTGAGGTCTTCTTCAAAGGCCTTTGAACATCACTTCGATGAATAACCTTTTTCTCAAAATGAATAAAAATTGGAGCCCGTAACTCAAAGATTTAACTATTGTGTTGAACAAAATCAAATACGATGTTTTCTTATCCACAAACTTATCTAAAGGACATATGTGTTACTGTAATCAAGAGTTCAAAAGTATCATTTTTTAAGTGCTAATCGCCATGCTCCTTATGCTCCTACAATCACTCAAGCTAACTAGATTGCTCCTATAAAATATTGGCTTATATGAAAAACTTATGGTGCATTTAGAGGATTCATTGGTCTCTCCACTCGTGCGAGTATTTACAGGGGCTTTGGAAACTCATTTATGAGAACTTTTGTTAATAATATAAGTGTTTCTAACTCTTTATGTTGAATTGATGAATGTTATTTTATTTATTAAGATTGGTCATGACAAAGACTGGTTCAACCTCATGCTCAAATGTGACTTTATGTTTGTTTACCAAGCTATTTTATAATTTAAAGATTGTTCCTAAAATCTTCAAACCAAAATGACTATATGACTTTATTTAGTTATGAACTTTCTCTTCAAGATCTTTCATGTATACAAGAAAAGAAATACTTGTGCATTGGTCCATATGAACTTGCTAAATTGAAGAGATAATTTACTAAATTGTATTGGACATGAATTTTTTTCTTTTCATTTTCACGACTGGTGTCTGATCCACTTAGCAAATCGGTTAATGGGGTTTCGGCCCCGAGGTCTGTTGGAAACTCACTAAAGTCTATGATGAATTTCTACCATAATGACAATTTAATTATGAGACAAACAAAGAAGACAAGACAAATAATTTCTGTAGAGTTTCTCTCTGCTCACAAACTGTGAAAACTTTCTTATTCATTTTACAACTGCAAAATACTGTGAATGACTTGTTTGACTTGCTTACAAAATAGGGGTTACTTCCTCTATTTCAGAGCCCAAAATATCTATTTTCTTAGTAAATCAAATCTAATATATTCTAGACTTAAATCAAATCTATTTAAATCTAAACAAATCTAATCTTTTCGATACTATGAATTACAATTTAACACACCACCTAATTTATTGTGTCTAAACTATCTATATTCATCATGACTCTTAGCCTTCTGAATACTTTGACTTGCACTCCCTTCGCCATGATGTCTGCAATCTGATTCTTAGTTTTGCAGTGTTCCAAATTCATCTTCCCATCTGCTACCTGCTCTCGAAGATAATGGAACCTCATTTTAATATGCTTACTTCAACCATGTGCTATTGGGTTCTTCGCCAGATTGATAGTTGACATGTTGTCTATTTTCATGGTAATTGCTCCATGATCTTTCTTTGTTATCTCTTCGACCAAGTTCACCATTCAAGTTGCTTGACATGCACAAAGAGAAGCAGTTATGTATTATACTTCACATGATGATAATGCCAATACTGGTTCCTTTCTTGAATTCCAAACAACTAGTGAACCACCTAGCATAAACACATATCCTGCTGTTGACTTTTGATCTTCAGCATCACTACACCAACTCGAATCAGTGTATCCCACTAACTTGCATTCTTTTCCTTTATCAGCTGCAGGAAACAAAATGCCATAATTGAAAGTTCCTTTGAGATACCTTAGTATCCTCTTCATTGCTGCTAGATGTGATACCTTTAGCTTCTGCATGAATCTACTTATCATACCTACACTATATGCTAAGCCATGCCTTGTATGACAAAGGTATCTCAATGATCCAATAAGTCTTCTGTATTCTGATGGATCAACATCATCTTCATCTGCATCTTTCGAAAGTTACAGTCTTGGTTCTGCAAGTGTCGAAGTTGAGTTTCATTCTTCCATCTCAAACCTCTTGAGAATTTCTCCTGTATATCTTCTTTGATGTATCATTAAACCTCTACTGCTCTTGTAGAATTCAATACCAAGGAAATGTGAAATCTCACCCAAATCAGACATTTTGAATTCCTTGTTGAGATCACCTTTGAAGTCTTCGATCTCACTTTTACAGCTACCTGTTATCAACAAATCATCTACGTAGAGACATAGTATAATCAATTTACTCTTGCTTCTTCTTACATATACTCCATGTTCAGTTGTGCACTTCAAAAATTTCTTCTCCCTTAGGAAACTATCAATTTTCTTATTTCAAGCCCTTGGAGCTTGTTTCAATCCATACAGGGCTTTATGCAGCCTGTAAATCTTTCTTTCTTCATCGTGTTTCACAAACCCAACTGGTTGTTTAACATAGACTTCTTTGTCTAAGGATCCATTTAGGAATGCACACTTCACGTCCATCTGACATATGTGCCAACTGTTTATTTCTTCTAGACCAACAACCAACCTGATTGTTTTGATCCTAGCAACAGGTGCAAAAACTTCATCGAAGTCTATTCCTTCTTTCTGTAGAAATCCTTTCGCCACAAGCCTTGTTTTGTGTCTAGTTACTTCACCTTTCGAATTCGTTTTCACTTTGTATACTCACTTGACATCAATTTCCTTCTCGCCTTGAGGAAATTCGACAAGTGACCAAGTGTTGTTGTCTTTGATAGACTTCACTTCTTTGTTCATTGCTTTCACCCACTTTGAATCCTTCAATGCTTCAACTGCATTAACAAGTTCAACATCTGCATAGAAAGCATAATGTACCAGCTCATCTTCATTATCTATCACATCATCTGATGTAATCACACAATCTTGCAGGCATGTGTCTTGTTCTTTGAGGCATGCTTATACTTGGTATATCTGTTGGTTCATCTTTTCGAACTTCTCTTTCGATTTGAGTTTTTGGCTCTTCGAATAGGATTCCCACTGAATCTTTCTTGACATTTTTAGTCCAATCCCATTCTTTAAATTCATCTATGATCACGTCCCTGCTGATCACAATCTGCTTTTTT
Source organism: Vicia faba (assembly GCA_948472305.1). NCBI lineage: Eukaryota > Viridiplantae > Streptophyta > Magnoliopsida > Fabales > Fabaceae > Vicia > Vicia faba. Next base: position 1,044,962,789 of record OX451736.1, read on the forward strand.
CACTGGATCGAACAACTTGTAGCCTCTTGTTAAATGATATCCAACTATAATCATTTGACTTGACTTGTCATCAAGTTTTCTTCTCAACTGATCTGGTACATGTCTATGTGTTATAGATCCAAACACCTTCAGATGAATCAAGCTAGGCTTCACACCAGACCAACATTCTTCTGGAGTAATTCCTTCTAGCTTCTTTGTAGGACATCTAATCAAAATGTATGTTGTAGTCGAAACAGCTTCACCCCAAAACTCTTTAGGTAAATTCTTGCCTTTCAACATACTTCTCACCATATTCATGATGGTTCAATTCTTCCTTTCTGCAATTCCATTTTGTTGTGGAGTATAGGATGACACCACCTCATGCATAATCCCTTCCTTTTAACATAGCTTGTCAAAGTCTTTCGACACATATTCTCCACCACCATCAGTTCTCAAAACTTTGAGCTTTCAACCACTTTGTCTTTCGATCATAAACTTAAACTTGGCTAATACTTTGATCACTTCACTTTTCTTCTTGATTAGATAAGTCCACAACTTTCGAATGAAATCATCTCAGAATGTAACAAAGTATTTGTTACCTCCCATTGAATCCACCTGGATTGGTCCACATACATCAGAGTATATGACTTCAAGACTAGCCTTCGACCTGCTTCTTGAATCCTTGCTGAAGCTATTCTTGTGTTGCTTCGCCTGCACACATTCCTCACATACCTCATTTAGAATGTCGATTTCTGGCAATCCTGAAACCATATTTCTTCTCTTCAAATCTCTGATGTCTCTGAAGTTGAGATGGCCTAGTCTATAATGCCATATCCATTCATCTCTGCTAGCTGCACTCGAAAGGCACTTGTGCTCCATCACATTTAGTTCAATCTTGAAGATTTGATTCTAAGACATAGGAGCCTTCAAGATTAATCTCCCATTTACATCAATGACTCTCATCATCTTATCTTCGATTGACACTTTATAATTCTTTTCGACCAACTGCTCTATACTGAGCAAATTGCTCTTCATGCCTGATATGTACAACACATTAGAAATTACTGACCTCTTGCCATCTTTCCTCATAATCATAACATCACCAATACCTTCAGCTGCTAGGGTATTGTCATTTGCAAATTTTACCATATTTTTCATTGAGGGCTTTATGTTGACAAACCAGTCTTTCCTTCCAGACATATGTGATGAACATCCTGAATCCAAGTACCATTGGTCCTTGAATCTATCTTCATCTTTTGTTGTGACCATCAGCATCATCTCTTCTTCTTCATGTTTTGCAAGCTTTGCATCACTTTCTTGATTCTTTTGTTTTTCTGGACAACCACTTGAATAGTGACCATACTTCTGACAATTGTAACATTAAATGTGACTCTTATCAGGTTTTCGATCACCACCTCTTCCTCTATTTGCAACACCACCTCTTTGGTTGCCTTGGTATGGTCTTCTTTGATTCGAAACATTTCCTTCGATCTGGTTTCCTCTACCATTCGATTTGTTGTAGCCATCTCTACCTCTGTCGAAACACTTTCCTTTGCCTTTGATTTCTTTTGCTGAATGTACCTGCAAGGCCACACCACTCTTCGATTTGTATACATCTCTTTCGATCATTCTTTGTTCGTGAGATTCAAGCGTCCCTTGAAGTTCTTCCTTTGTCACTTTCGACAAGTCTTTCCCTTCTTCTATCACCACCACTATGTGGTCAAACTTAGGAGCTAAAGATCTCAAGATCTTCGAAACAACAACTCTTATTATTAATGTTTCTCCACATGCCTTGATTTGATTCACTAGTTTTGTAACTCTAGTGAAGAAATCAAATATGATCTCATTATCTTCCATTTGAAGCAATTCATAGGTTCTCTTGTGAGTTTGTAACCTCACTTCTTTTACCTTTTCTGCACCTCCGAAGGACTTCTCAAGAACGTCCCAAGCTTCTTTTACAAATTCTGAATCACTCACTTTTTCAAAGTTTTCTGGACTCAAACATTGATGACTTATAAAGAGCGCTTTATAACTCAGCTTCTCAATTTCGATGTGTTTCTTCTTTTCTTCTTCTGAAACGTTTTCTTCAAGCACTTCGACTCCATCTTTTACAAGGTCCCAAAGATCTTGACACCTGAATAAGACTTTCATCTGTTTACACCAATTCTCATAGTTGTCTACTTTTAGAACTGGTAGAGTTGCTGGATAATTTATATTCCCATAATTTTCCATCGTGAATTCTTCAATCGTTCTTGATTGACACTTCCCTTGAATCGAAACAAAGCTCTGATACCAGATGTTGAAAACTCACCAAAGTCTATGAAGAATTTCTACCACAGTGACAATTTAATTATGAGACAAACAAAGAAAGAAGACAAGACAAATAATTTTTGCAGAGTTTCTCTCTGCTCACAAACTGTGAAAATTTTCTTATTCACTTTGCAACTGCAAAATACCATGAATGACTTGCTTGACTTGCGTACAAAATAGGAGTTACTCCCTCTATTTATAACTGAGCCGGCACCCAAAACCCAAATCTCAAAATATCTATTTTGTTACTAAATCAAATCTAATTTATTCTATACTTAAATCAAATCTATTTAAATCTAAACAAATCTAATCTTTTCGACACTATGAATTACAATTTAACAAGGTCAAGATGATCGACTAAACCGATTTTGATCTCGAAGTCAGGATGACCTAGTAAAAATGTTGTTCCCAACTAAAAATCAAACAAGGTATTCTCGAATATCGTCCTTAGCAGGAGCTCCATAAATCGACCGGAGCCAAGCGCTTGTTTGGACAAGAATTTTTAGAAACATATGTAAATCATCCTTTTTTTATTTATTCCATTCTTGCTATTTCTTTAGATTTAAGCATAGTTCACCAAAATATTCATCTCTCAGTTGTAATCTTTAATAATATTTTATTATTTATTAAAAAAATAATACATTTCACACGCTAATATAAGTTTAGAGAGTAATTGTTGAAAATGTTATATAGCAATTAATTTTAAGAGTAACTTATACTATATTTAACTACATTTTATTAGAGGGTAATTTAGTATTTTGTTATTTGTAGATAAGTATTGATTAGGGCCTATGTGGCATTCTTATTTGTGTATAAATAGGTGTACTAGGTTTACATTTATATCAATCAATTCTTTAATCATTTGCTGTCAGCTTTTAGGCATTTATTTCCTTCCTTCTTCTTCCTCAAATTCATCACCTTGCACTAACAAATTGGTATCTAGAGCGCTTGGTTTGTTCTGAAACTCTGGGAAACACGAGTGATAGTGAGCTGTGTGTTTGATTTTTGAATCTTGAACAAAAATCTGAAACAGAATCACACTGATTCTGTGGGTTTGGGAAACACTGAGTGAGAAATCTGAGATCTGAGTTTTTCTGTGCAAAGGTTTAAGATGAATGGAGGCAGTAGTTTGAACACTAAACTTCCAGTTTTTGATGGTAAAAACTGGAACAGATGGAAGATTCAAATGCGTGTGCTGTTTGGTGCTCAGGATGTTCTGGACCTTGTCTCTGAAGGTTATGTTCCAGCTGCAGCAGATGCTACTGAAGAACAGAAATCAGAAGAAAGAGCTACAAGGAAGAGGGATCAGAAAGCACTGTTCTTCATCCATCAGTGTGTGGATGAAAATGTGTTTGAGAAGATTGTTGATTCGACGACGTCGAAAGGGGCATGGGATATACTGACCAGATGTTATGGTGGTGATGTATCAGTAAAGAAGGTAAAACTTCAGTCCCTGCGAAAACAATATGAAAATCTCAGCATGAAGAACAGTGAGAAAGTTTCTGAATACATTTCCAGATTGATTCTGATCACTAATGAAATGAAGGCTTGTGGGGAAACACTTTCGGAACAGGTAATCATAGAAAAGATTCTGAGGTCACTTACACCTCAGTTTGATTACATTGTTGTTTCTATTGAACATTCTAAAAATCTGGAAACCATGAGAATAGAAGAGTTGCAAAGCAGTCTAGAAGCACAAGAATTGCGTCTGACTGAAAGAACTTCTGAGAGGGAAGTGGAGCAAGCTCTGAAAGCTTCTTTTGTCAAGAAGGACCAGAAGCAGAATAGACATGGTGATAAATTCCAGAAGTCAGAAACCTCAACCTCTGATGAAAAGAAATATCAGAAGGGAAAGGAAAGGTATGACAAGAAGAAGGTTCAATGTTACTGCTGTAAACAGTTTGGGCATTTTGCCAGAGACTGTAGAAACAGAGGAAAGAAATCAGAAGAAGCAAATATAGCCAGAGAAGATTCTGATGATGAACCTGTGCTATTAATGGCTTCTGATTCTGATGGAAACTGTTCAGGAGATTGGTGGTATATGGACACTGGCTGTTCAAACCACTTGACTGGGAACAAACAATGGCTGATAGACTTTGACTCCAGAAGGAGAACAAAGATCAGATGTGCTGATGATAAGTACCTTAATGCAGAAGGTATGGGAAATGTTAGAGTCAGAGTGAAGAATGGAAGAAACATTCTGATCAAAGACGTCTGGTATGTTCCTGGAATTAAAAGCAATCTGATGAGTGTGGGTCAGCTCATTGAGAAAGGTTTTTCAGTAGTTATGAAGGACAACCTCTTGATGTTGTATGATTCTAATCAGAAGTTAATCATAAAGTCTGAGCAGGGAAGCAACAGAACATTCAAGGTGAATGTAGAAACTTCTGAAGCGGAGTGTCTTAGTGCAGAAGACGCTGAAATTAACAGTAAGTTGTGGCACAAGAGGTTGGGGCACTTGAACTATAGAAGTTTAGGGCATCTAAGTTCTAAGAAGCTCGTATATGGCATTTCGAAGATTGTGAAGCCTCAGAAGTCATGTGAGATATGCATGAAAGGCAAGCAACCCAGATTGCCATTTGCATCAGAAGTAGCCCCCAGAGCAAAACATGCTCTGGGAGTAGTACACTCTGATGTATGTGGACCATTTCCAGTAGCTTCACTTGGAGGAAACAAATATTTCGTGTCTTTTGTGGATGAGTTCACAAGAATGACTTGGGTAACACTCATCAAGTTCAAGCATGAAGTGTTTACAGAGTTCCAGAAGTTCAAGGTGAAGGCTGAGAAGCAGAGTGGTCAGAAGCTGAAGATTCTGAGAACAGATGGTGGAGGTGAGTATAACTCTACAGAGTTCCAGAAGTTCTGTGAGGAGAATGGAATAGAACATGAGGTCACTGCTCCATATACTCCTCAGCACAACGGTCTCGCTGAAAGAAGAAACAGAACTTTGCTTGATATGACCAGAAGTATGCTGAAAGAAAAGAAGTTGCCTCACATGTTATGGGGAGAAGCTGTTGCCACATCAGCATATGTTCTGAATAGGTGTCCAACGAAGAAGCTAAAGGAAACTGTTCCTTTAGAAAAATGGACTGGAGACAAGCAAAGTGTTAGCCATATGAAGGTATTTGGTTCTGTGTGCTACAAACACATTCCAGAGGCTAGAAGACGAAAACTGGATGATAGAAGCAAAATAATGTTACTGGTGGGGTACCACAGTACAGGTGCCTACAAGCTTTACTGTCCAGAAACCAACAAAGTTGAAATCAGCAGAGACGTCGTTGTGAAAGAGTCAGAAACATGGGATTGGAACAAGCTTCAATCAGATTCTGGTGTAGTGCCAACACCAGGGTTAGTTTCTGAAGACAAGTCAGAGTCAGAAGAAGAAGACTCTGAAGATGAGTCAGAATCTCAGGGAGATTCTGATAGTGGATCTGATTTTGATCCAGATTCTGATGATGATCCAGATTCTGGTGGTGATTATACTTCTGGAAGGGAAAACTCTGAAGACATGGGGTCTGGAGAACAAGGTTCCAGAAGTAACTCTGAAGGTGGTAATTCTGAAGGAAGTAGTTCTGGACAAGGTTCAGAAGCTAGTATTGTTCCGAATTCTGGAGAAGCTTCAGAACAAGATCAGAGGCCACAGAGAATCAGACGAATACCAAGTAAGTTTGCAGATTTTAGTATGTTACATGATACTGAAGTAGATTCTGAAGGAGAAATCGTTCAGTGTGCCATGTTAGTAGATTCCGAACTAGTGAGTATTGAAGAAGCGCTCAAGAAGAAAGTGTGGCTGAATGCCATGAAAGAAGAACTTGAGGCTATTGAAAGAAACAAGACTTGGAAGCTGACAGAACTTCCAAAAGGCAAGAAAGCCATCAGCGTCAGATGGGTTTTCAAGCAGAAGCTAAAGCCAGATGGATCAATTGGCAAACATAAAGCGAGACTAGTGGCCAGAGGTTTTCTTCAGAAACCTGGACTAGATTACTTTGAGGTATTTGCGCTTGTAGCTAGACACGAAACAATCAGACTGGTGATTGCTTTAGCTGCAAACAGAAATTGGTCTTTGATACATTTGGATGTGAAGTCTGCATTTCTGAACGGTCCATTACAGGAAGAAGTTTATGTGTCACAACCTCCTGGATTTGTGAAAAAGAATCAGGAAGGGATGGTATACAGGTTAAATAAAGCTCTGTATGGACTGAAGCAAGCACCCAGAGCTTGGAATCTTAAGATTGATTCATTTTTCAAGGAACAAGGGTTTCAGAAGTGTGAGATTGAGTATGGTGTTTATGTTCAGCACACTTCAGAAGGTAATATGATTCTGGTCTGCCTGTATGTTGATGACATATTACTCACAGGAAGTTCTGAACAAGAAACAGCCGAGTTCAAGAAAGTTCTGATGAAGGCGTTTGAGATGACAGATCTTGGAAAAATGAGCTTCTTTCTAGGGATGGAACTTATATACTCTGAGAAAGGAATCATTTTGCATCAGAAGAAGTATGAATTAGAGCTTCTGAAGAGATTTGAGCTAGCAAATTGCAAAGTTGCTATCACACCTGCTGATACGAATCAGAAGTTAGACTCTGATTCTGATGGAGAGGATGTGGACACTACAACCTTCAAACAGATGGTTGGTTCTCTGAGGTATCTGTGTAATACCAGACCTGATATTTGTTATGCAGTTGGAATGGTCAGCAGATACATGAGCAAACCAAAGTGGTCTCATTACCAAGCTGCTGTGAGGATTCTGAGGTATATAAAAGGAACTCTGAAATATGGAGTGTTGTTTCCTTCTGGAGGAAAGATCAATTCAGAACTTCTGAGTTATTCTGATTCTGATTGGTGTGGAGACAGAGTTGACAGAAGAAGCACTTCTGGGTACCTATTCAAGTTTCTGGGAGGTCCAATCTCTTGGTGTTCCAAGAAACAACCTGTTGTGGCTTTGTCAACATGTGAAGCGGAATACATTGCAGGTGCTGTAGCTGCTTGTCAAGCAGTTTGGCTTCTAAATCTGCTGCATGATCTGAAGGTTGAAGTTGAGGAACCTCTGAAGCTGATGATTGATAATAAGTCTGCAATTAATCTTGCAAAGAATCCAGTTCTACATGGCAGAAGCAAGCATATTGAGACGAAGTATCACTTTCTCAGAAGTCAAGTGCAGAAAGGAGTGTTAGAAGTTCTGCACTGTAGTACTCAGAAGCAGCTGGCAGATGTTCTGACGAAGGCAACAAAAACAGACCAATTTCTGCGCTTGAGAGATGAAATTGGTGTTGTTAACTTCTGATAAATTACTAAATTATGGGATGGTATTAGAGGGTAATTTAGTATTTTGTTATTTGTAGATAAGTATTGATTAGGGCCTATGTGGCATTCTTATTTGTGTATAAATAGGTGTACTAGGTTTACATTTATATCAATCAATTCTTCAATCATTTGCTGTCAGCTTTTAGGCATTTATTTCCTTCCTTCTTCTTCCTCAAATTCATCACCTTGCACTAACACATTTAACTAATTTCATATTTTCTTATTTGTAGTTCATATTATATTTCATCACATGAATTTTCTATCTATGCCTCTAACGAAGTTGATGATCTAAAGCTCAATGCAATAAATACTATAACAAGAATCATGGTAGCATCTTATTCAATAAAAGATTCGCATACACATTGATTGTTTATTTTTAGAATTACTAAAAACATTCAATATGTTAGATAGACATAAATCATATTTAATCCATGTTACCAAAAACAATCTGGTATATTGCCAAAGCATAATCATATCCTACGTAAAACATGTTGTAATCAAAACAAAAACAAAACAAAAAAACAGTTATTTGGACATGTCATTGTAACTAATAGCAACCTAAATTCCACCTCAAATAGACAAATATTGTTGAAATTTGTTTCTCCTATGTTCATACAAATACATGATAATTCAACGTTTAACCTCAAGGCAAAACCTCATTTGCTTTCTCCAAAAACAAGAAAGCAAATTCATTTGCTTTCTTGTTATTAATCAAAAAATGAAACATGTTAATTAGAACAAACCACTACAGCATAAAACAAAACTGAAATCCCCATTTCAGAAGAAGAATCAACGATGGCGGCACCTGCATGTTATACTATAAATCTGGTTAATCCAAATAGAATATGGCAAACTGATAATGTCTTAAAAAAGGAGCTTCCCATTCTCGCCTTTCAAGTCGGTTTTGTCGTCCTGATTTCTCGTCTCTTCTTCTTTATATATAGACCTCTTCATCTACCTCGTATCTTGTCTCAACTCTCCGTAAGTATCTTAATCGCTACAATAAACTAATAATATTCTTTTTGTTATGTAAATTTACACAGTCACTATTAATATCTTGACCGTTACAATAAACTCGGATAATATTTTTTCTCTATTTACTTAGTCTAACCATTAACATGTTGGAAAAAAATTTCTGTAGGTTGGTTTTCTACTAACTCCGCCATTAATTGGGAATTACACAGAGGTTTTCACATTCTTTTTTCCGATAACCGGTGTTCTTAACGTTGAAGTTCTATCGCATATTGGTATAATCTATTATGCATTTCTCAGTGGTTTGGAGATGAACTTGAATGTCGTTTTACATGTTAAGAAGAAAGCCGGGAGCATTGCGATTGCCGGGATAGTTTTTCCAATGGTGATGGGACCGCTTTTATATAATCTACACAGAAGAACTTATAACAAAGGTGATGGGGTGGAACTTGAAGAGAATGCAGTACATGCTAATGTGGTATGGACTTTAGTTCTTACTGTGACTGGTTTTCCTGTTATTGCTCATTCTCTTTCTGAGTTGAAGCTTCTGTATACTGGTCTTGGTGAAGCTGCATTAACAGCTTCTATGGTCAGTGACACATATGCATGGGTCTTATTCACACTCTTTGTTCCAATTTCCATTAATGGTACAAGAGCAATATACTCGGTGTTGAGTACAATAATATTTATTTTCATTTGCATCTTCATTGTGCGTCCTATCATTGTTAAAGTCATTGATGGCATGACGGAAAGAGACGAATGGGATGATAGCAACTTGCTTTATGTGGTTATGGGACTTTTGGTTTGTTCAAACATAACAGATATGCTTGGTACGCAGGCTGTTGTTGGTGCCTTTGTGTATGGATTGATTTTGCCTCATGGGAAATTCGCTGACAAAGTGGTGTCAATCTCAGATGATTTTGGTAGGGGTTTTCTCGCGCCGCTGTTCTTTAGTGGCACAGGAATGAGACTCATGGTTATCGCCCTTTTCTATCAGGATAACATGTTTTTGACATTTATTGTTATAATCTTGCTGTGTTCTATAAAGGTTCTAGGCACTATCTTTGCAGCTTTCTTCTTTGGCATGCGTACTCGTGACAGTTTCGCTCTAGGCTTGATTCTCAATACCAAAGGCGCTATTGCACTAATAATGCTCAACATTGCTTGGGATCGAACGGTACTAACACTAAACATAACATTTATCGAATATTTTGTAAGAGATATGTTATTTGAACGCAGACGTTTACATCGTTTATCTGGTTCATACCAATATATTTGATACTGTGTTTGATGCTAAAATTTGAATCCAAAATTTGACATCGAATATATGGTTCAAATTAGGGGTGGCAAAGGGCTTACCCGCTCCGTTTAGGACCGTCCTGCAAAAGTCCGTAAATAAACAGAATAAGGTGGGCCTAAAATCTTGCCCCGCTCAGCAAAAAAATGAACGCGGGCCAGGCCTACTGGCATTGTAGTTTTTAAATTGAAAAATTGTAGAACGGACAATTTTACTACCTCTAATTCCGGACTATTTTACCACCCAAGTTTCGGACCGTTTTATCACTCATAGTTCAAACTATATATCTTATAACGTATTTGATGTGAAAATATCATTTCTAATATTTTACTTAGTTATTAAAGTTTGATTTGTTATAATGTTTGATTGCAGATTCTTTCTGTACCAACCTATGTTGTTCTATCATCTTCAGTTCTTCTAATGACTATAGTGGTGTCTCCTATCATCAATGTAATTTACAAGCCTAGAAAGAGATTTGAGCAAAACAAGTTGAAAACCATACAAAAGCTAAGAAATGATGCAGAACTCAGAATTCTAGCATGTGTTCACAATACTCGACAAGCCACAGGGATTATAAGCCTAATTGAATTATTCAATGCCACTAGACTCTCACCATTACATGTTTTCGGACTTCATCTTGTCGAACTCACAAGAAGCGCAGCAGCACTTGTTGCTGCCCATATGGAGAAACCAAGTGGCCAACCAGGAGCACAAAATCTCACACAATCTCAAGTAGAACAAGAAGGTATTAACAGCACGTTCGAATCATTCGGAGAATCATATGATGCTATAACAGTCCAAACATTAAACGTCGTCTCGGCTTTCGAAACCATTCACCAAGATATATACAATTCAGCTAACGAAAAACACACGAGCCTGATCATCATTCCTTTTCACAAACAGTTAAGTTCAGAAGGCGCACTCGAAACAGCCAGTGTCGTGTATAGAGACATAAACATGAATGTATTGCAAAGTGCGCCTTGTTCAGTAGGAATATTCGTCGATCGTGATATCGGTTCAATATCAAAACTAAACTTCTGCATTCGTATGATCTTTGTTGGTGGACCGGATGACCGCGAAGCGATCGCGGTTGCATGGAGGATGGCAGGTCATCCAGGAATCAATCTATCAGTAGTAAGAATGCTTCTGTTTGATGATGCTGCGGCAGTGGACACATCAATTCAGGTTGAATCACAAGGTATATTAGCAGCAGTAATGGATAACGAGAAACAAAAGGAGTTAGACGACGAATACATGAATTCGTTTAGACTAACGGCAGTGAACAGTGATGATTCTATAACATATTCAGAGATTGATGTTCATTCGGCCGAAGATATTCCGAAAATACTTAACGAGATAGATTCGTATGGTTGTGATTTGTATATAGTTGGACAAGGAAATTGTAGAAACTCTCAAGTGTTTTCGGATATGTTGGAATGGTGTGATTGTTCGGAACTTGGAGTTATAGGAGATATTTTAGGGTCGAATAATTCTGGTTCACGTTCTTCTGTATTGGTTGTGCAACAATATGGATATGGAGGAATGGTTTTAGGAAAACAGTCTAATAATGTGACTACTAATGATGATGGTAGTAAAACACTTGTTGTGAAATCAGAATGAGAATAATAGTTTTGTTTTGTGTATGTAGATTTGGTACCACATTCATTTATATGAGAATATAATTTTTATGCTTAAACACTTGATTACTATCTTTAGAAAAATAAAAAAATTATCATAATTTCACCAATGTCTGCAAATCCTTGATTTGTTTAAGTCACATAATTAAGGACGTCACTTTACATCTTCTTTTAACATGATATGATATCAAAATTGTTCTGATCGGAGTCTTAAATATAGAAAAAAATTTCCTACAAAAATGAAAATGGGGATCAATGTCTCATGAAAGACATTTTAGAGACCGAGACAAAAATATAATATTGCTCTACTCCTTGTCCCCGCTTTACATAGTTATTATCATATGTTTAACAAATAAGATTAATTAAATTTTTAATGTAAAATTTATTACATCAACCATCCATAAAAATCATCTGTTAATTTACATGTGATTATAATAAAAATAAAATTTCTTTAACAAATTAGTAATTCTAATTAATTGACCGTGTGATGTTAATTTGCATGTGATAATAATAAAAATAAAATTTCTTTACTAAATCAGTGTTTTTAATTAATTCACCGTATAAAATATTTTTATATTGTGAATCCGTTTTAATTAATTGACAATATAAAATATAGTTTTTAAAGATTAAATATAATATATTAATAATGAAAAATATTTTTTCAAATAACATCTAATAGAAATTTATTATTCAACCATACTATACAATTAATTTAAAAATATCGGTATGGCTCAACATAATACTTGATGATAATTTGTTAATAATATAAAATTATTTTACACTGCATAACTTTTTTTATAGTTTTTATTTTGTATGTTAAATTATTTTATTTCACATGTAATTTTAAGATAAGAGAGTAATTGTTATACATTGTAAGTAGAAAATATTTTACACACAATCAGTACATCTATAAATGTTTAATAGTTATGATCCATTGATAATGTAAAATTTCTTTAAACTATCAATATATTTAAATTAATTCATAAAATAATATTTTCAAAAAATAAAAGAAAATGATTGAAATTAAAATATGTAGAATTAAATCATTATCAAAATTATTATTTTTAATTAATTATTAACTTAAAAATATGATTTTATTACAAAAATCATATATATATATATATATATATATATATATATATATATATATATATATATATATATATATATATATATATATATATATATATATATATATATATATATATATATATATATATATATATATATATATATATATATATATATATATATATATATATATATATATATATATATATATATATATATATATATATATATATATATGAAGATAGATATTTTTAATCCTTAATCATTTATTTTTATTAATTTAACATTTTTAATTGATCATTTAATTTAAAGACATAACTTAAGTATAATTTTTTAGACGTGGTTCTTACTATTTTCTAATGAAAATATGACAAGTATATAATTTTCTTTACACATATGCAAATTACTCATATTTTCATTCCTTAAATGATATTTTGTTATACTTGTCATATTTTCATTGAAAAGTAGTAAGAATCACAACTAAAGAATTGTACCTAAATTTTGTCATTAATTTAACTATTTTTAAAAATATTTTCTATATACTTAAGGGTCACTACGAAAAAAACAATTTTTGGCAGCGCATCTACGAAAGCGCTTTTAAGAGAAAGCGCTTTCGTAGCCTTTAAAAAAAATTCGCTTAAAAAAAGCGCTTTTATAGGGTTTCCTACGAAAGCGCTTTTCAGAAAGCGCTTTCATAGGTATTTGAAATATCTAACCTACGAAAGCGCTTTTGAAAAGCGCTCTTATAGGTGGCCCTATAAAAGCGCTTTTGAAAAGCGCTCTGAAAGGGGGACCTACGAAAGCGCTTTCTAAAGCGCTCTTATATGGGGGACATACGAAAGCGCTTTTTACCTCAGAAACGCTCTCATATATGGGTCTTAGAAAGCGCTTTCGTAGCCTATATCCCTAAATACGAAATTTGCCCTCACTTGTTCATTTCTTCGTCTTCTTCATTTCTTCTTCCTGTTACCGTTCGTCTCATTCCTGCCGCCGTTCCTGTTCCTGTTCGTTTGTTTGCCGCCGTTACTGTTTGTCTTCCTTGCATTCCGTTCCTGTTCGTGTTCGTCCCATTGTTGCGTTTCCAGAATCCCATTGTTGTGTTCGTTCACTGCTGCTTCGTCTTCCTTCGTCGTCGTCGTTCTTCCCTCTTCTTCAGTCGTCGCCGCCGTTCACTGCGTTCTTGTCCATCTTGGTAAGTTTCTTCTTCTTCCATTATCTGTTCCGTTATTTGACCGTTTAGTTATGCATGTTCTGGCCTGTTCCGATTTCTTCTTCCATTATCTGAGTATTTCTAGGGATAGATAATGTTGTTAGTATATGTTTGGATTCTTGTTGGAAAACACCAACGTTATGATACAGGAAAATTAATAGGCCAAAAAAGCTGCAAACCTGAGCAGACAAAATTGTTTTTGAATTTTCCATTAGTTTATCATGTAGTCCTTGAATTTGTTCTTGCCTCTTTAGAAGCTCTTCTTGTTGCCTATGTCCATATTCTGCAAAATATTGTACGCTTTTCCTACATTTCATCAACTATGAGATTAATATTGAGCCAAACATTTTTTGAATACAAATTTATGGCATTTAAACAATCTTACCTGCTTTCTTCTAGCGCTTTGAATTGAACCTCATTCAATGAATTTAGACCCTCGAGTGCTGTGGATTGTCCGTCTAAAAGTTGTTGTTGTTTATCTAAAGAGATCCCTGCCATATTTCCAATATCTTCAGCTTTGTTTTGCAGATTATTCATCTTTGGTGACATTGCATCTCCTACTTTGATGACCTCATTCTCAATCTCAATGGTTTCATCTCTTAACTTTTCTATTTCTTTACCCAAATAGCTATAAGATTCTTGAAGCAATGCTACTCCATCCTCTAAATTCCTCTTCATGTCCTCTTGGCCTTCTTTTAGTTGCGACTGTGGCGCTGCAATTTCCGTAGTTTGCTCATAGACACTCTTGGAATGTCTTAATACCACATCAATATTGCCTTCCACATTCTTGACAGTTTGTGCTACTAACTGTGTGTGACTATTAACTGATTTGAGAGATTCGGAAATTTGTTTTGAGTTTTGTAATAGACAATCTGATTTCTCTTCAATGCTATCTAACTTGTCCTCCACATATTGAGCAGAATTTTTCAATTCAGTTACAAGTCTCTCAGTTTCATGTTTAAATGCATGTGTCCTGTACAAATATACAAACTTAGTTCAAGTTGAGGCAAAAACATCAAAGAATCACTCTTTAAAAAAATTGAATTATTGAATAATATTAGAAATTGAAAGAAAAAAAAAACTTCACTTAACTGTAGTTGATAGCAAATGGAGTTGGTTTCGAGGTAGAATTCGAGATAAACCTTATGAGCAAGATCATCTAAGTTTCTCAGACATTTAGCAATCGGTGTTTTTGAGTCACAGTGAGGAAAGGAAGGCCTTCCAGAATCTCTTTGAAAACAATCACTTAAATGCCAAGCTAATCTAGATCTTTTATCATTAGTAGCCAAAATCTCAGAACATCCGGCAAATAGATTTTTATAAGCATTTTGCCAACAAACATTTGATCCAAACATTCATTTTTTAGTTTGGTCATCAAATGCCTCCGGAGATTGTAAGGTAAAAAAACATATGAAAATGGATATAAAAGTCCCTTACATGGCATCTTTTCAAATATCTTTTAGTTATAATTGTTATTTCCCTTTTTTGTAATGCTTTGTATTTATAGAATTATGTATATAGAATTATGTATATTTCCCTTTTTTCAAATATCTTTTAATTATGTATTTACAAATCTAACACTATCCTTTTTCTACTTATTTTTTGTTTATATGTTTCTTATTTGTGGGTTGATGTATGTTTTATTTCTCCGGGTGCATGCTACATAATTTTGGTGGTAACATTGAAATGGTTTGTGTTTTGGATTATATTTGTGGGTTTATGTTGACTTTGTGAATTCACTATTTCTAATATTTGTGTTGTATTATTGTCATAGCTTTCCCAAACATTGAAAATATATATGTGACATTTATTGTGAACCTTTATGTTAAAATAGTATATATCTTTCGACAATCGATCCGAAATATTGAATAACATTCTATGAATTTGCAGCGTTTCCCGGCCTAGTTCGACGTACGACGCTCATTCTCCGCGTTTCTTAGAGTTCGAAACATCTGAGAGGTAACTTTCTTCCTCAAATTACTGGTATATATTATGATGAATTTGTTTTAAATTGTCTTTCGTATGTTGCATTTTCTTGATACGGATTCATTCCGTGTATACTTTGCGTTTTGACAGAAACACAGTATACTACTGTTTTGTGCACTAATTAGTTGATATGGATAAGACATGGATGTATTCCAATCGATTGTCGAAAGACTACGAGAATGGTGTTTCCGAGTTTGTTAAGTTTGCTGTTGCGCACGCCAAAGACCCCAGTCGTATGACATGTCCCTGTTTGTATTGCTGTTATGGGAACCGGGTTGACGCAGTTCAGTTTGTATTGCTGTTATAGTATAATATATATAGCCTATATCATTTTATTTTTTTCATTATAGTATAATATATATAGCCTATATCATTTCATTTTTTTCATTATAGTATAATATATATAGCCTATATCATCCAGTAAAATTTAAATATACGTCATTTCATTTTTTTGCTATATGGAATTTTATACATGTCATTTAATTTAATCTAATTTTTCTTTATTACAGGTCAAATGGCTAGTAACCAAGATAATTCAGAAAATGTTCCACAAGGAGATGTTCCACAAGATAATGTTCCACAAGACACTTCAGATAAGGACATCACACGAGGCATAACTATCATGCGGGGAATCATCCGTGATAGAGATAGAGGTATTATGTATAATGTAGATTGGAATAATGATGACCAACTAATTGGGCCTAATTCTGCAAAGTTGACAAGCTACATCGGTACGCTTGTTCGTATGCACATTCTGATCACCATTCCTAGCTGGAAAAAAGGAGAGTTGGATGGTAAAGAAAGAATTTGGACTGAGATAAAGGTATCATATATGGTTGTTGTTATTTGCTTTATTTTGACGAAAATATTGTTTTTAAATTACATATACTAACACCCTCTATGCGTATGTTTTTTTGTAGAGGTCTTTTAACATTGAAGATGCCCGCAAAAAGTATATAATGGGCTTGGCCGGAAAAAGACATAGAGGGTGGAGAAATTTTTTGACAAATAAGTTTCTTAAAGACGATGAAGGAAATTTTATTGAAGAGGATCCTGAACGACCAAATAAATATGAGAGCTTCATTACACCCGAAGAATGGGTTGCTTTTGTGGGCCAAAGAAGAGACGAGAATTTCAAGAAAGTGAGTGCTGCAAATCGGGAGAGAGCGTCAAAACCCGCATATCCATATAAAAAAGGTCGTTTGGGATATGCACGCTTACAGGAAAAAATTGTAAGTAAATCTCAATTCTACGATCTTATTAATTATCTCAATGTGTATTATTAATTTGTAACAATGTGTATTGATGATTTTATTATTTGTAACAATGCGTAGTTGGAGGAGACGCAGAGTGACGAAACATCACTACCTGCACATGTGCTGTGGAAGGAAGCTCGTGTTGGCAGAGATCAAGTTGTTAACCCCGATCTGCAACATATTTATGATGAGTGTGCAAGTATACCATTATGTCTTTAATTAATATATAATTAACGTTGTGTCTTTAATTATCGATATTTAAATGAATTACAGGGACTATATCGCAATCGGTATCCACGGGTGATGACCGGAATATCAGGAGCGTACTCAGTCGAGCACTATGTGTTGCTGAGTATCCGGGACGAGTGAGGGGTAAAGGCCATGGTGTGACTCCTACCTCTCTGTATAACAATCCAAGAAAAAGAAATCCTAGCAATGCAGAAGTGATGCAAACATTGCAGGATTTACAAGCACAAGTTCGTGAACTGCAGAGGGACAAAGAGAGATATATGGCAGAAAGGAGCAGATCACAGTTGAAAGAAACTAGTGACAAGGCTAGTATCAATTGTCAACAAAATTTTCCCGAGGTAATTAAGATGATAATCCATTATATTTAGAGAAAGTATAATTATAACGGTTATTATTGTCAACATTAAAGGAAGTCTAACGGTTATTATTGGTTTAGGGCATTTCATGTTGTCAGCTGTATCTAGCGTCTCCGACTTATCGGGTAGTTGGCAAAGGAAAAGTGCACAACACCTCGGGAGATTTAATTCACCATAGACCGCTCCCGGATGGCCACATGAAGGTATCGGTTGATGTTGTTTTAGATATGAATGCATTGCTACCGGTACCTGACATTGTTGCGGAGACCACATTGCTGTGAGATGCAGTAGGATCTTTTGTGGCATGGCCATCAGACCTCATCTGCATAGATGATCAGGTATGTTGAAAACCATTATGAATCTTTAAGTATTCAACTGACAGTTCTGACCTGAATTTTATACATGGTAATTTTAGACTCCTACAAAACCCGCATCTAAGGATAAAGGGATTTTGCAGCGCGGCGAGTCTATTGCATCGCAAAGACAGGTACTTTTAAAGTGTTTCATTTATGATCGGAATAAAAAACTGCATAACTTTGTATCTTACATAATTCTATATGATTTTTAAGGTACCTTCTCAAGATCAGTCACAGCAGGTGAGCCAGAAAGTTAGTAGGGTTCCACCTAAGAAGAAGGTTCCTGTCCGTAAATTTGTGCCTAGGTATCGACAGTGTCTGGAGACACTAGTTGGCACATCAGATTTGATGAATGATGGAATTCGTCAAATCAATGTGGATGAAATTGTCTTTGGTTTTCCATGTACCGAAACAATTGGATTAGAGGACATGGAACAAATCTTTCATCATCGAGAGTTAGGCATCAGTGTGATGCACTCGTACATCCGGTAACCCGATCAATATATTATTTAATTGGTTGAACATTTTTTTTAAACATTTAATTGAAATAGTCTAATATTAATTATGTTTTTATTTAAGGATGTTATTTGACAAATTGATGCGCGGGAATCAATTGTCAAATAGATTCTGTTTCGTGTCTTCCTCCCGTGTCAGCGGAGCAACAATTTTTAGGGAACCTGATTCAGTAAGAGAACACTTGGTAGAAAGATTCATGACAACTGCCAGTACAGAGAGCTTGTATCTTTTGCCTTATAATACAGGGTTAGATTTTCATTCTAAGCTCCTTTTAATATTTGTATTTTTTACATTAAAATTCGCTTCTAAATTGTTGCTTTAATTTATAGATGTCACTGGTTGTTGCTTGCAATCAATCCCATAAAAGAAGTGGTCTATTACCTGAATTCGGTTGACGGTGATTGGACAAATTATCCGGAAATGAAGCTAGTGATTGATACGTAAGTGACATTATTCTAAATATTCGTTTGTGTTTATATATTTAATTATTTCAATGTCATTGTTTTAAATAAATATTTTAATTTTGTCATCAGTTCAATACAAGTATTCCGATGTCAAAGGGAAGCACGAGTACCACGGTCTAAATCAAACAACATTAATTGGATCAAAGTACAGGTATATAAATTTCAACAATTTTGCTTATAATATTTATGCTACTTGATAAATCAATAGATGTGTATAATCTTATTTGTTTTTCTATGTAGTGCCCTCAACAACAAAACGGCATAGATTGCGGATACTTCGTTTTGAAGTTTATCAAAGAAATCATTCAAATGAATGAAATCGAGATTCCAATCACGGTATGGATTTATACTTTGTTTTATTACTTATCGGATTTTGCATATAATTTATTACATTAAACTAAATCATGCATATATTTTGTTTTGTAATGTAGTATTTTGATCAATACAATTGTCCATATTACTCGCCACGTCAATTGGAAGAACTCAAAGAGGAGTTGTGCCAATATTTTATTGAGCTAAGAATCTTATAATAAGGTACGAATACATTGTTGTGTGAAAATTGGTTAATTATGAATATATTGTTTTGTGTATACAACACTGACCGTGTTATTATGTTCATATTGCAGGATCAGGACCTTGGATATATATGTAGATTAGGATTGATTTACTTAGTGTTATATAGCTGATTTCTTAGGGTGTATTTTGTTACGTTTAAAAACATGTTAATATTGAATTACCATGGTGTATATATATTTTGGATATGAATTGATTATAATGGTATTTGTATATATATATAATATTTGGTATTTGAATTACATTTGGTATTTGGATTAAAACTAATATATATTGGTATTTCTAGATTAGATTGTAAAATACCGGTTTAAGAATTACAGGTTTGCTGCAAAAAAATGCAGGTTTAGAAATTTTTTAAATTTTAGATTTTTCAGTAGAAAACCTATGAAAGCGCTTTTAAGAAAAAAGCGCTCATATTCGAAGACGACAATTGGCGTGAACTATACCAAGATGATAGTCTAAGAGAAAGTCTAGCACTTACACCTGATCAGATGCAATGTCCGAAGAAACCAGGTTTAGAATTAAAAACCTTACCCAGGAACCTAAGATACAAATTCCTAGATACCAAATGTATGCGACCAGTAATAATCAATTCCAGTTTAGGAACGCTCGAAACTGAGAAACTTTTAGACGTCCTAAGAAAGTACCCGACTGCATTAGGTTATAACATATCCGACTTAAAAGGAATATGTCCTTCAATTTTCATGCACCGTATTATGCTAGAAGAAGATTGCAAAACCTCTAGAGAACCCCAAAGAAGGATTAACCCAATCCTTAGCACTGTAGTCAGAGATGAAATCAAGAAGCTATTGGAAGTAGGAATCATATATCCGATCTCCGACAGTAAATGGATCAGCCCAGTACATGTCGTACCAAAGAAGGGAGGTATCATTATTGTGAAGAACGCAAAAGGCAAACCGATAATGCAAAGAGTAGTAAATTGGCATAGAGTGTGCATTGATTATAGGAAACTAAACAAAGCTACTCGAAAAGACCATTTCCCTCTACCCTTCATAGATCAAATGTTAGAGCGATTAGCCAAACATTCCTACTTCTGCTATCTAGATGGTTATTCCGGATTTTTCCAAATTCCTATTCACCCTGATGACCAAGAGAAGACTACATTTACATGTCCCTATGGAACATTCGCTTATAGACGAATGCCCTTCGGATTATGCAATGCCCCAACAACCTTTCAACGATGTATGATGTCAATCTTCGCGGATTTCATCAATAACATCATGGAAGTGTTTATGGACGACTTCTCTGTGTGCGGGCAAAGTTTTGAAGGATGCCTATCAAACCTAGAAAAGATTTTAGAAAGATGTGTGAAAGTAAACCTCGTGCTTAACTGGGAAAAATGCCATTTCATGGTCAGAGAAGGAATCGTGCTAGGACATGTTATATCTGACAAAGGAATTGAAGTTGATAAAGCCAAGATAGAAGTCATAAAAGAACTTCAACCACCTAAGACCGTTCGAGAAATATGAAGCTTTCTAGGACACGCCGGTTTCTACCGACGATTTATCAAGGATTTCTCGAAGATCACTAAACCACTCACCGGTCTATTAATGAAAGACGCTGAGTTCATATTCGACGAAGATTGTCTAAAAGCGTTTGAAACTCTAAAATCAGCCCTCATCACCGCACCAATCATGCAACCACCCGATTGGAGATTACCTTTCGAAATCATGTGTGATGCGAGCGACTACGCCATAGGCGCAGTTCTTGGACAAAGGAAGGACAAGAAACTTCACGCAATCTACTACGCTAGTAGAACGCTAGACTCAGCTCAAATGAACTACGCCACAACTGAAAAAGAACTGTTAGCAGTTGTCTTTGCGCTTGACAAATTCCATTCTTACCTAGTAGGAGCGAAGATAATCATCTACACATACCACGCTGCTATCAGATATCTACTAACTAAGAAAGATGCAAAACCAAGACTCCTCAGATGGATCCTACTTTTGCAAGAATTTGATCTAGAAATTAAGGATAAGAAAGGAACGGAAAACGTTGTAGCAGACCACTTGTCAAGATTAGAAGGTATAAAACCCGAACAAGTACCGATTAACGACGATTTTTCGTATGAATAACTACTAGCACAAATAAGAAGCGATCTAGCTCAATTGGACCAAAACGAACCAAAAGCCAAAGAAGTCGTGGAAGCGATCCATACAACCATGGGACTACCATGGTATGCCGACATAGTCAACTACTTAGCTGCAGGCGCGCTCCCACCAGACTTAACCTACCAACAGAAAAAGAAATTCTTCCATGATCTCAAGTATTATTATTGGGATGAACCCTTATTATTTAAAAGAGGACCGGACGGAATTTTCCACCGATGCGTACCTAAAGAAGAGATGGAAGATGTTATCTCTCACTGTCATTCATCTCCCTATGGCGGAAACGCCAGCACTTCCAAAACTTGTGCAAAGATCCTACAAGCTGACCTATTCTGGCCTATTCTATGGAAGGATGTCCACATCGCTGTTAAAAACTGCGATCGGTGTCAATGCACCGGTAATATTTCAAGATGCGATGAAATGCCTCAAAGAGGAATACTAGAAGTAGAAATCTTTGATGTTTGGGGAATCAATTTCATGGGACCTTTCCCATCTTCTTTCGGAAACAAGTATATACTCGTAGCCGTCGATTATGTTTCAAAATGGATTGAGGCTATAGCCTCTCCCACAAATGACACACGAGTAGTAATTAAGCTCTTTAAAAATACAATCTTTCCAAGATTTGGTGTGCCTAGACTTGTCATTAGTGACGGTGGCTCCCATTTCATTTCGAAAATATTCAATAAATTGCTATCTAAGTATGGAGTAAAACACTGAGTGGAAACACCGTATCATCCACAAACAAATGGACAGGTCGAAGTCTCGAACAGGGAAATTAAACAAATCCTAGAGAAAACAGTCGCCATATCTAGGAAAGATTGGTAATCTAAGCTTAACGAGGATTTATGGGCTTATAGGACAGCCTACAAGACCCCTATAGGAACTACACCCTTCAAACTTGTATACAGAAAGTCCTGTCATCTCCCGGTAGAATTAGAACACAAGGCATATTGGGCAATCAAAACGCTCAACATAAACTACACAACTGCTGAAGAAAAGCGAATCCTCGACTTGAATGAATTAGAAGAATTAAGATTAGACGCCTATGAGAACGCTAAAATATATAAAGAAAGAACCAAAAGATGGCACGATAAGTGTTTGACCCGGAAGGAATTCAGTGTAGGAGACGTCGTGCTATTATTTAACTCTAGACTTAGGATTTTTCTTGGAAAATTGAAATCCAGATGGTCCGGTCCTTTTGAAATAACAAAAATATTCCCTAGCGGAGCAATAGAAATTAAGGGTAGGAATAGTGACCCGTTCACAGTGAATGGGCAGCAATTAAAACAATATCATCATATTGAGAATAGAAATTATGTGAATAGTCTAAAACTCTTTGAATTACCCACTATTTCCCCTGAATGATCCACCGCTAGGCACTACGCCAGGCTTATGACGTTAAAAACAACGCTTAATGGGAGGTAACCCACCTATTTGTGTTTGTTATTATTTCCGTTTGTTTTTATTTTTTATTTTTTATTTATTTATTTTCTTTTCCGTTTCTACATTTATCTCTTTTAAAGCATTATTTTTATTATTTTCTTTTTCATTTTTCCTAAAAAAATTTATACAACTGCTGCTGATTTTCAAACAACTTTACAGGTTTTCTGAAAAAGTCTTTTTCTATCCTACCTTTTCCCCTGATTTGTTTCCCCCCTTTACTATATACTATGGAAACCACTTTTAGAGGCAGGAACCAAATGAGGAGGTTTGAGGAATTATCACACAGGAATATTGGTATGACCTTATATTATGATGAATCAACAATGGATACTTTAGGCATTAAGAATAGTGTCCATTATCTGTTTAGCCAACTGGGGTGGGAAAAAGTCCACATTAAATCTAGGTTTGTTACATACCGCGAGCTCACCCTTGAATTTCTGAGCTCCTTAGTTCATATACCTGAGCGCGGTTTCGGAACTAGAAAGGGATTTATAGCCTTCAGGTTATTTGGTATTGAATTTGCTTATACCCATAAAGAATTAGCCGACCTTCTAGGATTCCCTAGCGGACCTTTTGCTTTTTCTACCACCCAGGCAGAGTTAATGGATTTTGAGCTAGACTACTTTTGGGGGACTTTAACCGGAAACTACCACCCTGAGCCGGATAGCATGGATAATAATGAAATACACAACCCCGTTATCCGCTATTTCTATAAGATTCTAGCACATACCATTTTCAGAAAAGAACAGAACCGCACTGCAGTATCTAAAGATGAGATATTTTTGCTGCAGTGTATGACCCGCATTGCTCAGAACCCTAGCGAACCAATCATCATAGGAGGCCTTGTCACCATGATTGCTAACGCCCTCGGACTTAGATACCAACTACATAGGTGTACACAATTTAGTTCAATCTGCCCTATGAACATTGATTTTTGTTTCTGCCTACGAATAATAGGTAATCTAGGTCCTGCACCCTTCGAATACTTGATAAGGGATGAAGTAGTCACGGTATTTACACTTCCTAATCATGCAAAAACAAGTGCCCACAATCGCGACAATTGGCTGTATGAGCTTAACCCTCCCGACCACCCTTCGACACCTGAGACACCACAATCCTACCAAGTTTATGATACCACAATGTCTGATGAGAGTGACCCCGAGACTCCTCCTGGTTACCATGATGGTAACAACATCGTAGAGGATATTGATGCCCCTGCAATAACAAAAGGTGAATATGCTGAAATTTTGAATAAAATCTTTTCTACACTGGATGTTTATCAGACGAACATTAATGGAATCAAGAACGAGTTGAAGGGCATGCGTATGGACGTGATAGGCTTAACTGATATAACTGTGGAGCAGTTTTATCACATAAATGCAGCTTTCGAAGATTTGAAAACGCGACTGGGATGAAGCAGCAGAATCAACACTTATTTTTACCTTATGTTTTATATTTCTAGGCAGTTTATAATTTCATTTTAAACAAGTTTACTCTTTACAGTTTTTAAAGTTCGGTTAGAAACATACATTTATTTCAATTTAAGTTTATTTTCGTTTTATTTCAATTTCAGTTTATTTTCATTTTATTTCAATATCAGTTTATTTTCATTTTCATTAAGTTTAATGTGTGTTACATCAGATATTAAACTTACTGTTCATATTATCATTTTGCAAAATTTTGTTATACAATGTGTGTTGGAAATACTCTGCATGTTTATTGTGTTGAATTAATGTGTTATAAGGTTTTGGAATTAAACTGTTTCGTTCATTTCATAAATATAAATATTTGAATCTGTAACGATCGTAACATCCCCATGACGAGCGTTTCACCGTGTTACGCCCGTCAGCCCACTGTGATGGTCGTCACGCGCGCTCAATAGCAGATTCTACTATTACAGAAGCCGTTCCACTTCCCATTCATTCTTCCCTTTTTGCCAAAACTGTAACAGCACCCATTCAAATTTTTTCTTAAATTCTAACACTCCAACATTTAAACTTCATTACCCCACTACTCAATCCACATTCCAAACCCTTTCACGATTCAACCTCTTGCATGCAATATGGCCAACAACCATCAAATCCCCAATCTCACTTTCAGAACCGGTGAGCAAGGTGAAACCCAACGACTCAAATTCCAGAAATTCCAACGCTGCGGTCTCCAACCTACTCGGTATGTTGACCTGGATTGTTTGAGGAATTTGGGACTGCTAGACAGCGTCCGACTACTTTTGTAGAATGTGAACTTATGGAACCTGTGTCGCCAACCGCAACCCATTTACGTAACTCTCACCTTGGAGTTTCTGAGTTCCTTTGCATACATTACCCCCACTGGTGCCACAAACCAACTCTCAGGCGTGGCCAAATTTTGTATGTTTGGCACTGAGCATCAGCTGTCCCAAACCGATATCGCATGGCTGCTCGGATTCAGTTCTAACGAAGGTGTCCACCTCCGGGTGCCGGATAATTTCGGCGAGGAAGCTTTTAATTTATGGCACAGTATGATGAACATTCGTGCCGGATCTTACGACCACCTCAACGCCACACATATTCATAATCTGGATATCCGATACTTTCACCGCATCCTCTGCAACACCATCTTCGCCCGAGACAGCAATCAAAAGCTCAACTCTAAGGAGCTCTTCTTCATGCATTGCACATTCATCGGCCAGAAGATCAACGCCGCCCCATTTTTATTGGCCCATATTCACTCTATTTGTGCTAGAGGCAAAAAACCCTTCTATTTCGAAGGGATTGTCACTCTCTTGCCATAGCCCTGAATTATGGTGCCGCTCTTACAGATATGCCTTCTATGGCGCCGACATTGCTGACTCTGGACCACTGCAAGGCCGCACACCTCATCTACAAGCGGGAGGATGGCAGATTCCATCCTGTGATCCGAAACATTGTTTATCATAACATTACTTTACCTTGCAGGGACCGAATCGACCCACAAAACAAAGCCAACTGGTTATTCGATCCTGCAGCTCCTGAGGGCCGTGTTCCTACTCATGAAGACCAACCTAATACCCCCGTGGACGAGATGCGAGAGGAGCTGGACAGTGCTGCCCCTGTCCACGACATTCCATGACCTTCATCTGCACCACCTCCTATTACCCTTGAAGAAGTTCTCCGCGCCATCCATCAGCAAAATCAAATGAGTGCCGCACTTGAAAGAAGACAACAGGAACAATATGACTATTTACGTGCACAAAACACTCAGATTCTAACTGGCCAGCGGAGCATGAACGAGAGGTTGGATGAGGCCCTGTCTGAACTTAATGCCTTAAGGTTGGACGTTAGCACCCTTGGCTACCAGGACACTGATACCGAAGCCACGTCTACCAGGCGATCATGCACCAGGAGTAGAGGACATGGCCATCAGTAGTTTTTCCTATTTTTCTAAGTAGTTTAATTTTTGTCTCTTTTTCTTTCTGTTTGTACTTGTATTTCCCCGCCTTTATACCGCAACATTGAGGATAATGTCGGATTTAGTGTGGGAGAGGTACCTTTCCATCTACCATAAACAAGTAATTTTTTATGATATTTCTCAGTTTAAATTCTTCCCCGCTTTATTTAGCCATACCAAAAATTTTCGCTTTATCTTCGCATCAGCCCGACATACCTATCTTAGCGAAATCCTAGTTAAGGAAGCCGAGAACGATTCAACAAGATCGATACAATTATGACACCTTAGACTTCCTACTTACGCGATCCGTTTCAATAACCATTATACCTATATCTTGAGTTTTAGTTCTAAAGTAACCCCTAGTAGTTTATACTAGCAGCCATCACCGTCTTGACACAAACCACATGGGGAGCTGATGAATATAAGTGTTTGATGCCTGATCAATGAAATATCCTTCTTATCTCGCTGCTAAAAAGAAAAAAAATTTGCACCAAAATACAAGGTCGCATATAAGAGATGAGCAATTAATGAAGGAGTCCATTGTTGGTTGGTTCAGAGGTATCTGGTTCTGAACTTGGTAGGGCGTGCTACGGCTCGATCCCCCACAACCCCCAATTTGGATAATATGTATAGGTTTGTCACATTCGTGTACCAGACCCCGTGTTAAAAGGATCAAAGTCACTAACCGGTTACTCCACTATGTGCGTGCTAAGACAAAGGACTTAATGTGATTGCGCTAGAACAAAACCGGGTGAAATAGATATGAGAAACTCTGGGCAGAATTATAACGGAACTATTGGACAGTTTGTTTGAAATGGAAGCCCATGACTTAGCTTATTGCTTGTGTCATTAGCGTATCATTAGTGTTTCACTTAAGTATCGATCGAACTGACGAGGATTTCCCGTAATTGCTTTAAAAACCAAAGGTATGTCATGCATGTGCGCTTGATAAAACTTGTCTGATCTTTGTAAATGATTATTTGCTTGAGGACAAGCAAAGGTTTAAGTATGGGGGAATTTGATAACGAGAAATCGTATCATATAATTGCTATATTTTTAATCTATTTTCATAATGCATTAACCCATTTAACTCCCGATTGTTCCAAGTTTTTATGTCTTTTCACAGGTACAACATGTTTCAAATCAAATTAGTGAAAAAGGATCACATGAAGAAAGCTAATCAAAAAATATGAAGAAAAAGAACTAATCTGCAAAAATCTGCAAAGTTTGATGACATGACGACCGTCACACCTCCATTACGAGTGTAACGCGCTCACATTCTGAAGAACGCTCGTCACACATCATTGACGAACGTAATACGCTATTTAAGCGCATTACGACAATCACCTCCTCATGACGACCGTCACACGCGTAATTCAGTGTCATGCAAAACAGAAGACGTGGGCAACGTAGTGGATGTTTTCTTCTCCTACAATTTCTCAACTGCAGCAACAAACAGTCTGAGTCTTCCTCCACTCAAGCATGCAAGTCCATGTTCCTAAATTCTCTTAACTGCAAAAATCCTCTTCTATAAATAGGAGGCATTTTAATGGAACGAGGGAGAGTTTTTTCTACATATTTTCTTGCTGAAGCCCTGCCAAAATTAAATACTGCATTATTTTGTTCTTGCTTTATTTTCCCTTTTTTCTAATTAATAACTATTTCTAACATTAGGAAATTGTTATTGTAGTTAGAATTTAATTCTAGCCTCAGAATTTGTTTCAAGTTCTGATTTCGAAGTTCCAATCTTGCCGACTTGTGGGAGAGGGAGCTTGAGGAATAATATTGTTATTCAGGTTTTTAATCGCATTAAATTTTAATATAAATTGTTTACGTTTATTTATTTATTTATTTTATCATGAATGCTTTATTCTTTCCCGATTATATTTTCTGTATGTCTATTTCGAGTACAATGACTAGCTAGTTTTCTAGAGTCGGGATGTGATAATAGTAACCGAATGGATTAAATTGTGCCTAAGCTAAAATCTAAAATTAACTTAATTTTTGGCTGTGACTTTTTATAATTAAAATCAATCTTTTTGTTACGAGAGTAAAAAAAGTAGAATAGGTTAGGATCGAGACCACGAGAGTGTGAGGTTTTAACCGGATAGCTAAAGTTAGGCATTTGATTTAAATACAGCGAGAGCGCTTTAAAACGAATTAGATTTTATTAAGTTTTCAAAAAGTATTTTCTAAACACTTATGGGCTAGCGAGAGCAGGCATAGGGCTTAGGGGTATAATCCGAGATAAGACCACGAGAGTGTGAGTTGAGGGTTTTTAAACATCTTCATATGCTTAGGTTCGACTAGATCCACTTAGATTCACTACATTACATACCGACCGTTTTATTATTATTATCCCATTAATTCGATTTATTTTTTCCTTACCTTAACCTCTAAACAACCAACGTGACAACATCCGCCTTAGCTAAACTAGCAAGCCTTTATAGCACTGGAGTGATTACAAAGTCTTTGTGGGTTCGACATCTTTTTATTACTACCGCGATAGACGGTGCACTTGCAGTTAAGATACCGTTAGACACATTAGGTCGATCGCACATCAGTATCTTACATGGATTGCTTCAAAAATTCATTAGATAGAGATCAATAAACATGACTTTACCAATGAAAACATGCTACATTAATAACATTGAGACATATGAGAGCAAAGAGAACTTTGTTTCATTTCAATAAACAAAATCATACAGCCTACATAAAACAAATAATTCTAGCAGAAAAAGATGGAGCACTATGTATGTATTCGAAGTAGGATAGAAAAACTATCAACATTTTAATATAAAAAGCTTCTTACTAATTTCCTTCTCATGAACCACAATATAATTTTCTCAAACCTGAAACATTCTCTCTGCATGATTCAATATCTAAAAGATTAATTGATTTATAAAAGTGAAATTATATTTCTCTAATGAAATTATAATTGCAAAGTTTAAAATAATATTTAATAAAATGTTAAAAGTTTTGAATATATGTACTATGAATCACGAACACTCGGAACATGACTTTGGCACTAACGCAACGATATTGATAATAATTCGAAAAAATAAATAATTTAAACATAATCACAAGTGTTGGTGGATATGTCTGACACGGACACAGACATATAGCTTTAAGCATTATATAGATATTATGGTATCAAAAAGTGGTTACAACAACACTTAGTGTAGTAGTACTCTGTTTAGTACAAAACATTGTCAAATAGAAGCACTACAACACTGTTGCATAGCGAATTTGAACAAACTGTGATTTTTGTGATCAGTGATTGACATCACTTCACTTGAGATAAATTCAGGGTGTATATTCTGTTGGGAGTATAAATTAGCAGCTTCAATCTGAAAGTCAATGCACCAATAATTAAATTGATTGTTAAACAAACTCAAAGATTGCATGAAAGTGACCTAGGATACAGTCATGTCAAGAGATATATATATATATATATATATATAAAATCACAATGTAATCATCTGCATTCCTTACTTCAGCAAAATCCTACATATCCAAACCAAGGATTTTAACCATTGCGACAACCACATTGCAAAATAAACAAACAATCCAAAAACAAAGTCAAGATTAAATTGGAATTAGACTTCTTATTAGAACTTCTTTTTAGATTCAAACAGGATTAGACTTCTTTTTAGAATTGTCGGTAGAAAAACTTTCTCGTTAATAAATTATTTCTATGAACACCATGACATGTCTCACCTTCAACCCTTCAGCACAGTCAATTACTCTGAAGATCTTCTCGATCTCCTTCAACCACTTCTGAGCACCTTCGGGATCATGTGCACCCTTGAACAACGGAGGATTATTCCTCTGAAAATTCCCCAATTATCGGTCAGCACCAATCACAGCTCCCTGCTGGTTCCCTCCGAGTACTCCAGCCAACATTCCCAATGCTTCAGCAATAGCATCGTCGTTTCTTCCGTTACCTCTCCCGGCCATTGTTCTGTAACATTACAAAACAACCTCATCCGCACACAAGTATCGACAGTGTCATCTTACACTAGTCGCATACAAAAGGGATAACGACACAAGACAAGACCGACTATGCTCTGATACCACTATTGTAACACCCCTTCTAAAATACCCCGAATAATATTAATTATATCAATGATTAAAGACATATTCCATCAGAGTTAACACGGAACAAGGGATGTCACAATTATGAAATAAATAAAACTTCCAATAAAACAGTAGTCATGCTACACTGAGGGTCATTATTCAAATAATTCAATCAACTTAAGACCATGTCTTACACAGCGGAAAAATACCATAACCAAAACGGAATAAACCAAAACATAATTATTCCCAATGCAATTCAAAGAAACAATTGAATAATAACTAATTCCTCAACTAAACGTTCCCCAGTGTTACAACCTATCAGAGCACGACACTGACACGCAGACTTAAAGTAACATAGCTCTAGAGCCATCCTCACCAACTCCTGAGCTGCTAACTTTAATCTGAAATTGTTAAAGTAAGGGTGAGATTTCTCATAATTAACATGCATTATAAGCTTCTCAATCAACATTATATCACAAGCATATTATTTCACCCATTTTAGCATAAATTCATATTCAACACGTAGTTCCAATCATACAAGTCATTATGCACAAATCAATAATCAACTAAAGAATTGTAACACTGGAAGACATCCTAACATGTTACAATTCCATGCAAACATAAATGCAGACACAATGCATGTGGTACCAACACGTGACCAAGTCACCCAACACTGATCCATCATCAACCGGATACAACAACCATCGATTCGTCCATAAACACCCGGACACGAATCCAGCCTAACCACCCATCATCACCCGGGTATCGGTTAACGGCAATACAAGTCAAATTCCATACAATGGGAATTAACTTCACCAAAACAATGCATATGCACGCACATCACTAGCATGCAACATCAAATCAGTATATGAAATACATCAATTTATCATAACTGAACCAAAACCAAAAACATGATATCTCAACGATCATGCACACCATCATTAGCAACATAAACATGCCTTTCATTCACACAATACTAATACATCCATCCATCACAGGTTCACTGCTACATACAGACCCATGTGCGTTAGCCAATAATCACTTATTCCGGGATTTGACTCATTTTCAAAATAATTTCAGGTTTTAGGAAATCTTTTCATTTTATAAAATAGAGCATTAAATTTAAGAAATAACGTCCAAAACGGCACTCAAAACGGACTTACGGTTTGAAAGTTATGAATTTTCAAAGTTTAATATTTTTCAAAAGTCACAGCAGAACCCGGTTCCTACATATGCCGAAACTGGTTCCTGCGAAGTTCAAAAATCACGCTTCTGGAAAAATGTATGGGAACCCGGTTCCTACCTATACAGGAACCGATTCCTACGTGCATTTTTGCCAGTTTTTATAAATTCACACAGTGGAACCCGGTTCCTCCCCACTGGGAACCGGTTCCCACGACCTGCAGAGTCAAATTCTGCACTTTTGACAGCATTTATTCAACTGGTCGACGTCCACTTAATATATCAAAGAGTGTGACTGCATAAGAGACAACATATTATTTGTCTGTAAGTTTTCCACTTACTGTATATTTGGGAGCCAGATATCTGTAAGCAAGAAACAATTGATAATTCATGAGTTTAGACACAAATTAAACAACTAATGTTGACAACAATTTGATTGACGAAACTGAAGCACCTTCCTTATTATAGTGATGATGAGGAAACTCCACATTGTCGAATTGAACCTGCATAAGTGAATAGTCATCTTTTGTCATGCATAATTGTATCGACAATGCAAGCTTTAGCCTGCTCTAGGAATTTTAAATAAAAAACACAAATTCATAAAAGACCCTTTGTACTGGAAAAACAAAATAATGAAAATGAAAAAAATAGTAACATACCTGAAAACTATATCCGCCGTGCTCGGTTGCAATGGTAAATCACTCATGGTCAAAGGTTTCATTACTTCCACCAATATATTAGTATCAATGTGATTCTTAGCATATGTCTGCAATAAATTAACAGTAACTCACCATTTGCAAATAGGAACGTCTAAGAAAACCTGCAACATGCATGGATTTTAGAAATCTCAGAGCGATCTTCTGCTCTAAAATTAGTCAACAAACAACATAGAAATGAAAAGAGAAACATGATTTTAGTCTTACACCACCGATGTCACGAGACCGGATCAGGTCCGTCAATGCCGACACCAGTTACATCATCGTTGCGCCTCCCGCCCATGCAAAAGAAAACATAATTAACTTGTTTATCAAAACAACACAATAACAACAAATCTTCCATCTTACAATACCCAAAAAAATGAATCATGAAAATAAATGAAACAAACCCTTTATCAATTTCTTTACAGTTTCAAAACTTTCATATTCAACGGGAAGAGGAATCATGAAAAGAAATAAGACAAACCTTGTATAACGTTTTGATTTGGGAATATTGGAAAATGATGAAGAGTCAATTTTCGGTTTGGGTTTTTTCTTGTACTTTCCCATTAA
Organism: Vicia faba; assembly: GCA_948472305.1. Lineage (NCBI taxonomy): Eukaryota > Viridiplantae > Streptophyta > Magnoliopsida > Fabales > Fabaceae > Vicia > Vicia faba. The sequence continues at coordinate 1,044,995,835 of OX451736.1, forward strand.
AGATATTGGAAAAGAAGAAGAAAATTTGCGAAGAAGAGGAATAACAAAAATGGAAGAACGTTAGTCGATTGGAAACAGAGAGAGATAAAGTTGAATTTGATGTTCTTACTTGTGATATGTTCGTAGTGTCAATTTGTAGCCATAGTAATTGTTTAGCAACATGGGAAAAGGCAGTGACTTTTCATTGTTCAATAAATACATATATCGTTGATTTATAATTCCCACTTATAAAAGAAGTCTAATAGTCATCGTTCACTATAATTACACATTTAATTAAATAAAAATATTAAGAATAATTGATAGAGTGACACCTCAGACGTATTTATTGTCAAATGAATATAATCAAAGCAATATAGTATTAAGTCACTTTTATCCCTAAAATTAGAAAAAACAAATTTTAAAGTCAGAAGGGTATAAGTGGATTTTCAAAATATTTTGAAGTTTATATATTTATATTAGATATAACCCTAGCATCTACAAAGGTGTATAATGGCTCTCACGTTTCAACATGTACTTCTAAAAAACCTTGTATTAATATAACTACAAAAATCATATATGCATCTCATCACATAAATCTTTTCAATTTTTAAAAAATAAAATTTGAATAATATAAATCATATTTAATTTATATTTAAAAAGATCCATCATATAATAAATTTATAATATTAAATTTATATAATAAAATATAATATATTTTTACGTTTAGTTCTATTACTTTTTATTTTATTTTATAAAAAATATTATTAAAATTTATTTTATAATAATAAATTAAAACATAATTTCCCAAAGCCTATATGAAGCTACAATCCTTGCACAAACAACAAAGTAACATCTTTTTGCTGATATCTATTCTCTAAAATTTATTTTTGCACCTCTTTAGATATTTATTAATTTGTTTAGTCCATTCTATTTACTTGTTTTTTTAAGTTGATTTTAATTTATTTTATTTGAATTCATTTTAATTTTAATATTTATTTTATTATTAAAATCAAATATAAAATACTAAAAACATGTCTTGTAATTTTCATTAAAATAATATAGATATTATAATTTAGTTTTGTTTATACAGGTGAATTATTGATTTGTAGGTATTTAGATCCCCGACTAAATTACTACAACTTTCATTTGTATATATCTTCATACCACCTGTTCATAAATTCAAAGCATTTTTTTTCTTCTTTTCGAATCAAACTAATTTAATATTTTTATAAATAAATTAATTTAATATTTTTATAAATAATAAGATGGATGAATTTTACATCCATCATATTCTCGAATAATCAATTGATTGACTTAAGATTTACCAATTAACTATTCAAATAAAAAATAAAATATTTTTTACTAACTTCAATATCAATTTTTATTTATTTATTCAATTATGTATTTTTCACTTCTATTTCAAACTCGAATCAAAACATAACACAGCTAACCAATTACAAATCATTTTTTTTACTAACATAATAAAACTCAAGATTTTTTTCAATAAAGGATTGTCCAAATTGCTTTTAAATTAAATTTAAACTGCTTCTACCATCACTCAATCTTCATATCAAGACAAAGTTCGAAAACTATTTGAAAGCAATTATACATCATCCTATAAAAAACACTAACCAAACACTATGAACTACGAAATAGACTTTGATCTTTGATTTCCTCGCAAGAGAATACGTAGACACACGGCTTAAAAACCAAGACTAGTCCCCTAACTAAAAAAATTAAAATCTTTTCTTTTCACACACATGCACGCACGCGCGCGCGCGCACACACACACATATATATATATATATATATATATATATATATATATATATATATATATATATATATATATATATATATATATATATATATATATATATATATATATATATATATATATATATATATATATATATATTAACACCTTTAAATAGAAAATTCTCTATATGTCCTAAACCTAAATAGGTAGTCCCTTGAGAACAAGGGAGATAAATGGTGTCTAATACATTCCCTTATCTAACTAACTCGCGAATTCAGTCAATCTCTGAGCAATTTAGAATTATTCGTTCTTTCCCGTCCTTAGGACAAAAAGTAGTGGTGGCGTCTCTCTTATTTTTTTTTGTTTGTTACAACAACTGAAAGACCAATGAAACCTCTAAATGCACTATCATATAAACCAATATTTTATAGGAACAATCTAGGTAGCTTAAGTGTATGTTTGATTTTGCGGTGGAAAGAATTTTTAATGGAATTGATTTTCACATAATTGAGTTGAAAATAATTTGATTTATGTTTGGATACAATTACGTAGAATTGATTATTGTCGATTCATGTTTGGATAATTTTGAATAAAATTAATTTTGAGTATATAATATAGTTACCAAAAGGACATAAACAAATACATATAAATTACATAATACATAATACATATGAAGTATTCAAATAAAAATTACAAGTACAAAACATAATTTAATGTGCAATATTATAGTATTAAAATATTAATTTATTTGTTTTTACTCTATGATCTGATTGCGGATTTACTGTAACACCCCTTCTAAAATACCCCGAATAATATTAATTATATCAATGATTAAAGACATATTCCATCAGAGTTAACACGGAACAAGGGATGTCACAATTATGAAATAAATAAAACTTCCAATAAAACAGTAGTCATGCTACACTGAGGGTCATTATTCAAATAATTCAATCAACTTAAGACCATGTCTTACACAGCGGAAAAATACCATAACCAAAACGGAATAAACCAAAACATAATTATTCCTAATGAAATTCAAAGAAACAATTGAATAATAACTAATTCTTCAACTAAACGTTCCCCAGTGTTACAACCTATCAGAGCACGACACTGACACGCGACTTAAAGTAACATAGCTCTAGAGCCATCCTCACCAACTCCTGAGCTGCTAACTTTAATCTGAAATTGTTAAAGTAAGGGTGAGATTTCTCATAATTAACATGCATTATAAGCTTCTCAATCAACATTATATCACAAGCATATTATTTCACCCATTTTAGCATAAATTCAGATTCAACACGTAGTTCCAATCATACAAGTCATTATGCACAAATCAATAATCAACCAAAGAATTGTAACACTGGAAGACATCCTAACATGTTACAATTCCATGCAAACACAAATGCAGACACAATGCATGTGGTACCAACACGTGACCAAGTCACCCAACACTGATCCATCATCAACCAGATACAGCAACCATCGATTCGTCCATAAACACCCGGACATGAATCCAGCCTAACCACCCATCATCACCCAGGTATCGGTTAACGGCAATACAAGTCAAATTCCACACAATGGGAATTAACTTCACCAAAACAATGCATATGCACACACATCACTAGCATGCAACATCAAATCAGCATATGAAATACATCAATTTATCATAACTGAACCAAAACCAAAAACATGATATCTCAACGATCATGCACACCATCATTAGCAACATAAACATGCCTTTCATTCACACAATACTAATACATCCATCCATCACAGGTTCACTGCTACATACACATCCATGTGCGTTAGCCAATAATCACTTATTCCGGGATTTGACTCATTTTCAAAATAATTTCAGGTTTTAGGAAATCTTTTCATTTTATAAAATAGAGCATTAAATTTAAGAAATAACGTCCAAAACGACACTCAAAACGGACTTACGGTTTGAAAGTTATGAATTTTCAAAGTTTAATATTTTTCAAAAGTTACAGCAGAACCCGGTTCCTACATATGTCGGAACCGGTTCCTGCGAAGTTCAAAAATCACGCTTCTGGAAAAATGTATGGGAACCCAGTTCCTACCTATACAGGAATCGGTTCCTACGTGCATTTTTGCCAGTTTTTATAAATTCACACAGTGGAACCCGGTTCCTCCCCACTGGGAACCGGTTCCCACGACCTGCAGAGTCAAATTCTGCACTTTTGACAGCATTTATTCATTCTAAACCAATTCCAAATATACCCATACGAATTGCAACATGAGAAACACCAAAATACATCCATTTTGCACCATTATAACATCAAACAATATTATTTCATCATTCCTTTTTATCATCTGACACCCTAATGGTTTTCAACCTACAATTCGACGCAATAGGGACAATTCTACGGAACCCTAGAATTCCAAACCGGGATTCCCTGACATACTATGATCCATACTATTGAATATCTAAACCGATAATACGAATTAACTAATCAAAATCACCCCTTACCTTGTGGGTTCTTCGAATTCTGACGCTTCCGGTTTTCTCCTTCTTTTTCCTCTTCTCAAATGCACGTATGATGAATATTCCAAAATAACTCTCTTTCTCTTCTTTTTCCTTTTAATACTCCTTTTATTATTCCAATAAAATAATTAAATTAGTAATTAGTAAGAGTAGAGTATTTTACCCCTCACACCCTCTAATCACTCTTCACACCACCAATACTTCTTTCCTTTAATTAATTAAATTAATTCCAATAATCCAAAAATACCAATAATTAAATTTCCAATTAAATTAATAATTAAAAATTCTAATTATTTAATAATCGGATTATTTGGGGTGTCACAACTCTCCCCAACTAAAAGAGTTTTCGTCCTCGAAAACATACCTTAGACGAACAGTTCGGGATACGAGTCCTTCATTTGACTCTCCAGCTCCCAAGTGACATTTCCATCTGCTGGTCCTCCCCAAGCCACTCTTACCAACACGATCTCCTTGCCTCGCAACTGTTTCTACTTCCGATCCTCAATTCTCGCAGGTACCGCTTCCACAGTCAAATTCTCTTGTACCTGTATATCGTCTACCCGAATCTCATGAGACGGATCAGCAATGTACTTCCTTAGCTGAGATACATGAAAAACATCATGCAAATTTGCAAGTGACGATGGCAAAGCAATCTGATAAGCAACTTTCCCAACTCTCTTGGTAATCTGAAACGGACCAATAAAACGTGGAGTCAACTTCTTTGACTTCAAAGCTCGACCAATACCAGTCATTGGAGTAACTCGCATAAAAACATGTTCTCCTTCGCTAAACTCAAGATCTTTCCTCCTCTTATCGTGATAACTTTTTTGACGACTCTGAGAAGTCCTCATCTTCTCCTGAATCATCTTAATCTTTTTCGAAGTCTGTTGGACAATTTCCGGTCCAATCACATCACTCTCTCCAGATTCATACCAACACAACGGTGTCCGACACCTCCTACCATACAATGCCTCAAACGGAGCCATACCAATGCTCGAATGAAAACTATTGTTGTAGGTAAACTCAATCAATGGTAGATAGCTATCCCAAGCTCCACCTTTCTCCAGCACACAAGCTCTTAACAAATCTTCCAACGACTGAATCATTCTCTCAGTCTGACCATCTGTCTGTGGATGATAAGCGGAACTCAAACGCAACTTAGTACCCAAAGCTTCTTACAATCCCGTCCAGAATTTAGATGTAAACCTCGGATCTCGATCCGACACAATACTAGAAGGAATACCGTGCAAACTCACAATCTTCTCAACATACAATTCTGCCAACCTTTCCATCGGATAATCCATTCTTATCGAAATAAAGTGAGCAGATTTCGTCAACCGATCAACAATAACCCAGATGGAATCACAATTCTTCGATGTCCTTGGCAAACCAGACACAAAATCCATAGAGATTCCATCCCATTTCCATTCCGGAACAAACAACGGTTCCATCAATCCTGACGGTTTCTGATGCTCAATCTTCGACTTCTGACAAACCAAACAAGCATACACAAACTCAGCAATTTCCTTTTTCATTCCCGGCCACCAAAACAACTTCTTCAAATCATGGTACATTTTAGTAGCACCAGGATGAATACTCAATCCACTACGATGTCCTTCTTCCAAAATACTCTTCCTAATCTCTGCAACATCCGGAACACACACCCTATTACCAAATCTCATAAAACCATTCTCATCAATCCGGAACTCGCCTCCTTGACCTTGGTTGATCAATGTCAATTTATCAACTAACCCAACATCGGACTTCTGTCCATTCCGAATTTCTTCCAGAATACCACTAGTCAGTTTCAACATACCCAATTTCACACTATTCGGAGTAGTTTCACATACCAAACTTAAATCTCTGAACTGCTCAACCAAATCTAACTCACGGACCATTAACATCGACATATGCAAGGACTTCCTACTCAAGGCATCCGCAACAACGTTTGCCTTACCAGGATGGTAATTCAAACCGAAATCATAATCCTTTAGAAATTCTAACCATCTCCTCTGCCTCATATTCAACTCTTTCTGATCAAAGAGATACCTCAGACTTTTGTGATCACTGAACACCTCAAACAAAGAACCATATAAATAATGCCTCCACAACTTCAAAACAAACACAACAGCTGCCAACTCCAAATCATGAGTCGGATAATTCCTTTCATGTACTTTCAATTGTCTCGAAGCATAAGCCACCACCTGCTTATCTTGCATCAACACACCACCTAATCCCATTAATGATGCGTCACAATACACAACAAAAGACTTAGTTGGATTTGGCAAAATCAAGATCGAAGCACTTGTCAACCTCCTCTTCAGCTCTTGAAATCCTTTCTCACATTCAACATCCCAAACAAACATCTGACCCTTCCTGGTCAACTTAGTCAACGGTAACGCTAATTTGGAAAATCCTTCTATAAACTTCCTGTAATAACCTGCAAGGCCTAGAAAACTATGGATCTCAGAAGCATTCTTCGGCGCTTCCCACTGAGATACTGCTTCTACCTTCGTAGGATCCACAACAATTCCATGGCCAAGAAAACTTACTTCACTTAACCAGAATTCACACTTGGACAACTTCGCATAAAGCTTCTTCTCTTTCAACAATTCCAACACAACTCTGAGATGTTCTGCATGCTCTTCATCACTCTTCGAATAAATTAGAATATCATCAATGAACACCACCACAAACTTATCAAGATACGGATGAAATATCTTGTTCATATACTCCATGAAAACACCAGGTGCATTAGTAACTCCAAATGGCATAACAGAATACTCGTAATGTCCATACCTCGTTCTAAATGCAGTTTTCTGAATATCTTCCGACTTCACACGAATCTGATGATATCCAGATCTCAGATCAATCTTACTAAATACACAAGCTCCAACTAGTTGATCCATCAAATCATCGATCCTCGGCAAAGGATACTGATTCTTGACTGTAACTTTATTCAGCTGTCTGTAATCAACACATAATCTCATTAAACATTCTTTCTTCTTAACCAACAACACTGGAGCACCCTACGGCGAAACACTCGGATGAATAAACTTCTTCTTAAGTAACTCCTCCAACTGTTTCTTTAACTCCGCTAATTCATATTTCGACATACGGTAAGGCGCCATCGACACCGGACTAGTTCCAGGAATCAAATCTATAGTAAATTCTACCTCCCTCTCAGGTGGAAATTCACTAACGTCTTCCAGAAACACCTCTGGAAATTCATTCACCACTGGAAATCCATCACTCTTTGCTTTTCCCTCCGCTTCTATTTCAGAATACAACATAAATACCACAACACCATCTTTCACAGCTAGGTTCATCTGTTTAACCGACATAGTCACATCTTCGACACCAACCTCTTCAGGAAAAATAACCGTCTTCGCAAAACAGTTGATATGAACCTGGTTGAATTCCAACCAGTTCATTCCAAGGATGATATCAAGTTGTTCTAACGGTAGGCACACTAAATCCATACCGAAACCCCTACCAAAAATCACAATAGGACAATTCCTACAAACATACGAAGTAGTCACTGAACCCGACGCAGGAGTATCAATAACCATACTTCCATCCATATTAGACATTTCCAAATTCAATCTTTTAGCATAATCTAAATCAATAAAAGAATGCGTAGCTCCAGTATCAATAATCGCAATCAAAGGTATGTCATTAATAAAACATTTACCTTTAATCAGCCGATTATCTGGCTTAGTCTCTGACCCAGACAATGCAAACACTTTACCACCAGCTTGCTCCTTCTTGGGTTTTGTACACTGAGGACGAGTATGACCTTCTTCACCATAGTTGTAACAAGTCACCACTCTTACTCTGCAATCATTGGCCACATGGCCGAGTTTCCCACACTTGAAACACTTCTTATCATTACTTTTGCAATCCACCATACGATGTCCTGTCTCACCACACTTGTAGCACTTAATGGAAGAACTAGAATCTCCTCCACCAAACTTCTTCCAACCATCGGGTCTCTGATTACTTCTATCATAAGGCTTACCACGATCCATCTGTTGCTTACCCTTCTTATCAACATACCCTCGAGCATTCGACTTAGTGCTAGAAAGATCCTCCTCTAAAATCCTACTACAGTCAACCAGATCAGGAAATCTTCGAATACGCTGATACCGAATACCCTGCTTAATCTCATCACGGAGACCATTCTCAAACTTGATACATTTGGAAAATTATCCATCTGCATCGTTAGTATAATGAGCATAATACTTCGCTAACTCAGTAAACTTTGAAGCATACTCACTGACAGTCTTGTTACCCTGCTTGAGTTCCAGAAACTCAATATCCTTCTTGCCTCTGATGTCCTCAAGAAAGTACCTCCTTAGAAAAGCCCTCCTGAACACAGCCCAAGTCAACGCAATATCATCTTCTTCCATTTCAGTTCTGGTAGCAACCCACCAGTCATCAGCTTCCTCTGCTAACATGTGAGTTCTGTATCTCACCTTCAGCCCTTCAGCACAGTCAATTACTCTGAAGATCCTCTCGATCTCCTTCAACCACTTCTGAGCACCTTCGGGATCATGTGCACCCTTGAACAACGGAGGATTATTCCTCTGAAAATTCCCCAATTATCGGTCAGCACCAATCACAGCTCCCTGCTGGTTCCCTCCGAGTACTCCAGCCAACATTCCCAATGCTTCAGCAATAGCATCGTCGTTTCTTCCGTTACCTCTCCCGGCCATTGTTCTGTAACATTACAAAACAACCTCATCCGCACACAAGTATCGACAGTGTCATCTTACACTAGTCGCATACAAAAGGGATAACGACACAAGACAAGACCGACTATGCTCTGATACCACTATTGTAACACCCCTTCTAAAATACCCCGAATAATATTAATTATATCAATGATTAAAGACATATTCCATCAGAGTTAACACGGAACAAGGGATGTCACAATTATGAAATAAATAAAACTTCCAATAAAACAGTAGTCATGCTACACTGAGGGTCATTATTCAAATAATTCAATCAACTTAAAACCATGTCTTACACAGCGGAAAAATACCATAACCAAAACGGAATAAACCAAAACATAATTATTCCCAATGAAATTCAAAGAAACAATTGAATAATAACTAATTCCTCAACTAAACGTTCCCCAGTGTTACAACCTATCAGAGCACGACACTGACACGCAGACTTAAAGTAACATAGCTCTAGAGCCATCCTCACCAACTCCTGAGCTGCTAACTTTAATCTGAAATTGTTAAAGTAAGGGTGAGATTTCTCATAATTAACATGCATTATAAGCTTCTCAATCAACATTATATCACAAGCATATTATTTCACCCATTTTAGCATAAATTCATATTCAACACGTAGTTCCAATCATACAAGTCATTATGCACAAATCAATAATCAACCAAAGAATTGTAACACTGGAAGACATCCTAACATGTTACAATTCAATGCAAACATAAATGCAGACACAATGCATGTGGTACCAACACGTGACCAAGTCACCCAACACTGATCCATCATCAACCGGATACAACAACCGTCGATTCGTCCATAAACACCCGGACACGAATCCAGCCTAACCACCCATCATCACCCGGGTATCGGTTAACGGCAATACAAGTCAAATTCCACACAATGGGAATTAACTTCACCAAAATAATGCATATGCACGCACATCACTAGCATGCAACATCAAATCAGTATATGAAATACATCAATTTATCATAACTGAACCAAAACCAAAAACATGATATCTCAACGATCATGCACACCATCATTAGCAACATAAACATGCCTTTCATTCACACAATACTAATACATCCATCCATCACAGGTTCACTGCTACATACAGACCCATGTGCGTTAGCCAATAATCACTTATTCCGGGATTTGACTCATTTTCAAAATAATTTAAGGTTTTAGGAAATCTTTTCATTTTATAAAATAGAGCATTAAATTTAAGAAATAACGTCCAAAACGGCACTAAAAACGGACTTACGGTTTGAAAGTTATGAATTTTCAAAGTTTAATATTTTTCAAAAGTTACAGCAGAACCCGGTTCCTACATATGCCGAAACCGGTTCCTGCGAAGTTCAAAAATCACGCTTCTGGAAAAATGTATGGGAACCCGGTTCCTACCTATACAGGAACCGATTCCTACGTGCATTTTTGCCAGTTTTTATAAATTCACATAGTGGAACCCGGTTCCTCCCCACTGGGAACCGGTTCCCACGACCTGCATAGTCAAATTCTGCACTTTTGACAGCATTTATTCAACTGGTCGACGTCCACTTAATATATCAAAGAGTGTGACTGCATAAGAGACAACATATTATTTGTCTGTAAGTTTTCCACTTGCTGTATATTTGGGAGCCAGATATCTGTAAGCAAGAAACAATTGATAATTCATGAGTTTAGACACAAATTAAACAACTAATGTTGACAACAATTTGATTGACGAAACTGAAACACCTTCCTTATTATAGTGATGATGAGGAAAATCCACATTGTCGAATTGAACCTGCATAAGTGAATAGTCATCTTTTGTCATGCATAATTGTATCGACAATGCAAGCTTTAGCTTGCTCTAGGAATTTTAAATAAAAAACACAAATTCATAAAAGACCCTTTGTACTGGAAAAACAAAATAATGAAAATGAAAAAATAGTAACATACCTGAAAACTATATCCGCCGTGCTCGGTTGCAATGGTAAATCACTCATGGTCAAAGGTTTCATTACTTCCACCAATATATTAGTATCAATGTGATTCTTAGCATATGTCTGCAATAAATTAACAGTAACTCACCATTTGCAAATAGGAACGTCTAAGAAAACCTGCAACATGCATGGATTTTAGAAATCTCAGAGCGATCTTCTGCTCTAAAATTAGTCAACAAACAACATAGAAATGAAAACAGAAACATGATTTTAGTCTTACACCACCGATGTCACGGGACCGGATCAGGTCCGTCAATGCCGACACCAGTTACATCATCGTTGCGCCTCCCGCCCATGCAAAAGAAAACATAATTAACTTGTTTATCAAAACAACACAATAACAACAAATCTTCCATCTTACAATACCCAAAAAAATGAATCATGAAAATAAATGAAACAAACCCTTTATCAATTTCTTTACAGTTTTAAAACTTTCATCATCAACGGGAAGAGGAATCATGAAAAGAAATAAGACAAACCTTGTATAACGTTTTGATTTGGGAATATTGGAAAATGATGAAGAGTCAATTTTCGGTTTGGGTTTTTTCTTGTACTTTCCCATTAAAGATATTGGAAAAGAAGAAGAAAATTTGCGAAGAAGAGGAATAACAAAAATGGAAGAACGTTAGTCGATTGGAAACAGAGAGAGATAAAGTTGAATTTGATGTTCTTACTTGTGATATGTTCGTAGTGTCAATTTGTAGCCATAGTAATTGTCTAGCAACATGGGAAAAGGCAGTGACTTTTCATTGTTCAATAAATACATTTACCGTTGATTTATAATTCCCACTTATAGAAGAAGTCTAATAGTCATCGTTCACTATAATTACACATTTAATTAAATAAAAATATTAAGAATAATTGATGGAGTGAAAAATCAGACGTATTTATTGTCAAATGAATATAATCAAAACAATATAGTATTAAGTCATTTTTATCCCTAAAATTAGAAAAAAAACAAAATTTGAAGTCAGAAGGGTATAAGTGGATTTTCTAAATATTCTGAAGTTTATATATTTATATTAGATATAACCCTAGCATCTACGAAGGTGTATAATGGCTCTCACGTTTCAACATGTACTTCTGATCTGGTCTGATCAGACTTGGACCGTCACGGCTGGCTCCGAGCTGAAGTTTTGAACGAGGTGGGTGGGTACCTGTAAGGCACTCCGATGCTGAAGTAAGTAAGAGTACGAGCAGGCAAAGTGTGAGTATATGTGATAGAATGAATACCTGACCCTCTGGAAACAGAGGGTATTTATAGCCCCCAGTGCTGGGTCAAGGTTCCTTCATTGGGCCAGGCAGGTTTGACTCAATGGAGGAACTTCCAGGTTCTACGTGGGTAGTGGGGACCCGCACGTGGTCCCCTTCCTGGATGTCCTGCGTGAAGTGCGGGCGGACAAGGACGCAATCTTTTCGGAGTCCCATTGAGAGTGTAGGGGACCGTGTTTGCCGTTGGTGGAGTGCTCGAGCTGCGGTCGAGCTGGATAGTACGAGGGCGAGGATATCGCCCCAGCGGAGTATGTCGGGCATAGCTGCGATCCTGTGGTCGACGTGACCCCTAGCCAGTCCGTTTGGATTGGGCCTTTATCGTTGCTTTTAGGCCAGCCTGGCCCAGTCCAGAACAGGAGCCCCCCAAGTCGTGGTTCCTTGTGTTAGGAGCCATGACTTGATCTTAGGTCGCTTCCGTTGTGGGGCCCCGTATTCGGACAAGGAATGCAGCTCCTTGTGGGGTACTCGAGGGCTTTCCTGTATCCTGCTAGTGGATAGGTTCCCCGCGAGAAATGCTCGAGGGATTTCTCAGCCGGCCGCGTCTGTCGAGCACGCGAGGCCCCTTTTGGGAACTGCGCCGCCACCCTATGGAGGATAGGGTCATCATTGCCTAGGGAAGCTGTGCGTCGAGGATGGGAACCCGTGGTTGCCCGAGGCGACGTTTGGTATTCCACGTCATCACTATAAATAGGGTCCTTGGGCCCCATAACGTGTTTCTACTCTTCGCGCTTCACCTCTTCGCTTTGTTTCTGCTGTTGTTGTTCTTCCCAGATTCTCATAGCACCGCCGCGAACTCCGTTGTCGATTCCTTTCCTCCGTCGTCAAATTTACTTCTTGATTCCAAGTAAGTGACTTGTCTCCTTTGTTTTTCTATTGTGATGCATGATTTTTCTTTGTTTTCAGACGTTTAGAGACCGTAAGCCTAGGATTAGCCCGGTAGGTTCATATTTATCTCGACAAATTCACGCGTATGTCCGACAAGCGCATGTTCGTGCCCGGTAAATGCATAGTTTAGGTTTTAATCTGCAGTGCTGCCCGGGGTCTTCATGATCCAGGGCGCCTAATTCATGATCGTGCCCGGTATACTCATAGCTCTAGCTCTATGCCTTATGATTTTTCTCGCCATGTTCATTCCCTGGGTCGACGTATTCATGAGTGACCGAGTTGTCGATTTATTTAGGCGACTTGTAGGAGGACCTGTCGAGGTATCTGGGAGTCGGGGAGATGGCTGCTGTTTTTTGTTCCAAAACACCAACTATGCAGTCGCGCGTGGAGCGACGTGGTTTGCCGTGCCCTTTATCTCGTCCGTTATGGCGAGCGTATGGTTTCGCGCCCAATTGATTGGTTTCCCGTGCTTTGTAGGTAACCATGGCGGACGAACCGTGCTCTTCAGGACGGCCCGAGGTGGAAGAACAAAGTGCTGACGAGAATGTCAGTTTGGTTGACACCATAGAGGACCCCTTGCTGGAATGGGTGGGTGCCGAACCTAGAGGGATAGCTTCGGTCTATAGTCGATGCAGCCGAAGGGCATACACTATCCTCGAAGCGGGCCATAACCAGCCCAATTTCCAGAAGAATTTCGTGGTCACTCAGCCGTCTTTCACTGCTCGAATTTGCTCGGTGTTCCCCGAGTACAGTTTCCCTATGTATGAAATTGCTTTCAAAGACCTTGGGTTACAGCTGCCTTTCAACGACTTTCAGGTCGGGGTCTTTAGCCATCTGGGGCTGGCCCCGTCGCAGCTTCATCCGAATTCGCTCGTGTTTATCCAGGCGTTTGAGTTAACTTGCCGTTTTCTGAGGATTGGGGCGACCATACCCCTCTTCTTCAGAGTCTTCCACCTACAGCGCCAATCTCGGGGTGGAAAGCATAGCTGGGTTTCCCTGAAACAGACGAAGAGACTTTTCAGGATGTACATGGACTCCGTGCGAGGTTTTAAAGACAAGTGGTATGTTGTGAGGCCGGTTACCACGGCAGGTTTAGAGTCCGTGTATGAGGAGGAAGCGGTCATAACCAACGACGACGGGGAGGCCCTTTTGGACGGCGAAGGACGTCCGGTGTTAGGACGCACGGCCAAATTTCCCGTGCATTGGATCTCGAGGCATTATGAGCATGGTATCGGGTATTACCATACGTTCGCGGGCGATATGAGCCACGAAGACGAGAAGGCTTACGATACTCTTTGTCGGTATGTTGATAGCTTCCATCCCGCCAGGTGGGCCACGAGGGAGGGGGAGGATATTCTGGACGACGAAGGTTATCCGACCTTCGAGGCTCGACCGATTGACACGAAGGCACTCGTGGAGTGCCGGTCCTTTGGGCAGGCTGCGCGTTTGCTAGGTCGTTTATTGTGTGAATTTCTTTACTTCTTACTTGTTTTCTTATTTGCTCTGCACTAACCCGGGTTCTTTCGTGCAGGTTCGATGGTTGGACAAAGGGAGAGGCTCCTGAAGTTGTCTTGTGACAGGAAGGTGAACTAGAGGGTGGTGAGACCCCCTCAGGCGACGAGGATGGTCCCGCCACATAGCCCGGGCATTTCTCAGGCGACGAGGGTGGACTCGCCACCTAGCTCGGGGGCTGCTTCAGGAGGGACTCCGGATGTTCAGGAGGTCGAGCCACACACCGACCTGATACATAGAAAAAGGATTCGGATGGAAATTCAGCCGGAGGTCGGCGAGGACTCCAGCACCGTGAGGTCCTTCGGGTTGCCCCCTTGCTTTAAGGAGGAGGGTTTCTTCGAGGGGTTTCCTTTGTCTGTGAATCCTGACGAAGCTGAAACCATCCGCCGGATGAACAAGGAAAGTCGGAGAAGACACCTGGCCGCCAACATGGCCGGGCTGGTGAAGATGGTCGAGATGGCCGTTGTGCTGGCCAAGGAGGGGGAGGATGCTGACCGTGTCAAGGAGTTGGAACAGGAGAAAGTTGCCCTCACCTCGACTTCGAGAAAGCTGAAAGCTGCCCTGGAGCGCTCTGAGGAGATGTTCCGCGAGCAAGCCGAGCTGCTGGTGGCGGAGACGGAGGCGCTGACTCTGGAAAGAGAGAGCTCGGGGAAGCTGGCCGAGGAGAGGGACCTTTTTCATGCGGATCGTGACCGACTGGAACTCGACAACGGACGCCTTTCCAGAGAGATCGAGGACCTAAAGGCTGCTATGCTTCTGGCCGAGGATGAGTCGGAGGACACAGCTCTTCTGAGGAGTCGACCGGAACTGGTTGCTCGCATTCAACTTCTCGAGGGAGACTGTGTCGGAGCTATGGTGGACGGCTTCGAAGCGGCGGTCAGCCAGCTTTCCTTGTTAAATCCCGGCCTGAACACTGAAGGGGTGAGCCATACGTCGCAGATTATCGATGGTCAGGTCGTGCCTCCGCCCGACTCTCCTGTTGTTGGTGATGGTAGCTCGGGGGAAGCCGAGTTATGAGATAGTGATGGGGCCTACGCGCCTCGTTGATGTTTGTTTTGGGTCTGCATGCCCGTTCACATTATTTGGGCCTGCGTGCCCGTTCTTTGTATTCCTGAATATTACCGGCCTTTTTGGTCGGTTTACACCTTATTTGCTTTGTTGCCTACGGGCACTTGAATGAATGCTTTGTTTCAATTAAGATTGTTTGCCCGTGCTTGTATTTTAAACTTTTGCGCAAAAATTGGCCTAAGTTATGGGCCCGAGGTGTGCCCGTAAGTGGTTGTGACTTTGCTGGCAAATTTGCCAAGTCTTTTGTTCGTGTATGCGCTCGGCCTCTTCTTGATGGCCTGAGTCGCCTAAGTGGTGAACTCGAGGGGAGAGACTCTTTTTTGACCCTTTTAGATGACCCGACGTTCTTGGAGATTCGTCGGGCTGGCGGAGCGAGACTGCTTGGTCGGGTACGCGATCCGGTCGGGACTATTTGCCCGCGGCGTGAACTGCCCATCGCGAGCTGGGTGTTCTGCCCTACAGGTACTTCGACGATGGAGCTCGGTAGAGGTGTCCACGTCGGGCGTTATCATTTGTTCATATTCAAACGATGTTATGCGGTTTGGATGTAGGTCGGGCATGTACCTTGGCCTCTCTACGGGGTTGGACGCTTCTCCTCGTTGACTGGGCGCGGGAGCCGACAGCCGAGGGTCCTCAATGTTGGTGGTTTTCAACTATAGTACTGCTTTAGTTTAGCAGCGTTCCAGGGTCGTGGTAATGGCTCTCCGTCTAATTGCTCGAGGTAGTACGCCCCGGTACCGGTGGTGCCGTGGACGCGATAAGGCCCTTCCCAGTTCGCGGCTAGCTTCCCCTCGCGGGAGTCTTTCTGGTTCCTTCGTAATACCAGGCTGCCGATTTCGAACTCGCGCTTAATGACCTTGTCGTTGTGGCGCAGAGCCACTCGCTGTTTTCAGGGTGGCTTCGCGCAGGGCTGCACCAGATCGGATTTCCTCAACTAAGTCGAGCTCGTCCCTTAGCGCCTCGTCGTCCATCTCTTCGTTGAGGGGGCTTTCTGTCCGTCTGGAAGGCTCCATGATCTCTACCGGGATGACGACCTCGGTCCCGTATGTTAGTCGGAATGGGGTCTCTCCCATCGTTGAGTGGGGCGTGGTGCAGTAAGCCCACAAGACGCTGTGGAGCTCCTCGACCCATCCCCTCTTCGCTTCGCCGAGTCGGCGTTTGAGTCCCCGGAGGATGACTCTGTTTGCGGCCTCGGCCTGCCCGTTGGTTTGAGGGTGCTCGACCGAAGTGAAGTGTTGTTTTGTCCCTAGTCTGGTGACGAAGTCTTGGAACCCGTGGTCGGTGAATTGGGTGCCGTTGTCGGTCACCAGTACACTCGGAATCCCAAATCTGGCGAGGATGTTTCATTTGTAGAAGCGGAGGATATTATGCGAGGTGATCTTCGCGAGGGCCTCGGCCTCGATCCACTTCGTGAAGTAATCCACGGCCACGATTAGGAATTTGTTTTGATAAGTCCCTTGCACGAAGGGTTCGAGGATATCCATACCCCACCAAGCGAACGGCCATGGGGACGATAATATGCTCAGCTCGTGAGGCGGGGCGAGGTGCATGTCACCGTGCTTCTGGCATTTGTCGCATTTCTTAACGTGTTCCTTGGTGTCCTGCTGCATTGTCGGCCAGTAATATCCTGCTCGAAGGGCTTTCCTCACCAAGGACTTACCGCCCATGTGCTGGGAATTGATCCCTTCGTGTATCTCCCGCAGTACCTCAGGGACTGTGGATTCGTCTATGCATTTTAGGAGGGGGATGGGGAATCCCCTGCGGTACAGTTTGTGCTCGAGAACCACGTAGGAGCATGCTCTCCATTTTGTGACGGTCGCCTCGGACTAGTTTGATGGAAGTTCGCCCTTTGTCAAGAAATTGTAAACCAGGGTCATCCAGGACGAGGCGTCCCCAATGGCGTGGACCTCGACTGGCGTCGAGGATCTTTTGATACTCGGGCGTGCTAGGGATTCTTGGATGACGGATTTGTTCCCGCCTTTCTTTCTCGTGCTCGCGAGTTTGGACAATATGTCTGCCCTCGTGTTTTGCTCGCGGGGCACATGTGAGATTTCCGCCCGTACAAACTTTGTCATGTGTTTTTTGACCAAGTTCAAGTACTTGACGAGGTTGTCGTTTTTGGCTTGGTAATTCCCCTGGACTTGGGAGGCGACGAGTTGGGAGTCGGTGTAGATTTGTACCTCGCGGGCTCCCAGGTCCTCGGCTAATCTCAATCCTGCGAGCAGGGCCTCATATTTTGCTTGGTTGTTTGACGTCGGGAAGGAAAGAGCTAGGGAGTGCTCGATCACTACACCCTCTTCATTTTCCAAAAGGATTCCCGCGCCACTTCCGGACGAGCTGGATTCTCCGTCGACGAAGATGGTCCACTTGTGTTCCTTCCCTGGGGGTGGGTCACGAGTGGTCATTTCTGCGACGAAGTTGGCCAGGGCCTGCGCTTTCAAGGCTTTCCTACTCTCGTACTGAATGTCAAATTCGGAGAGTTCCAGGGACCATTTCAGCATTCTGCCCGCCATATCAGGTCGACCCAGGAGTTGCCTCACCGGTTGGTCGGTTCGCACGATGATCGTATGGGCTAGAAAATAGTGTCTGAGCCTCCTCGCCGCATTGACGAGGGCCAGGGCCACCTTTTCTATCTGTTGGTATCTGCTTTCGGGTCCTTGCAGGGCTTTGCTCGTGAAGTAGACGGGTTTCTGTCCGTCGGTGGTCTCGTGGACGAGGGTCGCGCTGATGGCTTCGTTCGAAACGGCCAAGTACAAGTACAGTGGCTCCCCGTCAACCGGTCGAGATAGTACGGGTGGTTGGGATAGGCTTTGATTTAGGTGGCGAAGTGCCTGTTCGCACTCCTCACTCCATTCGAAGGCTGCCTCCTTACGAAGGAGTTTGAAGAGGGGGGGGGGGGGGGCGTGTTGAGCGGATCTCGCGACGAATCGGGACATTGACGTGAGCATGCCGTTCATGATTTGTATCGACTTCTTCGACGTTGGTGTTGGGAGGTCGGAGAACGCCCGACATTTATCGGGGTTGGCTTCAATTTCTCGTTCTGTTAGGTAGAATCCGAGGAATTTTCCTGCCTTAACCCCGAATGTACATTTCTCGGGGTTGAACCTCATTTTACATTGTCTTGCTTGGGCAAAGACCGTCTTGAGGTGTGTTGCGTGGTCGGTGTCTGCTCGGGACTTGAAGATCATGTCGTCCATATACACCTCGAGCATGTCGCCTATCTGTTTGTGAAAAACCTTGTTCATCATGCGTTGGTAAGTCGCCCCGGCATTTTTCAGTCCGAAGGGCATTACGTTGTAGTAATAGTTGCCCGAGCTTGTCATGAATGCCGTGCAGTGTTTGTCGCCCAGGGCCATCAGGATTTGGTTATAGCCCGAGTAGGCGTCCATGAACGACAATGTTTTGTAGCCGGCCGAGTTGTCGACCAGCATATCTATGTTAGGCAAAGGAAAAGCATCTTTCGGGCAAGCCCGATTGAGATCGGTATAATCAACGCACATCCTCCATTTTCCATTATTCTTTTTAACGAGTACAACATTTGACAGCCAGGTGGAATACCAGGCTTCAGAAATAAAATTTGCCTCTAGGAGGTCTTTTACAGCTTTCTCAGCAGCCTCCGTTTTTTCTGGAGACTGCCTATGCCTACATTGTACTACGGCCCTAGCGGCTGGATCAATGGCGAGGTGGTGACAGGCGACCTCAGGGTCGAGTCCGGGCATCTCCGCGGCGCTCCAGGCGAACAGATCAGCATTCTCGCGCAAGCAGGCCTTGATTTGCTTCCTTGCCAGGTCGGGGAGATCTTTGCCAATCTTTACTCCCTTGATCGGGTCGGTGCCGAGGTGGACGAGCTCGAAATCCCCATCCGGTATTGGGCGGAGTGGGGCTTGCTCGCTGCTGGGAGGTTCGTCTTGGTCGAAACGAGTGTCCAGCGCTATTGAGTCGACCTTTGGTGGAGCTCTCTTGACTTCTTCCTTTGGGGACTCTTGCTTGTCGGGCTCCTGTCGCGTCCTTTTGGTGGGCCTGGTCCCTATATCGACAGTGTCGCGTCCCTTAGAAGCGGAGTTGAAGCACCTCCGGGCAGCGGCTAGATCTCCTTGGATAGTAGCTACTCGTGCCCTCTTGGTGTAGAACTTCATCTTCAGGTGGACGATCGAGGGTACCGCAGTCAGCTCTGCCAGTGTCGGTCTCCCCAAGATGCAGTTGTATAGAGACGGGCAGTCGATGACTAGGAAGCGTACTTTGACTTGTCTTGTAGTCGTCCCTTCGCCGAACGTAACCAGAAGCTCGACATATCCCTAAGGTTTAGAGGTCGAGCCGTTGAAACCTTGTAAGTCCGACCCTACATACGGCGAGAGATGTGAGTCGTCCAGCTGTAGGGTTCGGAACAACTTGCTGTACATGACGTCGACGGAGCTTCCTTCGTCGACCAGGATGCGATGTACATCAAAATTGGCCATTCTTGCCCTTATCAGTAGGGGATGACCACGTTCGGGGCTCCGCCGGGGAGCTCTTCTAGGTAGAAGGTGATGGGCTCTGACCTGCCCTTCACCCTTTCGAACGTCATTGTTTGCGGGGGAGCCGCGTCGACCAGCTCGTCCAGCTTCCTCTTGGCCGAGTTAATGGTCAAGTCGTTGAACCCGCCGCCGTTGATGACCAGGGCGGAGGGGAAATATTTCCACCTGCTGTGCGTTGTGAGCGGCTCCTGCAGGTGCTCGGGGAAGTCGAAGTCCCCGGGCCTGGTCACGGAGAAGGCGGTTTGGATAGGGACCGACTCGTCAGATGGTCGGGCATCCTCCTCCGGCTCTCTAGTTTCTTGGGCGTCACGACGGGGAGCATCATTTCGCCGGTATTGCGCGAGCCTCCCTCCCTTGATGAGGGTTTCGATGGCGTCCTTGAGGTGGACGCAATCCTCAGTCAGATGACCATGGCTCCTATGGTACTGACAATATTTGTTCTTGTATGCTCCGGGCTTGGCGGGAGCAGGTCGGGGACGTTTGACACCGCCGTCCTTGAAATCAGTGCTGGCACACTCCGCCAGAATGCGCTCGCGGGAAGCTGTGAGCGAAGTGTACTCGGTGAAACGCCCCGAAGGTCCTCTTTGTTCCCGGACTTCCCGGGGTCTGTCTTCTTTCCTTTTCTCCCCGATTCGTCGAGGAGGAGCTTCTTGGCGCGAGCTGTTGTTGGGACCACGAGTCCTGGAATCTCGGGCTCTGTTGGCCGCTTCCCTTTCCTCGTAGTCCATGTATGCCCGAGCTTTTTCGAGGAGGGCATCGAATGTCCGAGGTGGCTCGATACCCACAGCCTTTCTGAATTTCGTGCCGGGGAGGAGCCCTCTCTCCAGCAAATATCTCTTCATATGGTCCGCACAGGGGACCTGTATGGCTTCTCGGTTGAAGCGATTGATGAACTCTCTCAAGGTTTCATCCTGTCTTTGGATGATGGCCTCGAGGGCCGCCTCGGTCTTCGGATGCCGCCGGGAAGCTGTGAAGGAACTGATGAACTGGTTCTTCAGGTTCCGCCACGAGGTGATTGAGCTCGGGGCGAGTCCTTTGTACCAGTCCATTGCCACCTTCCTGAGAGTCGTGGGGAATAGACGACACTTGATGGGGCCTCCGACATTGTGATAATGAAGCATAGCCTCGAACCCGTCTATGTGGTCGACCGGGTCCGCGACTCCATCGTATTCCTTTAAGTGTGGGGGCTTCTCCATGCCCGGGGGGATGGGTGCTTCCATAATAGCCTGCGACAGGGGACCGCGGGGGTCGTCCTCGTCGCTTCTCTCCGGAGACAGAGATGGGGACCTGTAATACTGTCTGGCACGACGGTCCAGGTCGTGCTGAGTCTCTCTCGAGCGGGATGCTCGATGGTTGAATTTTACACGTCCGTCTCCGGAGTGTCTTCTTTCTTGTATCGCCGGGTCACGACTAGGTTCTCCGGCTTGAATGATGGGCTGCCTCTCCAGATGAGGCCGTTTCTGTTTTGGCCGGGGAGATTGGCTTCGAGAGGTCTCCCTGTAATGCCTCCGTGGGGGAGATGGGTGTCGAGCTTCAATCACTTGAGGATGGGGAGTATGGGGTCTCCGATGCCTCCTCGGGGGTCTTCGCTTGTCTTCAAGCGCCCTTAGTCTCTCTCCTTGGGCGAAGATGAGGTAGTTCGTTTGATTAATCGCTGCGAACAGCGCTTGAGTTATGGCATCCGCCCCGGAGGGGACGGGGACTTCTTGGAACCGGGTAGCTCTGTAGTGTGCGAGGGCCGTCGGGTCGTCTTCGAGTGGTGGAGGGACCGAGGAAGATGATGCAGTAGCTCCGTCCCGAAAGGTGGAAGTTCCGGGAGCAGTTGTCGTAGGGATGGTGTTATGGCCGGGGTTGCCGGCGTTATCGAGGTGTCCATTTTTGTCCGCGGTGCCGTTGTTGGTGTCGGCGACGCGGACGTTCTGCTCATCGCGAGCTTGATCAGCCATGACAGCGGTAGTTGAATTTGAGCTTTGGTCTTTGAGTTTGCAAGACGGGGAAGCTAGTTTCCCATAGACGGCGCCACTGATCTGGTCTGATCAGACTTGGACCGTCACGGCTGGCTCCGAGCTGAAGTTTTGAACGAGGTGGGGGGGTACCTGCAAGGCACTCCGATGCTGAAGTAAGTAAGAGTACGAGCAGGCAAAGTGTGAGTATATGTGATAGAATGAATACCTGACCCTCTGGAAACAGAGGGTATTTATAGCCCCCAGCGCTGGGCCAAGGTTCCTTCATTGGGCCGGGCAGGTTTGACCCAATGGAGGAACTGCCAGGTTCTACGTGGATAGTGGGGATCCGCACGTGGTCCCCTTCCTGGATGTCCTGCGTGAAGTGCGGGCGGACAAGGGCACGGTCTTTTCGGAGTCCCGTTGAGAGTGTAGGGGACCGTGTTTGCCGTTGGTGGAGTGCTCGAGCTGCGGTCGAGCTGGATAGTACGAGGGCGAGGATGTCGCCCCAGCAGAGTATGTCGGGCATAGCTGCGATCCTGTGGTCGACGTGACCCCTAGTCAGTCCGTTTGGATTGGGCCTTTATCGTTGCTTTTGGACCAGCCTGGCCCAGTCCAGAACAACTTCTAAAAAACTTGTATTAATATAACTACAAAAATCATATATGCATCTCATCTCATAAATCTTTTCAATTTTTAAAAAATAAAATTTGAATAATATAAATCATATTTAATTTATATTTAAAAAGATCCATCATATAATAAAATTATAATATTAAATTTATATAATAAAATATAATATATTTTTACGTTTAGTTCTATTACTTTTTATTTTATTTTATAAAAAATATTATTAAAATTTATTTTATAATAATAAATTAAAACATAATTTCCCAAAGCCTATATGAAGCTACGATCCTTACACAAACAATAAAGTAACATCTTTTTGCTTATCTCTATTCTCTAAAATTTATTTTTGCACCTCTTTAGATATTTATTAATTTGTTTAGTCCATTCTATTTACTTGTTTTTTTAAGTTGATTTTAATTTATTTTATTTGAATTCATTTTAATTTTAATATTTATTTTATTATTAAAATCAAATATAAAATACTAAAAACATGTCTTGTAATTTTCATTAAAATAATATAGATATTATAATTTAGTTTTTTTTATACAGGTGAATTATTGATTTGTAGGTATTTAGATCCCCGACTAAATTACTACAACTTTCATTTGTATATATCTTCATACCACCTGTTCATAAATTCAAAGCATTTTTTTTCTTCTTTTCGAATCAAACTAATTTAATATTTTTATAAATAATAAGATGGATGAATTTTACATCCATCATATTCTCGAATAATCAATTGATGGACTTAAGGTTTACCAATTAACTATTCAAATAAAAAAATAAAATATTTTTTACTAACTTCAATATCAATTTTTATTTATTTATTCAATTGTGTATTTTTCACTTCTATTTCAAACTCGAATCAAAACATAACACAGCTAGCCAATTACAAATCATTTTTTTTACTAACATAATAAAACTCAAGATTTTTTTCAATAAAGGATTGTCCAAATTGCTTTCAAATTAAATTTAAACTGCTTCTACCCTCACTCAATCTTCAAATCCAGACAAAGTTCGAAAACCATTTGAAAGCAATTATACGTCATCCTATAAAAAATACTAACCAAACACTATGAACTATGAAATAGACTCTGATTTCCTCGCAAGAGAATACGTAGACACACGGCTTAAAAACCAAGACTAGTCCCCTAACTAAAAAATTTAAAATCTTTTCTTTTCACACGCACGCGCGCGCGCGCGCGCGCGCGCACACACACACACACATATATATATATATATATATATATATATATATATATATATATATATATATATATATATATATATATATATATATATATATATATATATATATATATATATATATATATATATATATATATATATATATATATATGGAAATAACACCTTTAAATAGAAAATTCTCTATATGTCCTAAACCTAAATAGGTAGTCCCTTGAGAACAAGGGAGATAAGTGGTGTCTAATACATTCCCTTTATCTAACTAACTCGCGAATTCAGTCAATCTCTGAGCAATTTAGAATTATTCGTTCTTTCTCGTCCTTAGGACAAAAAGTAGTGGTGGCGTCTCTCTTATTTTTTATTTTTTTTTGCCTGTTACAACAACTGAAAGACCAATGAAACCTCTAAATGCACTATCATATAAACCGATATTTTATAGGAACAATCTAGGTAGCTTACGTGTATGTTTGATTTTGCGGTGGAAAGAATTTTTAACGGAATTGATTTTCACATAATTGAGTTGAAAATAATTTGATTTATGTTTGGATACAATTACATATAAATACCAAATACATATAAATTACATAATACATAATACATATGAAGTATTCAAATAAAAATTACAAGTACAAAACATAATTTAATGTGCAATATTATAGTATTAAAATATTAATTTATTAATTTATTTGCTTTTACTCTATGATCTGATTGCGGATTGACTCTTGAACATGATCTATTTCTGATAAAGAAGATACATTTAAAATTTGCGATTGATCCAAGTTAGTTGATCTATGATAATCTTCATGGTTAATGGTTGTGTTCTCATCTTCATAAAGGTTAAAATCAGAATCAATTTATGCATTTCTCCTAATAAAGTTGTGTATAGTCATTGTTCTCACGACTATTTGAACTTGTGTTTCATATTTGAACTTAGACATGAGACGTAAAATTACAAACCTATTCTTTCATACTTCAAAAATTCTATCTATTGTGCACCTTAAACTTGAGTGTAATAATTTAATACTTCATTGTGATTATCAAACCCGTTAGAACATCTAAAATCAAGAAGGTGATAACGCTCACATTTATAGGGACCAATATATCTTATTGGTGTTGGATAGCCGACATCAACCAAATAATACTTACCTAAAAAATAAAAAATAAAGTACTAATTATTTAAATGTGAAATAAAATATTATAAATATGGCAATTAATTTTTAGTAATATAAAACAACAAACTTGAAGGAGGATGCAGAAAAATTAAGGTTTGCATTTGTGAGAGCCTGGTCAAAAACACGAGCATTATGGATAGTGATTTCCCAACCGATAATACAAAAGTGAAACACATATTCCAATAACATACAACCATTCAATTTTTGGTTGGATATCTATTTCTTCTGATAAATCTGGTTTGCTCGCTGGGACTAACTATACATATATGTGTATCACAATTGCTCCTAAGTATTCTTAAAAAATGACTAATATCTTTGGTAATTTTTTATTTTGGAATGATAACGAAGAAACATAGTATCTTCGAGATTTATATATTTGAAGAACAATTTAAGACAAGCATGAAATACCCGATGAAAATTTCTACTTTTAGTGTCACTTGAGTGTTGAAATATTTTTTGAATCATTATATTACCTATCCCATGACCAACAACAACTAAAAAATATTGCAACCATTTATTCAACTCTCATTCTATTAGAAGACTTTAAACTATGGTCTACTCAACGAGTGGAGTTTCCTTGT
Source organism: Vicia faba (assembly GCA_948472305.1). Lineage (NCBI taxonomy): Eukaryota > Viridiplantae > Streptophyta > Magnoliopsida > Fabales > Fabaceae > Vicia > Vicia faba. Next base: position 1,045,021,584 of record OX451736.1, read on the forward strand.
AACATTTCTTAAATCCATGAATGACTCGTTAGTTCAGTAGTTTTACATGGTTTTTTTTGTATAAATGATTTATTACATACTCACTAACTAATACAGCCACAAAAAAGCTTCTTGAAAAAGATCATCCTCCTGTTCTTCTTTATTTCTACCATTCATAGAACCAACCCTGGGTCAAAGCAAGTAGGCCCACAACCCAAGGCCTCTAAAAATCTAGGGCCTCATAATATTTTGGATATTATAAAATAAAGAATGTATATATAAATTATGTAACGCAACATTAAACGAAAGTAGATACGGCGCAGTGGTTGTGCACTTCTCCTTAAAATTAAGGGTCGAGTGTTTGGATCCTTGACATTAAATGTAATATTATTTTTTTAATTAGTTACAATTTATATATAGAGAGAGAAATCTTACATGAAAAAATAAATCATTAGAATATGACATCTTTTTATATGTTAGTTACACAAAAAAAATGATTAATTTTGATTTTGTTGATTATTTACAATTTAAATAGATAATATTCTTTTTTTAAAAAAATAATTTTTTTTTAATTAGAATATACTCATAGTGTAAAATATTTTATACGGTTAATTAATTAAAAATACTGATTTAATAAAAAAATTTAACTTTTATTATTTATCACATGGAAATTAACATTACATGGTCAATTAATTAGAATCACTGATTTGTTAAAGAAATTTTATTTTTATTATAATCACATGTAAATTAACAGATGATTTTTATGGATTATTGATATAATAAATTTTATATTAAAAATTTATAACAATTAATCTCATTTATTAAATATATTATAATAATTATGTGACGCGGGGACGAGGAGTAGAGCAGATATTATATTTTTGTCTCTATCTCCAAAATGTCTTCCATGAGACATTGATCCCCATTCTCATTTTTGTAGGAAATTTTTTTCTGTATTTAAAGCTCCGAACAGGGCAATTTCGATGGCATATTCTGTTAAAAGATATAAATTGACATCATTAATCATGTGACTTAAACAAATCAAGGATTTGCAGACGTGAAATTACGATACTTTTTTCTTTTTCTGAAGATAGTAATCAAGTGTTTAAGCATAAAAATTCTATTCTCATATAAATGAATGTGATACCAAATCTACGTACACAAAACAAAACCATTATTCTCATTCTGATTTCACAACAAGTGTTTTACTACCATCATCATTAGTAGTCACATTATTAGACTGTTTTCCTAAAACCATTCCTCCATATCAATATTGTTGCACAACCAACACAGAAGAACATGAACCAGAATTATTTGACGCCAAAATATCTCCTATAACTCCAAGTTCCGAACAATCACACCATTCCAACATATCCGAAAACACTTGAGAGTTTCTACAATTTCCTTGTCCAACTATATACAAATCACAACCATATGAATCTATCTCGTTAAGTATTTTCGGAATATCTTCGCCTGAATGAACATCAATCTCTAAATATGTTATAGAATCATCACTGTTCATTGCTGTTAGTCTAAACGAATTCATGTATTCGTCGTCTAACTCCTTTTGTTTCTCGTTATCCATTACTGCTGATAATATAGCTTGTGATTCAACCTGAATTGATGTGTCCACTGCTGCAGCATCATCAAACAGAAGCATTCTTACTACTGATAATACAACTTGCACTAAATTTAAAGTAAACTCAGTTATGACTGTACTTCATCTTCTTCCTCGCGCCACATTTTTGAACTTCTGAACTTACTCATTTCTCAACCATTTCAAAAATTGTAAACATCAAACTTGTTAGAAATTTCATCACAATTTCAAATATGTAAATAACATAAGCTAACACTCAGAGATGAACACGGATTTTGCTTGGTACCAAATTCTGACCTAATTTTTTCTGTAACTTCAACTACAAAATTCGCATCACTCAGGCAAGATAAATGAAAACTAAGGGCATGGTTAGCTTCAGGGCAATGATGTCTACATTTTATCTTTACAAAATAACTATTAATGATGCTTGTATGAGAAGTTCAAAGTTGAGAAAACTTTTCTCAAAATTGGAAATCGTGTTTGAAGTTTGAGCACTCCTGGAGGTATTGTGATGATCTGGATAACTTCACTAGACTCATAGGAAGCTAATGCAAAGCTTACTTTATGTTGAGAGTTCTTGAATCTTCTTGTAGAAGTCAATGTGTATATGACTGTTTTTGGGAATGGAGGATGGTGATAGATGTGTTACAGTTATATAACAGGGTATTGGATAGGTTCTAAATGATGTATGGAAGCTTTGTGATTGATTTAGAGTGAGAACGCACGAGTGAAATGTGAGTTTGAGATTTAAGGTCATAAAATCCCCCAAAAATGGAGTTTGAGAACAATTTTGAGTTTGGGAGTGTTTGATGGAGTTTCAAGGATTGTGCATTCATGTTTTTGCTTGCAAAATAATGCCTCTATTTATAGGCAAGAGGTTTGAGGTCTTGAAGTGATCAAATTTACAAGATCACGTGTTATGGTTTTTTGACTTGTTTTTTAAGCAACCTTGACAAACATTGTTCCAATGCATAGTACAAGGTAATCTAGAGTAGTTAGAGGATTTAAACATGATTATCTGATCTTGTATGTTGAGTGTGTTCAGAACAAACAAGTTAGAGGCTCAAGATAAGTTGACTTTGTGATTAAAGCAACTTTACAAGAATGGCAATGTTACTTTATGCCAAAAATGGATGAATCTCTTGGACAATGGCTCAAATACTTGGATCATAGCTCTAACAATTGCGTAAACAATAAATTATGGAGTGATTTACAAGTTAGAAGCCTGCAAAGCAAGATTTAGGAAGCCTGACTTGAGATTTGATCAAGTGTTCATCATCAAAATAACCTAAAACTCAAGAATGGATGTCCAACTTCTTCTCTTTGATTCTCCTAGCTCAAGCATGATCTCTTAAAGTTCTTGGACATTTTGGAAAGCTTGAAACATTATATACAAACTTTATGTTTACTACTTTGGCTAAATCAAATTGGAGCTAGGTAAAAAATTGCCAAGAAATTGGGACAAAAAATTTGCCTAACTTGCCAAAATTTTCATGAAGTATTTTATGAAAAATGTCATGACTTCATGGGTTTATATCTTCAAATCTAAGCATTTTTTGGACATCAACCCTCTAATATAAAGTTGTAGAATTCATAAATATATAAAACTTTCATGTTGAAAGTTTTCCTTTAATCATCTTTCATCTTGGTGAAAAAATGTCATGAAGTAATGAATTTATCAAGTATAAAAACACTTAGAAAATTTCTAAGTATTGAAAATTTTGACTTTTTGTGGACTATCTTGACTTTCTTGGTTCTTGATGATCAAGTTTGATATTTTTGAATGTCTTGATAAATTTTGATCTCTGAAATGTAAAGTTCACCAAAAAGTCAAAGTTTGACTTTTTGTGTATCAGTTGACTTTTCATCAGTTGATCAAATTTTAACCATCAATCCATTGATCTTGAGAAATTATTTGAGCCATGAAATTAGGTCAAGATATTGTGCTTGAATCCTTGAGATGATGTTTCAAACCATTAGATCATGTATTAGGTCAAAAGTCAATAATCAATTAACTTCAGTCAAAACCCTAATTTTGACCATTTTGACCCGTTGATGATTTAGATGCTTTTCTTGAGGCATTGTGATCAATCTTTGAACAATTTATAAATATGACTTCAAGATGTTGATGTAGACCAAAAATCATACATTTTGAGTGTAGATTGGCCACAATTGACTTTTTACCTAATACAGTTGTTTTTCAGTCATGTGAGCAATTGACTGAGCAAATTTATGGTGCAAGACTTGAAACTTGGCATGAGTATTCTTTGAGACCTATAATGAACCATGAAAGTATTTTGAGGTATCAAAATTCCAATTGTCCTTGAGAAAATCAAAACCCTAATTTTGAGGCTCAGTGCTTCGGAGGTGAGCTTGTCTAATCAAGCCCTTGAGAATTCTTGAGCATTTGAGATTTTGGGTGAGAAATGTTTTTAAGAAATGAGAGAGAAAATTTTGGAGTACAACACATACATACCAATTAAAACATGGGTGGGGACACACACTTGTGCTAGGGTTTTAAATAACATATCTATCAATTCCAAGTGGGTATCCAAGTTAGTGGTTGAGAAAAGAAAGTCCATGGATAAGATAAAGGTATTTGAGATTATGTCTGAGTTAAGGATGAAGTATTATATGGGTATCACCAAAGGTAAGACATGGAGGGATAAGACAATGGTTGATGAAGTGGTTTAAGGGGATGCAGTAAAGCAATATTCCATGTTATGGAGCTATGCTGCAGAGTTAAAAAAGTAATGTGTTAGGAATACAGTTAAGATTGACATTGAGATGCCACTTCCAAGTTTTCCACCAAGGTTTGAGAGATTCTATTTTTGTTTGATGGATGAAATAAGGGGTTTATTAATGGTTGTAGACCTTTCATTGTAGTTGATGGGGGTCACCTCAAAACAAAGTATGTTGGACAATTGTTGGTTGGTTGTTTTCCACCTCAAATCAACCACTTTGTTCACATAAGTACTATAACAAAACTACAACATAACATTCATGTTGCTAAAACTGTGACAAAGTAAACCCAAGAACATATAATACTACAACTACAAAAGAAAATTTCTTCCTTGTGCTCTCCAACTTGTTCTTCATATCTTCAATCTCCTTGAAACTAAGTTTTGACCCAAATTCTCTTCCAAAATCCTTCCTGGAATCTCGGTCAAATTTTCTCAAATACTCTATTATCACGTCACATCTACCGCATTCATCATTTTCTTTTATAAGTCATTTCCCATCAATTGAGCCAAAGTACTCATCATTCCAATAAAATTTCTGACAGCCTTATTTTTCCCCTCAAAATTTACACTTCCAATATTTTCTCCCTGGATTTGCAGCAGATTTAGAAACAAAAACCTTCATTGATAGATCGTGTCCATATTTGAGAGAGATTCTAGCATTAGATAACATGCTAATCTTTGAACTTCCGGCCATTACACAGAGAAAGGAGCAAGAAAAGATAGTGAATTTGAAGAAGAAATGCATTAGAGGAATGAGGTTCGAAGGAGAGAGAGGAACACGACAATACCAATCTCAAATTAGAGTTCACATGACTTTAAATGACAAAAATGTTTTAATTAAAAAGGAATAAGTGACAAATAGAATTTATATTATGTTTTAATTTAAACAAAATGACAATGTGTCAATGTCACATATGCTAATTGGATGAGTTGGTTTAATGAAAGACCTAAATAGTAGAATCTTTAAATGATAACACGAGAATCTAAATATTTTTTTATGAGTTTTTTCTCTCCAAATCTTGTCCAAATAACAAGGGGCAAATTGACTATTAACCCTAAAACATAATAGTAATAGATTTATTTAATAAATAGTGTTTGGTGCAGTCATCGTTAAAAAAATTAGTGACAAGGGGCAATATATATATATATATATATATATATATATATATATATATATATATATATATATATATATATATATATATATATATATATATATATATATATATAATAAGTTTAAAATTTTACTCTAAATCTTAACCCACTATGCCAGAAATAACCTACGAAAGCGCTTTTTTTGGGCTTTAAAAGCGCTTAAAAACGCTCTCGTAGGTGGCGCTGCTAAAGGTTTTAGCAGCGCTTTTTGTTCAGAAAAAAGTGCTCTCGTAGGCCTACCTATGAAAGCGCTTTTTAGTAAAAAGCGCTTTCATAGGTAGGCCTACGAGAGCGCTTTTTTCTGAAAAAGCGCTTTCATAGGTGTATTCAGAATGCGTGTCAGGCAATCTAAAGTAGGCCTATAAGAGCATTTTTTGTTCAGAAAAAAGCGCTCTCGTAGGCCTACCTATGAAAGCGCTTTTAATCAAAAAGCGCGTTTGGATTTTCATTATTTCAGAGTATATGGTTTGTTCCGCTTCCATCTCTCTTACGCACTCGTCTATAACGTCGATTAGATAACATGTGTCATTCATGGCTGGTGCTTGTAAGAATTGAGTGAGGATGAATTCCACTTTTTCCTCTCCAACTTTGAATGTCAGTCTGCCCTTCTTTACATCAATTATAGCTCCAGCTGTGGCTAGGAAGGGTCTTCCTAATATGATAAGAGTAACTGAGTCCTCAGTAATTTCCATGATTATGAAATCGGCCGGGATATATAATTGACCTATTCTAACTGGGATGTTTTCCAGTATACCTACAGGGTATTTAACTGATCGGTCAGCTAATTGAACGAACATTTTTGTGGGTCTAAGTTCTCCCATTTATAGCTTTTTGAAAATGGATAGGGGCATGACACTGATACTTGCTCCCAAGTCGCATAGAGCTTTGTCTATGACAAACTTTCCAATGTTACAGGGTATAGAGAAACTACCTGGATCTTTTAACTTAGGGGGCATATCATTTTGAATAATAGCGCTACACTCAGGAGTAAGTGTAACTGTTCAGTTATCTTCTATTTTTTTCTTGTTAGATAGGATTTCCTTGAGAAATTTAGCATACGAGGGCATCTAAGTGATAGCTTCTGTAAACGGTATTGTGATATTCAATTGTTTCAGAAGTTCAACGAATTTCTTGAATTGGCCCATCGTTTTGGAATTGGTAAGTCTCTGAGGGTACGGAATCAGCGGTTTATAGGGTGGTGGAGGCACATAAGGCTTTTCTTTCTCCACTGCCTCTTGGTTCTCGTTTTCCTTTTCCTTTGGTTCATTCTCAATTTCAGTTGGTTTGTTTTGCTTTTGGTATATGGCTGGATTTTCGAGTCTTGGATCAACAGGTCCGTCAAGTTCTTTTCCACTTCTCAGTATCACAACGTTAGCTTGTCCTTTCGGGTTAGGTTATGGTTGACCAGGGAAAAATCCAGCTGGGGCAGCAGTAGATGCTTGTTGTTAAGCCACTTGTGAAATTTGAGTTTCAAGCATCTTATTATGGGTATCTAAAGCGTCAACTTTACTAGATAATTGTTTAATCTGCTCATTAGTATGTAAATTTTGATTCAGAACATCTTTATTAGTTTGAGATTGGGAAGCAATGAAATGCTCTATCATGATTTCTAGATTGGACTTCCTAGGGGCATTGGATGTATTAGGTCCGTTATTGGGGTGATTTGGGGCAGCTTTTGGATAGCCAGGTGGTGTGGCAGGAGCTTGTCCAGGTGCGTATAACGCGTTGTTGCTTTTATATGAAAAGTTCGAATGATTCTTCCAACCAGGGTTATAAGTATTGCTATAAGGGTTTCCTTGCGCGTAATTCGCTTGTTCAGCTGGAACTCCTGTTAGAAGTGGGCATTCTGGAGCAGGATGTGATTGAAGACCACATAGATCGCAAGCTTGAACTACTGCAGCTACGGTAGCTGCGGAAGCGGTAGTAAGATTTTCTAGCTTTTGGGTAAGGGCTTCTACTTTAGCGTTGACTTGATCCAGACTATTCATTTCAATCATGCCACCTTTTGTTTGGGTTTTTTCCATATTAGCTCTTTCGCTTCCCCATTGATAATGGTTTTGAGCCATGCTTTCAATGAGTTGATTTGCCTCGGTATACGGCTTATCCATCAATGCGCCACCAACAACAGCGTCTATAGTCATTCTTGTGTTGTACAAGAGACCGTTATAGAACGTATGAATGATCAGCCATTCTTCTAAACCATGACGAGGACAGAGTCCGATCATGTCCTTATAGCGTTCCCACGCTTCGAAAAGTGATTCGCTATCTTTTTGTCTGAAACCATTGATGTTGGCTCGGAGCATAGCAGTTTTGCTTGGTGGGAAATATCTAGCTAAAAAGACTTTTTTCAACTCATCCCATGTGGTGATTGAGTTTGAAGGAAGAGATTGAAGCCATGCTCGAGCTTTGTCTCTTAAAGAAAAGGGAAATAGGCGCAATCGTATCGCCTCGGGGTTTACACCATTCGCTTTTAGTGTCTACGTACTGCACAAACACTGACAGATGTAGGTTTGGGTCATCAGTAGGAGATCCAGAAAATTGATTATGCTGAACGGCAGATAAAAGCGAAGGTTTTAGCTCGAAATTGTTTCGAGCGATAGCAGGAGCGACAATGCTGTTGTGGGGCTCCGCTTGAGAAGGAACTGCGTAATCCTTAAGAGCACGAGATGGATTTGGTACGTCAGCCATCTTAGATTCTTCAATTAATTCAGGGATTGAGATATCAGGGAGCTTAGTCGGAGGAAGATTGTTGAGATCACGGTATTCTTGAACTCGGCGTCTTACTCTGAGATAGCGCTTAATATCGTTGATTTGTAGATGCAAAGGCTCGCTTTGGGAGTGAGTATTTGGCATACAACAGAGGGAAAAATAAATAGTTGCCTTAGTCTATACAGTACTACTTTACGAATGCACTAGTGACTAAATCAAAGTCCCCGGCAACGGCGCCAAAAACTTGATGTGCGATCGACCTAATGTATCTAACGGTATCTTAACTGCAAGTGCACAGCCTATCGCGGTAGTAATAAAAAGATGTCGAACCCACAGGGACTTTGTAATCACTCTAGTGCTATAAAGGTTTGCTAGTTTAGCTAAGGCGAATGTTGTCACGTTGGTTGTTTAGAGGTTAAGGTAAGGGAAAAATAAATCGAATTAATGGGATAATAATAATAAAACGGTCGGTATGTAATGTAGTGAACCTAAGTGGATCTAGTCGAACCTAAGCATATGAAGATGTTTAACTTAGACAGTTCTGTAGAAATTATCAGTTTAAAAACCCTCAACTCACACTCTCGTGGTCTTATCTCGGATTATACCCCTAAAGCCCTATGCCTGCTCTCGCTAGCCCATAAGTGTTTAGAAAATACTTTTTGAAAACTTAATAAAATCTAATTCGTTTTAAAGCGCTCTCGCTGTATTTAAATCAAATGCCTAACTTTAGCTATCCGGTTAAAACCTCACACTCTCGTGGTCTCGATCCTAACCTATTCTACTTTTCTTACTCTCGTAACAAAAAGATTGATTTTAATTATAAAAAGTCACAGCCAGAAATTAAGTTAATTTTAGATTTTAGCTTAGGCACAATTTAATCCATTCGGTTACTATTATCACATCCCGACTCTAGAAAATTAGCTAGTCATTATACTCGAAATAGACATACAGAAAATATAATCGGGAAAGAATAAAGCATTCATGATAAAATAAATAAATAAATAAACGTAAAAAATTTATATTAAAATTTAATGCGATTAAAAACCTGAATAACAATATTATTCCTCAAGCTCCCTCTCCCACAAGTCGGCAAGATTGGAACTTCGAAATCGGAACTTGAAACAAATTCTGAGGCTAGAATTAAATTCTGACTACAATAACAATTTCCTAATGTTGGAAATAGTTATTAATTGGAAAAAAGGGAAAATAAAGCAAGAACAAAAAAATGCAGTACTTAATTTTGGCAGGGCTTCGGCAAGAAAATCTGTAGAAAAAACTCTCTCTCGTTCCATTAAAATGCCTCCTATTTATAGAAGAGGATTTTTGCAGTTAAGAGAATTTAGGAACGTGGACTTGCATGCTTGAGTGGAGGAAGACTCAGACTGTTTGTTGCTGCAATTGAGAAATTGTAGGAGAAGAAAACATCCACTGCGTTGCCCACGTCTTCTGTTTTGCATGACACTGAATTACGCGTGTGACGGTCGTCATGAGGAGGTGACAGTCGTAATGCGCTTAAATAGCGCGTTACGTTCGTCAATGATGTGTGACGAGCGTTCTTCAGGATGTGAGCGCGTTACGCTCGTAATGGAGGTGTGACGGTCGTCATGTCATCAAACTTTGCAGATTTTTGCAGATTAATTCTTTTTCTTCTGATTTTTTGGTTAGCTTTCTTCTTGTGATCCTTTTTCACTAATTTGATTTGAAACATGTTGTACCTGTGAAAAGACATAAAAACTCGGAATAATCGGGAGTTAAATGGGTTAATGCATTATGAAAATCGATTAAAAAATGTAACAATTATATGATATGATTTCTCGTTATCAGATACATTCCTTATCTTATTATTATTTCACCGATTTAGTTTAACACAACTCTAAAACAGTAAAATATCCGGAATCATATCTCTCAAAAGAAAAATATAACCGCTAATAATTGTTATTATAATTATAAAGAAAATTTGAGATGTTGAGTATTATTTTATATTTTAATTACATATATTTATTTTTATAATATTTTAAAAATGTTATAAAATTCTATTATGTATAATATGTTTTTGATATTTTTTTCAAAAATATTAAAATAGTGATGGAAACAATAAGAAAAATAAAAGAAAACTAAATTGACCTAATTGTTGAAGTATATAATTCTCAAAGCACATTTGTTCTACTTCTCACTTTATGTCTATTATTTATATATCTACTATTTCTAGGTTCGACTCTTTGATAGTGAAAATTATCTAAAGGTTTTTAGAGTTGGAGATGTGTCGATAGTTGTTGAATGGAGTAACGATATTATTGCCAAACGCATGTCTAACATTGCAGTATTATTCCTTTACTCTCTCAAGTGCATAACTTGTGTGAATATGATCTTTGTCAACCTTGGAGAAAGATCGAGCATGGTCTATACAGGAGGAGTTTAAACTTCCAGCAATGCAAGTTAGTTAGCAGTTACCAATGAATTGGAATGAGATACTTCTATCAAGATTACTTAAAAACTTTAGATATTTTTTTAATTGTTAGTCTTTCTCTTTTAAAAACTATCTTTAAATTTCAAATTTAAATACACAACATTATTAGTTTTAAAAACGAAATGTTCACGACAATATTATGAGATAAATTACACTTTATAAATTTTTATTATTGAATTAAATTAAATTAAATTATTATTGAATGGAAAACTAAATCATATTATAATTTATAATGAATTAAATTTCACATGTTAAGTTTTTTATTTTTATGCAAATCAATCACATACCTAGACTTTATTACTAAAATAAATATTTTAGTTATTTATTAAAGAAATTTGCGTTATAATCACTTAAATATTTTATTATTTATTATAATCATTATTGTTTTTTATTATGCCTCAATTATTATTTATTATTTTAATTTTATTTAAATATCAAAGTAGAGTTTTACTTTTTTTAAATCAAGTTATATTGATGGAAAAAATATTTTTAAATTATCTATTTTATTCATCATACAATTAATATTGACATATTAATTTTTTTAATTTGATAATATTTATAAAAATGATTTTATATATGATTAAAAAATATTTTCATAACTTCTATAGGAAAATCCATGACTTAATTATCGTCACAAATTACTGTATGTTATTGCACATACATTTTCTATTTTATTTATAATAAATTAATAATATTTTTTAATCATTAACATAAAACTATGAATTATTGAAAAATATTTTATAAAATAATTAGGTAAATTATTTTTTATCAATCAACAAAAAACAAGAAAATATTTTCAATGACAATAAAAATAATTTACAAAAATTTATTTATCTAAAAAATTATAATTCAAGAGAGTTTATTTTATATGTGTTATAATATAATTTTTAATTCAAAAAATAGATTATTCAGTAAATAGATAATATTTGAAGACAAATTTGGATTGTGTGATTTTATAATATTTTATTTATGTTTTTTAAGAGAATGTTTTTGTTATTGTTTTAAAACACTTATAATTGGAAAAAAGTCTACATGTTGATACAATTATTATTATAAATGGAATAAGATAAAATTATTTTTATAAATGAGAATAGGTTATAAATATTTTTATAAACGGAAAAATATAACTATTGATATAATTATTTTTATAAACGAAAATAAATTATAAATATTATTTATAAATTGACACATGGGTTCAAGACATTTTAAACTGAAAAAAAATTACATATTGATACAATTATTTTTGTAAATGATGATAAGTTACAATTATTTTTATAAATGTGAGTAGGTTACAAATATTTGAAAAAATATATCTACAAATAAAATGGATTCATCCTGAAAAAATGCTACCAAAAACAAGTGTTTTGTGGTAATAAACTAATTATTTAAACAAGCTAATTAGTTGTGAACATATCTACGGGTATAAATTCAGGGGTACATCTGAACGTATTTATGAGATACTAGATGTAGACCGTTCATTTTAATGTTCATCTTTTAAATTTTATCAATTCATAAAAATGAGTGCATATTATTAGACTATATTTTTAACTATGTGAATGTTAATCAATTGAAGAATGAATTCAAATTTTATAAATGATGATTTGATAGACATATAATGTGAATCCAAACGAAACCCCGTGCGAAAATATGAATTTCTTATTAATTTAAGACAAACTTTTAATATTTTATTTTAAAATATATAAATAAAAAGTTACTATAATAAAGATGAAGAGAGAAATTATTAATAAAAAAAAGATGGAGAGAAATTCAAAACCACAACTAACAAGAAGGTGAGCAAATTCCAAGACCAACATATTCCAAGACCATGACATTTACCTCTGGGCTACTGCTTCAACTTGTTATATTATACTGCGAAAAGTTTATCTGTTACTTTATTATTTTATTATAAATTTTAATGATTCCTCCGATTTTGAGGTTCTCTATTTTTTGAGGCCTTAGACCTAATTGCTCACCTAAGACCGGCCTTATTCTTATGTTTAATAGAGATAAATTCTAATATATAGAATGATAATATATAGAATGAAATTTTAACAAAGGGACTATAAGAGATTTCATCATGGTAAGAAAAGATTAAAGTAAATAGACAAAAAAATTGGAAACTATTTAATAGAAAAAATTATAATTTCCAAATTGTGAATTGTGTGAGAATTGTTGGTTTTAGAAAAAGGAACTATCAGATCATTCATTATCTTGTTAAAATAAATAAAAAAAGAAGAGGAAATTGTAGATGAATGAAAAAATATCAAAAGTGGAATAAGTAAGGAAATTGTAGATGAATGAAAAAAATATCAAAAGTGGAATAAGTAAGATTCAAATCGATAACTTTATACACTTACAACTCGTCATATATATTCTATCAATTGTGCTACTCCATTGATTCAAAATTAAAAGACATTAGAAAATATATGAAGGACGCGTAAATATTTATTATTTAAAAAATACAAATAATTTTAAAGTAAACTATTTTATATTTTTTTAAAATAAGCAAAAAATAAACCAATACTGAAATGTTAGTACCAAAACTTTTATAAAATTCAAGTTTAAAATAATTTGATTGTTAAAAATAAAGCGGACAAATTTGTGGTATGACACCAGTCGTTGCTGAAGCCGTGAAGCGGTAAGTAAAAGTAAGTATTTTTATAGGCTATATCATATTGTCTCCACAATGATTAGTGTTAAAGAATTGTCGTTCGACAATTTCTCGCGTTCTTGAGTTTGGGTTAAAATGAGTTTAAAGTAAATACGGGAATTAAAACCTATGAACAAAAAAAGAATTTATTATTCGGAGAAGAGAATTATCAAGCATACATATAATCCATTTTTCACAAACTTAAACCTATCCACCAGTTATACTCAACCTACAAGACTCATCAATGTCATCACATATCAACCACAACACCCACTGTATCAACTCAGAGGCGATCTCTCAACCAATTCTCAATAACACAGAAGTCAACCATATTACTCGCGTTGACGATCTCTCAACACAACACAACCAACACAGAGACGTTAACCACAAACGCTCAAGTGAATAATAGCTCTAAATCTATCTCTAGAATCTAGACATTATTAGATAATCATCCTAGATAAGAATTTGAGCAGTATATGTCTATAGCAACTCAAACCCCAAGTACAGGGAAAAAATCTAGGATAACAATCAACAAAGATTTGTAAAGCAAACTTTATACAACGCCATGAGTGATAAATATGCATGAGTTCAAAGTAAATACATATACAAAATCCAACAAATGAAGAATAAACAAAGAAGAAGAGAAATGAACCACAAATCTACTGGTTTGTCAGTGTCGGTCGATGAAAAATCCACCCCGGATCATCCGTATGCAAGCTTCGTTGTTGTTTTCTAAGCTAATCTACCCAAAAATGAGTGTGAGAATTTTGGGGAAAAAAAATCCAAAACCATAACCTAAAACTGAAAGAAATGAAATATAGATAAATTTTGATATTAGGCACGCTCACCCAACAACCACAATGCTTCGCCTGACGAGACCTTTATTTCCTCTCACACCAGCCTGCGCAATGGGACACAGCTGGCAAAAATATCTTCTTTCGCCCGATGAAGGAAAGATTCGTCCGTCGAGCTTATTCTTCTTCGCCCGCCAACGAGCTGGCGAGCCTAAGTCAGTAGCTACTCAAAAAATCTTCTTTTCCTCTCGTCCCACGCTCGCCCGACAAGCACGACGCGACTGCCCTTGCCCAGGCTTCGCCCGACGAGGCATACCAAAACAACAACGTTTGCTTCTTTTTCTTTGGCTTCCTTTCTTTGCTTTATTCCTCCAACGCTTCAAATGCATCTTGGGGCACCTTTTGGCCTTTATTACTCATTACTCCAAACACACATAAATTTCTATAAAATAGATACAAAACTATTAAACGATACACTTTGTACACGAAACGAAACGATAACATGTAAACGAAATGAATCCTAAGTACAAAAATCATACTAAACATTCTAAAACAAAACAAGTTTAATCATGAATCACATCTAGAAAAAATTCATCGAGAGATGAAAAACACACAAATGTGAGGAACAAAGACACTCATCCAAAAATCTTGCAAACAAAAGATTAAAGGCAAAATACTCATTTTGGTCCCTTAACTATACCCTTGGGTTCATATTGGTCCCGTAACTTTTTTTTGTGTCATTTTGGTCCTTTAACTTTCAAAAAGTTTCATTTTAGTCCTTTTTGTCTAAATTCGTAGCTAATTAGACGGAAAAACTTTGAAATCAGCCGCTAAATTCGTAGCTAATTAGACAAAAAGGACTAAAATGAAACATTTTGAAAGTTAAGGGACCAAAATGACACGAAAAAAAGTTAAGGGACCAATGTGAACTCAAGGGTATAGTTAAGGGACCAAAATGAGTATTTTGCCAAAGATTAAATTATGCATTCATCCAAAAATTCACATTGAACATACAAAGGCAATAATCACAAGGGATTTTCAAGGTTGTAATGTGGCTTGGTTAACAAACAAGGGATAATTTCTAAAGCTAATCGAAACAAAAACTTGTCTAAATCTAAGGGGGTGATCAACTCACAACAGTTCAAACATAAAATATCAATGAAGCTTCTTCTTTCATCCCAAATTTCACAAACCAATCACAAAACTTATTAATACAACATTACTCCATACTCTTTTTGTTTTTGTTTTTCAAAGATTTTTCAAAGTTTTCTTTCTTTTTCACTTTTTTCTTTCTTTTTCTTTTCTTTTTCACAACCGTGTATCAACCATTAACATAAGTGAGCAAACATTGCTCCCCCCAACTTGAATTCAACCAACATCAAAGTGTAAATACTTCCTACTTTCTAAGATAAGGTAAAAATTCAAACAACAACACATGGTTGAGGGTTCAATAAAATAAATAATAAACATTCATTCAAAAAGGAAAACAAAAAACTCATAGACAAGCATTAAGTTAAAAAAAACATGGATATTGACAAAAATGTTAAAAGAGGTTAACAAAAGTTCACACACTCACAAGGTGAATTGACTATTTGACTAGGTAGTTGTGCTCAAAATCAAACAAAATGCCTTAATCTTGTTCATGATTTCATACAATCGATATAAATAAAAGATTAAATATAATAAAATCCAGTTAAAATAAGCATTGTGGTCTCCAGCATATATGAACAAAAATACTCCATCATCTATCATTCTAAAAAAACTTTCACAAAAAAATGTCTTCCTCAAATATCAGTGTGAATTCCATGAGAGGTCCAAGCCAACTGCAGTACGCGAAATTGAGATGTTTTTGTAACCGGGTTGCAGCTCTCAAGATTTCAGGAACTGAGAAAAATCCTAGAAAAATTTACTACACATGTAGGGAAAATGGTTGCAATTTCTGGATATGGGCACATCCTACAAATTTTTCAACCAATGATTCAGACATCGCTGAAAGTTGTGACACAACGTTCAACATACCACCTTTGAATCTATCAAGAGAGATCTCCACAATACAAACAAATAAGTCATTGTTGTAAAAAAAACCTTCTTAAGTTTCTCAAATTCATTTCAGTTATCATTATTGTAATTCTTTTTTTAATCCTTTTTATTTTGGTTCTCTAAGACTGTGTTGTATTTAACTTTGATTATTGACATTGTTATTCTTAAATGTTATGATCTCGGTTGTTTTAACTAGTTCTTTTTTATATTTTTGTTAATGATTAATGTAAAAATGTAGCATAAACTAATGATTAATTAATATTAATTCATTAACTAATAATATATATATATATATATATATATATATATATATATATATATATATATATATATATATATATATATATATATATATATATATATATATATATATATATATATATATATATATATATATATAGTATATTTGTAACTTATATTGAAAATGAAATGTGTGAACTAACAAAGGTATGGTAGCTGAAACCTTCTCCCTCGTACAATATTTTTTTTAGCATCCCTTGATTGTACACCAACTCCGCGATTATGATGTTGATGGACGGCTCATCATGTCACATAGATACTGTATCTTCACTCCATAAACTAAAGATGATGGGATAATAGCCTGCGCAAAAAGATAGCTCTCCAGTATCCCCACGTCGCATTGGAAGATGAACCACTCACTCCTTAGTTTTTCTTTCGGTACAATCAAATGAGCTTTTATTGATGTATGATTAACTAAACTTATTTAATTTTTGTTTTTAATATATAAAATAGTATCATTTTTTATTCCAAACCGTCATGGTGTAATTCCATAATTTTTTTTAAACTTAATGTGTTTTAAATGCAATAAAGCCCTTCCAAATTCGTAACTGTCAAAAAAATAAAAATAAAAGTTTCAACTTATACAAACCAATCGTCTTAACACAACTATCAAGACATCATTGGCTTTGAAATAATTTAAAACACCACTATAAAATGTCAGTGATATGTGTAATACGGTGGGAGAACTGACTTGGGTGTTTTGCATTTGATCGCAATTGTTGCGGATAGTAAGAGTCGCCATCGACTTTTCTTTTATCCAACAAAGGAAAGGGTGAAAGAACAGGAAAGACCTTTAGAGATGTTTTCTTGAGTTCGGGGGGTAGGTTATGAAAAGGGAAGGTATTATCACCCTTTTCATCTGTAGTTATCTACGGGCTCTTAGTTGCTTGCTAGATCACTTGCTTTTGTTTGAAAATGAATTTTGTGATGTGGGTTTGAAAACATTTTGAAAACATATTTGTAATGATTCCCGTCTCTATGAGAATGCGTATAAAGTGTTAGTTTTGAAAATAGTTCAAAGAGGTGTTTGTGGAAGATGTTTTTGACAATGATTTTGAAAGTGTCTTTGTAATTATTCTCGTCTCTATAAGAATGCGTACAAAGAGCTTTGTCTTTTGAAAACGTTTCAATTGAAAGTGTTGGTGTGTAAAATGTTTTTGTTGAGAAAGCAAGCAACTATGAGCATCCTACCTACTCAAAAGGTCTAGTGTTCTTTTCCTCCTCCTTTATATGTTGCTATCTTACCATTGATTTAGTAAGAAGCCCCATCATTAGATGTGAAGGGACGGGCGTGGGTCGTTTGTATAATCATAGAAGGCAACCTATGGTATGTTTTAGCAATGTCGTATAGGGAATAGATCGTTTACCGAAGGTAACATCGAGGATCATCGAGGGACTACGATCTTTTATCGAGGATCTTTGCTAAAACGCCCATATTCGAGGGACATGACTATTTTCTGAGGCAACAAGTGAGATTACCCTAGAGGTGCATGTGTGCAAAGTGTGTTTGATTGCATGCATTTTTTTTCTTTTGTTTAGGATGATCTACTTGTTGATTTTATCTTGTCATACACCCTAATTACTAACATTTTGTATAAAAATAATAAAAAATGCAGAAAATAAATATCCTAAACTATTACAACCATATTTAATAGCTAGAAAATATAAAGACAAAACAAAATAAAAGAAATGAAAACAAGTTCTTCGATCCAGGAAGCAGTGTCCCTTCGCTTATGCTTTTATGGGTTTCCTTCGATTTGTCTTGGAAGTCATCATGTGCAGATAACATTCGATTCATCTTTCTAGTTGTTTCTTTCGATTGGGCTTAGCAGTTAGCATGAGAGGCGGCCTTCGATTCCTCCTTCTGGGTGCTTCTTTTGAATGGGCCAGGGAATCAGCGTGAACACCTTTCATTTCTCCCTTCTTGCTCCTTAGTTTGGACTATGAAGCAGTAAGGGGGTGAAGCCTGAGGCTTCGTTTCACACAAAACTCCTCTTTCGTTTGGGGCATATACTGGTTAGTTCTACCATACATTTGAACAAGAAAAACAAACGAAAAAGATAAAAACGAAAAGTAAACAAATGTCATGTACATGCTTGAAATGAAAGGAAATTACTATTCACATGTTATGCTAGAAAGGAAAGGTTCAAGGTTAAGAAAAACTTACCTTGCTTCTGAAGTTGGTGCTTTTGGACCTTGAGTGATTGAACTAGATGCTCCTAGATTCGAAGGAAAGAAACAAGTGTGGTATTTCTTTGACTGAATTCGAAGGTCAAGAGGAGCGGGGTCGTGTTTGTTATTTCTGGATTCGAAGGAGAAGAACAGGTGTAGTGTTCCTTCTGTTGGATTCAAAAGAAAAAAACAAAGCGTGGAGTTGTTCCTGGATTCGAAAGGGAAAAGAAACAAGTGTTTTTTTTCCTAGTGTTGGATTCGAAATGGTCAGAAACAAAGGTATGGTCTTTTGAATCTGGGTATGATAATGTGTTAAGTGTTTGATGATTTTCACACAATCAAAGTTTTTCTCAGCTACCAAAAGCCTATGGATGTGTTGTCCACCCCCTTAGATGTGTTATGGAGCCTCTTATTTATAAGTGAATTTGGATGAGGTTTAAGAGGGAAAGCAAAATAATTTGAACAAAATGGGTAAACTGATTTTTTAGCTTTCGAGATGCAGTCTTGTATGCCATTTTGGTGCAAGAATAGGGGCAGTATTGCAGGACTGCTGTGCAGCAGTTTTGGAGTGTTATGGCCAGTATAGTAGCACAAGAATCTTTGAATATTTCATATCCTTTGATTTGACTTCAAAAAGTCCAACCTTCGACCAGATCCTCTCGTTAGATAACAATATTTGCTTCCAATCAAAGTGTCTTTCGAATGGGCCCTTTTTTGTGCACCCTTTGAAGGGGGCTAAATGGGTGTTCTTCGATTTGAAACATGTATATGTCCTTTTGAAGGGACCACATGCATCACTTGCAATTCTTCAGATGGGCCACCAAGGTATACCTTCGATTGGGACACCCAGATATGTCATAGTGTAAAGGCTATGCGTGTTGAGGGTTTTCAAGAGTGAATCGAAACTCATATGCATGAGGTCCCTTGCTTTGTGAGCGCTAGAATGAAGGGAAATTTCTGCCTTGTGAATTTGGAAGACATGCATGACCATTGGCTTCTGAGTCGAAGGATAGCTGCAGGAGGATTTTTTCCTTGTGCCTGCTGGCCTGAAGAAGGTCCTTGCCTTGTGAATTAGTGGCAAGCGTAAAGAAGGCACTTGTCTTCGGAATCGAAGGAGGCTAGTAGGAAGTCACCAATTTCTGAATTGAAGGACATCAACAGGAGGCTTTTCCTCTTTGGATCGAAGGAGGCTACAAGAGGATTTTTGCCTTGTGCCTGCTGGCCTGGTGGGAGCACTTTGCTTTGAAGCATGCAAGAAGGAAGTTATTGCTCAATCGAAGGTTGTATGCATCTAGCCATTACTTATTGAATAAAAGCAAGCATGGAGAGAATTATTTGTCCAATCAAAACAGGCACACAGGCATCAAATGTCCAATCGAAGCAGGCATGTAGGTAACCATTGCATTGTGAACCATGTGAGGCCAATGGTGCAATCAAAGCTTGTATGCAGGAGGTTATTGCCATGTGCACCAACAAAATCATATAGGATACTGTAACGCGGTGGGAGAACTGACTTGGTTGTTTTGCGTTTGATCACAAATATTGCGGTTAGCAAGAGTCGCCACCGGCTTTTCTTTTATACAAAAGGAAAGGTTAAAAAGAACAGGAAAGACCTTTGATATTGTTTCTTGAGTTCTGGGGGTATATTATGAAAAGGGAAGGTGTTAGCACCCTTTTTATCCATAGTTATCTATGGGATCTTAGTTGCTTGCTAGATTACTTGCTTTTGTTTGAAAATGTGCTTTGTGTGGTTTTTGAAAGTATTTTGGAAAGGCGCCATCATTTAGGCAAACTTTGTAATGATTCTTGTTCATAAGAATGTATACAAAGTGTTGATCTTTTGAAAATGTTTCAAGTTTGAAAGATGTTTTGAAAGTGTTGGTGTTTATTTTGAAAATAGCAAGGATGTTTTGGTTTGAACATGAGCAAGCAACTAAGAACATTCTACCTACTCAAAAGTTTTTCTTGTTTATATCCTCTTTCCTTTGACATTGTTATTTTACCATGGATTGGTAAGTAACCTTATCTTTGGATGTAAAAGGGACGGGCAAGGGTCATCGTATAGCCATGATTAGCAATGTTGTAAGATATCTTAGCATTTTCTTTAAGGGACTAAGATCATTTTTGAAAGGCAACTTTGATAGCGTCATCGAGGGACTATGATCTTGTATTTTTTTATTGCTTTTGCTAAGATACCCTACATGCATAATATGGTCATTTTCATAAGGCAACAAAGTGGATTTACCCTAAGGGTGTAAGTGTGCAAGTGTATTGATTTAGATGCATTGTTTTGTCTTTGAATTAGAGTTTGCTAATTTGTTGGTTTTATGAAAGGTTTTGATCTTAACCTAATTAAGAAAATAATTAATGAAAATCAAATAAAATTAACTTAAACTAATTAAAAATAAATTAACTAAAAGGATTTTTTAGGGTTTTTTATGAAAAGGTTTTAAGAATAATATAAAAATACATAAAAATTATTTAATTAAAATAAACCTAAATTCTAAATTAATTTTAATTTACAAGAAAATAATATGATATAATAATTAAACCTAAACCTAAATATTAATTATTAAGAAAGAAATTAATTTATTAAAAAAAGTTTTTGTTCTTTTAGTTTTATAAAACAAATAAACTAAATAAGTGTAAAAATAATAAATAAAATATTTTTGGATTTTTATTAATAACAATATAAATATTAATAATAATAATAATAATAATAATAATAATAATAATAATAATAATAATAACAATAATAATAAAGGAAAAAGAAATAAAATAAAATAAGAAAAAAAGAAAATAATAATGAAAATTGGGACAGGGGGTGCTGAAGTAAGGCAGAGAGTTAGAAGCCAGCAAAAAGAACAAAGGCACAATGTGGAGGCCCAGGCGTACTGTGTGTTTGTGACAAAAAAAGGTGAAAATGTGAAAAATGAAAAAAAGGCAGCACGCTGGGTGTTGAATCCACGCCCTCTTGGTTACCAGCGTGCTGCCTTACCACTTGGGTGGCTATACATCTATTTAATTATATCAAACCATAAATATATATTACAAATCAAGTTCATGGCATGTACTTCATCTTCAACCTCACGCCCAGCCAGACAACCTGCAACTTGTTCATCTCTCAACAAAAATGGAAAATACAAAAATGAAATTTGTGGCATTTCTTCCCACGAATCCAACCATATAAATAACTAAAACTATAAATCTGAGATGAGTGAGAATTTTTCTGGCCCTAATTTAAAACCTAAAAATTTCAGACACTTCAACTTCAAAATTCTCTAAGCTCAGGCCATATAAATGCAAACTATGGATATGTACAACTTCATGGCAATGGTATTTACATTTTATCTTTGAAAATGGAAGCCTAACAATGCCTATATAAATAGTTCAAAAGTCAGAAAACTCATCTTGCAAGAGGGTATCGTGTTTTGAGTTGGAGCAGCTTTCAATGAGTTCTAGTGATTGGGTTAGCTTCCTCAAGTTCCCAGGAAGCTAATGTGATGCTTGACTTGAGCTGAAAGTGGCTGAGGAGTTCTGGAGAAGTCCACTTGCAGTGCTCTGTTTTTGAGTTTGGATAATGGTGGAAATGGAGTTACAGAACTGTAACAGGTATTGGGATGACTTTTGGATGATGTTTAGGAACTTTTGTAATGGTTTAGAGAGGAAACACACGAGTAATTTGAGAGATGGGAGTGTAAGGTCAGTTTCTGCATAAAAAAATGGAGTTTTGTGTGCAATCTGAGTTTGTGAGAATTTGAGTGAGTTTAAGGGCTTTTACATGCGTGGGTTAGCTTGCAAATAATATATGTATTTATAGGCAAGAGGTTTCAAGTGTTACAACAACTCAGAATTTGAATTCTTAAGTTGTGGCAACTTTGCTTGTTTTTGAAGTAAACATGACAAACATCTTCCCAAGGCTTGTACCATGCTATTGTAGAGTGGTTGAACTTTAAACAAGCTTGCTTCTGACTTGTAGATGTTGTTTGTGCAGAAGGATCCATTTTGAGGCTCAAGAAGGGTTGACATTTGCAAAAGTATGCTTTTCCAAAATGGAAGTCTTGCCTTTCTTCCAAAAATGGCAAGTTAACTTAGACAAAGCTTGGATTTAATGGATAATAACCATAAAGTTTGTGTAGTCTTCTGATTAAGGATAGATACACAAGTTAGAGTTCCTGAAAAGTGGGATTATGCAGCATGGCTATGGATTTGGTTCATTGTGCATCACAAATTTTGCCTTGCAAAACAACTTGAAACCCTAACTTCTGGCCTTCGTTTCTCCTTGCTCAAAAATGATCTCAAGGAGTTCTTGGACATTTTAGAAATCTTGTAATATGATCTATAACCCCTCTTTGAATCACTTTTCCAAAATCCAATTGGAACTATATGAAACTTGGCCCAGAAGTTACGTCAAAATCCTGACCAAAATGCTCAAAATTTTACTAAGTGTTTTAGTTTCATGACCATGATTTCATGGATTAATAACTTGAAATCCAAGCATTTATAGGAGGAGTTGTGTAAAGAAATGTTTTATATCTCATTGAGATCTACAACTTTCATGTTGAAAGTTTCCTTTGAATCATCTTGCATCATGGTGAAAAATTGGCTCAAAGTTGTGAAAAAATATGAAGTTTTCAACACCTCGAAAAATTTCTAAGTTTGGAAACTTTGACTTTTCAAAATGAAATCTTGACTTTTTGATTTCTTGATGAAAAAGTTTCATATTTTGACATGTTTTGATGAATTATGATCTTTGACACTTGATTTTGACCAAAAAGTCAAAGTTTGACTTTTCAGTGTGTAGTTGACTTTTGATCAGTTGACTGAAAATCAACTATCAATCAATTGACCTTGAGCAATGTTTTGAGTCATGCCATTAGGTCAAAATGATGCAATTTAATCCTTGAGATCATTTTCCAACCAATCAACCATTTGCTAGGTCAAAAGTAAGAAATTGCCCTTTCTCAATCAAAACCCTAATTTTGACCATTTTGCCCTTTTGATGATCTGATCAAATTTCTTGAGGAATTATGGTCCAAACTTGATCAAATGATATATAGGAGTTCATGATGTTTATATGGATAAAAAATTATGAAGTTTGACTGTAAATTGACCATAATTGACTTTTCCCCCAATATAGTTGATTTTTAGCTCAACTGATCAATTGACTGAGCAAAAACATGATCCAAGACTTGAAACTTGACATGAGAAATCTTGAGGATCCATAATGATCCACGAAAGTCATATGAGGCATTAAAAGTTCAATTATCCTTGTGAAATCTCAAACCCTAATTTCAGTCATCAATGCTTAAGGAGGTGTCTTGAGTTGATCAACCCTTGTGCCGTCTTGAACCAAAGGAGAACTTGTGAGAAATTACTTGATAAATGAGAGGGAAATTTTTGGGGTACAACAGCTGCCCCTGTTTAATCTTCTTAAACCTGAAGAGTTATATTGGTGGATCCGTTATTCGTGACTTGAAGGTGGAAGATGATTGAACACTAGAGTGCCCAAAAATTTACACTCGAAGATGAATTGTGAATGGGCTTATAGATGCCATTTGGAGGAATGATGGATATTTTCCAGAAATGGGCTTGTATATGCCATCTAAAGGTGACTGTTGACAGAAAATGGACTAAGTCTGAACTTGATTTCAACTGGAAAAGAATCCAAATAAATCTTTTGAGCGATTTATATGAAACTAGCAGAAGTCTTGTATGTTATTTGACTTGGAAGAATCAGAATAAATATTAGGTCAATTTATCTGAACCATAAATGTTTATTTGGAAAGTATCAGGATAAACCATTGAGAGGTTTAAGCTGAACCAAAAGAGGTCTCGAATGTTCTTTAACTAGAGAGAATCAGAGTAGATCTTTGAGCGATTTATATGAACCAGAGAAAGTGTCAACTAGAAAAGAATAAGAATAAATTGTTGAGAGATTTATCTGAACCAGAGAAGGCGTCTGCGGGAAAGAATCAGAATAAACCATTGAGAGATTTAAACTGAACCAGCAGGGATCTGGAGAAGAATCAGAATAAATTGTTGAGAGATTTATCTGAACCAGAGAAGACGTCTGCAGGAGAGAATCAGAATAAACTGTTGAGATATTTAAACTGAATCGGCAGGGATCTGAAGAAAATATCTGTTATGTAGATGGTTGACCAGTCCTTTCTCGGGAATTGATCTGTAATTGACTTGTTGAAAATTTGACGATAATTTTCTGTTGATTGATCTTTCCTGAAAAGGTGAAGGGTTAGTTGCATGCAATGCCATGATGTATGAAATTCATGGTATAATGCTGTTTCTCAAAATAAATAAGATCGTGCTGTGTTGTCAATGCTATGACGTATGGATGTAATGTATGGACACGTTAATTGTTATGCAGCAGTGTTGCTGGAGTCAGGGAAAATAAATCCATGAGTACCGCTGGGGATGAGGAGTGCAAGTCTTCATATTTTGAAGTTGAAGTGTTTATGAGTTTCCATTTATTAGAGAAATAAACTCTATTGTGAAAGGGAAATGTCGTGCATCGCTTGTGGACCTCATGAAATCCTGTTGGGAATCCTGAGAAACTGGACGACTTTCACTGGGGAATCTTTGGAGTGGTAATTGGAAGTTTTGTTCCGTCGGGGATGTGAGAGCGCTTGACACCATTAGGTTGTATACTGGAGATTTGTTAGTGATGCTGTAGTGGGATGTTTCGTTTTTCGTTCTTGCTGGAAAAAGTATCTGCGAGGAATTTTATGGACTGGTCTAAAGATATTATCCTATTTCTTAAATCCATTAGTGATTGTCTTTCTATTTTATTTTCCCTTTTTTTTGCTCATTTGTAAACAGTAATTACATTCAAATGCATATGTTCAAAAATAATCATTGGACGTTTTTGCAAACAAAACACAGAAATAAAAGAAAAACAAATAGTTTTATACTTTCAAAGGAATATCTTTGTGTTAACTTGAATAAGTATTTTTTTACAACGAGACGAACATCCTAGTAAAGGAGTGTCGTCGTAGAAAATGAAAATTGATACAAAGAAAAGATAGCTATGTGAAATAATCCCATGGGATTCCCATTTTGCTATAGCCTTCATGTCTTTGAGCGTCTCGTCCACTTGCTGCCTTGTCCAAAGTTGATTGGATTGATTAAACCCGTTTTGAGTTTATCAGTCGATGTTAAAGGTTGTTTGTAAGGTGATCCAACGGGACATAGTCATACGCTCTAATTCCCTAACTTTTTCCTGGACCGCCATTTCGGGTTTTCAGTCCATCGGGATACCCTTTTTTGCCCAAGCTGCCCTTTCGGGTTTTCAGCTTGCCGGGTGTACAGATTGTTTTGTATTTTATCCCTAATTTTTGCCTGAACCTTTTTGGTTCGTCGGGATTCCCTAATTTTTGCCTAGTCCAGTCGACCTAGCAGGTCTTTATTCATGCGTAGCATCTTTTGACTATGTCCGCGTGTTGTACCCTAAAATTTGCCCTCCCATATTCCTCAAGATATGTCAAGAATCATCTCCAAATGGTTCAAGATTGCTCAAAGGTTGTACAGTCAAAGCACCTCCTTAGGCAGTCAATTCAAAATTAGTGTTTTGGTTCTTTCAAGGAATTTTGGGTTCTCAATGGTTCAATCAAGTATCATAGGCCTATATACATTCTCAAGCATCTACATGCCAAGTTTCAAGATTCACAGTGCCAATTTGCACGGTCAAAAGCTCCATTGGATCTACAGTCAACTGTAGGGGCAAAATGGTCATTTCACAGTCAAAAGTCAGAATTTTTGGTCAACATCTTATTTTTGAGTTCACAATCATCATTTGATCAAGTCTTGATCATGATCCCACAAGAATAGCTCAAAAATCATCAAGATGCAAAAGTTACTATTTTTGGACAGCAGAAAAGTCAACTGTACTTTGACAAGGGCATAACTCTTTCATGGTTTATCAGAAAAATCCCATACAAAGCTTATTTTGAAGAGGATGCAATTTACTACAATCCATCTTCACACCCCAAGATCAATAAATGGTCTCACAAAAATTTACAAATTTTTACATTATAGGTCAATTTCAAAAGTCAACAAAAGTACACTTTGAGTCAAAGGCCATAACTTGAAATTGGTAAATCCAAATGACATGGGACTAAACGCATTGGTTAGAGGACTTCAAGGGCTTTCCAAAATGTCCAAGAACATGGTCATATGATCAAAATTGAGCAAGTTGTGCATTGGAGAAGTTGGGAAATTTTCATGAATTTGCAAAAGTCAACTTTAATCAAAACATCTTCCTTTTGCTAATGGGCCTCAAATCTCTTCTTGAAACTTCACCCATGACCTATGCACGACCCACCAAGTTAAATTGGATTTATTTTCTTAAGTTTATTAATTAAATGGATTTTTAATACATATTAATTCATTTAATTAATTTAAATTATAAGAAAATAGTAGATTTGATTTTTAAATCAATTTGTGAACCAAATATGATCAAGATATGCTGACCAATTCGTGCACAATCAAAAGATACAAAAAAATCCAAATTTGGCAACTTGTTCAATCATGAAAAATCAAGAATATTTGATTTATCAATCAAGGATTTAATCTTAAATGCACATGGGTTGGATCCAAAATTTAAACCTAGACTGATTGCCTTATACATAAGCAAGCAAACCATACCCTAAGGCACGATTAAAAAGCTGCAGAAACAACCCTATCAAATTCAAGAATTTTCAAGAAAACTCAAAATTGGTTTTTGCATTCTAGGCCAATTCAAGGTGTTTTATCCATCCAAACACATTGCAGGAGGTACCAGGAACGATTTGCAATCAAATTCAAGCATCAAAGCTCAAGGAATCACGACATACAATCCCACGGTTTGCACTTTCTATTCAAAACTGTATATCTTATTTCATGCGCATTTAACATGTTTTTGTGACTGATTTGCATTGCTAGAGATCATACAAAGCTAATGGAATGGATGAATTGAACCATAGTGCCCTGAATCAAAAGATGCCATGATTGAATTTCTAGGGTTTTTAAGCTTTTAAATAGGGCTTTTCAATCCAAGGAAAATTAGGACCAATGGGATACATGGTTGAAATCGTGAGGCCAAGACGATCAAAACCCATACCTCGCGAAATATTTATGTTTGCTGTATTTCTATTCGCTATTTTTCCTTGCAGGAGGTAGTGGGGGTTAAAAACCCCCGCTATCTGATTCTAATTATGCAGGACAAAGCTTGAAGATGATGAGGTGTTGGCATCTGATTCGTGTGTTTGAAAAACGCGCGCGTTATTTTTGTTTACAACATATTATTTGTTTTTTGTATATAATATTCTCTATCTATCCATTTAACAAAAGCGTGCTACAGTTCAGCTGGCAAAGGCATTGAAGCATAGTTCATTGGGACCTGGGTTCGAATCCCTGGCCCCCCAAAACATTTATTCCATTTTTCTTCATATATTCACATGCAGATTTCAAAAGGTAGTCCACCATGCACCTCGAATCTCAGTACGCCATGTGGCTTCAGGCCAAGATCCAGTGGCCAAAGATGAAGGACCATCATAGTCTTCAGTCAACACGCGTTTGGATGATCCTGGAAAGTCAAACAGGCTGGAAGCATAATGGACCAAGAATTGCTGACTCTACCTCCTCTTGGGCCCAACACCCCCTGGGTTTATTTCTTTTTCTTCTTTTATATTTTTTATTTAAATTGTTTTTTTTACTATTATTAATTATTATTATTATTACTTAATTAACCAAATAATTTATTTTTCCTAATAAAATTCAGAAAACATAAAAAATATAATATTTTCATTTATTAAACTTAATTAGTTATTTTGTAAATAAATACTAACATAATTTGTTTAGTTTTAATTAGGTTAATTTTAACTTTTTTGCAACAAAAATAAAATTAATGTAGAATTAGGTTTTAACCATTTTAATCATATTATTTTTATTTCCTTAAAACATTCAAAAACCAAAAATATTTCTTTTTATTAATTAATTAGTTTAGGTTTAATTTAATAAAATACACAAAAATAACAAAAAAATCTCTTTCTCTCCTAACAAAGGGTCAAAACCCTAAAAACTCTCCGATTCAATTTTTCCCTCGCGCATATTATTTTTGATTCATATTTTTGATCCATATAATTGTATTTGCTCTGAGGATGTAATAGCTTTAATTAGGACTCTTTTATCGCTTTTATTTAATTTTCCGCATTTACTTTTCAAGGGTTTGTTTTTGGCGATGTAAATACCCGACGCCTTGTAAGAGCGTAGTTTTATTTTCCGCAACCATTAACTGCTAGATGTATGTTAATAGGCTATGCATGAAAAGATCTCTCTTAAATTAAAAATCAATCGTAGCTCACCATAACATGTACAAAGATAACATAAACTGAAACCTGACACACTCGCACATGCCACTCTTAGGGTACGCCTCACTTAGTTGTCTCGACATGGTCATTGAGTATAGGAAGTTTTAGAGGTCGCCCTCCTGTCTAAAGATCAAAGTTTCCTCGAAACGGTTGCCTCGATAAAAAATGATCTAAGACACTAGGGTTACCGCTAAGGCGTCCTACCATTGCTTTAGTGACCACATGTCCCTTAATCGAATTGACCCGAAAACTCCAACGACGGTGCTACCTACTTCTCAATAGTGGGATAGTACTGTCTAAAGGACATTTACACAACTTAATTTCTTTTGAGTAGGTAGAGGTTCTCAGGTACTTTCTCTTTCAAAATAAAACAACTTTTTCGCACTTGCACTTTTTCAAACAAAGTTTTCAAACAACACTTCATACACTCTTGAGGACAGATACAAGAGTTAAATCGAAGTTTTAAAACAAAACTTTTTTTCAAAACCCACAAACACAAGAAAAGCAAAACCTTTTGAAAACATAGTGAGCAAGTACCTAAGAGCCCGTGGATAACCACAGATAGAAAGGGTGCTAACACCTTCCCTTTCTATAATCTACCTCCCGAACCCGAGAAACGTCTCGAAAAGGAATTTTGCTGTGCTTTTGTCCTTTCCTTGTTGGAGAAAATAAAAGATGGTGGCGACTCTAGCTTACCGCAGCACTTTGCGAAAACAAACGCAAACGCGAACCAGCATTAAAAATAGTCAGTTCTATTTCCACCGATCACAGAACTGGCGACTCTGCTGGGGACATAATAAGTGAGGTGTACCTTAGGATTAGATCACTTGTGTTTTCAATTGTATGCCTTGTATGCTTTAACTTTGTGGGCTTGTATCGGAGTTTTATATATCCTAACCCGGATCTGGGGTACCCTTTTTAGGTAAGTAGCAATAAACTGTGAGGGATCTGTCCGGCGTAGACCAACACGGATGAAGCAGTAGCTACGTTGGTGTGACACCTTGGTCTGTACCGATATCCCTTGTGTTGGAACGAGGAGAATATGGGTCTTCTGAGGAGTCATTAAGCACCAACTGACCTTAGAACCTTAAATTGACCAACTTGGCCATAGAACAGTAGCAGTATGCTACACTCATTGAGACTAAACTCTAGCGATGGTTCCGGCCGCAAGAAAAGGTTGCCAAACTGGAATTATGACCGATTGAGGGTAGTCAGTGATATTGAGATCCTCTAGAACCCGGTTACTATTTTTAGGACAGGTTTTAACCAACTGAAATTGAAAGAGGGTAGTACCTAAACT
Organism: Vicia faba; assembly: GCA_948472305.1. Taxonomy (NCBI): domain Eukaryota; kingdom Viridiplantae; phylum Streptophyta; class Magnoliopsida; order Fabales; family Fabaceae; genus Vicia; species Vicia faba. The sequence continues at coordinate 1,045,051,855 of OX451736.1, forward strand.
TCATGCCAGCCTGAAATCTAAGGGCTCTTTGGTGTGACTTGTGTGCCTTTACCATGTTTGCCTTTTGTGAATACTTGTGGTGTGCCTTTATCATAACATCATAACATCATAACATTGCATACATCCTGCATAAGGACTAACCCATTTCAAAGAAAAGAGAGTTTCATCTTTGCTCTGTTTTATAGGACATCATGATGCCCATGCGTATGAATACTATCCGGCTCAACTTTGTTCAACCACCTACTTTGCTTAAAGAATTGGTTGAAAGGATTCCAAACACTACTTCTTTCATCAGGAGGCATGGTTCTCTTCTCGGTTTAGTCACCTCAAAGTGGGACCAACAATTGATGAGTGTCCTGGTCCAGTTTTATGATCCGCTATACCATTGCTTCACCTTTCAAGACTTCCAGCTGGTCCCTACCCTGGAAGAATTCTCTGAGTTGCTTGGTATCTCTATCTTGGAGCAGACCTCATTCACTGGTTGGGAAAAGACTCTCAGGCCTGAAGAGATTGCTGCAGCCCTTCACTTGACCAAGGAGGAGGTAATGGCTAACTGGGAGACTAGAAGTGGGGTTAAGGGCTTTTTGGCTAAATTTCTGGTTGACAAAGCTAATTGTTTCTGGAATGACTTAGACTTCCAAGCATACGAGGACATTCTGGCTCTCTTAATCTATGGTCTGGTATTGTTTCCAAATCCTGACACATTTGTTGATGTTAATTCCATAAGGATCTTCGTCTCTCGGAACCCTGTACCCACTCTCTTGGGTGATATCCTTCATCAGCTCTATGCTCGTACTGCCCGAAGACGGGGAACGTTGATGTGCTGTGCTCCGTTATTGGTGAGGTGGTTTATTTCGCACCTCCCTAAGTTCGTACTGAGGAACAAAGAAGGAAGGGGCTGGGCTCATAGGATAATGTCTCTTACTGATAATGACCTTATTTGGACTCTCAGAGGCCTAGATGAGGTGGCCGTCATTGATCGTTGTGGAGAGTATCCTAATGTTCCATTGATCGGAACCCGTGGAGGAATCTCTTATAACCCATGTTTAGCTCTTTGTCAGTTTGGAAGAGCCAGAAGAGAAGGGCCTCATGAGATGTTGATACCTCATATCGTCTTTGATTTTCAGGTAGATAGCGACGAGTTGTGTCGTAGATTCATCAGGGTTTGGGATAGAGTTCACAAATCTGACCCACATGAGTTGGGACCAAAAACTTCTCTGCCTATGAAGTCATATTTCAGATGGGTCCGCATCCGTGCCCAGAAGTTAGGTATGCCATACAAAGCTGTCAGGCCTATTACTCTTGAAGTTGCTGATAAAGACGGGGTTCCTCCAACTACTCTCCATCCTCATACGCCCACTGATGTTGGCACACTGAAGAGGTCTTGGGCGCAACTGCAGGAAGAATGGGATTCTTATCGGGAGAGGTTCAACGAGCAGGAACAGAAGATCCAGAAGCTGACAAAGCAATTGGAGAACGAGCGGATCCTGAATGATTATATCCGCACTGAGAAGAAGTGGCCATGGGAACATTGATGGACCTTTGAGGGTTTCTTTTATGGTTTTATTTACGTTTCAGTATTTCCATTCTTGTAACGCCTAAGGGCAATTTGTTGAACAGTTTAAATTCCGAAGTTAAATCTAATAAAGTGTGTTTCCTTTCTTGTCTCCAAATTTGAATCCCGATTGTCTTTGAAAACATAAATCATACGCATTTCATTTCATCATATGCATAACAGGTACCCCTTTTACAGGTCACTTATCTTCTTCGCTGTTTATTTCAGCAATCATCATGTCTACTGAACCTTCCACTGAGCAAGCTATCCAGGCCCAAAATGCCCAGTTCCAAGAGTTGGTTATGAGCCTAGCCCAGGGTCAATAGGATTTGAAGACTCTGATTCTGAAAGAGAGGAAGAAGAAGAAGAAGAGGACCGTCTTGTTCAACACTGGACGCAGGTTTGGAAATGGACTGCAGAATGAGGTCGATCTGACCACCTCATCTGTGGGGAAAGACAGTCCACAAGAGAGAATGTTCCTAGCCCCGTGGTCTCTGACAACGAGACAGATTATGATGAAGAACAGTACCCTCCTGCTGAGGATAGGTACAAACAGTTGGAGGACCGCTTGAGCGCTATGGAGATACAGAACGTGCCCGGACTGGACTTCGGAGACCTAGGTTTATCCTCTAGGGTGGTGATTCCCCATAAATTCAAGGCACCTGCCTTTGCCAAATATGACGAAGCCTCCTGCCCAAAATTGCACCTCCGATCATATGTAAGGAAGATCCAGCCTTACACAACTGATAAGAATTTGTGGATCCATTTCTTTTAGGACAGTCTTTCAGGGACTCAGCTGGAGTGGTTCTATCAGCTGGATGGAGCCAGTATTCGTAACTGGGAAGATTTGGCTACTGCGTTCTATAAGCAGTATTAATATAATTCCGACCTCTCTCCTACGCGTACCCAACTCCAGGGTATGTCAATAGGGACGGGTGAAGGATTTAAGGAGTATGCTCAGAAGTGGAGAGACCTTGCCGAAAGGGTGCAGCCACCTTTAACTGATCGTGAACTTGTTGATATGTTTCTGGGGACCCTGTCTGGTCCGTTCTTTAATCATCTGATTGGAAACTCTTCTGCCGGGTTTACAGACCTTATCTTGACTGGTGAGAGGATTGAAGCTGGTATCAAGGCTGGGAAGATACAGAAGGGTGCCTCATTGAGCACCAAGAAGAAGCCGTTCAAGAAAGAATCCAGTGCTGTCTATGGTTCAAGGAGACCAAATAGATCTGAACACCGCCAAGCTGTCAACGCGGTGGTCATTTCAAAAACTGCTGGTGCTCCTCAGCATCACAACCAACAAAGGGGTGAGAGACCTCGAAGGCAGTTCACTCGACTCAGCATGACCTTGTCCCAGATATTGCCACAGTTGCTGAAGACCAATTTGGTGACTCTAAGGGAAGCCCCAAAGAATCCGAATACTACATCATCAAAGTATAACCCCAACGCCCGCTGCGCTTATCATTCTGAGAGCCCGGGGCATAATACGGATGATTGCTGGACTTTGAAGAATAAGGTCCAAGACTTGATTGATGCAAAAGAGATTGAGTTTGAGGCGCCCGAGAGGCCCAATGTTGTGACTGCTCCCATGCCCAAACATGGAGTAAATGCTATAGAGGAAGACTTGTTTGTAGCCTTTGTGGATGATATTGTTACCCCGCTGATGACCGTCAAGAGGAACCTGTTGCTAGCCGGTTTATTTCCGGGATGTAGTGAGGGTTGCCATCTGTGTTCAGTTTCACCTACTGGTTGTCCATATTTGAAGTCAGGCATCCAAAACCTGATGGATAATAGGGAAATCCTATTTGAGAAGATTGTTGTTCCTGCCACCCCTACTGAAGAAGTTTCCATTGTTACCATTTTCAACAATTCTCCCAAGGCTCCCTCGAGGAAGCCTGTCAAAATTATGCCTGTTCAGAAGATTGCACCCATAATCATCACTGTTCCGGGGCCTATTCCCTACACCTCTAACAAAGCTGTCCCTTGGCACTATGGGGCAGATGTTTATGTTCTTGTGGTTAAGCAAGAGTTTGATACTAATATCGGCATCAGCAACATCACCGGACCTGCTAAAGTCACCCACAGTGGTAGACTTTTATCACCAGATATTGCGCCACCAACTGTCTGGAGACCTATTGTCATCACACCTACAAGTGTGCCTAATTCCATTCCTGATCAAGTTCTTAGTTCTACCCCTGTCGCCGAGTCATCTGACGCTCGGGGCAAAGGGATAGCCACTGATATGCCTGCCCAGACGGAGGCGCCAAAGACAATCAATGTTGAAGCTTCCAAGCAGGAGATGGAAGAGATTCTGAAGATCATTAAGAAGAGTGATTATAATGTAGTTGAGCAGCTGGGGTAAACCCCCTCCAAGATTTCTATGTTATCACTGTTGTTGTGTTTAGAGGCCCATGCCAAGGCTCTAATTACCTTCCTGAAGACGGCCCACGTGCCGCAAGAGACATCAGCTGATCAGTTTACCGATTGTGTGGCCAACTTAACTGCTGATAATGGTTTGGGTTTCTCCGACGCTGATCTGACTGCTAAAGGGAAGAACCATAACGATGCCCTGCATGTCTCCATTGAATGCAGGGGCACTACTCTTGCACATGTGTTGGTTGACACTGGTTCCTCATTGAACGTCTTGCCCAAGAAAGCTCTAGACAGGTTGGATTGTGAAGGGTTGGAGCTAAAGCCAAGTAACATTGTTGTCCGGGCCTTTGATGGGTCTAAAAGGATGGTGCATGGTGAAGTCGATATTCCAATCAGAGTTGGCTCTCAGGTCTTCGAGTCTACATTCTACGTGATGGACATTCGACCGTCCTATTCTTGTTTGCTGGGTCGTCCATGGATCCATAAAGCGGGAGCTGTGACCTCCACACTCCATCAGAAGCTGAAGTACCCGGTCAGAGGGAATATTGTGACAGTACAGGGGGAGGAAGAGTACATGGTCAGCCACCTCAACTCGTTCCGGTATATAGAGATGGATGGGGAGTTCATTGAGACCCCATTTCAACACTTTGAAGAGGTTCCTCAGACACTGGCATCAGCTGAGACTGTGGTTGAAGATTCTCCTTTGAAGATGGCTTCCTTAAAGGATGCCCGGGCTGTTATTGAGAAGGGTGAGTATGCAAACTGGGGCCGACTTCCTGATTTCACTCAAAAGACTGACAAGTTTGGTTTGGGTTTCACTGCAGAAGCTCAGAGGGCTGTTCGTAGTGCAAGGATTGGAAGACCTCCTGTGTTCATCAGCAACTCGGGAGTAAATGCCATCGAAGATGACGTAGAGGAATCTGAATTCGACAGCTGGATCTACCCTACGACCAACGGTGGACCAAACAACTGGACAGCGAAAGACTTCATCCCTATTACTTTTGTTACTCAGTAATGAACTCCTTTGTTTTGAATTTGTAACAGACAATATTGTGAAACTTTATGGCCCGACGTCTTACCCGGGGCACCACGGCTTCATTTGTGAGGGCTTTTCTGTGCCATTTTCATATATCATTAATAAAAGCATTGAACGTTTTTGCATTTCAAATCTTGCGTTCTTTGTCTTTCTTTATTATATTTCAAAACAACTATTTACACACACTCACATATACAGGTCCCAATCCACTCCGGATCTCACTGGTAACGACTCTGCTACTGCCAGTTATGACTTCGAAAACCCGATCAACTTAGCCGAAGACGAAGGTAAAGATGATTGCGAAGTGCCTGGTGAGCTTGCAAGACTGCTACTTCAAGAAGAGAGGGCCATTCAGCCACATGAAGAGCCAGTGGAAACGGTAAATCCGGGTACTGAGACAGACAAAAAGGAAGTCAAGATCGGTGCAAATCTGGAGCTTAGTGTGAAACAACGGTTAATTCAGATGTTACATGACTACATGGAAATCTTTGCCTGGTCTTACGAAGATATGCCTGGGTTGGATACCGACATTGTGGTTCATCACCTGCCTACTAAGGAAGAATGCCCTCCGGTAAAACAGAAGGTTCGCCGTATGCGTCCAGAGATGTCTGAGAAAATCAAAGCCGAAGTTATGAAACAGTTTGATTCCGGTTTTCTAGCAGTAACTTCTTACCCTCAGTGGGTCGCCAACGTGGTTCCAATGCCGAAGAAAGATGGTAAGGTCAGAATGTGTGTTGATTACAGGGATTTGAATAGGGCGAGCCCTAAGGATGACTTCCCTCTGCCTCACATTGACGTTCTGGTTGACAACACTGCTCAGCATAAGGTATTCTCCTTCATGGATGGTTTCTCCGGTTATAATCAAATAAAGATGGCTCCCGAAGACATGGAGAAGACCACTTTTGTTACTCAGTGGGGCACCTTTTGTTACAAGGTCATGCCTTTTGGGTTGAACAACGCTGGGGCAACATATCAGCGTGCCATGGTTGCTTTGTTTCATGATATGATCCATCATGAGATTGAAGTATACGTCGACGATATGATTGCAAGGTCCCAAACGGAGGAGGAGCACCTTGACCATTTACAGAAGCTGTTTGACCGTTTGAAGTTATACAAGCTGAGATTAAACCCGAACAAGTGCACCTTCGGGGTGAGGTCTGGAAAACTACTAGGTTTCGCCGTAAGCGACAAAGGTATTCAAGTGGACCCTGCCAAAGTGAAATCCATACAAGAGATGCCAGCTCCCAAGACCGAAAAAGAAGTTAGAGGCTTTCTAGGACGGTTGAACTACATTTCCCGGTTCATCTCGCACCTAACTGCTACTTGTGAACCAATCTTCAAGCTACTGAAGAAAGATCAAGTAGTGCGTTGGAACGATGAATGTCATGCCGCTTTAGAAAGAATCAAAGAGTATCTCCAAGAGCCACCTATTCTTATGCCACCAGTTGAAGGGAGACCTCTAATCTTATACTTGACAGTACTGGACAACTCAATGGGATGTGTGCTAGGTCAGCATGACGAGTCTGGCCGAAAAGAGCACGCTATTTATTACCTTAGCAAAAAGTTTACCGACTGTGAGACCCGATACTCACTGCTCGAGAAAACTTGTTGCGCTTTGGTATGGGCTGCTCGCCGGCTAAGACAGTATATGTTGACTCACACTACTCTATTGATTTCAAAGATGGATCCAATCAAGTATATCTTCGAAAAGCCTGCCTTGTCCGGAAGAATAGCAAGATGGCATATGATCTTGACTGAATATGACATCCAGTACACGACTCAAAAAGCAATCAAGGGAAGTGTGTTGGTAGACCATTTGGCACATCAGGCTGTGGATGATTACCAATCTATGAATTTTGAATTTCCAGACGAGAATATCATGGTAGTGACGGATTGCGAGATACCTGGACCGGATGAAGGACCTGAGGAAGGATCCCGATGGTCTATGCACTTTGACGGAGCCTCAAACGCTTTGGGTAATGGTATTGGCGCTGTGATCATATCTCCTAAGGGCTCTCATACTCCACTTACCGCCCGACTATGTTTCAACTGCACCAATAACATGGCGGAGTATGAAGCATGCATCATGGGTCTTCGAGCTGCAATTGACCTAAGGATCAAGTTTCTGAGTGTCTTTGGAGATTCCGCTCTTGTGATCAGTCAGATCAAAGGCGAGTGGGATACGAAACACCCAAATCTTATTCCTTACAAGGAGTATGTATTGACGTTGCTTCCCCATTTCGAGGAGATAACCTTTGAACATTTCCCAAGAGAGGAGAATCAGTTGGCGGACGCGTTAGCTACGATGTCTTCTATGTTCAAAGTCAAATGGGACAACGAGGCTCCCCGAATCATTATTTGGAAAGTGGATGAACCTGCATATTGTTGTGATCTTAAGACCGAAGAGGTAACAGAAAAGCCTTGGTATCATGAAGTAAAGAGGTACCTTGAAGCTCAAGAATACCCCGAGGGCGCGTCTGTTAATGACAAGAAGTTTCTGAGAAGGTTCACGGCAAAGTTCTTCATCAGCAATGGCATTCTTTACAAACGTAACCATGATTCAACCTTACTGCGTTGCATAGATAAAATTGAAGCAGAAAAGATCATGGCAGAGCTGCATGAAGGTACCTTCGGAACGCATTCCAGTGGACATACCATGGCAAAGAAAATCCTACGGGCAGGATATTACTGGTCCACAATGGAAGCCGACTGTTATCAGCATTCCCAGACATGTCACAAGTGCCAGGTCTACGCTGATAAAGTGCACATTCCTCCAGTTCCTTTGAACGTCTTGACAACACCTTGGCCTTTTGCAATGTGGGGCATTGATATGATCGGCGAAATCAGACCTACAGCATCCAACGGGCATCGCTTCATCCTGGTAGCAATTGATTACTTTACGAAGTGGGTTAAAGCAACTTCCTTTGCCACGGTAACCAAGAACGTCGTGGCACGATTCATTCGGCATAACCTGATCTGTCGATATGGTGTACCGGAGAGGATCATTACGGATAATGGTACCAATCTTAACAACAAGATGATCACTGAGCTCTGCGAGCAATTCAAGATACAACACCACAACTCTTCTCCCTACCGGCCGAAGATGAATGGGGCTGTAAAAGCAGCTAATAAGAACATTAATAAGATTGTGCAGAAGATGATAACGACCTACAAAGATTGGCACGAGATGTTACCATTTGCTCTTCATGGGTACCGTACCTCAGCACGGACGTCAACAGGGGCAACACCCTACTCCTTGGTATATGGCATGGAGGCAGTCCTGCCCATTGAAGTTCAGATACCCTCTCTCCGAATCATGAAGGATGCGGGTTTAAGTGAAGACAACTGGATCCAGACCCGGCTTGATAAACTAAACCTAATCGACGAAAAGAGACTCACTGCTATTTGTCATGGTCAGACGTACCAAAAGCGGATGATCAAGGCATTTAACAAGAAAGTCAGACGACAAGAGTATCAAGTCGGGGACCTGGTAATCAAGCATATCATTCTACCTTAAGGTGATCCCAGGGGCAAATGGACCCCTACGTACGAAGGGCCATTTGTGGTTAAGAACATCTTCTCAGGAGGAGCAATGATTCTAACCACCATGGGTGGTGACGACCTTCCTCACCCCGCCAATGCAGACATAGTGAAAAGATACTACGCATAATTAAAGACCCGCTAGGTCGACTGGCCTAGGCAAAAATAAGGGCTTCTCGGTGAACCAAAAGGGTTCGGGCAAAAATAAGGGATGAAAATAAAAAAAATCGGTACACCCGGCAAGTCGAAAACCTGAAAAGGCGGCTTGGGCAAAAATGGGTATCCCGGTGGACTGAAAACCCGAAAGGGAGGTCTAGGAAAAAGTTAGGGATAAGCGTAACACTATGTCTCATTGGATTACCTCGCATCCGGACTTCGGTATCAACTATCAGGCTCAGACGGCACCAATCAATCAGATTCATCTCCAACTAAGCAGCAAAGTGATGAGATGCTTGAAGACATAAAGGCGATAGCAGAGTTGGAACCCAGTGGGATTTTTCACATAGCTGTTTTGTTTTCTTTTTGTAAATTCTATTTGTTCGGCGGCGTTCTCTTACTAGGACGTCGGCTTCTTGTACAAAAGCGCCTATTTACAGGCAAACTTCAAAATCAATACAAGCTCATTTTTCAGACAAACTGCAAATTGTTTTTTCTTTATCTGTTTTGTTTTGCAAAGAACGTCCAATGTTCATTTTTGATATATGCATTTGAAATTAATTGTTGCTCATAAATATTTACATGCGAAACAAAGGACTAATTACGGGTGACATCGAAAGTAGGGGCAATAAGAATTGTCTAAGAGGTCTAGTTGCCCTGTCCACCAAGGTACCAAGGTAAGTTCGGCTGAAGAATATGACCAAGATACCTCCACTCCCTGCAGAGTAAGACAGTAATGGTAGCTATCCCCACTGAGACTTGCAACTATGAACAAATCAGCAATACTCTCCCCAAGCAGAGTTGGTCTACCATCAGCCCTAAAAAGGTTGGGTATCCCCAGAAGGTCTTAATATTCCCCAGCGGAGTATAAAGATATTCTCCAGCAAGCGTAAGAGCATCCCCGACAGTCTTAATATTCCTCAACAGAATATAAGAATGTTCCCCGGCGGAATACAAGGTACCACAGTGGAGTCATTTCCCCAGCGCAGTCTAAAAAAGCTTCCCCAATGGAGTTGAATCATCTTCCCCAGTAGATTCTGGAAGCTTATCCCCTGTGAAGCACAAATAAGTCTCCCCAGCCAAATTCAGAGGTTATCCTCACAAGAGTCTAACTGGGTTATCCTCAGCAAGTTGCAATGGAAAGATCATCCTCAGCGAAGTTCTTTCTATCCCCAGCGGAGTTCATAATCAAAATCCCCAATCGAGCTTATCAACGGAATCCCCAACGGAGTTATCGTTAAAATCTCAGCAAAACATCTCCTCCCCACAGAGTAATTCCCCGCAGAGTAATCTCTTCACCAGTTTATTCCCCAACGGAGTCATCCTCTCTTGCAAGTTTATCATCTTCGTTCATCATCCCCAGTGGAAGCAAAGAATTCAACATCATTCTCCTCCAACAGCTATCCGGGATTTATTTTCCCCCAGCTAAAACATCACATTTTCATACATCATGATACATGCATATACGCATCATATCATACGATCTCATTTATGTTGAGAACATCATTGCTCGATCCATATCATGCATTACATCTGACTGACCTTTACCTTTCAGGAAAGATGCAGTCAAATTCTCAACTATGTCAATGGAGACAAAATCAGTTAAATCGATTCCTAAAGATTTTTCTGAGGCAAAGCCAGTCGATGGAGACAAAACCAGTTAAATCGATTCCTAAAGATTTTTCTGAGGCAAAGCCAGTCGATGGAGACAAAACCAGTTAAATTGATTCCTAAAGATTCTTCTGAAGCCAGTCAATAGAGACAAAACCAGTTAAATCGATTCCTAAAGATTTTTCTGAAGCCAGTCAATGGAGACAAAACCAGTTAAATCGATTCCTAAAGATTTTTCTGAAGCCAAGTCAGTCAATGGAGACAAAATCAGTTAAATCGATTCCTAAAGATTTTTCTGAGGTAATCCAGTCAATGAAGAAAAACCCAGCTAAATCGATTCCTAAATATTTTTCCGAGGCAATCCAGTCAAAGAAGACAAACCCAGCTAAATCGATTCCTAAAGATTTTTCTGACGCTAATCCAAAGAAGACAAACCCAGCTAAATCGATTCCTAAAGATTTTTCTGATGATAACCCGTCAATGGAGATAACCCGTCAATGAAGACAACCCGTCAATGAAGACAACCCATCAATGAAGACAACCCGTCAATGAAGACAACCCGTCAATGAAGACAACCCGTCAACGAAGACAACACCACCTACCAACAATCTCCACATGGCATCTATAAGCCCATCCTCCCACCAACAATCTCCAAATGGCATCTGTAAGCCCATTCCCGACATCACATTGCTGATACTACACCATGCGAGCTCAAATTTCTGGGCACTTTAGTGTTCAATCATCTTCCACCTTCGGATCACGAAAGGCACACAAGCCAATCTACATCCTCAGGTCTAAGAAAATTGAACAGGGGAAACTGTTGTACCCCAAAATTTGCCCTCCCATATTCCTCAAGATATGTCAAGAATCATCTCCAAATGGTTCAAGATTGCTCAAAGGTTGTACAGTCAAAGCACCTCCTTAGGCAGTCAATTCAAAATTAGGGTTTTGGTTCTTTCAAGGAATTTTGGGTTCTCAATGGTTTAATCAAGTCTCATAGGCCTATATACATTCTCAAGCATCTACATGCCAAGTTTCAAGACTCACAGTGCCAATTTGCATGGTCAAAAGCTCCATTTGATCTACTATCAACTGCAGGGGCAAAATGGTCATTTTACAGTCAAAAGTCATAATTTTTGGTCAACATATTATTTTTGAGTTCACAATAATCATTTTATCAAGTCTTGATCATGATCCCACAAGAATAGCTCAAAAATCATCAAGATGCAAAAGTTACTATTTTTGGACAGCAAAAAAGTCAACTGTACTTTGACAAGGGCATAACTCTTTCATGGTTTATCAGAAAAATCCCTTCCAAATCTCATTTTGAAGAGGATTCAATTTTCTATAATCCATCTTCACACCCCAAGATCAATAAATGCTCTCACAAAAAGTTACAAATTTTTACATTGTAGGTCAATTTCAAAAGTCAACAAAAGTACACTTTGAGTCAAAGGTCATAACTTGAAATTGTTAAATCCAAATGACATGGGACTAAAGGCATTGGTTAGAGGACTTCAAGGGCTTTCCAAAATGTCCAAGAACATGGTCATATGATCAAAATTGAGCAAGTTGTGCATTTGAGAAGTTGGGAAATTTTCATGAATTTGCAAAAGTCAACTTTACTCAAAACACCTTCCTTTTGCTAATGGGCCTCAAATCTCTTCTTGAAACTTCACCCATGACCTATGCACGACCCACCAAGTTAAATTGGATTTATTTTCTTAAGTTTATTAATTAAATGGATTTTTAATACATATTAATTCATTTAATTAATTTAAATTATAAGAAAATAGAAGATTTGATTTTTAAATCAATTTGTGAACCAAATATGATCAAGATATGCTGACCAATTCGTGCACAATCAAAAGATACAAAAAAATCCAAATTTGGCAACTTGTTCAATCATGAAAAATCAAGAATATTTGATTTATCAATCAAGGATTTAATCTTCAATGCACATGGGTTGGATCCAAAATTTTAACCTAGACTAATTGCCTTATACATAAGCAAGCAAACCATACCCTAAGGCACGATTAAAAAGCTACAGAAACAACCCTATCAAATTCAAGAATTTTCAAGAAAACTCAAAACTGGTTTTTGCATTCTAGGCCAATTCAAGGTGTTTTATCCATCCAAACACATTGCAGGAGGTACCAGGAACGATTTGCAATCAAATTCAAGCATCAAAGCTCAAGGAATCACGACATACAGTCCCACAGTTTGCACTTTCTATTCAAAACTGTATATCTTATTTCATGCGCATTTAACATGTTTTTGTGACTGATTTGCATTGCTAGAGATCATACAAAGCTAATGGAATGGATGAATTGAACCATAGTACCCTGAATCGAAAGATGCCATGATTGAATTTCTAGGGTTTTTAAGCTTTTAAATAGGGCTTTTCAATCCAGGAAAAATTAGGACCAATGGGATACATGGTTGAAATCGTGAGGCCAAGACGATCAAAACCCATACCTTGCGAAATATTTATGTTTGCTGTATTTCTATTCGCTATTTTTCCTTGCAGGAGGTAGTGGGGGTTAAAAACCCCCGCTATCTGATTCTAATTATGCAGGACAAAGCTTGAAGATGATGAGGTGTTGGCATCTGATTCGTGTGTTTGAAAAACGCGCGCGTTATTTTTGTTTACAACATATTATTTGTTTTTTGTATATAATATTCTCTATCTATCCATTTAACAAAAGCGCGCTACAGTTCAGCTGGCAAAGGAATTGAAGCATAGTTCATTGGGACCTGGGTTCGAATCCCAGGCCCCCAAAACCAAAACATTTATTCCATTTTTCTTCATATATTCACATGCAGATTTCAAAAGGTAGTCCACCATGCACCTCAAATCTTAGTACGCCATGTGGCTTCAGGCCAAGATCCAGTGGCCAAAGATGAAGGACCATTATAGTCTTCAGTCAACACGCGTGTGGATGATCCTGGAAAGTCAAACAGGCTGGAAGCATAATGGACCAAGAATTGCTGACTCTACCTCCTCTTGGGCCCAACACCCCCTGGGTTTATTTCTTTTTCTTCTTTTATATTTTTTATTTAATTTGTTTTTTTTACTATTATTAATTATTATTATTATTACTTAATTAACCAAATAATTTATTTTTCCTAATAAAATTCAGAAAACATAAAAAATATAATATTTTGATTTATTAAACTTAATTAGTTATTTTGTAAATAAATACTAACATAATTTGTTTAGTTTTAATTAGGTTAATTTTAACTTTTTTGCAACAAAAAAAAATTAATGTAGAATTAGGTTTTAACCATTTTAATCATATTATTTTTATTTCCTTAAAACATTCAAAAACCAAAAATATTTCTTTTTATTAATTAATTAGTTTAGGTTTAATTTAATTAAATACACAAAAATAACAAAAAAATCTCTTTCTCTCCTAACAAAGGGTCAAAACCCTAAAAACTCTCCGATTCAATTTTTCCCTCGCGCATATTATTTTTGATTCATATTTTTGATCCATATAATTGTATTTGCTCCGAGGATGTAATAACTTTAATTAGGACTCTTTTATCGCTTTTATTTAATTTTCCGCATTTACTTTTCAAGGGTTTGTTTTTGGCGATGTAAATACCCGACGCCTTGTAATAGCGTAGTTTTATTTTCCGCAACCATTAACTGCTAGATGTATGTTAATAGGCTATGCATGACAAGATCTCTCTTAAATTAAAAATCAATCGTAGCTCACCATAACATGTACAAAGATAACATAAACTGAAACCTGACACACTCGCACATGCCACTCTTAGGGTACGCCTCACTTGGTTGCCTCGACGTGGTCATTGAGTATAGGAAGTTTTAGAGGTCGCCCTCCTGTCTAAAGATCAAAGTTTCCTCGAAACGGTTGCCTCGATAACAATGATCTAAGACACTAGGGTCACCGCTAAGGCGTCCTACCATTGCTTTAGTGACCACATGTCCCTTAATCGAATTGACCCGAAAACTCCAACGACGGTGCTACCTACTTCTCAATAGTGGGATAGTACTGTCTAAAGGACATTTACACATCTTAATTTCTTTTGAGTAGGTAGAGGTTCTCAGGTACTTGCTCTTTCAAAATAAAACAACTTTTTCGCACTTGCACTTTTTTAAACAAAGTTTTCAAACAACACTTCATACACTCTTGAGGACAGATACAAGAGTTAAATCGAAGTTTTCAAACAAAACTTTTTTTCAAAACCCACAAACACAAGAAAAGCAAAACCTTTTGAAAACATAGTGAGCAAGTACCTAAGAGCCCGTGGATAACCACGGATAGAAAGGGTGCTAACACCTTCCCTTTCTATAATCTACCTCCCGAACCCGAGAAACGTCTCGAAAAGGAATTTTTCTGTGCTTTTGTCCTTTCCTTGTTGGAGAAAATAAAAGACGGTGGCGACTCTAGCTTACCGCGACACTTTGCAAAAACAAACGCAAACGCGAACCAGCATTAAAAATAGTCAGTTCTATTTCCACCGATCACACCGTGTTTACAGGATGCAGAAGGTCGTCGCCATCCATAGTGGTTAAGATCATTGTTCCACCAGAGAATATGCTTTTTATCATAAATGGTCCCTCGTATGTAGGAGTCCATTTGCCCCTGGGATCACCTTGTGGCAATATGATATGCTTGATTACCAAGTCACTAACCCGATATACCTGACGTCTGACCTTTTTGTTAAAAGCTTTGATCATACGTTTTTGGTATATCTGACCATGACAGATAACCGTAAGCCTCTTCTCATCAATCAAGTTCAACTGGTCAAGTCGAGTTTGAATCCATTCATCTTCATTCAACCCTGCATCTTTTATGATTCTCAGAGAAGGTATTTGGACTTCAATTGGTAGAACAGCTTCCATGTCGTATACTATTGTACCCCAAAATTTTCCCTCTCATTTATCAAGACTTTTCTCACAAGACTTCTTGGACTCAAGACATGATTAGGGTTTGGTCAGCTCAAGACACCTCATCTTGCACTGATAACCCAAAATTAGGGTTTGAGTTTGCACAAGGATTTTTGGATCACCAATGCTTCATGTGATTTTCATACATCATTTTGGACCCTTAGGATTGCTAATGATAAGTTTCAAGCCTTGAACCACATTTTTGATCAGTCAATTGGACAGTTGACATAAAAATCAGCTGTATTGGGGAAAAAGTCAACCATGGCCAATTTACAGTCAAACTTTATAATTTTTTATCCACATCAACATTTTAGACTCATATGTATCATTTGATCAAGTTTGGATCACAACTCCTCAAGAAATTTGATCAAATCATCAAAAGGGCAAAATGGTTAAAATTAGGGTTTTGACTGAGAAAGGGAAATTTCTAATTTTTAACCTAGCCAATGACCAATTGAGTTCAAAAATGATTTCAAGGATTCAATGGAATCATCTTGACCTAATTACATGGTTCAAAATATCTCAAGTTCATTGGATTGACAGATGAATTTTGCAGTCAACTAATCAAAAGTCAACTGTACACTAAAAAGTCAAACATTGACTTTTTGGTCAAAATCAAGTACCAAGGGTCATAATTCATCAAGATATGTCAAAAAGTGAAACTTGTTGACCAAGAAAACTAAATTTGCAAATTAGGATTTTAATTTTAAAATTTTCATAACTTAGAATTTTTCTAAGTATAAATTTTTTCTTATTTTTTCTCAACTTTGCACCACTTTTTCACCATGATGTATTTTGATTCAAAGAAAACTTCCAACATGAAAGTTGTAGTCCTACATGAAATATATAACTTTTCTTCACAAACTTTTCCCAAAAGATGCATGGATCTGAAGTTATGAATTTGTGAATATAGGTCCATGAACTTCTTAACTTAGTAAAATTTTGCCCTAATTTAGGCAGGTTTTGGACCCAACTTCATGGACATTTTTCACCTAGTTCCAAGAGGTATCTCAAAATGAATTTCAAAGATGGATTATATAGCACATTGCAAGATTTCCAAAATGTCCAAGAACTCTCCAAGATCATTTTTGAGTAGGGAGAATCGAAGAAGGGAAGTTGGCATTTTCTCACTTTTGTTCAAGCCATTTTCACATAGCATCAAGTTGAAAATCCAATCCATGCTGGTTGTATCTTGATTTACAGGTCCTAAGCTTGCTTTACACTCCATAATTGAATGCAAACTCAGTTGAAAAAGGCTTTATCTTTTCTTTTGAAGCTTTGTACAAGGTGTATTTCCATTTTTGGCCAAAAGTTTACAATGCCATTTTCATAAAGGGCAACTATTGCAACTTTGTCAATCTTGAGCCTTGGACCTGTCCCTTTGGTGAAAGCAATTTCTACAGGCCTCAAGAAATGTATACCAACTCTTATCATCCCTCAAGCTAGCCAGTACAAGCATGTGGGATTAGTCACTTCACTTTACTTAAAATACAAGGAAAGTTGCAAAAAGGTCCAAGGCTGGCATAACTAGTGAAGAGCTGACTTTGTATCATTTCTATACAAATATACAAACTTGTTACAATGCATAACATAATTGATTAAAAGCTGAAACTCTCTAAAACTCAAAAACTCCACAAAATTGTCAAAACTCAGAACTTCTGCAAAATCACAGCCAACTAATTTTTGGCTCGTGCGTTTTGTGTTTAAACACTTGAAACATCTCATACACATCATACCAAAGCAATCCAAGCCATCACCCTGGTTATGTAACCCCTGTTTCAGCATCCACCATTTTCACTTTGGAAGCTTGTAGCTTGACTTGTCCAGAGAATTCTAGCCATCCTCAAAGCAAGATAAGCATTGGAATAGCTTGAGGGAAGTTCAAGGAAGCTCAAAAAGTCACCAGGCCTCCATTAAAGTCCCTACATTGCCCTACTCGAATCTAATTGAAAGAGGTATATTCTTAAACTCTATCTCTCTGAATAGGCAACTTCAAGCCACAATTTGTGAAGAAAAAATATAGCTCTCATCATGACAAAACTGTACATATCCATACTTTTCATTTATGTTACTTGTGCTGTGAGAATTTGAAGCTTGAAGTTCCTGAATTTTTTAGGTCACGAATTAGGGGTTCCAAAATTCTCCTTGATCTTTTAGAGTTAGGCCACATAATTTATATGGCTGGAATCGTGAGCTCAAATGCCACATTTTTCATGTTATGAGTTTTTGTTTTTGTGCAAGCATGAGCAAGATACAATTTGAATGGAAAAACGCGCGCAGGAGGCTGAACCAAGGACAGGGATGAAGTTCTGGGCTTTTTGTTTGCCTTTGCCTTTTTGTTTTTGCTAATCACACCCCCCTGACTTATTATTTACACCCCCCTGGCTGATTTGTTATATTTTTCATATTTTTTTCATATTTTCATATTTATTGCTTTTATTTATTTTTTCTAAATAATAAAAATCCTAAAAATAATTTCTTTATTTTTTTCAATTTTATTTTATCTTTTTTTTTAATTATTTGTTTACACAAAAATTAGTTTATTTTGATAAATAGATTTTATTTTCTTAAATAACTTGTAAATATAATAAAAAATACTTAATATTTTTTTATACTATTTATACTCATAAATACCAATTTTTTACACATACTTAATTTTTAATATTTATATATAATATTATTTATTATTTTCTTATACAAAAATGTACAAAATAATAAACATGAAGTATTATTTTCTTTTAATTTGAAAACTAGGGTTTACCCCCTTTCAAAAAGAATTATGTTTTTTTTCCTTATAATTTTTTGGGTTTAAATTAAATATATTTCTTACACAAAAAACAAAACACAAAACTTTTTTTTAACATACACATTTTGCAATGCATTTTAAATATTTGTCTTATTTATTTAATTCGCGCAATATTCGATTTGGTTGTAATAATATATTTAGGTTTATATTTGTGCAAAATCCCCATTCAAAACTTGTATCCTCCTCCCATAATAATTGTTGTAATAGCTTAGTTTATTTTACGCAATTTATTGCTTTATATACTATGCTTAGTAATTAGGGTTTGCATGACAAGAACAAAAACAAAGCAAAATAGAAAACCCTAAATGCAAGACAAAAGCATGAAAATGACACACTTTGCACACAAGCACCCTTAGGGTTTCTCCCACTTGGTTGCCTAAAATAAAATGGCCATGTTACGCATGCGAAGTATCTTGGCAAACTAAAACAAAAATAAGATCATAGCCCCTCGATGACGCTATTTAAAGGGCGCCTAAACAAAATGATCTTGGTCCCTAAAAAATGCTAAGATAATTGGCAATATTGCTATCATGGTCATATGATGACTCACGCCCGTCCCGTTAACATCCAAAGATAGGGTTGTCTACCAAATCAATGGTAAGTCAACAATGTCAAAGGAATAAAAATGCACAAGAAAGACATTTGAGTAGGTAGATAGCTTCTAAGTTACTTACTCTGTTTTCAAACAATCCTTGCTATTTTCAAAAACAAACACACACACATTTCAAAACATCTTACAAAACATTGAAAACATTTTCAAAAGACAAACATCTTTGTATACATTCTTACGAACGAGAATCATTACAAAGATTGCCTAAACGATGGCCTCTTTTACAAAATACTTTCAAAACCACACCAAACACCATTTCAAACAAAGCAAAGCAAAGCAAGTGATCTAAGCAAGTAACTAAGAGCCCATGGAAAACCATGGATGAAAAGGGTGCTAACACCTTCCCTTTTCATAATCTACCCCCCGAACTCAAGAAAACATCTCAAAGGTCTTTCCTGTGCTTTTTTACCTGTCCTTTTGGATAAAAGAAAATTCAGTGGCGACTCTTGCTAACCACGACATTTGCGACAAAATGCAAAACCTCAAGTCAGTTCTCCCACCGTATCACAGAACTGGCGACTCTTCTGGGGAAAATTCTAAAAGTGGGGCTACCTTAGGGTTTAGATCACATTTATTTGCTTACCTTGTTTGACTTGTTTTCTTTACATTTTGGTTCTATTGTTTGGGTTTGAATCCTCCACCCGGATTTGGTAACATTATAGGTAAATAGTAATACATTATGGAAACTGTGCGGGGTATACTGACACGGTCTAAGCAATAGCTATGTTAGTGCGACATATTTGTGGGTACCGGTAGCCTTTGAGTCAATCAAAGAGAATACGGGGCCGTTGAGTGATGTCATGAAGCACTAATGAACTTCTAGAACCTTTACTTGACCAACTTAGCCTTCTAGGATGTAGTGAGATGACCGGCTTTGGTGCAGTCCGAAGTTGGTAGATACTCGATACTACACACATTGAGGGTTGGTTTCTTGGAATATTTCGGTCGCCAGTAAAGAGGCTTGAATTGAAACAATGAACAAGGAAACAATGCAGTGATATTGAGCTCCTTAGAACCCAGTTACTATTACTAGGACAGGTTGAGCCAACTAAACTTCAAGAGGGTACTTACCTATGAAACCCCATGCAAGCCTAAACTAGGAACTTGTTTGATTTGCTTGTACATATATACTTGTGCATAACATCATGGACATCATGAGCATCATATGCATCCACTAACATTTCAAGGATTTTGGAGATTCATCTTTGTTCTTGTTTTGTAGGATATAGATTCACTTTGTAGGAAAGCTATCCAAGTTAACCTTGTAAGAATTCCTCCACAACTCAAGGAGCTAGCTTCAAGGATTCCTGAGAATTATCTATTCACTGAGAGGTGTGGTCATCTACTCAACTTAGTCACTTCCAACACAGAGGAAGACATGATGAAAGTTCTCTTCCAGTTCTTTGACCCTTTGCATCACTGCTTCACATTTCTTGACTACCAGCTTGTGCCTACTTTGGAAGAATTCTCTCAACTCTTGAGGATTCCCATTCTCAATCAACTACCTTTCAACGGTACGGAAAGAGATCCAAAGCCAGAAGATATTTCTCAAGCCCTGCACTTGCACTCATCTGATGTCACAACCCATTGGGAAACTAGAAGTGGTGTCAAAGGCTTCTTGTCAAAGTTTCTGTTTGAGAAGGCCCAAAGCTGTTGGAATTCCCTAGACTTACAAGCTTTTAAGGAGATTGTAGCTCTTCTCCTCTATGGTATGGTCTTGTTCCCTAATCCTGACCAACTCATAGATGTGAGTGCTGTCAAAATCTTCATGTCACGCAATCCGATGCCTACATTGCTCGGAGATATCTTACACTCTTTTCACACTCGTACAATGAGGAAAAGAGGTGTTCTCATGTGTTTCACTTCTCTCCTGTAAAGATGGTTTATTTCTCATCTTCCCCAATCAGTCTTGAAGAATGAGCAAGGTTTGAGGTGGTCACAAAGGTTGATAACACTTAAACATTCAGATATTCATTGGTGTTCTCGATCCAAAGAGAATGTTATCATTGTCGACTGTTGTGGGGAATTCCCTAATGTCCCTCTACTTGGCATTAGGGGAGGAATTACCTACAACCCTTGCTTGGCTCTAAGACAGTTTGGTTATGCCCGAAGGGATGGCCCACATGATATGCTGATTCAAGGCTTGGTTTTCGACTTTGATAACGACAATCAAGGTCTTCGCCAAAGGTTCATCCGAGCTTGGAGGATGCCAAACAAGATAGATAGTAAGACTTTGGGACACAAGAATTCCATCTCTCTTGAGCCTTACCTCAAGTGGGTACAAACCCGCGCTCAAAGTCTTATGATGCCTTACCCCTCCATTCTCCCAGTGATTATAGAGCCTGTTAAGGAATGAGAGGTTCCATACACCATCCTACATCCTGACATGCCGACATCACTCGAAGATCTACAAAGGGGTTGGATAAAACTCAAAGAAGAACATGATACTTTTGAAGCCCAATTCTACGCAAGCGAGAATAAGGTTTTGGAACTCACTCGGTTACTTCATGAAGAGCAGACTCTCAACACTTACATTGCACCAAAGAGGACGCACAATGTCTTTTTATCTTAGAATTTTGTATTATTTTTCCCTAGGGGCATTGATGCATTCAAATTCTATTTTATTAATATAACGCGTGTTTCTTTTTGTTTGAAACAAATTTGAATTTTGAAATCCTTGAAAACATTGCATGAATACATATCATTCATCATAAGCATAAACATGTCTTTGCAATAAGTTTCCTCATCCTTCTACTGTTTATTTCAGCAAGATGGATCTCGAACAAACGGTTAAAGACCTGCAAGCTCAAAATACACAATTTCAACAGTTACTCTTGACCTTAGCCAAGGGGCAGGAGGAACTAAAGACTCTGCTAGATAAAGAAAAAGAGAAAAAGAAGAAGAAGCCAGGTGGTGTGGTTATCATGGGCAGAAGGTTTCAGGGACAAGCCAGAAGGACCTTAGAATTTCCAACAACCTCTGACGAAGGGGAAAGAAAAGGAAAAGAAACGGCAGTACCATCAGATTCTGAAGAAGAGGAGGAAGATGAGGACTACTCTGAACAACAATACCCTCCGGCCGATGACAAATATAAACACCTGGAAGAGCGTCTAACTGCTATGGAGATACAGAGAGTATCAGGGCTAGATTTCGAGGAATTGGGGCTGGTGTCAGGAATAGTAATCCTGCCAAAGTTTAAAGTACCATTATTTGCCAAGTATGATGGGTTGTCTTGTCCCAAAATGCACCTTTGATCTTATGTCAGGAAGATTCAGCCGCATTCTGCTGACAAAGACTTGTGGGTTCACTTTTTCCAGGATAGTTTATCACGAATGCAGCTTGATTGGTTCTACCAGTTGGAAAGAGCCAATGTCCATAATTGGGAAGACCTGGAAGCAGCCTTCTATAAACAGTATCAGTACAACACTGATTTGGCACTAACCCGTACTCAACTCCAGAGTATGGCTATGGTATCAAATGAGGGCTTCAAAGACTACGCACAAAAGTGGAGGGATCTAGCCGGAAGGGTACAACCCCCTCTATCTGAGAGGGAGTTGGTGGACATGTTCCTGGGAACTCTATCAGCCCCTTTCTTTAATCATCTGATTGGGAGCTCTTCTGCAGGGTTTACCGAATTGATTTTAACCGACGAAAGGGTGGAAGTCGGTATAAGAAGTGGGAAAATTCAGAAAGATGCGTCTACCTCTACAGCT
This sequence comes from Vicia faba, assembly GCA_948472305.1. Taxonomy (NCBI): domain Eukaryota; kingdom Viridiplantae; phylum Streptophyta; class Magnoliopsida; order Fabales; family Fabaceae; genus Vicia; species Vicia faba. The sequence continues at coordinate 1,045,074,176 of OX451736.1, forward strand.
GTAAAAAAAGCCCTTCACTGGAAAGAAGGAAGTGTCTACTATCTATTCACAGAGGAATCAGGGAAGAACTGAGCACCGACTAACGGTGGGGGCCGTTATGATTCAAAAGCCTGCATCAGACCAGCCAAGAAATAACCAGCCAAGAAATAATCAGCAAAGGGTAGAAAGGCCAGTTCGACAATTCACCAAGATTAACATGACTCCATCTCAGGTTCTACCACATCTTCTGAAGTTGAATCTGGCAATTATAAAAGAGGCCCCTAAAAATCCTAATACTGCGTCTCCTCACTACCATCCGAATGCCAGGTGCGCATACCATTCTGAAAGTCCAGGGCACGACACCAACAACTGTTGTGCTTTGAAGAACAAAATTCAAGACCTGATAGACACGAAAGAAGTTGAGTTTGAAGCGCCTGAGAAACCAAATGTTATCTCCTTTCCGATGCCTAGGCATGGTCACAATGCCAATGCTGTCGAGGAAGATTTATTTGTTGCCACCGTGGATGAATTGTTGACTCCGATCCCGATCATCAAGTTGAATTTGTTGAAAGTTGGTATATTCCCAGGTTGTGACAAAGACTGCCATATTTGCCTATCCTCATCATTTGACTGCCCTCTGTTGAAAAAAGGTATCCAACAACTGATTGATAACCAAGAAATTTTGTTTGAGAAAGCTCCTATTTCACCCGTTCCAGTTAAAGAAGTTTCAATAATAACCATCTACGCCAATCCTTCCAGGGTCCCTAAAAGACCTGTTAGGATTACATCTGCTCCAAAGACTACTCCGCTTAAGATTACAATGCTCGGGACAGCCCCGTACAAATTAGATAAAAAGGTACCATGGAATTATGGTGGAGAAATCTACTATCATGGTGTCAAACAGGATGAATTGACTGCCGAAGAAGAGAGCTCCAAAGAGGACAATTCCGACATCAGTAACATTTCCGGAACAAGCAAGATTACCCGTAGTGGGAGAATCTTCTCTCCAAAGATTACCCCTCCAAAGGCAGTCTTTGGACCCATGACCGTTCCGAAGATTACCTCTGCACCAGTGATTGTACCTGCAAGCGTACCTACCAATAAAGACAATGCAATTTCTATCCCTACTTCCACTGCTGAGAATAAAGGAAAAAATGTTCAAGAAGATCCTGTCTGGACGAAGTCTCAATCGCTAGCTATCCCTGAAACATCCAAGAAGGAGATGGAAGAAATCCCAAGGATAATTAAGAAGAGTGATTATGATGTGGTTGAACAATTGGGCAGACCCCTTCCAAAATCTCTATGTTAGCATTGCTGTTGTGCTCTGAGGCACACGCAAAAGCTTTGGTAAAGTTTCTGAAGACAGCTCATGTGCCGCAAGAGACGTCTGTGGACCAATTCCAAGAGTGTGTGGCCAGTCTGACATTTGATAATGGTCTGAGTTTCTCCGATGCTGACTTGACACCCAAAGGGAGAAAACGCAACAAGGTGTTACATGTCTCGGTGGAGTGTAGAGGAACGACCCTAGCCCATGTCTTGGTGGACACGGGATCATCTCTGAACGTCTTACCAAAGAAATCCCTTGATAGATTGGATTGCAAGGGGCTGACATTAAAACCCAGTAATATAATTGTGAGAGCATTTGACGGCTCGAAGAGGATGGTCCATGGGGAGGTGGACATCTCGATAAAGGTGGGAACTCAGACTTTCAATTCAACCTTCTATGTGATGGACATCCGTCCTTCTTACTCTTGTCTGTTGGGACGCCACTGGATTCATAATGCCGGTGTTGTCACCTCCACTTTACATCAGATGCTGAAGTACCCTGTCCAAGGGAAGATCATAACTGTCCACAGGGAAGAGGAGTACATGATTAGTCATCTGAATTCTTTCTGATATGTGGAATTGGATGGCGAGTTCATTGAAACCCCTTTCCAACATTTTGAAGAAGTCTCCCAAGAAGTGGCAGTAACCAAGGCGGTATCCTCTATTCCTATGATCACGAGACCTCCACCTCGGATGTCATCTCTAAAGGATGCAAAGGCAGTAGTGTAAGAGGGGGGATGCACCATCTGGGGGCATCTTCCAGACATCCCGTACAAATCAGACAAGTTTGGCTTGGGGTTTACTTCAACTGCTCAGAAGACTGCGCGCCGCGCCCGTGCCAGGGGGCCACCTGTGAAGATTAGTAACATGTTGGACTTGTAATAATTCACAAATAATTCGTACATTTTCAACCTTGTGTCTTACCCGAGGCACAATGGTCCATTTGTAAGGGTTTTTATTTCATTTTCATATGTCATTCAATGAATCATGGACACTTTTTCATATATAAACCTTTTGTGCTCATTGTCTTTCTTTTTACATTTTATTGTTTTAAGATGGCTATACCCTTACACACACCCACACTCACAAATGTAGGTACCCTTCCATTCCGGATCCCATGGGTAACGATACTGCTATAACCTTCAGTGACTCTGAAGATCTGATATACCAAGCCGAATACGAAGGTGAGGAAGATTGTGAGGTGCCAGGGGAATTGGCCATACTACTACAACAAGAGGAAAGAGCTATTCAGCCTCATGAGGAGCTGTTGGATACGATCAACTTGGGTACTGAGGAAGATAAAAAGGAAATCAGAGTGGGTGCCAATCTAGATCCGAGTGTCAAGGAGCGCCTAATTCAGCTATTGCATGATTACGTTGAGATCTTTGCCTGGTCATACGAAGACATGCCGAGACTTGATACAGACATCGTGGTACACCGTCTACCCACAAGAGAAGACTGTCCACTAGTGAAACAAAAAGTCCGCCGCATGAGACCTGATATGTCAGAGAAGATCAAAGCAGAAGTTATGAAGCAGTTCAATGCTGGATTTCTGGCTGTTACTTCCTATCCTCAATGGGTTGCTAACATTGTTCCCGTGCCTAAAAAGGACGACAAAGTAAGAATGTGCGTGGACTATAGAGATTTAAATAGGGCCAGCCCTAAAGATGATTTTCCACTTCCGCACATTGACATCCTAGTTGACAATACAACTCAGCACAAAGTATTTTCTTTCATGGACGGATTCTCAGGCTATAACCAGATCAAAATGGCACCTGAGGACATGGAGAAAACTACATTTGTCACACAGTGGGGTACGTTCTGCTACAAAGTGATGCCATTCGGACTGAAGAATGCTGGGGCAACCTATCAACGCGCCATGGTAGCTTTGTTTCATGATATGATACATCATGAGATAGAGGTCTACTTAGATGACATGATAGCCCGATCACAAACTGAAGAAGAACACCTTGATCACTTGCAAAAGTTGTTTGTCAGGTTGAAGGAGTACAAACTAAGGTTGAACCCGAACAAGTGCACATTCGGAGTCCAGTCCGGTAAGCTCTTAGGTTTCATTGTCAGCAACAAAGGCATCGAGGTTGATCCTGCCAAGGTCAAAGCGATACAAGAAATTCCTGCTCCTCGCACCGAGAAGGAATTCAGAGGATTCTTGGGACGCCTGAACTATATTGCTAGGTTCATTTCTCACCTAACATCTACTTGTGAACCAATCTTCAAACTTTTGAAGAAAGATCAGGTAGTTAGATGGAATGATGATTGTCAGATTGCTTTCAATAAAATCAAAGAGTATTTACAAGAGCCTCCTGTCTTGATGCCACCAGTCGAGGGAAGACCACTAATCATGTATCTGACCGTTTTAGAGAACTCAATAGGGTGCATATTGGGGCAGCATGAGGAGTCTGGCCGAAAAGAGCATGCTATTTATTACCTGAGCAAAAAAGTTTACCGACTGTGAAACCAGATATTCACTGCTCGAGAAAACTTGCTGCGCTCTGGTATGGGCTGCTCGCCGGCTAAGACAGTATATGTTGACTCATACCACTTTGTTGATATCTAAGATGGATCCGATAAAGTACATCTTTGAGAAGCCTGCTTTGTCTTGAAGGATAGCTAGATGGCAGATGATCCTAACAGAATATGACATACAATACACGACCCAAAAATCTATAAAAGGCAGTGTGCTAGCTGATCATCTTGCTCATCAAGCTGTAGAGGATTATCAGTCCATGAAGTTTGAATTCCCTGACGAAGACATCATGACTGTAGACAACTGTGAAGGAATCAGACCATATGACAGACCTGGACAAGGATCCCGATGGACCCTGTTCTTTGATGGGGCATCCAATGCACTTGGTAATGGTATCGGTGCTGTACTCATATCTCCGGAAGGGTGCCATACTCCTTTTACTGCCAGACTTTGCTTCAACTGTACGAACAACATGGTAGAATACGAAGCATGCATCTTTGGTCTCAAGACTGCCATAGACTTGGGAATCAAATCTTTAGTTGTGTTTGGGGATTCAGATTTGGTCATCAGTCAGATCAAAGGAGAACGGGACACTAAGCACCCAAACCTTATCCCTTACAAAGAACATGTTCTGACATTGTTACCATATTTTGAGCAGATTACCTTCGAGCACTTCCCGTGAGAAGAAAATCAGCTAGCAGATGCTCTAGCTACAATGTCATCTATGTTTAAACTTAATTGGGATAATGAGGCTCCACATATCACTATTGAATGAATGGACGAACCAAAACACTGTCACGAGATTAATACTGAAGAAGTAGTGGACCAACCTTGGTTTCATGAAGTTAAAAGGTACCTCGAGGCTCAAGAATATCCAGAAGGAGCTTCAATCAATGACAAAAAGATCCTAAGGAGATTCTCCGCTAAGTTCTTCCTGAGTAATGGCGTCCTATACAAACGCAATCATGATTCTATTATGCTCTGTTGTGTGGATAAGATTGAAGCTGAAAAGATCATGGCTGAATTGCATGAAGGTACCTTTGGCACTCACTCTAGCGGGCATATGATGGTGAAGAAAATTCTACGGGCAGGTTATTATTGGTCTACCATGGAAGCAGACTGCTATCAACACTCCCGGACCTGTCATAAGTGTCAAATCTATGCAGACAAGGTGCACGTGCCTCCGGTTCCTCTAAATGTCTTAACAGCTCCTTGGCCCTTCGCTATGTGGGGAATCGATATGATTGGAGAGATCAAGCCTACAGCCTCCAATGGACACCGCTTCATTCTAGTGGCCATTGATTATTTCACAAAGTGGGTCGAAGCAGCTTCCTTCACATCCGTTACTAAGAATGTTGTTGCGCGCTTCATCAAGCAGAATCTCATTTGCCGGTACGGTATCCCAGAAAGGATCATCACTGATAACGGTACAAACCTTAACAATACTATGATCTCCGCTTTGTGCAAGCAGTTCAAGATTCAACACCATAATTCATCCCCCTATCGGCCAAAGATGAATGGTGCAGTCGAAGATGCTAATAAAAACATTAAAATATCATATAGAAAATGACAGTCACCTACAAGGACTGGCATGAGATGCTACCGTTTTCTCTCCATGGGTACCGTACCACGACTCGCACATCAACTGGGGCAACACCATATTCTCTGGTTTATAGCATGGAGGTTGTTCTACCTATTGAGGTTAAGATCCCCTCTTTAAGAATCATGAAGGATGAAGGTTTGAGTGAAGACGATTGGATCCAAACCCGACTTGATCAGTTGAACTTAATTGATGAAAAGAGACTTACTGCTGTTTGCCATGGTCATACGTATTAAAAGCGAATGATCAAAGCTTTCAACAAGAAAGTCAGACGCCAAGTGTATCAAGTTGGAGATCTAGTGATCAAGCGCATCATCTTGCCACAAAGTGATCCCAGGGGCAAATGGACTCCTACCTACGAAGGACCATTTGTAATTAAGAACATCTTTTCTGGTGGAGCAATGATCTTAACTACCATGGATGGCGACGACCTACCACACCCTGCGAACGCAGACATAGTCAAAAGATACTACGCATAAGAGACCCGCTAGGTTGACACACCTAGGAAAAACAAGGGCATCCCGGTGAACCAAAAGGTTCGGGAAAAAATTAGGGATAAAATAAAAAAAAATCTGTACACCCGGCAAGTTGAAAACCCAAAAGGGCGACTTGGGCAAAAAAGGGTTTCCCGGTGGATCGAAAACCCGAAAGGGCGGTTCAGGCAAAAGTTAGGGAATTAAAGCGTACGACTATGTGTCATCGGATCACTTTAAGGATAATCTCTTCACGGACAAACTCGGAGCTCCTGATCAATTCAATCATCTTCGGACGAAGCAACAAATGGACAAGATATTCAGAGATACGAAGGCTATAGCAGAATGGGAACCCCATGGGGTTTTTTACACATAGCTATTTTTCTTTGTATAAATTTTTCTTATGACACCATCCTCTTACTAGGATGTTTGTCTCCTTTGTACACAAATACTTATTCAAAGTAAATACAAACATATCTCTTTAAAATACAGAAAACTATTTATCCTTTTCTTTTACATTTGTGTTATATTTGCAAAAACGTCCATTGATTCATTAATGAACATATGCATTTGAACATAATTACTGTTTACAAATAAACAGAATAGAAAAAGAACAATTACTGACAGGATTGAGAGAATAGGAAAACGTCTTTGGGCTATTCCATGAACAATCCCTACAGCACGTCATTAAGATCCCCAGTGGAGTCAAAACTTTAAACGATTAATCTACAGTGGAAACCATCCAGTTTCTCCAAATTCCCCAGCAAGTTATCTTGAAGCCTGAAAACCAACCAGACAATAACTTCGGATAACTCCCCAGTAGAGTGGCAGACAACCCAAACTCCTGAACTTTTTCCAAACAGGAATAAGATTTTCCCCACAGAGTTGTCATTGCTCCCCAACAGAATGAAGATTCCCATTCTTAATTCCCAGCAGAAGTTATCAAAGTTCTCTGGATTCCCCAAGCAGATTACTCAAGCAGTATTTGGCATTACTCTCACAACAGAATTTTTGTCAATACTCCAACTTCAAGACATGAAGAATCCACATATCCTCAGCAATCAAGGATTTATTTTCCTCAGCAATATAGAAAATCAGCTTACATGCGCATACATTACATCCATATATCATAAACATCGATAAAGCACATATATTGCATCATACATTTTGTGCAACATAACTTTATGTTTCAGCTAACATTTTTACCCTTTTCAGGATAAGATTAACAGCTATCATTAACAATATTCAAAGATTTCATATACAGTACATATACGCTCCAGACAAGGATGCCATCCTGATACTCATTCAGATTTTAACTATCAGATTACAGTGCAGATACACTACAGACACGGAAGTCATTCTGTCACTTATTCAGATTCTAGTCCAGATACGCTCCAGACACGGTAGCCATTCTGTCGCTTATTCAGATCTCAGCATCTTTCAGATACAGTACGGATACGCTCCAGACACGGTAGCCATTCTATCGCTTATTCAGATTCTAGTACAGATACATTCCAGACACGAAAGTCATTCTGTCACTTATTCGGATTCTAGTCCAGATACGCTCCAGACACGGTAGCCATTCTGTCGCTTATTTAGATTCTAGTACAGATACACTCCAGACACATAAGTCATTCTATCACTTATTCGGATTCTAGTCCAGATACGCTCCAGATACGGATGTTATTCTGTCGCTTATTCAGATATCAAATTCTAGATACAGTACAGATACACTCCAGACACGGAAGTCATTCTGTTACTCATTCAGATTCAAGTACAGATATAACTCGGATACACTCCAGACACGGACGCTATTCTGTTGCTCATATAGATTCAGTCTCCAGATACAGTTCAGATACGTTCCAGATACGGACACCATTTCGATACTTATTCTTTTGACTTACAACTTATAATTCAACAAACATTCTTGGATGGCATCTACAAGCCCATCTCCAACCAGATTCTACCACCTTTCCAAATGGAATCTTTAAGCCCATTCCCTCAACTACACTTTGACGAGTGCAAATTTATGGGCACTATAGTGTCCAATCATCTTTTACCTTCGAGTTACGAACGACAAAGCCCGCCAATCTAACTCTTCAGGTTCAAGAAGATTGAACATGGGCAGCTGTTTTACCCCAAAATTTTCCCTCTCATTTATCAAGACTTTTTTCACAAGACTTCTTGGACTCAAGACAGGATTAGGGTTTGGTCAGCTCAAGACACCTCATCTTGCACTGATAACCCAAAATTAGGGTTTGAGTTTGCACAAGGATTTTTGGATCACCAATGCTTCATGTGATTTTCATACATCATTTTGGACCCTTAGGATTGCTCATGATAAGTTTCAAGCCTTGAACCACATTTTTAATCAGTCAATTGGACAGTTGACCTAAAAATCAACTGTATTAGGGAAAAAGTCAACCATGGCCAATTTACAGTCAAACTTCATAATTTTTTATCCACATCAACATTTTAGACTCATATGTATCATTTGATCAAGTTTGTATCACAACTCCTCAAGAAATTTGATCAAATCATCAAAAGGGCAAAATGGTCAAAATTAGGGTTTTGACTGAGAAATGACAATTTCTGATTTTTAACCTAGCCAATGACCAATTGAGTTCAAACATGACTTCAAGGATTCAATGGCATCATCTTGACCTAATTATATGGTTCAAAAGATCTCAAGTTCATTGGATTGACAGATGAATTTTGCAGTCAACTAATCAAAAGTCAACTGTACACTAAAAAGTCAAACTTTGACTTTTTGGTCAAAATCAAGTACCAAGGGTCATAGTTCATCAAGATATGTCAAAATGTGAAACTTGTTGACCAAGAAAACTAAATTTGCAAATTAGGGTTTTAATTTGAAAATTTTCATAACTTAGAATTTTTCTAAGTATAAAAATTTTCTTATTTTTTCTCAACTTTGCACCACTTTTTCACCATGATGCATTTTGATTCAAAGAAAACTTCCAACATGGAAGTTGTAGTACTACATGAAATCTACAACTTTTCTTCACAAACTTTTCCCAAAAGATGCTTGGATATCAAGTTATGAATTTGTGAATATAGGTCCATGAACTTCTTAACTTAGTAAAATTTTGCCCTAATTTAGACAGGTTTTGGACCCAACTTCATGGACATTTTTCACCTAGTTCCAAGAGGTATCTCAAAATTAATTTCAAAGATGGATTATAAAGTACATTGCAAGCTTTACAAAATGTCCAAGAACTCTCCAATATCATTTTTGAGTAGGGAGAATCGAAGAAGGGAAGTTGGCATTTTCTCGCTTTTGTTCAAGCCATTTTCACATAGCATCAAGTTGCAAATCCAATCCATGCTGGTTATATCTTGCTTTACAGGTCCCAAGCTTGCTTTACACTCCATAATTAAATGCAAACTCAGTTGACAAAGGCTTTATCTTTGCTTTTGAAGCTTTGTACAAGGTGTATTTCCATTTTTGGCTAAAAGGTTACAATGCCATTTTCATAAAGGGCAACTTTTGCAACTTTGTCAATCTTGAGCCTTGGACCTGTCCCTTTGGTGCAAGAAATTTCTACAGGTCTCAAGCAATGTATACCAACTCTTATCAGCCCTCAAGCTAGCCAGTACAAGCATGTGGGATTAGTCACTTCACTTTACTTAAAATACAAGGAAAGTTGCAAAAAGGTCCAAGGCTGGCACAACTAGTGAAGAGCTGACTTTGTATCATTTCTATACAAATATACAAACTTGTTACAATGCATAACACGATTGATTAAAAGCTGAAACTCTCTAAAACTCAAAAACTCCACAAAACTGCCAAAACTCAGAACTTTTACAAAATCACAGCCAACCAATTTTTGGCTCGTGCGTTTTGTGTTTAAACACTTGAAACATATCATACACATCATACCAAAGAAATCCAAGCCATCACCCTGGTTCTCTAACCCCTGTTTCAGCATCCACCATTTTCACTTTGGAAGCTTGCAGCTTGACTTGTCCAGAGAATTCCAGCCATCCTCAAAGCAAGATAAGCATTGGAATAGCTTGAGGGAAGTTCAAGGAAGCTCAAAAAGTCATCAGGCCTCCATTAAAGTCCCTACATTGCCCTACTCGAATCCAGCTGAAATAGGTATATTCTTAAGGCAACTTCAAGCCACGATTTGTTAAGAAAAAATGTAGCTCTCATCATGACAAAACTGTACATATCCATACTTTTCATTTATGTTACATGTGCTGTGAGAATATGAAGCTTGAAGTTCCTAAATTTTTTAGGTCACAAATTAGGGGTTCCAAAATTCGCCTTAATCTTTTAGAGTTAGGTCACATAATTTATATGGCTGGAATCGTGAGCTCAAATGCCACATTTTTCATATTATGAGTTTTTGTTTTTGTGCAAGCATGAGCAAGATACAGTTTGAATGGAAAAACGCGCGCAGGAGGCTGAACCAAGGACAGGGATGAAGTTCTGGTCTTTTTGTTTGCCTTGGCCTTTTTGTTTTTGCTAATCACACCCCTGACTTATTATTTGCACCCCCTGGCTGATTTTTTATATTTTTCATATTTTTTTTTCATATTTTCATATTTATTGCTTTTATTTATTTTTTCTGAATAATAAAAATCCTAAAAATAATTTCTTTATTTTTTGCAATTTTATTTTATCTTTGTTTTATTATTTTTTTACATAAAAATTAGTTTATTTTGATAAATAGATTTTATTTTCTTAAATAACTTATAAATATAATAAAAAATACTTAATCTTTTTTTTATACTATTTATACTCATAAATACCAATTTTTTACACATACTTAATTTTTAATATTTATATATAATATTATTTATTATTTTCTTATACAAAAATGTACAAAATAATAAACATGAAGTATTATTTTCTTTTAATTTGAAAACTAGGGTTTACCCCCTTTCAAAAAGAATTATATATTTTTTCCTTATAATTTTTAGGGTTTAAATTAAATATATTTCTTACACAAAAAACAAAACACAAAACATTTTTTTAACATACACATTTTGCATTGCATTTTAAATATTTGTCTTATTTATTTAATTCGCGCAATATTCGATTTGGTTGTAATAATATATTTAGGTTTATATTTGTGCAAAATCCCCATTCAAAACTTGTATCTCCCTCCCATAGTAATTGTTGTAATATCTTAGTTTATTTTACGCAATTCATTGCTTTATATACTATGCTTAGTAATTAGGGTTTGCATGACAAGAACAAAAACAAAGCAAAATAGAAAACCCTAAATGCAAGACAAAAGCATGAAAATGACACACTTTACACACAAGCACCCTTAGGGTTTCTCCCACTTGGTTGCCTAAAATAAAATGACCATGTTACGCATGCGAAGTATCTTGGCAAAACAAAACAAAAATAAGATCATAGCCCCTCGATGACGATATTCAAAGGTTGCCTAAACAAAATGATCTTGGTCCCTCAAAAATGCTAAGATACTTGGCAACATTGCTATCATGGTCATACGATGACCCACTCCCGTCCCATTAACATCCAAAGATAGGGTTGTCTACCAAATCAATGGTATGTCAACAATGTCAAAGGAATAAAAATGCACAAGAAAGACATTTGAGTAGGTAGATAGCTTCTAAGTTACTTGCTCCATTTTCAAATAATGCTTGCTATTTTCAAAAACAAACACACACACATTTCAAAACATCTTACAAAACATTGAAAACATTTTCAACAGACAAACATCTTTGTATACATTCTTACGAACGAGAATCATTACAAAGATTGCCTAAACGATGGCCTCTTTTACAAAATACTTTCAAAACCACACCAAACACCATTTCAAACAAAGCAAAGCAAAGCAAGTGATCTAAGCAAGTAACTAAGAGCCCATGGAAAACCATGGATGAAAAGGGTGCTAGCACCTTCCCTTTTCATAATCTACCCCCCGAACTCAAGAAAATATCTCAAAGGTCTTTCCTGTGCTTTTTTATCTGTCCTTTTGGATAAAAAAAAGTCGGTGGCGACTCTACTGGGGAATTATCCCATGTTGGGGAAAAACAAAAGTTAACTGTTATCTGGTTGCTTTTCAAACTTCAAGATAGCTTGTTGGGGGAATTTGGAGAAACTAGATGGGTTCTGCTGTGGATTTATAGTTGGCAATTTTGGCTCCACTGGGGAATGAAGGTTTCAGCTCCACTGGGGATCTGTGGTTCAAAGTTTTGGCTCCGCTAGGGATTAGGAGTTTGAAGTTTTAACTCTGATGGGGATTAAGGTTTGGAATTTAGCTCCGCTGGAGATCTAGATGACATACTGTAGGGATTGTTCATGGAATAGCCCAAAGACGTCTTCCTATCCTTTAAACCTGTCAGTAATTGTTCTTTTCCACTTTGTTTATTTGTAAACAGTAATTATGTTCAAATGCATATGTTCACTAATGAATCATTGGACGTTTTTGCAAATAAAAACACAAGTGTAAAAAAGAAAAAAGGCAAAAGGTTTTCTGCATTTTAAAGAGGTATCTTTGTATTTACTTTGAATAAGTATTTGTGTACAAAGGAGACAAACATCCTAGTAAAAGAATGGTGTCATAAAAAATGAGAAAAATTTTATACAAAGAAAGATAACTATGTGTAAAAATCCCATGGGGTTCCCATTCTGCTATAGCCTTCGTAACTCTGTATATCTTGTCCATTCGCTGCTTCGTCCGAAGATGATTGGATTGATCAGAAACTTCAGGTTTGTCAGTGAAGAGATTGTCCTCAAAGTGATCTGACGAGACGTAGTCATACGCTTTAATTTCCTAACTTTTGCCTGGACCGCCCTTTCGGATTTTCGATCCACTGGGAAACCCTTTTTTCCCAAGTCGCCCTTTCGGGTTTTCAACTTGCCGAGTGTACAAATTTTTTTTTGTTTTATCCCTAACTTTTGCCTGAACCGCCCTTTCGGGTTTTCGATTCACCAGGATGCCCTTGTTTTGCCTAGGTGTATCAACCTAGCGGGTCATTATGCGTAGTATCTTTTGACTATGTCTGCGTTCGCAGGGTGCGGCAGATCGTCGCCGTCCATGGTGGTTAAGATCATTGCCCCACCAGAAAAGATGTTCTTGATTACAAATGGCCCTTCGTAGGTAGGAGTCCATTTTCCCCTGGGATCACTCTGTGGCAAAATGATGCGCTTGATTACAAGATCTCCGACTTGATATATCTGGCGTCTGACTTTCTTGTTGAAAGCCTTAATCATCCGCTTTTGATACGTCTGACCATGACAAACAGCGGTAAGTCTCTTCTCGTCAATTAAGTTCAACTGATCAAGTCGGGTTTGAATCCAATCGTCTTCACTCAAACCAGCATCCTTCATGATTCTCAAAGAAGGGATCTGAACCTCAATAGGTAAAGCAGCCTCCATGCCATAAACTAAAGAATAGGGAGTTGCCCCAGTTGACGTACGAGCCGTGGTACGATACCCGTGGAGAGCAAACGATAGCATCTCATGCCAGTCTTTGTAAGTGACTATCATCTTTTGTATGATCTTCTTGATGTTTTTGTTCGCGGCTTTGACAACACCGTTCATCTTCGGCCGATAGGTAGATGAATTGTGATGTTGAATCTTGAACTGCTCGCACAAGGCGATGATTATAGTATTGTTAAGGTTTGTACCATTGTCAGTGATGATCCTTTCGGGGATACCGTACCAGCAAATGAGATTCTGTTTGATGAAGCGGGCAACCACATTCTTTGTCACGAATGCGAAGGAAGCTGCTTCGACCCATTTTGTAAAGTAATCAATGGCCACCAGAATGAAGCGGTGTCCATTGGAGACTGTAGGCTTGATCTCTCCAATCATGTCGATTCCCCACATAGCAAATGGCTAAGGAGCTATTAAGACATTCAAAGGAACCGGGGGCACGTGTACCTTATCTGCATAAATTTAACATTTATGGCAGGTCCGGGAGTGTTGATAGCAGTTAGCTTCCATGGTAGACCGGTAGTAGCCTGCCCTTAGAATCTTCTTAGCCATTGTATGCCCGCTAGAGTGGGTGCCAAATGTACCTTCATGCAGTTCAGCCATAATTCTTTCAGCTTCAATCTTGTCCACACAACAGAGCAGAACAGAATCATGATTGCGTTTGTATAGGATGCCATTGCTTAGGAAGAACTTAGCTGAGAATATCCTTAAGAACTTTTTATTGTTGGCTGAAGCTCCTTCAGGATATTCTTGAGCCTCGAGATACCTTTTGACTTCATGAAACCAAGGTCGGTCCACTACTTCTTCGGTATTAATCTCGTGACAGTGTGCAGGTTCGTCCATCCGTTCAATGATGAGTTGGGGAGCCTCATTATCCCAATTAAGTTTAAACATGGATGACATTGTAGCTAGAGCATCTGCTAGCTGGTTCTCTTCTCGCGGAAAGTGCTCGAAGGTAATCTGCTCGAAATGTGGTAGCAATGTCAAGACATGTTCTTTGTAAGGGATAAGGTTAGGATGCTTAGTGTCCCACTCTCCTTTGATATGACTGATGACCAAAGCTAAGTACCCAAACACAATCAAAGATTTGATTCCCAAGTCTATGGCAGCCTTTAGTCCAAATATGCAAGCTTCATACTCTGCCATGTTGTTCGTACAGTTGAAGCAAAGCCTATCAGTGAAAGGAGTATGGAAACCTTCTGGGGAGATGAGTACCGCGCCGATACCGTTGCCAAGTGAATTGGAGGCACCATCAAAGTACAAGGTCCATCGGGATCCTTGTTCAGGTCCGTCATATTGTCTGAAATCTTCAATATTGTCCAAGGTCGTGATGTCTTCGTCAGGGAAGTCAAACTTCAAGGATTGGTAATCTTCGACAGCTTGATGAGCCAGATGGTCAGCTAGCACACTCCCCTTTATAGCTTTTTGGGTCGTGTACTGTATATCGTATTCTGTAAGGATCACCTGCCATCTGGCTATCCTTCCGGATAAAGCAGGCTTCTCGAAGATGTATTTTATCGGATCCATCTTAGATATCAGCAGAGTGGTATGAGTCAACATATACTGCCTTAGCCGGCGAGCAACCCATACCAAAGTGCATCAAGTTTTCTCAAGCAGTGAATATCTGGTTTCACAGTCGGTAAACTTTTTGCTAAGGTAATAAATGGCATGCTCTTTTCGGCCAGACTCGTCATGCTGCCCCAGTACGCACCCCATTGAGTTATCCAAAACAGTCAGATACATGATTAGCGGTCTTCCTTCGACGGGTGGCATCAAGATATGAGGCTCTAGCAAATACTCCTTGATTTTATCGAAAGCAATTTGACAGTCATCATTCCATCCAACTACCTGATCTTTCTTCAACAGCTTGAAGATTGGCTCACAAGTAGATGTTAGGTGAGGAATGAACCTAGCAATGTAGTTTAGGCGTCCCAAGAAACCTCTGACCTCCTTCTCAGTGCGAGGAGCAGGCATTTCTTGTATAGCTTTGACTTTGGCAGGATCAACCTCGATGCCTTTGTTGCTGACAATAAATCCCAAGAGTTTACCGGACCGGACTCCGAAGGTGCACTTGTTCGGGTTCAGTCTTAGCTTGTACTCCTTCAACCTGACAAATAGCTTTTGCAAATGGTCGAGGTGTTCTTCTTCCGTTTGTGATCGGGCTATCATGTCATCTACGTAGACCTCTATCTCATGATGTATCATATCATGAAACAAAGCTACTATGGCGCGTTGATAGGTTGCCCCGACATTCTTCATTCCGAATGGCATCACCTTGTAGCAGAACGTACCCCACTGTGTAACAAAAGTAGTTTTTTCGATGTCCTCAGGGGCCATTTTGATCTGGTTATAGCCTGAGAATCCGTCCATGAAAGAAAACACTTTGTGCTGAGCTGTGTTGTCAACCAAGATGTCAATGTGCGGTAGTGGAAAGTCATCTTTAGGGCTAGCCCTATTTAAGTCTCTATAGTCCACGCACATTCTCACTTTGTCGTCCTTCTTAGGCACGGGAACAATGTTAGCAACCCATTATGGATAGGAAGTAACAACTAGAAATCCAGCATTGAACTGCTTCATAACTTCTTCTTTGATCTTCTCTGACATGTCGGGCCTCATGCGGCGGACTTTTTGCTTGACTGGTGGACAGTCTTCTCTTGTGGGTAAACGGTGTACCACAATGTCTGTATCGAGTCCCGGCATGTCTTCGTATGACCAGGCAAAGATCTCAACATATTCATGTAATAGCTGAATTAGGCGCTCATTGACACTTGGTTCTAGGTTGGCACCCACTCTGATTTCTTTTCTGTCTTCCTCAGTACCCAAGTTGATTGTCTCTAACAACTCCTCATGAGGCAAAATTGCTATTTCTTCTTGTTGTAATAACCTGGCCAATTCCCCTGGCACCTCACAATCTTCCTCACCTTCGTATTCGGCTTGGTTGATCAGATCTTCAGAGTCACTGAAGGCTATAGCAGAATTGTTACCCATGGGTTCCGGAGTGGAAGGGTACCTGCATTTGTGAGTGTGGATGTGTGTAAAGAGATATCCATCTTAAAATAACAAAATGTAAAAGAAAGACAGTGAGAATAAAAGTTTTAAATATGAAAAGCATCCATGATTCATTAAAATGACATATGAAAATGAAATAAGAACTCTTACAAATGGACCTATGTGCCTCGGGTAAGACACAAGGTTGAAAAAGTACGAATTGTTTGTGAATTATTACAGATCTAACAGAAATGGAAAAGATAAATTACTGTGGTATGAAAGTAATCGGAACAAAGTCTTTTGCTTACCAGTTGCACAGTCCTTCGCCAACAGTAGGAAAGATCCAGTCTTCCAGGCTGCCATCCTTATCACTGTCCTCTAGTGCATTAACCCCTTGGTGGTTGATCTTCACAGGTGGCCCTCCGGCACGGGAGCGGCGCACGGCCTTCTGAGCAGTTGAGGTAAATCCCAAGCCGAATTTGTCTGATTTGAAAGGGAAGTCAGGAAGTTGCCTCCAGATAGTGGATCCGCCTTCTTCCACTACTGCCCTTGCATCTTTTAGAGAAGACATCTGAGGTACAGGTCTTGTGATCACCGGAGTTGAGGATACCGCTTTGGTCGCTGCTATTTCCTGAGAAACTTCTTCAAAGTGTTGGAAAGGGGTCTCTATGAATTCGCCATCTAACTCCACATAACAGAAGGAATTCAGATGACTAATCATATATTCCTCTTCCCAATGGACAATTATGATTTTCCCTTAGACGGGGTACTTGAGCATCTGATGCAAAGTCGAAGTGACCACACCGACGTTGTGAATCCAGGGACGTCCCAACAGTCAAGAGTAAGAAGGACGAATGTCCATCACATAAAATGTTGAATTGAACGTCTGGGTACCCACTTTGATCGGGATGTCCACCTCCCCATAGACCATCCTTTTAGAGCCATCAAATGCTCTCACAATGATGTTACTGGGTTTAAGGGTTAGGCCTTCACAATCCAATCTATCCAATGCTTTCTTTGGCAAGACGTTCAGAGATGATCCAGTATCGACCAAAACATGGGCTAGGGTGGTCCCCCTACACTCCACCGAGACATGTAGTGCATCGTTATGTTTTCTCCCTTTGGAGGTCAAGTCGGCATCGGATAAACCCAAGCCATTGTCAGCTGTCAAACTAGCTACACACTCCTGGAATTGATCAGCCGAAGTCTCTTGTGGCACGTGCGCTGTCTTCAAAAACTTGACCAAAGCTTTGGCATGTGCCTCAGAGCACGACAACAGTGCTAACATGGAGATTTTGGAGGGGGTATGCCCCAGTTGTTCAACAACATCATAATCACTTTTCTTAATGATCCTCAGAATCTCTTCCATCTCTTTCTGGGATGTTTCAGGAATAATAAGTGATTGAGCCTTCGTCAAGACAGGCTCCTCTTGAACATTCTTTCCTTTTTTCTAAGTAGCGGGAACATGGATGGGAATTGTATTGTCATTGTTGGCGGGTACACTTGCAGGTGTAGTCACTGGTACAACTATAATCTTCAGAACGACAGCGGGTCCAAAGACTGCTTTTGGTGGCGCAATCTCTGGAGAGAAAATTCTTCCACTATGAGTAATTTTGCTTGTTCCAGCAATGTTACTGATATCGTAATTGTCTTCTTCAGAGCTCTCGTCTTCGGCAGTCTGTTCAATCTGTTTGACACCATGGTAGTAGATTTCTCCACCATAGTTCCATGGTACCATTTTATCGGATTTGTATGGGGCAGGCCCGGACATTGTTATCTTCAACGGAGTAGTCATAGAAGCGGATGTAATCCTAACGGGTTTTTTAGGAACCCTGGAAGGATTGGCGTATATGGTAATTATTGAAACTTTTGGAACTAGAATGGGTGAGATAGGAGCTTTCTCAAACAAAATTTCCTGGTTATCAATTAATTGTTGGATTCCTTTCTTCAACATATGACAGTCAAATGGGGAGGATAGGCAAGCATGGCAATCTTGGTCACAACCTGGGAACACCCCAGCTTTCAGCAAATTCAACTTGATGGTTAGGAGAGGAGTTAACAGTTCATCCACAGTAGAAACAAACATATCTTCTTCCACAACACTGACATTGTGTCCATGCCTAGAAATTGGAGCCGAGATAACATTAGGTTTTTTTGGAGCTTCAAATTCAACTTCCTTTGCGTCAATCAGATCTTGAATCTTGTTCTTCAGAGCCCAACAGTTGTTGGTGTCGTGCCCTGGACTTTCTGAGTGGTAAGCACACCTGGCATTCAGATGGTAGTGCGGAGATAAAGTATTAGGATTTTTAAGGGCCTCCTTCAGCATGGAATTTAACTTCAGGAGATGGGGTAGGACTTGAGCAGGAGTCATGTTTATCTTGGTGAATTGCCTTACAGGACTTTCCACCCTTTGTTGGTTATTCCTCGGCTGATCATTTCTAGGCTGATTGTTTCTTGGCTGGTCTGATGTAGACTTCTGAATCATAACGGCCCCCATTGTTGGTCGTCGTTCGGTTCTTCCCTGATTCCTCTGAGCATAGACAGCAAACACCTCCTTCTTTCCAGTGAAGGGCTTTTTGGCAGCAACAGAGGTAGATGCGTCTTTCTGAATTTTCCCGCTTCTAATACCGGCCTCAACCCTCTCGCCAGTTAGAATCAACTCAGTGAAACCTGAAGAGGAGCTTCTAATCAGGTGATTAAAGAAAGGACCTGATAAAGTCCCCAAGAACATGTCCAATAGCTCTCTTTCAGATAAAGGTGGTTGCACCCTTCCGGCTAAATCCCTCCACTTTTGGGCGTAGTCTTTGAAGCCCTCATTGGACACCATAGCCATACCCTGGAGTTGAGTACGGGTTGGTGCCAAGTCGGCGTTGTATTGATACTGTTTATAGAATGCAACCGCCAAATCTTCCCAATTACGCACATCAGACCTTTCCAACTGGTAGAACCAATCCAGCTGCGTCCCCGATAAACTGTCCTGGAAAAAGTGAACCCACAGGTCTTTGTCAGAAGAATGCGGTTGAATTTTCCTGACATAAGATCGTAGGTGCATCTTGGGACAAGACAAACCATCGTACTTGGCGAATAGTGGCACCTTAAACTTAGGAGGGATTACAATTCCAGATACCAACCCTAACTCTTCAAAATCCAGCCCAGGCACTCTCTGTATCTCTATGGAAGCTAGACGTTCTTCCAGATTTTTGTATTTGTCATCGGACGGAGGGTACTGTTGTTCTGAGTAGTCCTTATCTTCCTCTTCTTCAGCTTCAGATTCAGATGGAATTGCAGTCTCTTTACCTTTTTTCTCTCCTTCCTCAGAGGTTGATGGAAAATCCAAAGTCTATCTGGCTTGACCTTTAAACCTTCTGCCCAGGATAGCCACACTGGCTCGCTTCTTATTCTTTTTCTCGTTCTCTTTCTCTAGCAGAGTCTTGAGCTCCTCCTGCCCCTTAGCCAAGGTCAAGAGTAGCTGTTGGAATTGTGAATTCTGAGCTTGCAAGTCTTTGTCCGTTTGTTCAATATCCATCTTGCTGAAATAAATAGCAGAGAGATGAGGAAACTTGGTGTGAAGACCTATTTATGCATATGATAAATGATATGTATTCATGTAATGCTTTCAAGGATTCAGAACATTCAAATTTGTGTTAAACAAAAAGGAACAAACTTTATATTAATAAAATAGAATTTGTTTACATCAATGCCCCTAGGGCAAAATAGTACAAAATTCTAAGATAAGAAGACGTTGCGCATCCTCTTTTGTGCAATATAGGTGTTGAGAATCTGCTCTTCGTGAAGTAACCGAGTGAGTTCTAAAACCTTCTTCTCGCTTGCGTAGAATTGGGCTTCAAAAGTATCGCGTTCTCCCTTGAGCTGTATCCAACTCCTTTGCAGAGCTTCGAGTGATGTTGGCATGTCAGGATGTAGGAGGGTGTATGGAACCTCTCCTTCCATAACAGGCTCTATAATCACTGGGAGAATAGAGGGGTAAGGCATCATAAGACTTTGGGCGCGGGTTCGTACCCACTTGAGGTAAGGTTCAAGGGGGATGGAATTCTTGTGTCCCAAGGTCTTACTGTCTACTCTGTTGGGCATTCTCCAAGCTCGGATGAACCTTTGTCGAAGTCCTTGATCTTCGTTGTCAAAGTCAAAAACCAAGTCTGGAATCAACATGTCATGTGGGCCATCCCTTCGGGCATAACCAAACTGTCTCAGAGCCAAGCAGGGGTTGTAGGTGATGCCTCCCCTAATTCCAAGTAGAGGGACATTAGGGAATTCCCCACAACGGTCGACGATGATAACATTCTCTTTGGATCGAGAACACCAATGAATGTCTGAATGTGTAAGAGTCATCAATCGTTGTGACCACCTCAAACCTTAATCATTCTTCAAGACTGATTGGGGATGATGAGAAATAAACCATCTTGCCAGCAAAGGAGTGCAACACATGAGAACACCTCTTTTCCTCATTGTTCGAGTGCGAAAAGAGTGTAAGATATCTCCAAGCAAAGTTGGCGCCGGGTTGCGAGCCATGAAGATTTTGATAGCACTCACATCTATGAGTTGGTCAGGATTAGGGAACAAGACCATCCCATAGATGAGAAGAGCTATAATCTCCTCAAAAGCTTGTAAGTCCAAAGAATTCCAGCAGCTTTAGGCCTTCTCAAACAAGAACTTTGCCAAGAAGCCTTTGACACCACTTCTGGTTTCCCAATGGGTTGTGACATCAGATGATTGCAAGTGCAGGGCTTGAGCAATCTCTTTTGGATTTGGATCTCTTTCTGTACCGTTGAAAGGTAGTTAATTGAGAATAGGAATCCTCAAGAGTTGAGAAAATTCCTCCAAAGTAGGCACAAGTTGGTAGTTAGGAAATGTGAAGCAATGATGCAAAGGATCAAAGAACTAGAAAAGAACTTTCATCATGTCTTCCTCTGTGTTGGAAGTGACTAAGTTGAGAAGATGACCATGTCTTTCGGTGAATGGAGAGTTCTCAGGAATCCTTGAAGCTAGCTCCTTGAGTTGTGGAGGAATTCTTACAAGGTTGACTTGGATCGTTTTCCTGCGAAGTGATTCCATAACTGTAAAACAGGAACAAAGATGAATTTCCAAAATCCTTGAAATGGTTAGTGGATGCATATGATGCTTCATGATGTCCATTATGTTATGCACAAGTATATATGTACAAGCAAATCACACAAGTTCCTAGTTTAGGCTTGCATGTGGTTTCATAGGTAAGTACCCTCTTGAAGTTTAGTTGGCTCAACCTGTCCTAGTAAATAGTAACCGGGTTCTAAGGAGCTCAATATCATTGGATTGTTTCCTTGTTCATTGTTTCAATTCAGCCTCTTTACTGGCGACCGAAATATTCCAAGGAACCAACCCTCAATGAGTGTAGTATCGAGTATCTACCAACTTCGGACTACACCAAAGCCGATCATCTCACTACATCCTAAAATGCCAAGTTGGTCAAGTAAAGGTTCTAAAAGTTCGTTAGTGCTTCATGACATCACTCAGCGGCCCCGTATTCTCTTTGATTGACTCAAAGGCTACCGGTACCCACAAATATGTCACACTAACATAGCTATTGCTTAGACCATGTCAGTATACCCCGCACAGTTTCCACAATGTATTGCTATTTACCTATGAATGTTTCCCAAATCCGGGTAGAAGATTCAAACCCAAACAATAAAACCAAAATGTAAAGCATACAAGTCAAACAAGATAAGCATGTAAAGGTGATCTAAAACCCAAAGTTAACCCCACTTTTATAGTTTTCCCCAACAGAGTCGCCAGTTCTGTGATACAGTGGGAGAACTGACTTGAGGTTTTGCGTTTTGTCGCAAATGTTTCGGTTTAGCAAGAATCGCCACCGACTTTTATTTTATCCAAAAGGAAAGGTAAAAAAAGCACAGGAAAGACATTTGAGATGTTTTCTTGAGTTCGGGGGGTTGATTATGAAAAGGGAAGGTGCTAGCACCCTTTTCATCCATGGTTTTCCATGGACTCTTAGTTACTTGTTTAGATCACTTGCTTTGCTTTTCCAATTGTTTGAAATGGTGCTTTGTGTGGTTTTGAAAGTATTTTGAAAAGGGGCATTTGTTTAGGCAATCTTTGTAATGATTCTCGTTCGTAAGAATGTATACAAAGATGTTTGTCTTTTTGAAAAATGTTTCAATGTTTTGAAAGTTGTTTGGAAATGTTTTGAAAATGTGTGTGTTTGTTTGAAAATAGCAAGGGTTATTTGCAAATTGATCAAGTAACTAGAAGCTATCTACCTACTCAACAAGTCTTTCTTGTACATTTTTATTCCCGTGACATTGTTGTTTTACCATTGCATTGGTAAACAACCCTATATTTTGGATGTTAAACGGGACGGGTGTGGGTCATCGTATGACCATGATAGCAATATTGCCAAGTATATTAGAAAGTTTTAAGGGACTAAGATCATTTTTTTTTAGGCAACCTTGTCTAGCGTCATCGAGGGACTATGATCTTTTGTTTTGTTTTGTTTTGCCAAGATACTTAGCATGCATACCATGGCCATTTGTAAGGCAACCAAGTGGGTGAAACCCTAGAGGTGCTTGTGTGCAATGTGTTGTCATTTTTCATGCATCTTTGTCTTGTATTAGATCATGCTATTTGTTTGATTTTTGTCTTCTCATACAAACCCTAATTTACTAAACATGTATATAATGCGATAAATTGCGTAAAGCAAATCTAAACTATTACAACAATATAATGGGAAGGGGGATACAAGTTTTGAATGGGGGATATTGCTCAAAAATAAAACCCTAATTCACTATTATAACCCAATTGAATTTATTGTACAATAAATAAATAAACAATTATTTAAATATGCAATAAAAATGTAAATATGCAAAAATGTTTTGTAATTGTTTTATGTATGAGAAAATAACATTATCTAAGTCCTAAAAATAAGAAAAAATAATATTATTATTTTTGAAAGGGGAAACCCTAATTTTGTTTTAAAAGAAAATATTCTTTTCTAATTATTTATTTTATTCATTTTGTACAAGAAAAATAATAATTAATATAATACATAAATATTAAAATTAAATATGTGTAAAAATAATGTTTTGTGTGAAAAATAATAAAATAAAAAGGTATAGTATTTTTTTAAAATTATTTACATGAATAAATAAGAAAATAAGCTCTATTTATTAAAATAAAATTATTTTACATGTGAAAAAAATAATAAAAATAAAATAAAGTTGCAAAAAATTAAGAAAATTATTTTTGTGATTTTTAATATTCAGAAAAATAAATGCAAGTCAAAAATATAAAATATGCAAGAAAATATGAAAAAATATAAAAATAATCAAAGGGGGTGCAGATAGGAAACATGGGGGTGTGGAAAGTAGAAAAAACAAAGCCCAGGCGTGCCAAGCCCAGACAGGTCGTCCCTGTCCTCCAGCTCTTCTCAAACGCGTGTTTCTGTGCTTCAACCTGTAACTTGCTATTCTTTGCATAAAATCAAAAACTTGTAACATGAAAAATGTAGCTAATGATCTCACGATTCCACTGATATAAAGTTTGAAACCTAACACCCAAAGATCAAGGAGAATTTTATCACCCCTAATTTCTGACCTAAAATTTTAATGAACTTCAAGCTTCAAATTCTCACTACTCAGTTAATATAAATAACAACTATGCATATGTACATCTTAAGCAAGTTAAGACTACATTTTTGCTTCACAAATCGTGACCTAAGGATGCCTAAATAAGGAGATAGAACTTTGAAAAATACCTTGTTCAGTTGAGTTTGGATATGGCAATGTGGGAACTTTGAATGAGGCCGGAGGATCGTGTGAGCTTCCTTGAAGTTCCCTCAAGCTTCTCCAATGCCCAGCTTGCCTTGTAGATGCTTGAATCTCCCTGTAGAAGTCAACCTGCAAACCTCCAAAATGAAAATGGTGATCCTTGAAATAGGGGTTACAGTTGCAAGACAAAGGCCTGGACTGCTTAAGTAGGATGTATGTAAAGTGTTTGAAGTCTTAAAATGAGAAACGCACGAGCCAATGTTGATTTGGCAAGGGTTCTGCAGATGATGCCCTGTTTGGGCAGAATAATGTGAATTTGGTGTTTGCGAGTGTTTTGGATGCTATGGATTCGTGATTAGGCTTGTTACAAAGTTCTGAAGTTGTTTCAAATGATGCCAAGGCTTGCCTTTATCAGATGGATGAGTTGTATTGACTTTTGCCAATTTCTTGCTTTTGAAGAAAAGTTGAAGTGACAATGCCCAAGGTGTTGTACTTGCTAGTTCTAGGGCTACAAGGAGTTGGTATGCTTTGCCTGATAACTGTGGATCTTGCTTGTGACAAAGAAACAGGTTCAATGCTCAAGGATAGCAAAGTTGTAAAAAGCTTGCTTTATCAAAGTAGTATTATGAACTTTATGCCATTTTTGGATTAATTCATTGTACAATGCTCCAAAAATCAAAATAAAGCCATTGTCCACTGAATTAGAATTCAATTATGGAGTGTATAAAGTATTAGGACATGTAATGCCAAGTACAAGCATGCTAGGGCAGATTTGCAACTTGAACCATTGTGAAAATGCCTTGAACAAAAGTGATAAATTGCCATTTTCCCTTCTTTGATTATCCCTAACCATAAATGATCTTGGAGAGTTATTGGACATTTTGGAAATCTTGTAACATGCTATACAATCCATATTTGAAATGCAACTTTATATACCTCTTGGAACTAGGTGAAAAGTTGCCATGAAGTTAGGTCAAAAATCTGCCTAAACTAGGGCAAAATTTCACTAAGTTAAAAAGTTTATGGACCCTTATTCACAAAATCATAACTTGAGATCCAAGCATCTTTTGGGAAAACTTTGTGAATAAAAAGTTGTATATTTTGTGGAGGAATACAACTTTCATGTTGTAAGTTTTCTTTGAATCCAATTGCATCATGGTGAAAAAGTTTGGAAAAGTTGGGAAAAAATAAGAAATTTTCAACACTTAGAAAATTTCTAAGTTATGAAAAATTTCAAATTAAAACCCTAATTGGCAATTTTAGGTTTCTTGGTCAACAAGTTTCACTTTTTGACATGTTTTGATGAATTATGACCTTTGGCACTTGATTTTGACCAAAAAGTCAAAGTTTGACTTTTCAGTGTACAGTTGATTTTTGATCAGTTGACTGGAAAATTCATCTGCCAATCCAATGCATTTGAGATCTTTTGAACCATTTGATTAGGTCAAGATGATGCTATTGAGTCCTTGAAATCATGCTTGAACCCAATTGGTCATTGGCTAGGTTAAAAATCATATATTGCCCTTTCTCAGTCAAAACCCTAATTTTGACCATTTTGCCCTTTGATGATCTGATCAAATTTCTTGAGGAGTTGTGGTCCAAAATTGATCAAATGGTTCATATGAGTCTATAATGTTGATGTGGATAAAAAATTATGAGGTTTGACTATAAATTGGCCATGGTTGACTTTTTCCCTAATACAGCTGATTTTTAGGTCAACTGTCCAATTGACTGGGCAAAAATGTGATTCAAGGCTTGAAACTTGGTATGAGCAATCTTAGGGGTCCAAGATGGTGTATGAAAGTCACATGAAGCATTGATGGTCCAAAAATCTTTGTGCAAACTCAAACCCTAATTTCAGGTCATCAGTGCAAGGAGAGGTCTTGAGCTGAGCAAACCCTAATCTGGTGTTGAGTCCAAGAAGTCTTGTGAGGAATATCTTGGTAATATGAGAGGGAAAATTTTGGGGTACAACAGTTATGATGCTGGATCTTGAATTGCGCGCATAGTGCAGTGATCATAGTATTATTGAGATTTGTACCATTATCTATAATGATTCTCTCCGGGATACCGTACCGACAAATGAGATTCTGTTTGATGAATCGGGCCACAATGATCTTGGTAATAGAAGCAAAAGAAGCTGCCTTAACCCACTTCGTGAAATAGTAAATGGCCACCAAGATGAAGCGGTATCCATTATAAGCGGTAGGTTTAACTTCTCCAATCATGTCGATGCCCCACATTACGAACAACCAGGGAGCAGTCGGGACATTTAGAGGAACTGGAGGCACATGTACTTTGTCAGCATAGATCTGACACTTGTGACAGGTTCGCGAATGCTGATGGCAATCTGCTTCCATGGTAGACCAGTAGTACCCCGCCCGTAGGATCTTTTTAGCCATCGTATGCCCACTATAGTGGGTGCCAAAAGTGCCTTCATGTAGATCAGCCATGATCTTGTCTGCCTCAATCTTGTCTACGCAACGAAGCAAAGTAGAGTCGTGGTTGCGCTTGTACAAAATGCCATTACTGAGGAAGAACTTAGCAGATAATCTTCTCAAGAACTTCTTATCATTGACTGAAACTCCCTCCGGATACTCTTGGGCCTCGAGATACCTCTTAACTTCATGGAACCAAGGCTTGTCCACTACTTCTTCAGTATCGATCTCATGACAGTAAGTTGGTTCATCCATCCGCTCAATAGTGATCTGGGGAGCCTCATTACCTCACTTGAGTTTAAATATGGATGAAATAGTGGCTAGCCCGTCCGCTAGTTGATTTTCCTCTCGTGGAAAATGGTCAAAGGTAATTTCCTCAAAATGTGGGATTAATGTCAACACATGTTCTTTGTAGGGGATGGGATTAGGGTGCTTCGTGTCCCATTCTCCTTTGATCTGACTGATGACTAAGGCTGAATCTCCAAATACACTTAAGGACTTGATTCCCAAATCTATGGCAACTTTGAGACCCATAATACACGCTTCATATTCCGCCATATTATTGGTACAGTTGAAACAAAGTCTTGCAAGGAAAGGGAGTATGACATCCTTCAGGGAATATGACTACAACACTTATGCCATTGTCGAGTGCGTTGGAAGCTCCGTCGAAAACCAAGGTCTATTGGGATCCTTATTCAGGTCCGTCATATGGTCTGAGTTCTTCAAAATTGTTTACCAACATGATGTCTTCATCTGGGAACTCGAATTTCATGGACTGGTAGTCATCCACAACCTGATGAGCAAGGTGATCGGCTAATACACTGTCCTTTATTGCTTTTTGGATAGTGTATTGAATGTCGTATTCAGTCATGATCATCTTCCATCTTGCTATTCTTCCAGAGAGGGCAGGCTTCTCGAATATGTATTTAATTGGATCCATCTTGGATATTAATAAGGTAGTATGGGTCAACATATACTGTCTTAGCCGGCGAGCAGCCCATGCCAGAGCGCAACAAGTTTTCTCGAGTAGTGAATATCTTGTTTCACAGTCGGTAAACTTTTTGATCAGGTAGTATATTTCATGCTATTTTCGGCCAGATTCGTCATGATGCCCCAACACACACCCCATTGAATTTTCCAAGACAATTAGATACATGATCAAAGGTATTCCCTCGACTGGCGGCATCAAAACAAAAGGCTCTTGAAGGTAATCTTTGATATTGTCGATGGCAGCTTGGCATTCATCACTCCATCTGACTACTTGATCTTTCTTCAGTAATTTGAAGATTGGTTCACAAGTAGCGGTTAGGTGAGAAATGAATCTGGAAATGTAGTTTAGCCATCCTAAGAATCCTTTAACTTCCTTCTCGGTGCGAGGAGCAGGAATTTCTTGTATTGCTTTTACCTTTGCAGGGTCCACTTAGATACCTTTACCGCTGACGATGAAACCTAGGAGTTTATCGGACCTCACTCCAAATGTGCATTTACTCGGGTTCAACCTTAGCTTGTATTTCTTTAGCCTTTCAAGCAGTTTCTGCAAATGGACAAGATGTTACTCTTAAGTTTGATATTTGGCTATCATGTCATCCACATAGACCTCTATTTCATGATGGATCATGTCGTGAAATAGAGCTACCATGGCGTGCTGATAAGTTGCCCCAACGTTCTTCAACCCGAATGGCATAACCTTGTAACAGAAAGTGCCCCACTGTGTGACGAAGGTCGTTTTCTCCATGTCCTTAGGTTCCATTTTTATTTGATTATAGCCTGAGAAACCATCCATAAATGAGAACACTTTATGTTGTGCGGTATTGTCAACCAAAATATCGATATGGGGAAACGAGAAATCATCCTTAGGGCTTGCCCTATTAAAATCTATGTAATCCATACACATGCGTACTTTACCATCCTTTTTCGGCACTGGAACCACATTGGCGAACCATTGTAGATAGGAGGTGACGGCTAAGAATCCGGTGTTGAATTGTTTCATGACTTCAGTCTTGATCTTCTCTGACATTTCTAGCCGCATGCGACAGACTTTCTATTTTACCAGAGGGAAGTCTTCTTTTGTCGGTAGACAATGGACCACGATATCAGCGTCAAGTCCTGGCATATCTTTGTATGACCAAGCAAAGACCTCAACATAGTCATGTAGTAACTGAGTTAAGCGCTTCTTGACACTAGGTTCCAGATCGGCACCTACCTTGACTTCTTTCTTGTCCTCTCTGGTACCTAAGTTAACTGTGTCAACCGGTTCTTCATGGGGCTGTATGGTCCTTTCTTCCTGTTTTTGTAACCTGTCTAGTTCCCCTGGAACTTCACAATCTTCCTCACCTTCGTCTTCAGCTTGGTAGATTAGATTTTCAAAGTCACAATAGGCCATAGCAGAATCGTTACCCATGGGATCCTGAGTGGATGTGGATCTGCATTTTGATATGTGAGTGTGTGTAAGAGCATAACTATCTTTGAAAAAATAAACATGTAGAAAAAAGAAGAATAAAGAGCGTAAAATTTGCATGCAAAACGTCCATGATTCATTGATGACATATGAAAATGAAGTAACAACCCTTACAAATGGACGGTTGTGCCTCGGGTAAGACACAAGGTTTTAAAAGTCTAGATTGTTTAATTATTACAAGTCTGACAAAAATTTAAAGATAATTATTGTTGGATAAAAGTAATAGGGACAAATTCTTTCGCTTCCCAATTGTTGAGTCCTCCGCTGATAGTTGGAAAAATCCATTCTTCCAGGTTACATTTGTCATCACTATCCTCTAATGCGTTGACTCCATGGTTTTTAATCTGTAAAGGTGGTCCCGTGACACGAGCACGAAGAACAACTTTCTGGGCTCCTGAAGTAAAACCAAAACCAAATTTGTCAGACTTGTAGGGAATATCTGAGAGTTGGCCCCAATTAGTACACCCACCTTCTTCAACTACTGCCTTGGCATATTTCAGAGAAGCCATCTTCAGCGGAGGTTTGGTAATCTTCGGTAATCAGTCTTGGTTGCTGTAACTATTTGTGGGACTTCCTCGAAATGCTGACACGGAGTTTCGATGAATTCACCATCCATTTCCACATATCTGAAGGAGTTCAGGTGACTGACCATATATTCCTCCTCTCCATGGGCAGTGATGATTTTTCCCGTGGTTGGGTATTTCAACATCTGATGTAATGTAGAGGTGACGGAACCAGCGTCATGAATCCAAGGTCGGCCCAATAAACAGGAATAAGAAGGGCGAATATCCATTACATAGAAAGTTGAATCAAAGGTCTGAGTTCCAACTTTAATGGGGATGTCCACCTCCCCGTGCACCATTCTCTTCGAACCGTCGAAGGCCCTTACCACTATGTTACTGGGTTTTAAGGTCAAACCTTCATAGTCTAGTCTATCCATAGCCTTCTTAGGCAGCACATTCAATGATGAACCAGTATCTACCAGGACATGGGCCAAAGTAGTGCCCCTGCATTCGACAGAGACATGCAACGCCTCATTGTGTTTCCTCCCTCTAGGTGTCAAGTCAGCATCTGAAAAGCCCAAACCGTTGTCAACTGTCAAACTGGCCACACAATCTTCGAATTGGTCAGCAGAGGTTTCTTGTGGCACATGGGCAGTTTTAAGAAATTTCACCAAGGCCTTCGCATGAGCCTCCGAGCACAACAGTAAAGCTAGCATGGAAATCTTTGAAGGGGTCTGCCCTAGCTATTCGACTACATTGTAGTCGTTTCTCTTTATAATTTTCAAAATTTCTTCCATCTCCTTCTTGGAAGCCTCTAGGATATTTACTGATTGCGCCTTCATCCGGACAGGTTCAACCAAAATGCCTTTGCCCTGAGTCTCGGTCGACTCGGTGATAGGGGTGTCAGCAGGGGTAACCACAGGAACAGTAGTAGTAGTAGTATCAACAGGAACAAAAGCAGGGATGATTACAAGACCGGTAACAGTTTTTGGAGGAGCAATCTCAGGGGAGAATACTCTTCCACTTCTGGTTATTTTGATGGTTCCCACAATGTTGCCGATGTCGGGGTCAACCCTCTCAAAAACCGAATCTTCATGAGCCAGCCAATCTTGCTTGACGCCGTGGTAGTAGACATCACCCCCATAGTTCCAGGGGATATTTTTACCTGAGGAGTATGGGATTGGCCCTGACATAGTAATTATCAGTGGATTCACCTTCGGAATAGATGTAATCCTAACGGGTCTTTTGGTGGAGACCCTGGGAGGATTGGCGGAAATGGTTACTATTGAAGCATCCTTGTAAGTAATGGTTGGAACGGGAGTCTTTTCAAAAAAAATCTCTTTATCATCCATCAGGCGCTGGACACCTTCTTTCAATAAATGACAACCAGTCGGTAGGGATAAACAGAGGTGGCAGCCTTCGCCATAGCCCAGAAATAAACCGACCTTCAACAGGTTCCTCTTGACGGTCAGGAGAGTAGTAACAAGCTCATCAACAAAAGTAACAAACACATAATCTTCAACAGTGTTAACATCACGTTCGTGCTTGGGCATATGAGCGATGATAACATTTGGGATCTCAGGAGCATCAAACTAAATTTCTTTTTCCTCGAGAAGGTCTTATACCTTGTTTTTCAAAGCCGAACAATCGTTTGTATCATGACTTGGACTTTCTGAATGGTAAGCACAACGGGCGTTTGGGTTGTAACGGTGTTGTACCCCAAAATTTGCCCTCTCTTTTTCACAAGAAATCACAGCTCCGGGCTTTTCCTGATTTTTCAGATTGGTTTAAGAATCGGTCAAACAGACTTTTCTTATCAGTCAAACAAAACTAGGGTTTCCAATGACTTTTGAATCAGTCAGACAGATTATTTGGGTTTCTATTGATTTGTTTGAGTTTGGCTTAGGGTTTGATCAAACAGACGCTTCTTTGACAATAAATCAAGAATTAGGGTTTGCACGCGCATTTTCAAAAGAATTTGAATCCACAGTGTCTTAATTGGCTGTCACACTGCTTTGACGCCTGTTCAAGATTTCTGTTTGTCTCCTAAAACTTGAACCTATGGGATGAGAGCTGAGGCATTTGAATTGAGAGTTTGAAGTGTTGGGTTAATCAGTGAAGTGAAAGACATATGGACGTTTGTTTGTTTGACTGTGCAATGCTATTGGTTATTTGGAATGCCGGGTGTACTGTTGATTAATGCGAAGTTGCAAGACTACGGTGTTTATTAATTATTTATTTTTATCTAAGTTAGAATAATTGGAATGTACTTCCAGTTATTTTAATTCAAGAAACTTAAATAATTAAATAGACAGTGAAATAAAGAATTATCTGACAAAAGATTTTTTATTCACTTTTAATTGTTGTTATAAGTGTTATTTGAATACAGTAAATTTATTTACAGTATTTATAATAATGTTTACTACAAACAATTGAAAGAGAAAATAAATCTATCCTAAGTCTTCATCTTCTACTGTTGTTTCCTTTGCCCAACTGACATTTACCTGCAAAGATAGAAGAAAGAAATCAGTACAGATAAATTAAAGGGCATTCTCAGACAGATAAATAAAGACTCATCATTAAAAGTATTGGCCGGAATCAGTTTGTTCGTCCTCTCTACAAATCACAAGAAGACTCTCTTCTTGGTTCACAAAGAGGGAAAGAAAATATGTTTGCAAGCATATGAATTAAGTAAAAGAACAACCAAGTTACAAACAAACTGCACATGTGCAAACTGAGAAATGCCAAGCAAAGCTGCACACTGAAAAAATGCCAAACCAAGTCACAAGTGTAAACAATGGCAAACTAAGTTACAAGAAAATGTCAACCAAGCTGTAACTGTCAAAGAAACTGTCAAAAACTGCCTACAAGCTAGCAAAAGCAATGCAGAAAATCCGGAAAGTACAATATACAGAGAAAAGACAAAATGCAAGCAATATTTCAAATCTTCATCATTTCCCAACCAACACTTTTTCAGAAAAAAGGACAGTTAAGCAATAAAAAATTCTTTTTCTGATAGAGAGAGAAAAGAGAGAGAGAAGTAGAGGCTTACAGTTTTGCAGGCTTAGAATACAAATAAATATAACAAGTCAGAACACTGTAAAAGGGGAGGCAGAACACACATAGAAAAATATAACCTTCAAGCAAGCAAAAGCTCAAATCTGTATAAACCCTCCAAGCCTGTCAAACACAAGCAAGCAAAAGCTCAAACCTGCATAAACCTCAGGACAACTCAGTAACCTGCATACCCACAAACAAATTTGTATCCAAACCTGCTAAGCTTCAAACTGTATCAACATGCCTCAAAACTCCAAAACAACAAAGCCTTGAAGCAAGCAAACAACAACCTGCCCAAAGCCATACAAGTCTGCATAAGCCCTGAAGCCCGCTAGCCTGCCTTCAAGCATATCAAACTGCACAATAAGCCTATTTAAAATCACAAAATCAAACTCAAAGCTGCAAGCCTTCAAGCCTGAACCAGAAAACATGTCCTAAACAAACTCAGTAACTTATATCCAAACAACAAAAACAAAAGCCCTCAGAACCATGTTCATCACAGGGCCAAAATAGCCAAACTTACTCCAAGCCTGTACCAAACTCAAAGCAAAGCCAAAAGCATCTCAGAATAAGGCAACATCATCAACATCATCAAAAGCAACATACAGAAATCAAAGCATTCTCATATATTATCATCATTGAAAAGAAACAAAGCCCAAAGAGAGGAAGATTGTGAAAGCATCTCAGAAGCAAAAATACTCAGAATCAAAATCATCACAGATAAGCAAAAGTACAGAGGCGAGCAATCAGAAGAGGAAAAGAAGCTATCCTAGGGTTTTCAGATTGCAACACTCATCACTAAACCAAAAAAAGTTAAAGATACAAGTACCAGGAAGGCCAGCAAGCACATCACCATGTCCCTCCGCCTCCGGCCACCAGAGAACGCCTCCTGTCCAAATCCTCCGTCTCCAAAACCCTAAAGGTAGTAACTCCTCCCTTTTCTTTAACACCTCACACAAACATAAATAACATAGAAGATCAGAATGTGTCAAAAACCAATAGCGTGCAAGACTAAAATCCAAAACCCTAAAACATAAAAAAGAAACCGATACCTTTTCTTGTCGCCGCCTTGCTTAACCATGGAGGGAGGAGGAGTTGGAGGTGGCGCCTAGTGGCCATAGGCGGAGAGGGAGTTCGTTCAGAAGCTTTGCTTAAAGAAGGATGAAGAGGACGAAGAAAGAAGAAGGGAACGACGCTGCTTGATCAAACTCTGTAACCCTAATTCTGAAACGAAACAAAACAAACCCTAAACAAATTGTCAAACGCGTTTTGGGCCCGTCCCTTGCATAAACTACCTAAGCCCAACTGAGTTCTAGCGCCTTACCCCCTCTTTCAGCGTGTACACCCCCTTTCTTTAAATCTGCTTGTTTTCTTTTGTTTGGGCCAAACAATATAACACCAAGCCCATTTAATCTTTTACCCTTTTTTTTATTTATTTCAAACTAATACCATTTTATTTCTATCACTTTACTTTTTTTATATATAACTTAAACTAATATTTTTGTTAAATAAAAATAATACAGTAACTTTTTTTTTTTTTTGTAAAAATTTTACTAATACTTTTTATCACACTTGAAATGTAAATATTAGATTTTTTTAAGATTAAACAATTTTCTCTTTAAAACTTTTTTTGCTTAATTAAATCTTGTATATAAAACATTAATAAAAATACATAAAAATAGAATTTTTAAGGTTTAATATTTCCTTTTAATTAAAATCTTTTGTTTATATAATATTAACAAAAACAAACACAAAAAAACAATAATAATACTTAATATTGCATTAGGTTAACAATTTGATCATTTGTAAATAATCATGTGCACCATACATTACTTTTGATTCTCTTTTATTCTTATACATTCCTAGACTTTTACATTGAGAATGCGACGATTCGATTTGGTTGTAAATAATATTTGGAAACTACTATCCTGATAAGACTCATCCCCATTTTTAAACATTTGTACCCCCATCCCCGGATACTTATTTGTAATAGCTTAGACTTTAAATTCCCACAATTTATCGCTTTCTATATACTGTATAGTAATTAGGGTTTGTATGCGAAGATTCAAAATCAACCGCTAGATAACCTAATACAAGATAAATGCATGAAAATCAATATACAAATCACACTTGCACCTCTAGGGTAACCTCGCTTGTTGCCTTGAAAAAATGCAATCATGTCCCTCGAGTATGAGACACTCTAGCAAACGTCCCTTCGATAAACAAAGATCGTTAGTCCCTCAATGACCCTCGATGTTGCCTTCAATAAAAATAATCTCGTCCCTTACAAAATTGCTAGAGCATCTCACAAGTTCCCTTCAATGATTGTATACGATGACCTGCGCCCGTCCCGTTAACATCCTAACGCAAGGTTGTTCACCAAATACAATGGTGAAACAACACTGTTAAAAGGGTTAAAAACATAAGAGAGATCTTTGAGTAAAATAGGGTAGATAGCTCTTAGTTACTTGATCAAACTTGCAAAACACACTTGCCTACTTTCAAAACACACTCCACAACACAACTTTCAAAACAACTTTCAAAAACATTGAAACATCTTTTCAAAAAGTCAAACACCTTTGTAAAACATTCGAGTAAAGAATTGTTACAATGGTTGCCTAGACAAGGCATCTTTTTCAAAACATTTTCAAAAACCACACACACAAAGCACCATTTCACACAATTGAAAATCAAAGGCAAGTGATCTAAAAACAAGTAACTAAGAGCCCATGGATAACCATGGATGAAAAGGGTGCTAGCACCTTCCCTTTTCATAATCTACCCCCCGAACCCATGAAAACATCTCAAAGTCTTTCCTGTGCTTTTTGACCTTTCCTTAGGATAAATAAAAAGTCGGTGGCGACTCTTGCTAAACCGAACAAGTGCGAATACAAACACAAAACCTCAAGTCAGTTCTCCCACCGTATCACAGAACTAGCGACTCTGCTGGGGAAATTTCTAAAAGTGGGGTTACCTTAGGGTTTTAGATCACCCATACATGCTTGCTTTGATTGCTTTGATTGCTTTACTTTTTTGGGTTCCTTGTTTGGGTTTGCTATAAATCCTACACCCGGATTTGGGGGCACCTTTTTAGGTAAATAACAATAAACTGTGAGGGAGCTGTGCGGGGTATACCGACATGGTTGAAGCAGTAGCTATGTTAGTGTGACATATTTGTGAGTACCGGTAGCCCTTGAGTAGTCAAGGAGAATACAGGGCCGCTGAGTGATGTCATGAAGCACTAACGAACTCTAGAACCTTAATTGACCATCTTGGCCTTTTTAGGGGTAGTGAAATGACTGACTTTGGTGCAGTCTGAAGTTGGTAGATACTCGATACTACACTCATTGAGGGTTGTTTTCTTGGAATATTTTGGTCGCCAGTTAAGTGGCTAAACCAAAACAATGAACATAGAAAATAATCCAATGATATTGAGCTCCTTAGAACCCGGTTTCTATTTTAGGACAGGATGAGCCAACTAACTTCAAGAGGGTACTTACCTACAAACCCCATGCAAGCCTAAACCTAAGGACTTGTTTGCTCTGTGTGAATATGATTGCCTGTATATATATATATACTTGCTTTCTTTTGCATACATGTACATAACATCATAACATCATACCATAGCATTTTCAATAACCATTTCAAGAATCTCGAGGGTTCTTTTGATGCAGGGTCACGTTGAACCAGACGTCTACCAAGGGGCAAGAGGTTTCTCCTCTAAAGCCAATGCCGTCAAAGATCGAGTGCAACAACTTGAATCAAGGGCTATGACCCACTTGACATGGTGAGCTTGATTCTCGTGGAAAGACATCCACTGATACAAAGTTCTCCAATCAGAGATGTTGATCGAAGTTCAGCCTCTAACATTTTTCCTGTGTTTACCCCAAGAGATTCTTGAAAACATGCATCTACATATCATGCATTGCATCATAACAGTTCTTTCCTTTTCAGGTTTCCTTATTCTCCTACTGTTTATTTCAGTAGAGATAGCTCTAGAGAGGACTGTCAAAGATATCCAGGACCAAAATGCTCAACTTCAAGAAATGTTCTTGAACCTGTCCCAGGGGCAAGAAGAAGTGAAAGCTCTCCTCACAAGGGGCATGGTCCAGGGGAATTCAAGCAATGCCCGGAGTGATCAGTTGGAAGAACTTCAGATTGAGCTGACAACAATGAGGATCCAGATGATGGGACAACTGGTGGGCCAGATGGCTCTCATTCAAGACTTAGCTCAAAGACAAGAGGAGCTCAGGGTTCTCGTCAACAAACTGCTTCGGGACAACCAAGTGGGGCAAACGTCTGAGGTTGAAGATCAAGTCATCATTCAATCCCCTTTGAGACAAGAAGACAAGGGAAAGGCTCCTCTACTTGCTTCAGGGTCACAAGCCCATCAACAATCGCGTCAGCGTCAATGGGGTAATCGGCGTAAGCAAAATACGTCTGGAAGACAGTTCACTGAGACTGACATACCATCATCTCTAATACTGGAATGCTTGTTGGAGGTCAATCTGACTGCTTTGAGGGATCCTATTCAGAAGCACAATACCTCTGCTCCTAGCTATCATCCTGACGCATTTTGTGTATACCACTCCTATAGTTCTGGACATGACACCGACGATTGTCGGGCCTTGAAGAACAAGATCCAAGACTTGATTGACAATGGAGTGCTGAAATTCATGCCAGATGGCGAAATGAAAATCTTCCGTTAAGGGTTTCTCCACCTGAAATGACAAAGCTTGAACTGAGAGACTTTTGTTCCTTTTGAATTTTCAAGTTGTAATTTCTTTTGTTATTCAAACAATTAACTGTTGATGTCAAACTCTATTTCATTAATGCATTGCATATGTTTGTCTTGAATTCATCTATTCATTTTCACTATTCTTGTGTTTTCTTTATGATATTCAACTCTTGATAAAAAGCTACAAGCCTTTAGAGGGAGGATGACGAAACAATGCCATAATCTCATACAATATGCTTTTGAATAGACCTTGCTGATGATGTACAAGCGTTTCTTTCAAATCCCAAACACTGGAGTTATAAGGAAGATAATCCCTAGTCAACCCCTTCGAGCCAAAGAAGTAGGAGTTTTCTGTTTTAAACACAAATTGAAACCTTTGATTTAAACCTGGGGCAGGGTAGTCTCTCAGTTAATCCAAAAAAGGATGCGCATTAAAGTCGCAAACTCTCAGTTCGTAATACAATGAATGACATCAAAAAACATTCCTTTGGAACCAAAAGACGGTGATGGTTCTTTATCTCATAGGCAGTCATTATCTCTCAAAAGAGAAAAGCCCACTAAGCCAAAACCTACAAAGGAGGCTTAGGAAATCAGGGGCATCCCGCTGACTGTAATCTCGAAAGCAGGAACAGTCAGGCAAACGTTAGGGATAACAAATCAAAAGAACGAGGTCATTACAAATCCTCAACAACATGGAAAATGTTGCAAAAAAAAATGATGATGACTATCTTCCAACAAATTCAACTGGTGTGAACCATCACCAAAAAGTCGTTCCAAACTCGAATAGAGTTTGACGCACAATTAACTGAGTTTAGGATGGAAGAACGTCACGAAGAGCGGGTGGGTACACATATACTTTGAGCCTTTATCCTTTGTTTCTTAAACCGTGAACCAAGCCACGTTACAACCCTTCAAAAGTCCTAATTGAAGCATGGGTTAGTTCGAAAGCATACTTTTACAAAAAGGTATCCTGACTCCTGTAAGGCTTTGCCCTAAATCTTGTGTTGAATTTGTCTTATAAAAAGTTTTCTGCTAAAAAACGCATTTTTCAAAACTTCGAGACAGACATAAACTTTGCATTATTTGAATATCGTTGTTTGCACATGGTTATTTGTTTGACAGCGAAGAAATTCATACAGCGAATGTTTCGACGAACGAAAGCCCTCTCAGTGAGCAAAATCATTTAAAAAAGAACGACACTTCCATTGACAAATCTCCTATCAACAAGGGGGCATGACATGTCACTATCTAGCACACCTGGGGCAGTCCAGTCAAGATTTCAACAAATCTTTCAAAGTTCAATTAACCTGGGGCAGTCCAGTCAAGATTTCAATAAATCTTTCAAAGTCCATTTAACCTGGGGCAGTCCAGTCAAGATTTCAACAAATCTCAAAAGTTCAGTGCTTGGGGCAAGTCTCCTTCATCATCACTTGGGGCATTCGAATGTCAATCTCAAGGTCGTTCAAAATTTCCTTCATCACCTGCTGGAAGTTACGATCAATATCACAAATTCCTTCATCACCTGTTGGAAGACACAGTTTCAGATACGCTCCAGACACGGTAGCCATTCTGTCACTTATTCAGATCCCAGTTACAGTTTCAGATACACTCCAGATACGGAAGTCATTCTGCTACTCATACAGATCTCAACTCCAAGATACAATTTCAGATATGCTCCAGACACGGTAGCCATTCTATCACTCATTCAGATCCCAGTTACAGTTTCAGATACACTCCAGATACAGAAGTCATTCTGCTACTCATATAGATCTCAACTCCAAGATACAGTTTCAGATACGCTCCAGACACGGTAGCCATTCTGTCACTCATTCAGATCCCAGTTACAGTTTCAGATACACTCCAGATATGGAAGTCATTCTGCTACTCATACAGATCTCAACTCCAAGATACAGTTTCAGATACGCTCCAGACACGGTAGCCATTCTGTCACTCATTCAGATCCCAGTTACAGTTTCAGATACACTCCAGATATGGAAGTCATTCTTCTACTCATACATATCTCAACTCCAAGATACAGTTTTAGATACGCTCCAGACACGGTAGCCATTCTGTCACTCATTCAGATCCCAGTTACAGTTTCAGATACACTCCAGATACAGAAGTCATTCTGCTACTCATACAGATCTCAACTCCAAGATACAATTTCAGATACGCTCCAGACACGGTAGCCATTTTATCACTCATTCAGATCCCAGTTACAGTTTCAGATACACTCCAGATACGGAAGTCATTCTGCTACTCATACAGATCTCAA
Organism: Vicia faba; assembly: GCA_948472305.1. Classification (NCBI taxonomy): domain Eukaryota; kingdom Viridiplantae; phylum Streptophyta; class Magnoliopsida; order Fabales; family Fabaceae; genus Vicia; species Vicia faba. The sequence goes on from OX451736.1 coordinate 1,045,113,721, forward strand.
CTCCAAGATACAGTTTCAGATACGCTCCAGCCACGGTTGCCATTATGTCACTCATTCAGATCCCAGTTACAGTATCAGACTACCGCGAAGCCTGGATTACGACCAGATAGTGTTATCTCCTAAGAGCAAGCCGTGAAGCCCAAATTCGACCAGATAACAGCTCAACAAATTATTGTGAATCCTGGATTACGACCAGATAGCAATATAAGTTTCTGTGAAGCCTGGATTACGACCAAACAACAACCAAGAATACTACGAAGCCTGGAGTCGACCAGATAGTGGTATATCTTTAACACAAGCCGTGAAGCCCGGATTCGACCGGATAACAGCTCAACAAGTTATTGTGAAGCCTGGATTTCGACCAGACAGCAATATAAGTTTTTGTGAAGCCTGGATTTCGACCGGATAGCAATACAAGTTTTTGTGAAGCCTGGATCACGACCAGATAGCAATACAAGTTTCTGTGAAAGCCTGGAGATCGACTAGATAATAGTTACAACCACCAATAGAATAACGGACAATTGAAGCTCCTAAAAATCTGTTTCTCTCAAGAATGAAGACTCTCATCCTTAAAACCTCAGAAGATTGGTATACTCCCAATTTCTGACCCTTAACAGAATGAAGATTCTCATCCTTGAAACCTCAGAAGATTGGTATACTCCCAATTTCTGACCCTTAACAGAATGAAGATTCTCATCCTTAAAACCCCAGTAGATTGGCATACACCCAAGCTCCTGATATCCCCAATAGAATGAAGATTCTCATTCTCAAAGTGGCATACAACCTAAAAATCCTGAACTTCTTCCAGACAAGAATAAGCTTTTTCCAGAATCCTGAGTTTTACTCCTCAATAGGATAGTTACTTTTCAACAGTATGGTTATTCCCCATAGAATTCTTATTCCCCAAGCAGAATAAAGACTCTCATTCTCAGTTCCTCATAGGATATTCAGATATTCCCCAGTGAAGATCTCCTCAAGATAGGAATCCCCAGTAGATTGGCATACAACCCAAGCTCCTGATTCCCCAACAGTGGTTCTAGGACTTCTCATTTCCAACAATCCCCTGCAGCAGTCAAGGATTTACTTTCCCCAGCGGCAGTCAAAGATTTCATTATCCAGGATTCGTGTTCCTCAGCCAGACAGCTACTCCGCTTACATGCGCATCCATCACATTCATATCATAAACATTGATGAAGTGCAATCCATTGCATCATACATTTCATGCAGCATAACTTTGTGTTTAGCTAACATTTTGTCCTTTTCAGGATAAGAATAGAAGGCTATCATTAACAATAATTTAGATGCAGTTTTACACGGACTCATCATGAAGCAACCCTACACCGGTTCCTTCTCAAATTTCAGATGCAGTTTTACACGGACTCATCATCAGGCAACCCTACACCGGTTCCTTCTCAAATTCCAGATGTAGTTTTGCACGGACTCATCATCAGGAAACCCTACACCGGTTCGTTCTCAAATTCCAGATGTAGTTTTACACGGACTCATCATCAGGCAACCCTACACCGGTTCCTTCTCAAATTCCAGATGTAGTTTTACACGGACTCATCATCAGGAAACCCTACACCGGTTCCTTCTTTCTAAGATGCAGTTTTACACGGACTCATCATCAGGCAACCCTACACCGGTTCCTTCTCCGTTTCAAGACCTCTGAAAACAGTTTACGGGTTCTCTAGACACGAATGTTAATCTATCGCTTGTTCAGACTCAACTTCTGAAAACAGTTTACGGATTCTCCAAACACGGATGTTAATCTATCGCTTGTTCAGATTCAACTACTGAAAACAGTTTACGGATTCTCCAAACACGGATGTTAATCTATCGCTTGTTCAGATTCAACTACTGAAAACAGTTTACGGATGATTCCAAACATGGATGTCAATTCATTGCTTATTCAGATCCCCAGTTCAGAGATGTTCCAAACATGGATACCTTTCTGATACTCACCCACTCACCAACGACATACAGTTCAAAAAACATTCTTGGATGGCATCTACAAGCCCATCTCCAACAAGATACAATCACCTTCAGATGGCATCTATAAGCCCATCCTCCTACCAACAATTTCCAGATGGCATCTCTAAGCCCATCCCCCGACAAGATTCTATCACATCTCCAAATGGCATCTTTAAGCCCATCTCCAAATGGCATCTTTAAGCCCATTCCCTCAAACTACGCTTTGACGAGTGCAAATTTTTTTGGGCACTCTAGTATCCAATCTCCTTTTACCTTCAAGTCGCGAACGACAAACCTGCCAATCTAACTCTTCAGGTTCAAGAAGATTGATCAGGGGCAACTGTTGTACCCCAAAATTTGCCCTCTCTTTTTCACAAGAAATCACAGCTTCGGGCTTTTCCTGATTTTTCAGATTGGTTTAAGAATTGGTCAAACAAACTTTTCTTATCAGTCAAACAAAACTAGGGTTTCCAATGACTTTTGAATCAGTCAGACAAATTATTAGGGTTTCTATTGATTTGTTTGAGTTTGGCTCAGGGTTTGATCAAACAGACGCTTCTTTGACAATAAATCAAGAATTAGGGTTTGCACGCGTATTTTCAGAAGAATTTGAATCCACAGTGTCTTAATTGGCTGTCACACTGCTTTGACGCCTGTTCAAGATTTCTGTTTGTCTCCCAAAACCTGAACCTCTGGGATGAAAGCTGAGGCATTTGAATTGAGAGTTTGAAGTGTTGGGTTAATCAGTGAAGTGAAAGACGTATGGACGTTTGTTTGTTTGACTGTGCAATGCTATTGGTTATTTGGAATGTCGGGTGTACTGTTGATTAATGCGAAGTTGCAAGACTACGGTGTTTATTAATTATTTATTTTTATCTAAGTTAGAATAATTGGGATGTACTTCCAGTTATTTTAATTCAAGAAACTTAAACAATTAAATAGACAGTGAAATAAAGAATTATCTGACAAAAGATTTTTTATTCACTTTTAATTGTTGTTACAAGTGTTATTTGAATACAGTAAATTTATTTACAGTATTTATAATAATGTTTACTACAAACAATTGAAAGAGAAAATAAATCTATCCTAAGTCTTCATCTTCTACTGTTGTTTCCTTTGCCCAACTGACATTTACCTGCAAAGATAGAAGAAAGAAATCAGTACAGATAAATTAAAGGGCATTCTCAGACAGATAAGTAAAGACTCATCATTAAAAGTGTTGGCCGGAATCAGTTTGTTCGTCCTCTCTGCAAATCGCAAGAAGACTCTCTTCTTGGTTCACAAAGAGGGAAAGAAAATATGTTTGCAAGCATATGAATTAAGTAAAAGAACAACCAAGTTACAAACAAACTGCACATGTGCAAACTGAGAAATTCCAAGCAAAGCTGCACACTGAAAAAATGCCAAACCAAGTCACAAGTGTAAACAATGGCAAACTAAGTTACAAGAAAATGTCAACCAAGCTGTAACTGTCAAAGAAACTATCAAAAGCTGCCTACAAGCTAGCAAAAGCAATGCAGAAAATCTGGAAAGTAAAATATACAGAGAAAAGACAAAATTCAAGCAATATTTCAAATCTTCATCATTTCCCAACCAACACTTTTTCAGAAAAAAGGACAGTTAAGCAATAAAAAATGCTTTTTCTGATAGAGAGAGAAAAGAGAGAGACAAGTAGAGGCTTACAGTTTTGCAGGCTTAGAATACAAATAAATATAACAAGTCAGAACACTGTAAAAGGGGAGGCAGAATACACATAGAAAAATATAACCTTCAAGAAAGCAAAAGCTCAAATCTGTATAAACCCTCCAAGCCTGTCAAACACAAGCAAGCAAAAGCTCAAACCTGCATAAACCTCAGGACAACTCAGTAACCTGCATACCCACAAACAAATCTGTATCCAAACCTGCTAAGCTTCAAACTGTATCAACATGCCTCAAAACTCCAAAACAACAAAGCCTTGAAGCAAGCAAACAACAGCCTGTCCAAAGCCATACAAGTCTGCATAAGCCCTGAAGCCTGCTAGCCTGCCTTCAAGCATATCAAACTGCACAATAAGCCTGTTTAAAATCACAAAATAAAACTCAAAGTTGCAAGCCTTCAAGCCTGAACCAGAAAACCTGTCCTAAACAAACTCAGTAACTTATATCCAAACAACAAAAACAAAAGCCCTCAGAACCATGTTCATCACAGGGCCAAAATAGCCAAACTTACTCCAAGCCTGTACCAAACTCAAAGCAAAGCCAAAAGCATCTCAGAATAAGGCAACATCATCAACATCATCAAAAGCAACATACAAAAATCAAAGCATTCTCAGATATTATCATCATTGAAAAGAAACAAAGCCCAAAGAGAGGAAGATTGTGAAAGCATCTCAGAAGCACAAATACTCAGAATCAAAATCATCACAGATAAGCAAAAGTACAAAGGCGAGCAATCAGAAGAGGAAAAGAAGCTATCCTAGGGTTTTCAGATTGCAACACTCATCACTAAACCAAACAAAGTTAAAGAAACAAGTACCAGGAAGGCCAGCAAGCACATCACCGTGTCCCTCCGCCTCCGGCCACCGGAGAACGCCTCCTGTCCAAATCCTCCGTCTCCAAAACCCTAAAGGTAGTAACTCCTCCCTTTTCTTTAACACCTCACACAAACATAAATAACATAGAAGATCAGAATGTGTCAAAAACCAATAACGTGCAAGACTAAAATCCAAAACCCTAAAACATAAAAAAGAAACCGATACCTTTTCTTGTCTCCGCCTTGCTTAACCATGGAGGGAGGAGGAGTTGGAGGTGGCGCCTAGTGGCCATAGGCGGAGAGGGAGTTCGTTCAGAAGCTTTGCTTAAAGAAGGATGAAGAGGACGAAGAAAGAAGAAGGGAGCGGCGCTGCTTGATCAAACTCTGTAACCCTAATTCTGAAACGAAACAAAACAAACCCTAAACAAATTGTCAAACGCGTTTTGGGCCCGTCCCTTGCATAAACTGCCTAAGCCCAACTGAGTTCTAGTGCCTTACCCCCTCTTTCAGCGTGTACACCCCCTTTCTTTGAATCTGCTTGTTTTCTTTTGTTTGGGCCAAACAATATAACACCAAGCCCATTTAATCTTTTACCCTTTTTTATTTATTTCAAACTAATACCATTTTATTTCTATCACTTTACTTTTTTATATATAACTTAAACTAATATTTTTGTTAAATAAAAATAATACATTAACTTCTTTTTTTTTTTGTAAAAACTTTACTAATACTTTTTATCACACTTGAAATGTAAATATTAGATTTTGTTAAGATTAAACAATTTTCTCTTTAAAACTTTTTTTGCTTAATTAAATCTTGTATATAAAACATTAATAAAAATACATAAAAATAGAATTTTTAAGGTTTAATATTTCCTTTTAATTAAAATCTTTTGTTTATATAATATTAACATAAAAAACACAAAAAAACAATAATAATACTTAATATTGCATTAGGTTAACAATTTGATCATTTGTAAATAATCATGTGCACCATACATTACTTTTGATTCTCTTTTATTCTTATACATTCTTATACTTTTACATTGAGAATGCGACGATTCGATTTGGTTGTAAATAATATTTGGACACTACTATCCTGATAAGACTCATCCCCATTTGTAAACATTTGTACCCCCATCCCCGGATACTTATTTGTAATAGCTTAGACTTTAAATTCCCGCAATTTATCGCTTTCTATATTCTGTATAGTAATTAGGGTTTGTATGCGAAGATTCAAAATCAACCGCTAGATAAACCTAATACAAGACAAATGCATGAAAATCAATACACAAATCACACTTGCACCTCTAGGGTAACCTCACTTGTTGCCTCGAAAAAATGCAATCATGTCCCTCGAGTATGAGACACTCTAGAAAACGTCCCTTCGATAAACAAAGATCGTTAGTCCCTCGATGACCCTCGATGTTGCCTTCGATAAAAATGATCTCGTCCCTTACAAAATTTCTAGAGCGTCTCACAAGTTCCCTTCAATGATTGTATACGATGACCCGCGCCCTTCCCGTTAACATCCTAACGCAAGGTTGTTCACCAAATACAATGGTGAAACAACACTGTTAAAAGGGTTAAAAACATAAGAGAGATCTTTGAGTAAAATAGGGTAGATAGCTGTTAGTTACTTGATCAAACTTGAAAAACACACTTGCCTACTTTCAAAACACACTCCTTAACACAACTTTCAAAACAACTTTCAAAAACATTGAAACATCTTTTCAAAAAGACAAACACCTTTGTAAAACATTCGAGTAAAGAATTGTTACAATGGTTGCCTAGACAAGGCATCTTTTTCAAAACATTTTCAAAAACCACACACACAAAGCACCATTTCACACAATTGAAAATCAAAGGCAAGTGATCTAAAAACAAGTAACTAAGAGCTCATGGATAACCATGGATGAAAAGGGTGCTAGCACCTTCCCTTTTCATAATCTACCCCCCGAACCCACGAAAACATCTCAAAGGTCTTTCCTGTGCTTTTTGACCTTTCCTTAGGATAAATAAAAATTCGGTGGCGACTCTTGCTAAACCAAACAAGTGCGAATACAAACGCAAAAGCTCAAGTCAGTTCTCCCACCATATCATAAACGGGGAGAGGTAGTTTGGGATTCTTCAGAGCTTCCCGCAAGGTTACCATATTAGATCTCAAAAAATGTGGCAAGACTTGAGACATCGTCATATTTATTCGGGTAAATTGTCTTACCGATCTTTCTGTTCTAGGCTGGTTGTTCCTTTGTTGAGTAGGTCCAGGCTTAGGGATCATGACGGCCCCTACCGTTGGACGACGTTCAGTTTTGTCCTGATTCCTTTGATGGTACACAACACCAACCTCTTTCTTCCAAGTGAATGGATTTCTCACGGCAGTGGAGGATGCGTCTTTTTGGATCTTCCCACTCTTAATCCCAGCTTCCGCTCTCTCCCCGATCAAGATTAATTCAGTGAAGCCGGCTGAGGAGCTTCTAATTAGATGATTAAAGAAAGGATCAGACAGGGTACCCAGAAACATGTCCACTAGCTCCCTGTCATAAATGGGAGGCTGGACTCTTCCTGCTAAGTCCCTCCACTTCTGAGCATAGTCTTTGAAACCCTCACTCGAACCCATAGCCAGACTTTGGAGTTGAGTACGGGTGGGAGCAAGGTCTGTGTTATACTGATACTGCTTATAAAGAGCAGTGGCCAGGTCTTCCTAATTATAGATATTGGCCCTCTCCAGTTGATAGAACCAATCTAGCTCAGTCCCGGATAGACTATTCTGAAAGAAGTGGACCCACACATCTCTATCAACAGTGTGAGGCTGTATCTTCCTCACATAAGATCAGAGGTGCATCTTGGGACACGAAACCCCGTCGTACTTAGAAAACACTGGTGCCTTGAACTTTGGTGGAATAACAATTCCAGACACCAAACCCAGCTTTTCAAAGTCTAGCCCTGGCACTTTATGAATCTCCATTGCACTTAGACGCTCTTCCAGCTGCTTGTACATCTCATCAGCTGGAGGATATTGCTCTTCAGAGTAATCATCCTTTTCTTCCTCTTCAGATTCTGGACGGTTAGTCACTTCCTTGTTTTTCCCTTATTGATTGTCCCCTTCACCTGATGATGTTGTGAAGTCTAGGGTCCGTCTAGCTGGCCCTTGGAACCTTCTTCCCAGATTCAAAACACTGGTTGATTTCTTCGCTTTCTTCTTCTTTTATTTGATCAGTAAAGTTTTCAAATCCTCCTGTCCTTTTGCCAAAGTCAAGAACATTTGTTGAAACTGAGCGTTCTGCGCCTGAAGATCTTTTAATATCTGTTCAATATCCATCTCACTGAAATAAACAGTAGAAAGATAAGGAGACCTGTTGTAAGAAACATGTTTGTGTTATGATGAATGAAGATGCATATGCAAATGATTTCAAGGAAATTAGAGATTTAAATTTGCTTTAGACAAAAAAGGAACACACTTATATTAATAAATCAAAGTTTGAGTACATCATGCCTCTTTGGGCTTACAAAGAAATACAGAATTATAAGATAAAAAAGTTGAACGCATCCTTTTTGGTGCGATGTAGGCGTTCAGACTCCGCTCCTCATGAAGCTGCTTGGTGAGTTCCAGAACTTTCTTCTTGCTGGCGTAGAATTTGTCCTCGAAAGTGTCTCTCTCCCCCTTAAGTTATATCCAATCCCTTTGCAAGTATTCGAGAGAGGTGGGCACGTTAGGATGAAGGATAGTGTATGGGACATCTCCTTCCATAACAGGTTCTATGATAACTGGGAGAATGGAAGGATAAGGCATCACAAGTTTCTGAGCACGAGCTCGCACCCACTTAAGGTAAGGCTCAAGGGGGATGGAATTCTTGTGCCCCAGTGTCTTGCTATCTACCTTGTTCAACATCCTCCAAGCTCGGATAAACCTCTAGTGGTAACCTCGATCATCATTCTCGTAATCAAATACGAACCCTTGAATAAGCATCTCATGTGGACCATCCCTTCGGGCGTAACCAAACTGTCATAAGGCCAAGCAGGGGTTGTAAGTGATACCTCCTCTAATGCCAAGAAGGGGGACATTAGGGAATTCTCCACAACGGTCGATGATAGTAACATTCTCCATAGATCGGGAACACCAATGAATATTTGAATATCTGAGCATTATCAACTTATGTGACCACCTTGAACCTTGCTCGTTCTTCAATACAGATTGGGGAAGATGCGAAATAAACCATCTTGCCAAGAGAGGAGTACAACACATGAGGATACCTCTTTTCCTCATAGTGCGAGAGTGAAAAGAATGTAGGATGTCTCCAAACAAAGTAGGCACCGGGTTACGAGATATGAATATTTTGACGGTGTTTACATCTATGAGTTGGTCAGGATTCGGAAACAAAACCATCCCATAGATGAGAAGGGCCACAATTTCCTCAAAAGCTTGCAAATCCAAGGAGTTCCAACAGTCTTGAGCTTTCTCAAACAAGAAATTGGCTAAGAAACCTTTGACACCACTCCTTGTTTCCCAATTAGTTGTGACATCATATTGTTACAAGTGTAGGGCTTGAGCAATCTCTTATGGTTTTGGATCTCTTTCCGTACCGTTGAAGGGTAGTTGATTGAGAATGGGAATCCTCAAGAGTTGGGAGAATTCTTCCAAAGTTGGCACAAGTTGATAATCGGGAAATATGAAGCAATGGTGTAGAGGATCAAAGAATTGGAAGAGCACCTTCATCAAGTCTTCATCAGCGTTGGAGGTAACCAAGTTTAAGAGGCGACCATGTATTTCGGTAAATGGAGAATTCTCAGGAACCCTTGATGCTAACTCTTTAAGTTGAGGAGGGATCCTTACGAGTTTGACTTGAATGGTTTTCCTGCGAATAGAATCCATGTTCTACAAAACAGAACACAGATAAATCCCAAAAATCCTTGAAATGGTTAGTAAGTATGAGTATCATGTTATGATGTTTATGATGTTATGTACAAGTAAATATATACAAAAAAAAAAACAAGTCCTTAGGTTTAAGCTTGCATGGATTCTCATAGATAAGTACCCTATTGAAGTTTAGTTGGGTCAAACCTGTCCTAGCAATAGCAATCGGGTTCTAAGGGAGCTCAATATCACTGGTTTGTCTTCTCGGGCATTGTTTCAGCGCAAGCCTTTTTAATGGCGACCTAAATATCCCAAAAACCAAACCTCAATGATTGTAGTATCGAGTATCTACCAACTTCGGACTGCACCAAAGTCGATCATCTCACTATGTCCTAATGGCCAAGTTGGTCAAGTAAAAGTTCTAGAAGTTAGTTAGTGCTTCATGACATTACTCAACGGCCCCATATTCTACTTGAATACTCAAGGGCTACCGGTACCCACAAATATGTCACACTAATGTAGCTATTGCTTAGACCATGTCGGTATACCCCACACAGTTTCCACAATGTATTGCAACTTACCTATAAGGTATCCCAAATCCGGGTAGAGGATTTAAACCTAAACAAAGAATCAAAATGTAAAGCAAACAAATCAAACAATGAAAGCAAGTAAATATGATCTAGCCCTAAGGTAACCCCACTTTTAAAATTATCCCCAACAAACTCGCCAGTTCTGTAACACGGTGGGAGAACTGACTTGGTTATTTTGCGTTTGATTACAAATGTTGCGGTTAGTAAGAGTCGCCACCGACTTTTCTTTTATCCAAAAGAAAGGTTGAAAAGAACAGGAAAGACCTTTGAGATTGTTTCTTGAGTTTGGGGGGTAGATTATGAAAAAGGAAGGTGTTAGCATCCTTTTCATCCATAGTTATCTGTGGGCTCTTAGTTGCTTGCTAGATCACTTGCTTTTGTTTGATAATGTGCTTTGTGTGGTTATTGGAAGTATTTTGAAAAGGCGCCATCGTTTAGGAAAACTTTGTAATGATTTTCGTTGGTAAGAATGTATACAAAGTGTTGATCTTTTGAAAATGTTTCAAGTTTTAAAGATGTTTTGAAAGTGTTGTGTTTGTTTTGAAAATAGCAAGGATGTTTTGGTTTTAACACGAGCAAGCAACTAGGAATACTCTACCTACTCAAAAGTCTTTCTTGTTTATTTACTCTTTCCTTTAACATTGTTATTTTACCATGGATTGGTAAGTAACATTATCTTTGGATGTAAAAGGGACGGGCAAGGGTCATCGTATAGCCATGATTAACAATGTTGTAAGATATCTTAGCATTTTCTTTAAGGGACTAAGATCATTTTTGAAAGGCAACTTTGATAGCGTCAGCGAGGGACTATGATCTTGTATTTTTTGATTGCTTTTGCTAAGATACCTTACATGCATAATATGACCATTTTCATAAGGCAACAAAGTGGATTTACCCTAAGGATGTAAGTGTGCAAGTGTATTGATTTACATGCATTGTTTTGTCTTTGAATTAGGGTTTGCTAATTTGTTGATTTTAATCTTTCCATACAAGCCCTAATTTACTAGCATTTATATATAAATCATTAAATTGCGGAAAATAAAAATACTAAGCTATTGCATTATTAGGGGGGGTGTACAAATTTACAAATTAGGAAATTGCAAGAAAATTAAATCTAAATAGTTATGACAACCATATTGAATATTGTACAAAATTTAACATAAAATGCATGAATGCAAAAATGGAAAAAGAAATGATTTTATTTGGTTTTATGAAAGGTTTTAATCTTAACCTAATTAAGAAAATAATTAATGAAAATCAAATAAAATTAACTTAAACTAATTAAAAATAAATTAACTAAAAGGATTTTTTAGGGTTTTTTTATGAAAATGTTTTAAGAATAATATAAAAATACATAAAAATTAATTAATTAAAATAAACCTAAATTCTAAATTAATTTTAATTTACAAGAAAATAATATGATATAATAATTAAACCTAAACCTAAATATTAATTATTAAGAAAGAAATTAATTTATTAAAAAAAGTTTTTGTTCTTTTAGTTTTATAAAACAAATAAACTAAATAAGTGTAAAAATAATAAATAAACTATTTTTGAATTTTTATTAATAACAATATAAATAATATTAATAATAATAATAATAATAACAATAATAATAAAGGAAAAAGAAATAAAATAAATTAAGAAAAAAAGAAAATAATAATGAAAATTGGGACAGGGAGTACTGGAGTAAGGCAGGGAGTTAGAAGCCAACAAAAAGAACAAAGGCCCAATGTGGAGGCCCAGGCGTGCTGTGTGTTTGTGAAAAAAAGGTGAAAATGTGAAAAATGAAAAAAAGGCAGCGCGCTAGGTATTGAACCCACGCCCTCTTGGTTACCAGTGTACTGCCTTACCACTGGGGTGGCTATACATCCATTTACTTATATCAAACCTTAAATATATATTTCAAATCAAATCCATGGCCTGAACTTCATCTTCAACCTCATGCCCAGCCAACAACCTGTAACTTGTTCATCTCTCAACAAAAATGGAAAATACAAACATGAAAGTTGTGGCATTTCTTCCCACGAATCCAACCATATAAATAACTAAAGCTATAAATCTGCGATGAGTGAGAATTTTTCTGGCCTTAATTTAAAACCTAAAAATTTCAGAAACTTAAACTCAAAAATTCCCTAAGCTCAGGCCATATAAATGCAAACTATGGATATGTACAGCTTCATGGCAATGGTATCTATATTTTATCTTTGAAAATGGAAGCCTGACAATGCCTATATAAATAGTTCAAAAGTCAGAAAACTCACCTTGCAAGAGGGTATCGTGTTTTGAGTTGGAGCAACTTTCAATGAGTTCTAGTGATTGGGTTAGCTTCCTCAAGTTCCCAGGAAGCTAATGTGATGCTTGGCTTGAGATGAAAGTGGATGAGGAGTTCTGGAGAAGTCCACTTGCAGTGCTCTATTTTTGAGTTTGGATAATGGTGAAAATGGAGTTACAGAACTGTAACAGGTATTGGGATGAGTTGTGGATGATGTTTAGGAACTTTTGGAATGGTTTAAAGAGGAAACACACGAGTAATTTGAGAGATGGGAGTGTAAGGTCAGTTTCTGCATAAAAAATGGAGTTTTGTGTGTAATCTAAGTTTGTGAGAGTTTGAGTGAGCTTAAGGGCTTGTACATGTGTGGGTTAGCTTGCAAATAGTATATGTATTTATAGGAAAGAGGTTTCAAGTGTTACAACAACTCAAAATTTGAATTCTTAAGTTGTGGCAACTTTGCTTGTTTTTGAAGTAAACATGACAAACATCTTCCTAAGGCTTGTACCATGCTATTGTAGAGTGGTTGAACTTTAAACAAGCTTGCTTCTGACTTGCAGATGTTGTTTGTGCAGAAGGATCCATTGAGAGGCTCAAGAAGGGTTGACATTTGCAAAAGCATGCTTTTCCGAAATGGAAGTCTTGCCTCTCTTCCAAAAATGGCAAGTTAACTTAGACAAAGCTTGGATTTAATGGATAATAGCCATAAAGTTTGTGTAATCTTATGATTAAGGATAAATACACAAGTTAGAGGGCCTAAAAAGTGGGATTATGCAGCATGGCTATGGATTTGGTTCATTGTGCATCACAAATTTTGCCTTGCAAAACAAACTGAAATCCTAACTTCTGGCCTTCGTTTCTCCTTGCTCAGAAATGATATCAAGGAGTTCTTGGACATTTTAGAAAGATTGTAATATGATCTACAACCCCTCTTTAAATCACTTTTGCAAAATCCAATTGGAACTATATGAAACTTGGCCCAAAAGTTAGGTCAAAATCCTGATCAAAATGCTCAAAATTTCACTAAGTGTTTTAGTTTCATGACCATGATTTCATGGATTAATAACTTGAAATCCAAGAATTTCTAGGAGAATTTGTGTAAAGAAATGTTTTATATCACATTGAGATCTACAACTTTCATTTTGAAAGTTTCCTTTGAATAATCTTGCATCATGGTGAAAAATTGGCTCAAAGTTGTGAAAAAATATGAAGTTTTCAACACTTAGAAAAATTTCTAAGTTTGGAAACTTTGACTTTTCAAAATGAAATCTTGACATTTTGATTTCTTGATGAACAAGTTTCACATTTTACATGTTTTGATGAATTATGATCTTTGACACTTGATTTTGACCAAAAAGTCAAAGTTTGACTTTTCAGTGTGCAGTTGACTTTTGATCAGTTGACTGAAAATCAACTATCAATCAATTGACCTTGAGCAATTTTTTGAGTCATGCCATTAGGTCAAAATGATGAAATTGAATCCTTGAGTTCATGTTTCCAACCAATCAACCATTTGCTAGGTCAAAATTCATAAATTGCCCTTTCTCAATCAAAACCCTAGTTTTGACCATTTTTCCCTTTTGATGATCTGATCAAATTTCTTGAGGAATTATGGTCCAAACTTGATCAAATGATATATAGGAGTTAATAATATTGATATGGATAAAAAATTATGAAGTTTGACTTTAAATTGACCACGGTTGACTTTTTCCCAATATAGTTGATTTTTAGGTCAACTTATCAATTGATTGAGCAAAAATATGATCCAAGACTTGAAACTTGACATGAGAAATCTTGAGGGTACATAATGATCCATTAAAGTCATATGAGGCATTAAAAGTTCAACTGTCCTTGTGCAATCTCAAACCCTAATTTCAGTCATCAATGCTTAAGGAGGTGTCTTGAGCTGGTCAACCCTTGTGCAGTCTTGAACCAAAGGAGATCTTGTGAGAAATTACTTGATAAATGAGAGGGAAAATTTTGGGGTACAACAGATACAAATGGTGCAATCGAAGGATTTACCCATGAATCCTAAGTGCCCAAACGAAGCTTGAGTTAAAAGATAGGTGTTGCCCTTGTGAATCAAAAGCCAGTTGTTTCAAAGGGATACTTTGCCCAGTCAGAGCCAGTATGAAGATAGGCAATGCCCTGTGGGTGCTAATATGAATGCATAGGGAAGCCTTTGCCTTGTGTACGCTAGCATGGTAGGAACCCCTTGCTATGTGAATCGAAGCATGCAGGAAAGATGTAATTGCTCAATCGAAGGCTGCATGCAGATAACTAATGCTTTGTGAATTAAAGCAAGCATGTCAGGGGCCAATGCTCAATCGAAGGATGTAAGCAAAGCTTGCATCGAAAGAGGCCAAAAACCCAATCGAAGGATGTGAAATCGAAGCAGGCATGCTCTTCTTTGATTTGATGCTTGAAAGCCCACTTGTACTTGTGCAAATTTGAACTTTTGAAAATCCTTGTAAGGAAATGCCTTGAGAAAAGAAAGGGCAAATTTTTTGGGGTACAACAGCTGCCCCTGTTCAATCCTCTTAAACCTGAAGAGTTATATTAGCGAGTCTGCCATTCGTGACTTGAAGGTGGAAGATGATTGAACACTAGAGTGCCCAGAAATTTGCACTAGATGATGTGGTGGCTGATTGTGTAGGGAATGGGCTTAAAGATACCATTTGGAGAGTTGTCGGAGATGGGCTTAGAGATGCCATCCAAAGTGATTGTTGGAAAAAATTAGACTAAGTCTAAGCTTAAATTCAACTAGAAAAGGAATCATAATGTATTTTTGATTGATTTAGACTGAACCAGAAGAAATGTCTAACGGGACAGAATCAGGATAAACCATTGATCGATTTAAACTGAACCAACAGAGGTTTTGAATATTCTTTAACTGGAAAAGAATCAGAATAAATCTTTGGAGCAATTTATCTGAACCAGAGAAAGTGTCTACCAGAACGAAATCAGGATAAACCATTGATCGATTTAAACTGAACCAACAGAGGTCTTGAATGTTCTTTAACTGGAAAAGAATCAGAATAAATCTTTGGAGTAATTTATCTAAACCAAGGAAAGTGTCTACCAGAATGGAATCAGGATAAACCATTGATCAATTTAAACTGAACCAGCAGAGGTCTTGAATAATCTTTAACTGGAAAAGAATCAGAATAAATCTTTGGAGCGATTTAACTAAACTAGAGAAAGTGTATAACAGAACGGAATCAGGATAAACCATTGATCGATTTAAACTGAACCAGCAGAGGTCTTGAATAATCTTTAACCGGAAAAGAATCAAAATAAATATTTGGAGCAATTTATCTGAACCAGATAAAGTGTCTACCGGAACGGAATCAGGATAAACCATTGATCGATTTAAACTGAACCAGCAGAGCTCTTGAATATTCTTCAACTAGAAAAGAATCAGAATAAATCTTTGGAGCGATTTATCTGAACCAAAGAAAGTGTCTACCGGAACGGAATCAGGATAAACCATTCATCAATTTAAACTGAACCAGCAGAGGTCTTGAATAATCTTTAACTGGAAAAGAATCAGAATAAATCTTTGGAGCGATTTATCTGAACAAGAGAAAGTTTCTACCAGAACGGAATCAGGATAAACCATTAACCGATTTAAATTGAACCAGCAGAGGTCTTGAATATTCTTTAACTAGAAAAGAATCAGAATAAATCTTTGGAGTGATTTATCTGAACTAGAGAAAATGTCTACCAGAACAGAATCAGGATAAACCATTGATCAATTTAAACTGAACCAGCTGAGGTCTGGAATATTATTTAACTGGAAAATAATCAGAATAAATATTTGGAGCGATCTATCTGAACCAGAGAAAGTGTCTACCAAAACGGAATCAGGATATACCATTGATCGATTTAAACTGAACCAGCAGAGGTCTTGAATAATCTTTAACTGGAAAAGAATCAGAATAAATCTTTGGAGCGATTTATCTGAACCAGAGAAAGTGTCTAACGGAATGGAATCATGATAAACCATCGATTGATTTAAACTGAACCAACAGAGGTCTTGAATATTCTTTAACTGCAAAAGAATCAGAATAAATCTTTGGAGCGATTTATCTGAACTAGAGAAAGTGTCTACCAGAACGGAATCAGGATAAACCATTGATCAATTTAAACTGAACCAGCAGAGGTTTTGAATATTCTTTAACTGGAAAAATCAGAATAAATCTTTGGAGCGATTTATCTAAATCAGAGAAAGTGTCTACCGGAACGGAATCAGGATAAACCATTGATCAATTTAAACTGAACCAACAGAGGTCTTGAATAAAGTGTTCTTCATGTAGATAGTCATCCCGTCCTGTTTCGGGAATTAATCCATAATCAACTTGTCCACAGATAGTTTTCCTGTCTTGTTTCAGGTATTAATCTGGAACTTGCTTTTAGTTGGCCGTGGAGATAGTTGTCCTGAATGGTTTCAGGTATTAATATCTGAACTTAGAAAGAATCATCGTTTTCTTGGCTTGTTACATGTATTAATCTTCATTCTGCTCATGTAGATAGCTTTCCTGGCTAGTTATAGGTATTAATCTACAATCAGTCATTCGCAAATAGTTTTCCTGTCTTGTTTCAGGTATTAATCTGTAACTTTTTTTTTGTTGGTCGTAGAGATAGTTGTCCTGTCTGGTTTCAGGTATTAATGTATGACCTTAGAAAGAAAGATAGTTTTCCTGGCTTGTTACAGGTATTAATCTTCATTCTGCTCATGTAGATAGCTTTCCTGACTAGTTACAGGTATTAATCTACAATCAGTCATTCACAGATAGTTTTCCTGTCTTGTTTTATGTATTAATCTGGAACTTATTTTTGTTGGTCGTAGATATAATTGTCCTGGCGTGTTTCAGGAATTAATCTCTGACCTCTTTGAAAATTGTTGACGATGTTTGCCAAAAAGGACTTTTGCTAATTGACTTTTCCCTGCAAGGAAAAGGGTCATTTGCATGCAGATGTATGCATGGCTTGATGATGTTCTCAAAATAAATGAGATTATGCTACATGCATTTATCATGTATGTAATATGATGCATGAAATGTGAAATATTGTTGGAATGTATCTTTGTCTTGGAAAATAAATCCTTGACAAATATTGGGGAGCTTTGGGAAGTTGATTCCCGGGCTACTGTTGAACATCTCCAAACCTTACTTAGAATGTTTCTACTGGGGATTCCCGTTTTGTTGTTTGAGGAGAAATCCACTGGGTAATATTGATTTTGCTTGAGAAGAAAACTTTGTAGAGGGTGTTGATTCCTGCCTGGGGAAATGAATTCAAGAGTTTTAGTTATTCGTTGCTCTATTGGTGAGCTATCTCTTGATGGAAGAGAAATGGAGTTAACAACTTGTTGGGGACAAAGAAGTTAACTGTTATCTGGTTGTCTCCCAGGTTTTGCAGAAATTCACTAGGGATATTAGGAAATCCTACTGGGGAAGAGGGGTTATGGTCCTTGACTTGTGATAGTCTGAGAGGCGAATTCAAGCTGGGGAATCTGTAGTTTGTTAGGGAAATAAACACTGTTGCCAATCTGCTGGAGAGGTGTTTTCCTTAAGCAGAACTCCTCGAGGATTCTTGAGATCAACTCAGTTGGGGAGAAGTTTTCAGAGATTGAAACTCTGGCTAGGGATTGCCTGGATCCAACTTTATGGGGATATCCATGAATTTAGCCTGGAGGGGTTTGTACCCTTATCCATGAATATTATTCTGTGGGAGTAACCTTATAGAGATGTGTTGTACCCCAAAATTTTCCCTCTCACTCTATCAAGATTCTCCTCACAAGACTTCTTGGACTCAAGACCGAATTAGGGTTTGCTCAGCTCAAGGCATCTCCTTGCACTGATGACCTGAAATTAGGGTTTGAGTTTGCACACGGATTTTTGGACTTCCAATGCCTCATGTGACTTTCATACTTCATGTTGGATCTCTAAGATTGCTCATACCAAGTTTCAAGCCTTGAATCAAATTTTTGCCCAGTCAATTGGACAGTTGACCTAAAAATCAACTGTATTGGGGAAAAAAGTCAACTGTGGCCAATTTACAGTCAAACCTCATAATTTTTTATCCACATCAACATTACAGACTCATATGAACCATTTGATCAAGTTTGGACCACAACTCCTCAAGAAATTTGATCAGATCATCAAAAGGGCAAAATGGTCAAAATTAGGGTTTTGACTGTAGAAAGGCAATTTCTGATTTTTCACTAAGCCAATGGAAAATTGGGTTAAAGCATGGTTTCAAGGACTCAATGGCATCATCTTTACCTAATCACATAGTTCAAAAGATTTTAAATGCATTGGATTGACAAATGAATTTTCCAGTCAACTGATCAAAAATCAACTGTACACTAAAAAGTCAAACTTTGACTTTTTGGTCAAAATCAAGTACCAAGGGTCATATTTCACCAAGATGTGTCAAAACATGAAATTTGTTCACCAAGAAACCTAATTTTTAAAATTAGGGTTTAAGTTTGAAAATTTTCATAACTTAGAAATTTTCTAAGTTATGAAAATTTCTTATTTTTTCCCAATTTTCCCAACTTTTCCACCATGATGCAATTGGATTAAAAAGAAACTTCCAACATGAAAGTTGTAGTCCTCCACAAAATATACAACTTTTATTCACAAAGTTTTCCCAAAAGATGCTTGGATCTCAAGTTATGATTTTGTGAATAGGGGTCCAAAAACTTTTTAACTTAGTGAAATTTTGCCCTAGTTTAGGCAGATTTTTGACCTAACTTCATGGAAACTTTTCACCTAGTTCCAAGAGGAATCTCAAAATTCATTTCAAATATGGATTGTAGAGCATGTTACAATCTTTCCAAAATGTCCAAGAACTTTCCAAGATCATTTATGATTAGGGAGAATCGAAGAAAAGAAAATGGAAATTTCTCACTTTTGTCCATGGCATTTTTCACATTGTTACAAGTTGCAAATCTGTCCTAAGCATGCTTGTACTTGTTTTACATGTCTTAATCCTTTACACACTCCTTAATTTAATGCAAATACATTGGACAATGGCTTTGTTCTGAGCTTTGGAGCATTGTACATTAATTTAATCCATTTATGGCATAAAGGTAACAATACCATTTCCATAAAGCTTGCTTTTTGAAATTTTGTATTCCTTGAGCATTGAACCTGATCTTTGGCTACAAACAAGATCCATAAACATCAGAAAAAGCTCACCAACTATGTGCAGACCTTGAGCTAGCCTTTAAAGGCCTTGGCATTGTCACTTCCCACATTTTCTTCAAAAGCAAGTAAACTTGCAAAAGTCAATATAACTGATCCATCTGATAAAACCAAGCCTAAGTATCATTTGAAACAAGTTCAGCATATTGTAACAAGCAAGAAACACGAGTTGCAAACTTCTCAAACACCCTTAAACACAGAAATCACCATTTCTGCCCAAAACAGAGCCATCTCTGCGAATCACAAGCCAAAACATGTTCCACTCGTGCGTTTTGCTTTGAACCACTTCAAACACATTCCATACATCACTCCTAAGCTGTCCAAGCCTTTGTTCAGCAAATGTAACCTTTGTTTCGAGGATCAGTGTGATACGGTGGGAGATCTGACTTGAGGTTTTGCATTTGTGTTCGCAAATGTTTCAGTTTAGCAAGAGTCGCCACCGACTTTTTATTTTATCCAAAGGAAAGGTCAAAAAGCATAGGAAAGACCTTTGAGATGTTTTCTCGGGTTCGGGGGGGAAGATTATGAAAAGGGAAGGTGCTAGCACCCTTTTCATCCATGGTTTTCCATGGGCACTTAGTTACTTGTTTAGATCACTTGCTTTTGCTTTTCAATTGTTTGAAATGGTGCTTTGTGTGTGTGGTTTTGAAAATGCTTTGAAAAAGAGGCCTTGTCTAGGCAACCTTTGTAATGATTCTTGTTTGAATATATACAAAGGTGTTTGTATTTTGAAAAGATATTTCAATGTTTGAAAGTTTGTTTTTGGGAGGTGTTTTGAAATTGTGTTATGAAGTGTGTTTGAAAATAGCAAGGATGTTTTGCAAGTTTTGATCAAGTAACTAAGAGTTGTCTACCCTATTTTACTCAAAGATCTTTCCTATACATTTTTAACCCTTTTGACAGTGTTGTTTTACCATTGCATTTGGTAAACAACCTTGTATTAGGATGTTAAACGGGACAGGCGCGGGTCATCGTATAGACCATGATAGTAATTGTGCTAAGTATCTTTAGCAAATTTTCCGAGGGACTAGATCATTTTGTATAGGAAACCAAGATAGCGTCATCGAAGGACTATGATCTTTTGTTTTGTTTTTGTTTTGCCAAGATACTCAACATGCATAACATGGCCCATTTTTAAAGCAACAAGTGGATGAAACCCTAGGGGTGCAAGTGTGTATTGTGTTTGTCATTTTCAAGCATTTAGGTCTTGTATTAGGTCATCTATCGGTTGATTTTGAATCTTGCCATACACGCCTAATTACTATACAGTATACAGAAAGCAATAAATTAAGGGAATTAAAAGTCTAAGTTATTACAAAAAGTGTCCGGGAATGGGGATACAAATTATTACAAATGGGGATGAGTCTCACAAGAATAATAATGTCCAAATATTAAGTATTACAACCAAATCGAATCGTCGCAATTCAATATAAAGCCATAACAAATTATGAAATAATGAAAATCAATCAATTATGAAATGCATGTATTTACTTGAAAATAAATAAATAAAATCTATTATATAAAAGAAAGATTAAATATTTTATTATTATTATTTGTGTATTTTATTAATTATGTAAATAAAAAGTTTAAAAGGAAAATTAATTAAACAAAATTTCTATTATTCTTGTATTTTTATTAATCAATTAAAAAGGGTTTAAAGAAAACAAAATTAATTAAATTAATTTAAATGTTTTTTTGGTATTTTATCAAATGAAATAATTATTTAATAAAACTATTTTTTTTAAGAAAATCAAAGTTTTTATTATTAACTTAAAAAAGAAAACACATTAAAATAAAATGAATTAATAAAAAAAAAGTATTTGTTTAAACATAAGAAAAGAAATTAAAAAGAAGGGTGGGCTATGGATTTATGTTGGGCCCAAAGCAAAAATTAAAAGAAGAATAAAGAAAAGTCAGAATGGAGGGAGGGGGTGCGCTGGCCAATTCGTTATGGGCTTAGGCGCTTGGGGCCAGAAAGGCCCAAATCACTTATTGTTTCATTTTGTTAGGGTTCAAAACGATTAGGGTTTGTGTGATTCTCACAGCGGCGCCGCTTGCTTCGTTTTTCCTCTCTCTCATTCGCTATCACCCTGATCTCCCCCTCCTCTCAAGCCGTCGGAGCGCTGTCTCCCTCTCTCGTCTCCTCACAAGGATCCATGGCTTCGTTGTAATGGTAAGGTTCGTTCTTTGTTCGATTTATCATTTTCAGTTTCGTTGATTGATTCACATGCTTTTTGTCTTTGTTTCTTTGTTTAACCTATGGTGCTATATGTCTGAGATGCAGCAAAGGGTTTGAGAAAAACGTACCTTGGGGATTTTCTGGAAAAAATGGAGAGGAAAGAGGTTGGATTGGCGGCGCTCTCTTGGTGTCCGGAGGTGCGAGGGGAAGATGTGATGGCCAAGCTTGATTTTGGTAACTTCCTTCCTTTCTCTTGAATGTTGATGATGATAGTTGTTCTGA
Source organism: Vicia faba (assembly GCA_948472305.1). Classification (NCBI taxonomy): domain Eukaryota; kingdom Viridiplantae; phylum Streptophyta; class Magnoliopsida; order Fabales; family Fabaceae; genus Vicia; species Vicia faba. The sequence continues at coordinate 1,045,135,600 of OX451736.1, forward strand.
AACTTTGATTGTTGATGATGATTGCTTTCTCTGAAACTTTGATTGTTGATGCTTAGATTTCGTTGATGATGATACTTATTCTGAAACCCTTTTGTTGCTTATGAAAATATTTCCTCTCTCTTTGAATCTGAATGTTGATGAAGCTGATTTGGTTATTGAAATGGTTGATAATGATGATGATTAAACCTTGTTTGTTGCTTCTTGTTGAAACTTGGTTTGGTATGATTTTTGTTTACAGTTTGGAAGGCTTGTTATGATTGTTTTTGAGATGTATGCTTTTGTTGTTTGGACTGTGTTTTGCAGTTTGTGATTCACAGGGTTTTGTGACTTGTTGAAATGTTATGCAATTTTTTTGAGTTTAGCTTGGTGATTGTTTGTTTGGAAGCTGTTATGCTTGGCTGTTTGAGAGCTGCAGGTTGTTGTGCAGTGCAGTTTTGTGGTTGGAAACTGTTATACAGTTTTGGGAATTTGTGGTTTCAGGCTGTGCAGTTTGGCAAGCTTTACAGTTTGGAAAACTTGCTTTGTTTGAGAATTGCAAGTTTATGGTTTGACAGGCTGGTTATGGTTCACAGGGTTTTGTTGTGGGTTTTACAGTTTGGCTATGCAGGTTTACAGTTTGGCTGTTTGTTTCTGTTTGATAACAGTTTTTTCTGTTTGCAGTTTGGTCAACTGGTTTTTGTTTGGGTTTGATAGCAGGTTGGCTTGGAGTTGTTAGCTTTTGCTCACAAGTTTTTGAGATTTTGTTAGCAGGCTTGGCTTGGTGTTTGCTAACTGTTAGCAGGATTTTTTTGTTTGGCAAGCTTGCTTTGATACTTGTTATATAGGTTGGGAGCTTTGTAGTTTTACAGGCTTGGAGATTTTGTGAAAACTCTTAACAATTTGCAGTTTTTGACACTAATGTTCTCTCCTCTTCTCTTCTGTCTTTGTACTGTTATATCCTTTTTCCTTTTATAACTTGTGACAACACTCTTTGCCAAACTGTAAACTCTCACCAAAGGTGATATCTTTTCTCTCTTTCTCTCTCTATGACAAAGAAGATTTTCTTTTTGACTTTTCTGAAAAGTTTGCCTATGTCTGCTGGAAAATGATGATAGGCTATGACAAGCCTTTTACTTGTCATTGGGTTTACATCCTGCACTTTACTTTTTCATCTGCACTTGTACTTGCTGCCTGCTACATTACTACTGCATTTGTGCTTTTTGCATCCAGTTTTCTTTGTTCAGTTGCTTAGTATAATTTGCTTTGCTTGACAATTTGGTTTGTTGCAAGACTTGGTTAGCTGCAATGTTGTTGCAATGTTTAGTTTTGTTTGCAATGCTGTTTGGTTACTTGACAGTTTGTGCTGCCTTGGTTTGCTGCCATGTTTGCATTCAACTTGCCTTGTTTTGCAGTTTTGGTGCCTTGCTATGTTTTTGAATAATTTGCTTTTGCATTCTTCAATTTTCACTTTTATTTTTCTCTTTGTGAACCAAGAAGAGCAATCTTCTTGTGATTTGCAAAGAGAAAAATAAAACATGATGAAAAATAGCACTCTGATTCCGGACGACAAACTTTAATGATGAATATTTTCCTTTCTTTTTATTTGAAAATTCTTTTCATATTCAACTGATTGCACTAATCTCTTTTCCTTTGTCTTTTTTCATGTGAGCACAAATTGGACAGTGACAAAGCAGAAGAAGTCGAAGACTTTGAGCATGGGAGCAATGGCTTAGACTTAGATTTATTTTCCATTTATTGTAATCATTTATTTTTTCAAATACTATAAGTTGTAAAACATACAGTATTCAAATAATAAATTATTTTTGTAACAACATTTGAAATGAATGAAGAAAGCTTTTATGAGATCATCTGATATCCAATAAAACCTTCTACTGTCAATATCTTGTAATTCTTTCCTTGCATCTTCACTTAACCCTTTAAGATTCTCAGATCAAAATAATTTAAATTGCATTCCAACAATTCTAATACAAATAACTTAAACTTTAAGTAATCCAATAACTTTGCAATCTCGTAACCTTGCAACAGCGTTCCAATCAAAATACGCATTGTGTATTCCAACAAGCAAGCATTTCATTCCACTAACAAGCAAACGTCTTAACAGATGCACATTGTCTAGTTAACCTGGATCAGACATAACCTGAATATTTCAAATGACCATCTCAGCTCCTATCTCTTATCCCAGATAAACAAACCTTGAGAATAACCAGCAATCTTTCAGTAGGCTTAAAAAGTGTGAAAACATGTGACAATTAACTGAATTTCTGAGAATTCAATTTCTTCTGAGAAATGCGAGAGAAACCCTAATTCTTGATTTACTGCCATAGAAAAGTCTGTTTGATCGATTCCTGAGCCAATCTTGAAAATCTGAGAAAACCCTAGGGTTGTGATTTCTTGTGAAAAAGGGAGGGCAAATTTTGGGGTACAACAGCTGCCCCTGTTCAATCTTCTTGAACCTGAAGAGTTAGATTGGCGAGTTTTCCGTTCGCGACTCGAAGGTAAAAGATGATTGGACACTAGAGTGCCCATAAATTTGTACTCGTCAAAGCATAGTTGAGGGAATGGGCTTAAAGATGCCTTTTGGAGATGTGAATCTTGTTGGAGATGGGCTTAAAGATTCCATCCAAGAATGTTTGTTGAATTGTAAGTTGTAGGTGAAAGAATGAGTATCAGAAAGGTATCCATGTCTGGAACGTCTCTGAGCTGGGGGTCTGAATAAGCAATTGATTAACATCCGTGTTTGGAGCCTCCGTAAACAGTTTTCAATGAGCCGAATCTGAACAAGCGATAGATTAACATCCATGTTTGGAAGCACCCGTAAACTATTTTCACGATCCTTGAGTTGAACAAGCAATAGATTAACATCCATGTTTGGAGCATCTGTAAACTGTTTTCAATGAGCCGAATCTGAAAAAGCGATAGATTAACATCCATGTTTGGAAGCACCCGTAAACTGTTTTCACGATCCTTGAGTTGAACAAGCAATAGATTAACATCCATGTTTGGAGCATCCATAAACTGTTTTCAAGAGCTGAATCTGAACAAGAGATAGATTGACATACATGTTTGGAAGCACCCGTAAACTGTTTTCATGATCCTTGAGTTGAACAAGCAATATATTAACATCCATGTTTGGAGCATCCGTAAACTGTTTTCAAGAGCTGAATCTGAACAAGCGATAGATTGACATCCATGTTTGGAAGCACCCGTAAACTATTTTCATGATCCTTGGGTTGAACAAGCAATAGATTAACATACATGTTTGGAGCATCCGTAAACTGTTTTCAATAAGCTAAATCTGAACAAGCGATAGATTAACATCCATGTTTGGAAGCACCCGTAAACTGTTTTCACGATCCTTGAATTCAAAGCTTGCTAATCTTATCCTGAAAAGGGTAAAATATTAGCTGAAACACAAAGTTATGTTGCATGAAATGTATGATGCAATATATGTGTTTTATCAATGTTTATGATATATGAATGCAATGTATGCGCATGTAAGCTGATGAGTTGTCTTGCTGAGGAAGATAAATCCTGGATAGCTGGAGATAATAAAATCTTTGACTGCTGTCGGGGAAAATAAATCTTGGACCACTGTTGAAGAATCAAGATTTTTGACAACCTCTGTGGGGAGAAAATATACTGCTAGGGAAATCAGGAGTTTGGGTTTTATGCCAATCTACTGGGGATTTATGTTTTGTTGTTTGAGGAGAACTCCGCCGGGGAATATTTGAAAACTCTGGGGAATAGAGAATGAGAATATTTATTCTGCTAGGGGAATTTGTGCTGAGGAGTCAAGAACGAGAATCTTCGATCTGTAGGGGATTAAAAACTCTTACAAATTTATGCTGAGAGTAAAGAAGGCTCTGGCAACTTCACTGGAGAATTAAGGATGAGAATCTTGATTTGGGGAGTAAAAACTCTGTGGGGAATAGCTATACTGTTGGGGAGTAGCTATCCTGATGGAGAGTAAGCTCAGGACTCTGGGAAAAGCTTATTCCTGTTCAAAAGAAGTTCAGGAGTTTAGGTTGTATGCCACTTTGAGAATGAGAATCTTCATTCTGTCGGGAATATCAGGAATTCAGGTTATATGCCACTTTGAGAATGAGAATCTTCATTCTGTCGGGAATATCAGGAATTCAGGTTATATGCCACTTTGAGAATGAGAATCTTCATTCTGTCGGGAATATCAAGAATTCAGGTTATATGCCACTTCGAGAATGAGAATCTTCATTCTGTCGGGAATATCAGGAATTCAGGTTATATGCCACTTTGAGAATGAGAATCTTCATTCTGTCGGGAATATCAGGAATTCAGGTTATATGCCACTTTGAGAATATGAATCTTCATTATGTCGGGAATATCAGGAATTCAGGTTATATGCCACTTTGAGAATGAGAATCTTCATTATGTCGGGAATATCAGGAATTCAGGTTATATGCCACTTTGAGAATGAGAATCTTCATTCTGTCGGGAATATCAGGAATTCAGGTTATATGCCACTTTGAGAATGAGAATCTTCATTTTGTTAACGGTATCAAGAGCTTGGGAGTATACCAATCTTCTGAGGTTTTAAGTATGAGAATCTTCATTCTGTTAACGGTATCAGGAGCTTGGGAGTATACCAATCTTCTGAGGTTTTAAGGATGAGAATCTTCATTCTGTTAACGGTATCAGGAGCTTGGGAGTATACCAATCTTCTGAGGTTTTAAGGATGAGAATCTTCATTCTGTTAACGGTATCAGGAGCTTGGGAGTATACCAATCTTCTGAGGTTTTAAGGATGAGAATCTTCATTCTGTTAACGGTATCAGGAGTTTGGGAGTATACCAATCTTCTGAGGTTTTAAGGATGAGAATCTTCATTCTGTTAACGGTATCAGGAGCTTGGGAGTATACCAATCTTTTGAGGTTTTAAGTATGAGAATATTCATTCTGTTAACGGTATCAGGAGCTTGGGAGTATACCAATCTTCTGAGGTTTTAAGGATGAGAATCTTCATTCTGTTAACGGTATCAAGAGCTTGGGAGTATACCAATCTTCTGAGGTTTTAAGGATGAGAATCTTCATTTTGTTAACGGTATCAGGAGCTTGGGAGTATACCAATCTTCTGAGGTTTTAAGGATGAGAATCTTTATTCTATTAACGGTCAAAATGTTATCTGGTCAACGTCCAGGTTTCACAGTGTTGTATTGCTATCTGGTCAATGTCCAGGCTTCATGATACGAATTTTTGGTGAGAAATTGATTGCATATTTCCTGAAAGGTAAAGGTTAGTGGCATGACATATATCAAACAATGACGTTCTCAAAATAAGTGAGATTGCGTTGTATGATGTCTCGATGTACAGATTTGTAATGTTTTTTCAAAACAACCTCTCGCTGGGGAAAATAAATCTCGAACTGGTGATGGAGAAAAGAGTTGGATTCTTCGTTTCCGACAGTGAAAAATCTGGAAGTGAATCAAAATAAATCATTGAGAGATTTATCTGAAACAGCAAAACCCAGAATATCTTCCACTGGAATAAGAATCAGGGAGATCTTGGTGTCGATCTGGCTGAACCAGAGAAAGTCTTGGATTAACTTTGACTCAACCGGATGATGAAGGAATCTTTAACGACTGCTACTCCAAAAGGTAATGAAGGAATCTTTGACGACTGCTGCCCCAAAAGGTGATGAAGGAATATTTGACGACTGCTACTCCAAAAGGTGATGATAACCTTTACCTGCCGATCAACCTGCATATGTTATGAATGTTGTTGAAATGTAATTTTGTGTGGAGAATAAATCCTTGACAAGTGTTGGGGAAATAAACCCATGACCGCTGGTCTGCTAGAGAGGTGATGAACTTCTTGAGGGTTCTTGAATTTCTTTTCAGAAGGATTTTGGAGAGATTCATCATTGCCCCTAGTATCAAATGTTTGTGGCATTGCCAGGAAATTTGGACTATACGCAACCCTTTGATGAGATTGATGTTCAATGCCCCAAGTGATAGAGATGGAGACTTGCCCCAGGCTACTATGCAACTGAGAGATTTCTTGAAATCTTGACTGGACTACCCCAGGTTTACTGGACTTTGAGAGATTTCTTGAAATCTTGACTGGACTGCCCCAGGTTAACTGGACAATGCCATACCAGGTCCCCTTTTGATAGGAGATTTTTGCGATGGAAGTGTCATCCCACTTGAAGTGATTTTTGTTCACTGAGAGAGCTTTCGTTCATCGAAACTTTCACTGTGTAAACTTCTTTGCTGTCAAACAAATAGCCATATGCAAAGGATGATATTCAAATAATGCAAAGTTTATGCTTGTCTCGAAGTTTTGAAAAATGCGTTTTTTAGCAGAAACTTTTTATAAGAAAAATTCAACTCAAGATTTAGAGCAAAGCCTTACAGGAGTCAGGATACCTTTTGTAACAGTATGCTTTCAAACTAACCCATGCTTCAATTAGGACTTTTGAAGGGTTGTAACGTGGCTCGGTTCACGATTTTAATAAACAAAGGATAAAGGCTCAAAGTATATTTGTACCCACCCGCTCTTCGTGATGTTCTTCAATCCTAAACTCAGTTAATTGAGCATTTGAACTCCAAATGAGTCTGGAACGACGTTTTTGGTGATGGTTCACACAAGTTGAATTTGTTGGAAGACAATCATTTTTTGCAACATTTTTCATGTTGTTGAGGATTTGTAATGACCTCTTTCTTCTTCTTTTTTTTGTTATCCCTAATTTTTGCCTGACTGTTCCTATTTTCGAGATTACAGTCAGCGGGATGCCCCAGCCTTCTTAAGCCTCCTTTATAGGTTTTAGCTTAGTGGGCTTCTCTTTTTGAGAGGTAATGACTGCCTATGAGATAAGGAACCATCACTGTCTTTTAGTTCCAAAGGAATATTTGATGTCATTCGATGTATTACGAACTGAGAGTTTGCGGCTAAACGCACATTTTGAATTAACTGAGAGACTACCCTGCCCCAGGTTTGATTAAAGGTTTCAATTTATGTTTAAAACAAAAAACTTCTACTTATTTGGCTCAAAGGGGTTGACTAGGGATTATCTTCCTTATAACTCCAGTGTTTAGGTTTTGAAAGAAACGCCTGTACATCATCAGAAAGGTCTGTCCAAAAGCATACTGTATGAGATTATGGAATTGTTTTCGTCATCCTCCCTCTAAAGGCTTACATCTTTTAGCAAGAGTTAAATGTCATAAAGAAAGTAGAAAGCATAGTTCAAGAATAGTGAAAACGAATGGATGAATTCAAGACAAACATATGCAATGCATTAATGAAACAAAGTTTGACATCAACAGATAATTGTTTGAATAACAAAAGAAATTACAACTTGAAAATTCAAATGAAACAAAAGCCTCTTAGTTCAAACTTGTCATTTCAGGTGGAGAACCCTCAGCAGAAGATTTTCATCTGACCATCTTTCATGAATTCCAGCACTCCTCTTTCAATCAAGTCTTGAGTCTTGTTTTTCAAAGCCCAACAGTCATCTGTATCATGCCCAAGACTATAGGAGTGGTATGTACAGAATGCATTGGGATGATAGCTAGGAGCATAGGTATTGAGATTCTGAAGAGGTTCCCTTAATACAGTCAGATTGACCTCCAACAAGCATTGCAGTACTTGTGATAATGGCATGTTAATCTTAGTGAAGCACCTTCCAGGTGTATTTTGCTTACGCCGATTACCCTGTTGATGTTGGTGAGGTTGTTGTTGGGTTTGTGACCCTGAAGCAAACTGGGGAGACTTTCCCTTAACTTCTTGTCTCAAAGGAGGCTGAATGGTGACTTGATCTTCAACCCTAGTTGTTTTCCCCAATTGGTTACATCCATCTTGATGCAGTTTGTTGATGAGGACCTTTAGCTCTTCTTGTCCTTGAGCCAGGTTTTGAATGAGAGCCATCTGGCCCACCAGTTGTCCCATCATCTGGATTTTCATTGTTGCCAACTCAATCTGTAGCCCTTCCAATTGATCATTCCTGATTCCCCCTGGATTCCCTAGGACCATGCCCCTTGTGAGGAGAGCTTTCACTTCTTCTTGCCCCTTGGATAGGTTCAAGAACATCTCTTGAAGTTGAGCATTTTGAGCCTGGATATCTTTGACAGTCCTTTCTAGAGCCATCTCTACTGAAATAAACAGTAGGAAAATAAGGAGACCTGAAAAGGGAAAATCTGTCATGATACGATGCATGATATGTGGATGCATGTTTTCAAGGATCTCGTGGGGTAAACACAAGAACATGTTAGAGGTTGAACTTTGATCAACATCTTTGATTGGAGAAATTTGTATTGGTGGATGTCTTTCCACGAGAATCAAGCTCACCATGTCAAGTGGGTCATAGCCCTCGTTTCAAGTTGTTGTACTTGATCTTTAACGGTGTTTGTTTAGAGGAAAATGAATCCTCTTGCCCTTTGGTAGACGTCTGGTTCAACGTGACCCTGCATCAAAGACCCTCGAGATCCTTGAAATGGTTATTGAAAATGCTATGGTATGATGTTATGATGTTATGTACAAGTATGCAAAAGTAAGCAAGTGTATATACAAATAATCACATTCACACAAAGCAGACAAGTCCTTAAGTTTAGGCTTGCATGGAGTTCATAAGTAAGTACCCTCTTGAAGTTAGTCGACTCAACCTGTCCTATAAATAGTGACCGGGTTCTAAGGAGCTCAATATCACTGGATTATTTTTGTGTTCATTGTTTCAGTTTAGCCACTTTACTGGCGACCAAAATATTCCAAGAAAACAACCCTCAATGAGTGTAGTATCGAGTATCTACCAACTTCGGACTGCATCAAATCCGGTCATCTCACTACCCCTAATAAGGCCAAGATGGTCAAGTAAGGGTTCTAAGAGTTCATTAGTGCTTCATGACATCACTCAGCGGCCCCGTATTCTCCTTGATTGACTCAAAGGCTACCGGTACCCATAAATATGTCGCACTAACGTAGCCACTTCTTCAACCATGTCAGTATACCCCGCACAGTTCCCTCATAGTTTATTGCTACTTACCTAAAAGGTGCCCCCAAATCCGGGTGTAGGATTTAAAACAAACCCAAACAAGGAACCAAAAAGTAAAGCATAAAAATCAAGCAAGATAAGCATGTAAAGGTGATCTAAAACCCTAAGGTAACCCCACTTTTGGAATAAAACCCCAGCAGAGTCGCCAATTCTGTGATACGGTGGGAGAACTGACTTGAGGTTTTGCATTTGTGTTCGCAAATGTTTCGGTTTAGCAAGAGTCGCCACCGACTTTTTATTTTATCCAAAGGAAAGGTCAAAAATCACAGGAAAGACCTTTGAGATGTTTTCTCGGGTTCAGGGGGTAGATTATGAAAAGGGAAGGTGCTAGCACCCTTTTCATCCATGGTTTTCCATGGGCTCTTAGTTACTTGTTTAGATCACTTGCTTTTGCTTTTCAATTGTTTGAAATGGTGCTTTGTGTGTGTGGTTTTGAAAATGCTTTGAAAAAGAGGCCTTGTCTAGGCAACCTTTGTAATGATTCTTGTTTGAATATATACAAAGGTGTTTGTCTTTTGAAAAGATATTTCAATGTTTGAAAGTTTGTTTTTGGGAGGTGTTTTAAAATTGTGTTGTGAAGTGTGTTTGAAAATAGCAAGGATGTTTTGCAAGTTTTGATCAAGTAACTAAGAGTTGTCTACCCTATTTTACTCAAAGATCTTTCCTATACATTTTTAACCCTTTTGACAGTGTTGTTTTACCATTGCATTTGGTAAACAACCTTGTATTAGGATGTTAAACGGGACAGGCGCGGGCCATCGTATAGACCATGATAGCAATTGTGCTAAGTATCTTTAGCAAATTTTCCGAGGGACTAGATCATTTTGTATAGGCAACCAATATAGCATCATCAAGGGACTATGATCTTTTGTTTTGTTTTTGTTTTGCCAAGATACTCAACATGCATAACATGGCCCATTTTTAAAGCAACAAGTGGATGAAACCCTAGGGGTGCAAGTGTGTATTGTGTTTATCATTTTCAAGCATTTAGGTCTTGTATTAGGTCATCTATCGATTGATTTTGAATCTTGCCATACACGCCTAATTACCATACAATGTATAGAAAATAATAAATTGCGGGAATTAAAAGTCTAAGTTATTACAAAAAGTGTCCGGGAATGGGGATACAAATTATTACAAATGGGGATGAGTCTCACAAGAATAATAATGTCCAAATATTAAGTATTACAACCAAATCGAATCGTCACAATTCAATATAAAGCCATAACAAATTATGAAATAATGAAAATCAATCAATTATGAAATGCATGTATTTACTTGAAAATAAATAAATAAAACTATTCTAAAAAGGAAAGATTAAATATTTTATTATTATTATTTGTGTATTTTATTAATTATGTAAATAAAAAGTTTACAAGAAAATTAATTAAACAAAATTTCATTATTCTTATATTTTTATTAATCAATAAAAAAGGTTTTAAAGAAAACAAAATTAATTAAATTAATTTAAATGTTTTTTGGTATTTTATCAAATGAAATAATTATTTAATAAAACTATTTTTTTTAAAGAAAATCAAAGTTTTTATTATTAGTTTTATTATTAACTTAAAAAAGAAAACACATTAAAATAAAATGAATTAATAAAAAAAAGTATTTGTTTAAACAAAAGAAAAGAAATTAAAAAGAAGGGTAGGCTATGGATTTATGTTAGGCCCAAAGCAAAAACTAAAAGAAGAATAAAGAAAAGTCATAATGGAGGGAGGGGGGTGCGCTGGCCAATTCGTTATGGGCTTAGGCGCTTGGGGCCAGAAAGGCCCAAATCACTTATTGTTTCATTTTGTTAGGATTCAGAACGATTAGGGTTTGTGTGATTCTCACAGCGGCGCCGCTTGCTTCGTTCTTCCTCTCTCTCATTCACTATCGCCCTGATCTCCCCCTCCTCTCAAGCCGCCAGAGCGCTGTCTCCCTCTCCCGTCTCCTCACAAGGATCCATGGCTTCATTGTAACGATAAGGTTCGTTCTTTGTTCGATTTATCATTTTCAGTTTCGTTGATTGATTCACATGCTTTTTGTCTTTGTTTCTTTGTTTTACCTATGGTGCTATGTGTCTGAGATGTAGCAAAGGGTTTGAGAAAAACGTACCTTAGGGATTTTCTGGAAAAAATGGAGAGGAAAGAGGTTGGATTGGCGGCGCTCTCTTGGTGGACGGAGGTGCGAGGGGAAGAGGTGATGGCCAAGCGTGCTTTTGGTAACTTCCTTCCTTTCTCTTGAATGTTGATGATGATAATTGTTCTGAAACTTTGATTGTTGATGATGATTGCTTGTTCTGAAACTTTGATTGTTGATGCTTAGATTTCGTTGATGATGATACTTATTCTGAAACCCTTTTGTTGCTTCTGAAACTCTTTCCTCTCTCTTTGAATCTGAATGTTGATGAAGCTGATTTGGTTATTGAAATGGTTGATAATGATGATGATTAAACCTTGTTTGTTGCTTCTTGTTGAAACTTGGTTTGGTATGATTTTGTTTACAGTTTGGAAGGCTTGTTATGATTGTTTCTGAGATGTATGCTTTTGTTGTTTGGACTGTGTTCTGCAGTTTATAATTCACAGGGTTTTGTGACTTGTTGAAATGTTATGCAGTTTTTTTGAGTTTAGCTTGGTGATTGTTTGTTTGGAAGCTGTTATTCTTGGCTGTTTGAGAGCTGCAGGTTGTTGTGCAGTGTAATTTTGTGGTTGGAAACTGTTATACAGTTTTGGGAATTTGTGGTTTCAGGCTGTGCAGTTTGGCAAGCTTTACAGTTTGGCAAACTTGCTTTGTTTGAGAACTGCAAGTTTATGGTTTGACAGGCTGGTTATGGTTCACAGGGTTTTGTTGTGGGTTTTACAGTTTGGCTATGCAGGTTTACAGTTTGGCTGTTTGTTTCTGTTTGATAACTGTTTTTTTCTGTTTGCAGTTTGGTAAACTGGTTTTTGTTTGGGTTTGATAGCAGGTTGGCTTGGAGTTGTTAGCTTATACTCACAGGTTTTGAGATTTTGTTAGCAGGCTTGGCTTGGTGTTTGCTAACTGTTAGCAGGTTTTTTTTGTTTGGCAAGCTTGCTTTGATACTTGTTATACAGGTTGGGAGCTTTATAGTTTTACAGGCTTGGAGATTTTGTGAAAACTCTTAACAGATTGCAGTTTTTGACACTAATGTTCTCTCCTCTTCTCTTCTGACTTTGTACTATTATATCCTTTTTCCTTTTACAACTTGTGATAGCCCTCTTTGCCAAACTGTAAACTCTCACCAAAGGTGATATCTTTTCTCTCTTTCTCTCTCTATGGCAAAGCAGATTTGCTTTTTTTACTTTTCTGAAAAGTTTGCCTATGTCTGCTGGAAAATGATGATAGGCTATGACAAGCCTTTTACTTGTCATTGGGTTTACCTCCTGCACTTTACTTTTGCATATGCACTTGTACTTGCTGCCTGCTACATTACTACTGCATTTGTGCTTTTTGCATCCAGTTTGCTTTGTTCAGTTGCTTAGTACAGTTTGCTTTGCTTGACAGTTTGGTTTGTTGCAAGACTTGGTTAGCTGCAATGTTGTTGCAATGTTTAGTTTTGTTTACAATGCTGTTTAGTTACTTGACAGTTTGTGCTGCCTTGGTTTGCCTTTGTTTGCTGCCATGTTTGCATTCAGCTTGCCTTGTTTTGCAGTTTTGGCGCCTTGCTATGTTTTTGAATAATTTGCTTTTGCATTCTTCAATTTTTACTTTTATTTTTCTCTTTGTGAACCAAGAAGAGCAATCTTCTTGTGATTTGCGAAGAGAAAAATAAAACGTGATGAAAAATAGCACTCTGATTCCGGACGATAAACTTTAATGATGGATATTTTCCTTTCTTTTTATTTGAAAATTCTTTTCATATTCAACTGATTGCACTAATCTCTTTTCCTTTGTCTTTTTTCATGTGAGCACAAATTGGACGGTGACAAAGCAGAAGAAGCCGAAGACTTTGAGAATGGGAGCAATGGAGCAATGGCTTAGACTTAGATTTATTTTCCATTTATTGTAATCATTTATTTTTTCAAATACTATAAGTTGTAAAACATACAGTATTCAAATAATAAATTATTTTTGTAACAACATTTGAAATGAATGAAGAAAGCTTTTATGAGATCATCTGATATCCAATAAAACCTTCTACTGTTAATATCTTGTAATTATTTCCTTGCATATTCACTTAACCCTTTAAGATCCTCAGATCAAAATAATTGAAATTGCATTCCAACAATTCTAATACAGATAACTTAAACTTTAAGTAATCCAATAACTTTGCAATCTCGTAACCTTGCAACAGCGTTCCAATCAAAATACGCATTGTGTATTCCAACAAGCAAGCGTTTCATTCCATTAACAAGCAAACGTCTTAACAGACGCACATTGTCTAGTTAACCTGGATCAGACAAAACCTGAATATTTCAAATGACCATCTCAGCTCCTATCTCTTATCCCAGATAAATAAACCTTGAGAACAACCAACAATCTTTTAGTAGGCTTAAAAAGGGTGAAAACATGTGACAATTAACTGAATTTCTGAGAATTCAATTTCTTCTGAGAAATGCGAGAGAAACCCTAATTCTTGATTTACTGCCATAGAAAAGTCTGTTTGATCGATTCCTGAGCCAATCTTGAAAATCTGAGAAAACCCTAGGGTTGGATTTCTTGTGAAAAAGGGAGGGCAAATTTTGGGGTACAACAATCACCATTTTCATTTGGAAGCTTTACAGGTTGACTTCTATAGGGAGATTCAGGCAACTTCAAGGAAAGTTGAGCATTGGGAAAGGTTAAGGGAACTTCAAGCAAGCTCACAAGAACTTCAGGCCTCACTCAAAACTCCTACATTGCCATATCCAAACTCAACTGAACAAGGTAATTTTCAAATTTCTATCTCCTTATTTAGGCATCATTAGGCTTAGGTTTGTGAAGCAAAAATGTAGTCTTTAATGTCCTTGAGTTGTACATATGCATAGTTCTTTTTTATATTAACTGAGCTAGGAGAATTTGGATGATGAACATGCTGGAAATTTTAGGTCAGAAATTAGGGGTGACAAAATTCTCCTTGATCTTTTAGAGTTAGGTCACGTTTTTTATATCATTAGAATCGTGAGTTAACATGCTACAAGTTTCATGTTGCAAGATTTCGTTTTTGTGCATGTATGTTAGAGATACAGGTTGAAGGCAAACGCGCGTTTGGTTCTGTTCAGAGGACAGAGATGAAGTGTGTATGGGCCTGGCGCTTGGGCCTGTTTCTGTTTGCACCCTCCATTTTGTTATTTGCACCCCTTTGGCCCATTTTCTATATTTTGCATATTTTCCATTTCTATTTATATTTTCTGACTTTATTTATTTATTTTGAACATTAAAAAATGCCAAAAAATATTTTCTTTATTTTTTGCATTTTATCATATTTTTTTTATTTTATTTTTTGCATAATAAATGAATTTTTAGGTTAATATACTTTTATTTTCTTAAATAAACTTGTAAAATAATATTAAAAATATGATATTTTTATTTTTATTATTTATACACTTAAAATAATATTTTCATACAATATTTAATTTTTTAAACATTTTGTAAATATTTTTATTATTTCCTTGTACATAAAATGAAATAAATAAATAATATGAAGCATAATTTCTTTAAAACAAAAATTAGGGTTTTCACCCTTTCAAAAATAATCATTTTATTTTTCTTATTTCAAGACTTAAATAAATTTATTTTTACATACATAAAATCAATACAAAAACATTTGTCCATATTTTTATTTTATTGCATATTTAAATATTTGTTTATTTATTTATTTGTACAGATAAATTCAATTTGATTGTAATAGTTTTAGGGTTTACTTTGAGAAATATCCCCCTATTCAAAACTTGTATCCCCCCTCCCATAATAATGTTCTAATAGTTTAGATTTACTTTACGCATTTTATTGCTTTCATGTACCATGATAGTAAATTAGGGTTTTGTATGCAAAGACCAAAAATCAAACAAATAGCATGACCTAATGCAAGACAAAAAATGCATGTAAAATGACAACACTTTGCACACAAGCACCCCTAGGGTTTCATCCACTTTGTTGCCTAAAAAATGGCCATGGTATGCATGCTAGGTATCTTGGCAAAATCAATCAAAACAAAAAGATCATAGTCCCTCGATGACGCTAGATAAAGTTGCCTATAAACAAATGATCTTAGTTCCTAAAACTTGCTAAGATACTTGGCACCATTGCTATCATGGTCATATGATGACCCACGCCCGTCCCGTTTAACATCCAAAGATAGGGTTGTTTACCAAATACAATGGTAAAACAACAATGTCAAAGGGTTAAAAATGTGTAGGAAAGACTTTTGAGTAGGTAGATAAGCTTCTAGTTACTTGATCAATTTACAAACCATCCTTGCTATTTTCAAACAAACACACACAATTTCAAAACATTTTCAAACAACTTTCAAAACATTGAAACATTTTTCAAAAGACAAACATCTTTGTATACATTCTTCAAACAAGAATCATTACAAAGATTGCCAAAACGATGGCCTCTTTTCAAAATACTTTCAAAACCACACAAAGCACCATTTCAAACAATTGGAAAAGCAAAGCAAATGATCTAAACAAGAAACTAAGAGCCCATGGAAAACCATGGATGAAAAGGGTGCTAGAACCTTCCCTTTTCATAATCTACCCCCCGAACTCAAGAAAACATCTCAAAGGTCTTTCCTGTGCTTTTTGACCTTTCCTTTGGATAAAATAAAAAGTCGGTGTCGACTCTTGCTAAACCGAAACACTTGTGAACACAAACGCAAAACCTCAAGTCAGTTCTCCCACCGTATCACAGAACTGGCGACTCTTCTGAGGAAAAACCTAAAAGTGGGGTTACCTTAGGTTTTTAAATCACCTTTACATGCTTATCTTGTTTGACTTGTATGCTTTACACTTTAGTTCTATTGTTTGGGTTTGAATCCTCTACCCGGATTTGGGAAACATTCATAGGTAAATAACAATACATTGTGGAAACTGTGCGGGGTATACCGACACGGTCTAAGCAATAACTATGTTAGTGTGACATATTTGTAGGTACTGGTAGCCTTTGAGTCAATCAAAGAGAATACGGGGCCGCTGAGTGATGTCATAAAGCACTAACAAACTTTTAGAACCTTTACTTGACCAACTTGGCCTTTTAGGATGTAGTGAGATGACCGACTTTGGTGCAGTCCGAAGTTGGTAGATACTCGATACTACACGTATTGAGGGTTGTTTTCTTGGAATATTTCGATCGCCAGTAAAGTGGCTAAACTGAAACAATGAACATAGAAACCAGTCCAGTGATATTGAGCTCCTTAGAACCCGGTTACTATTTCTAGGACAGGTTGAGCCAACTAAACTTCAAAAGGGTACTTACCTATGAAACCCCATGCAAGCCTAAAACTAGGAACTTGTGTGACTTTCTTGTACATATATACTTGTGCATAACATCATGGACATCATGAAGCATCATATGCATCCACTAACCATTTCAAGGATTTTGGATCTTCATCTTTGTTCCTGTTTTGCAGTTATGGAATCACTCCACGGGAAAATAATCCAAGTCAACCTTGTGAGAATTCCTCCTCAACTCAAGGAGCTTGCTTCCAAGATTCCAGAGTATTCTCCCTTCACTGAGAGACATGGTCGACTTCTCAACTTGGTCAACTCCAACACAGAGGAAGACATGGTGAAAGTTCTCTTCCAGTTCTTTGACCCCCTACACCACTGCTTCACATTTCCTGACTACCAGTTAGTGCCTATTTTGGAGGAATTTTCTCAACTCCTGAGGATTCCTATTCTCCATCAACTACCTTTCAAAGATACGGAAAGAGATCCAAAGCCCAAAGATGTTGCTCAAGCCCTCCACTTGCAACCATCAGATGTCATAGGTCATTTGGAAACCAGAAGTGGTGTCAAGGGTTTCTTGGCAAAGTTCCTATTTGAGAAGGCCCAAGACTGTTGGAATTCTCTGGATTTACAAGCTTTTTAGGAGATTGTAGCTCTTCTCATCTATGGGTTGGTCTTGTTCCCAAACACTGACCAACTTATAGATGTGAATGCTGTCAAGATTTTCATGTCTCAGAATCTTGTGCCTACATTGCTTGGGGACTTCTTACACTCTTTTCACACTCGAACAATGAGGAAAAGAGGTGTTCTCATGTGTTGTACTCCTCTTCTAGCATGGTGGTTTATTTCTGACCTTCCCCAATCAGTCTTGAGGAATGAGCAAGGTTTGAGGTGGTCACGACGATTGATAACTCTTACACATTCAGATGTTCATTGGTGTTCTTGATCCAGAGAAAATGTTATCATCATTGATTGTTGTGGGGAATTCCCTAATGTCCCTCTACTTGGCATTAGGGGAGGCATTACCTATAACCCCTGCTTGGCTCTGAGATAGTTTGGGTATGCCCAAAGGGATGGCCCATATGACATGCTGATTCCAGACTTGGTTTTTGACTTCGACAACGACGTTTAAGGACTTCGACAAAGGTTTATCCGAGCTTGGAGGATGCCCAACAAGGTAGACAGTAAGACCTTGGGACACAAGAATTCCATCCCCTTGAGCCTTACCTCAAGTAGGTACGAGCCCGCGCCCAAAGTCTTATGATGCCTTATCCCTCTATTCTCCCTGTGATTATAGAGCCTGTTATGGAAGGAGAGGTTCCATACACCCTCCTACATCCTGACATGCCAGCATCACTTGAAGATCTGCAAAGGAGTTGGATACAGCTCAAGGGAGAACGCGACACTTTTGAAGCCCAATTCTAAGCTTGTGAGAAGAAGGTTTTAGAACTTACTCGTCAACTTCACGAAGAGCAGACTCTCAACACCTACATTGCACCAAAGAGGATGCACAACGTCTTTTTACATTAGAATTTTGTATTATTTTTCCCATGGGGCATTGATGTACTAACAAATACTATCTTATCAATATGACGTTTGTTCCTTTTTGTTTAAAACAAATTTGAATTTCCGAATCCTTGAATGCATTACATGAATACATATCATTCATCATATGCATAAACAGGTCTTCACACCAAGTTTCCTCATCTCTCTACTGTTTATTTCAGCAAGATGGATATTGAACAAACGGTCAAAGACTTACAAGCTCAGAATTCACAGTTCCAACAGCTACTCTTGACCTTGGCTAAGGGGCAGGAGGAGCTCAAAACTATGCTTGAGAAGGAAAAAGAGAAAAAGAAGAAGAAGAGGGATGGTGTGGCTACCATGGGTAGAAGATTTGAAGGTCAAGCCAGAAGGGTCCTAGATTTTCCATCAACCTCTGAGGAAGGAGAGAGAAAGGGTAAAGAGACTGTAGTGCCTTCAGATTCTGAGGCTGAAGAGGAGGAGGAAGAAGATTACTCAGAATAACAATACCCTCCTGCAGATGACAAATACAAAAATCTGGAAGAGCGTCTAGCTGCCATAGAGGTGCAGAGAGTGCCTGAGATGGACTTTGAAGAGCTAGGGTTGGTATCTGGAATAGTTATCCCTCCGAAGTTTAAGGCGCCACTGTTTGCCAAGTACGATGGGGGTGTCTTGTCCCAAGATGCACCTACGATCTTATGTCAGGAAAATTCAACCACATTCTTCTGACAAAGACCTGTGGGTCCATTTTTTCCAGGACAGTTTGTCGAGGACGCAGTTGGATTGGTTCTACCAGCTAGAGAGGTCTGATGTGCATAATTAGGAGGATTTGGCAGCTGCTTTCTACAAGCAGTATCAATACAATACGGACTTAGCACCAACCCGTACTCAATTACAGAGTATGGGCATGGTCTCCAATGAAGGCTTTAAGGAGTATGCCCAGAAATGGAGAGACTTGGCAGGACGAGTACAACCACCTCTATCTGAGAGGGAGCTAGTAGACATGTTTCTGGGAACTTTGTCAGGACCTTTATTTAATCACTTGATGGGAAGTTCGTCCGCGGGGTTCACTGAGTTGATTCTAACTGGTGAGAGAGTTGAAGCCGGAATCAAGAGCGGGAAAATTCAAAAAGAGACATCTACTTCTGCTGCCATCAAAAAGCCTTTTCCAGCAAAGAAGGAAGTATCAGCTGTCTACTCTTAAAGAGGTCAAGGAAGAGTTGAGCGCCAGCCAACGGTGGGGGCCGTAATGATTCAGAATTCTGTAGCTGATCAACCCAGAAACAACCAACCCAGAACCAATCAAGCTAGGGTGGAAAGACATGTTAGGCAATTCACCAAGATAAACATGACTCCTGCTCAAGTATTTCCCCATCTCTTGAAATTAAACCTTGCAACCTTGAAAGAGGCACTGAAGAACCCAAATACTTCTTCTCCATACTACCATCCGAACGCCAAGTGTGCTTATCATTTGGATAGCTTGGGGCACGACACTAAAAATTGTTGGGCCCTCAAGAATAAGATTCAGTATTTGATAGACGCTAAAGAAGTTGAATTCGACGCCCCTGAAAAGCCGAATGTAATCTATGTTCCAATGCCAAAGCATGGCCACAATTCCCATGTTGTTGAAGAGGATCTGTTTGTTGCTACTGTTGATGATTTGATAACTCCGCTACCAATAATCAAGTTGAATTTGCTGAAGGATGGGATTCTCCCAAGTTGTGAAGAAGATTACTGCCTCTGTTCATCCTTACCAACCGACTGTCCATTGTTGAAGTTAGGCATCCAACGCCTAATGGATAACCAAGAGATCCTTTTTGAGAAGACTCTTGTTACACCGACTCCTGTCAATGATATTTCAATAATAACCATATCCGCCAATCTTTCCAAGGTCTCCAAAAGACCTGTTAAGATTACATCTGATCCGAAGACTGTACCTTTGAAGATAACCATGCCTGGGCCCGTCCCATACAAGTCCGATAAGTCAATACCGTGGAACTATGATGGAGAAATCTACTACCACGGTATTAAAAAAATTGAATCAACTGAAGAGAGTTCTGACGAAGAGACTTCCGACATTGGAAACATTGTCGGAACGAGCAAAATCACCTGCAGTGGAAGAATTTTCTCTCCAGAGATTGCCCCTCCAAAGGAAATCTTCGGACCCTTAGCCGCTCCCAAGGTTACCCCTGTACCGGTCAATATATATGCAAGAACTCCAATTATTGAAGAAGCTGTAACTCCTGTGGTTATCCCCTATGCTGTTGCTGATGATAGAGGGAAAGGGATCCAGGAAGAGCCCTTCAGGACGAGGGCTCAGCCATTGGTCATCCCCGAGACCTCTCAAAAAGAAATGGAAGAGATTTTGTAAATAATTAAGAAAAGCGATTATAATGTTGTGGAACAACTGGGGCAAACCCCCTCAAAGATCTCTATGTTGGCCCTGCTGCTTTGTTCCGAAGCTCATGCTAAAGCTCTGATCATATTTTTGAAGACAGCCCACGTGCCACAGGAAACCTCCGCGGAACAATTCTAGGAATGTGTAGCTAGCTTAACAGCTGACAATGGTCTAGGATTCTCCGATGCCGATTTAACATCCAAAGGGAGAAAACATAATGACGCTTTGCATGTCTCGGTGGAATGCAGAGGGACTACTCTAGCACACGTACTGGTAGACACTGGTTCATCGCTAAATGTCTTGCCGAAGAAAGCCTTGGATAAATTGGATTGTGAAGGTTTAACCCTGAAGCCCATCAATATAATTGTCAGAGCCTTTGATGGTTCTAAAAGGATGGTCCATGGGGAGGTGGACATCCCGATTAAAGTAGGAACTGAAACTTTCAACTCCACATTCTATGTGATGGACATCTGTCCTTCCTATTCTTGCTTGTTGGGAAGACCCTGGATTCACAATGCTGGAGCCGACACTTCAACTCTGCATCAAATTCTTAAGTACCATGTCCAGGGGAAAATCATAACTGTTCATGGCAAAGAGGAGTACATGATAAGCCATCTAAATTCTTTCGGCTATGTAGAATTGGATGGCGAATTCATCAAAACCCCCTTTCAGCATTTTGAAGAGGTAGCTCAGGAGATTACGGCAACCAAGACAGTGTCTTTTGTACCCATGATTACCAGACCTCTGCCTCGGATGTCGTCTCTCAAAGATGCAAAAGCTGTGATTAAAGAAGGAGGAAGCACAATCTGGGGGCAGCTTCCAGACTTTCCTTTCAAATCAGATAAATTCGGCTTGGGGTTCACTGCTTCTGCTCAAAAGGTTGTACGCCTCGCCCGTGCCGGAGGGCCACCTATGAAGATCACCCATCAAGGAGTCAATGCTTTGGAGGATAGTGAATAGGAGAGAAACCTAGAAGACTGGATCTTTCCAACTGTTAACGGAGGACTGTGCAACTGGGAAGCAAAAGACTTTGTTCCGATTACTTTCATACCGCAGTAATTTATCTTTCAAACGTTTCTGTTGGTTTGTAATAATTCTCAAACAATTCGTACACTTTTAACCTTGTGCCTTACCCGAGGCACATAGGTCCATTTGTAAGGGTTTGATTTTTCATCTTCATATGCCATTTTAATGAATCATGGACGTTTTCACATATAAACTTTTGTGTTCATTGTCTTTCTTTTTACATTTTATTTGTTTAAAGGTGGCTATCCCTTACACACACCGACACTCACAAATGCAGGTACACTTCCATTCCGGATTCCATGGGTAACAATTCTGCTATGGCCTTCAGTGACTCTGAAGATCTGGTCTACCATGCCGAATACGAAGGCGATGAAGATTGTGAGGTGCCGGGAGAGTTGGCTAGGCTGCTACAACAGGAAGAAAGGGCTATTCTACCTCATGAGGAGCGGTTAGAGACAATCAACTTGGGTACTAAGGAAGACAAAAGAAGTTAGAGTGGGTGCCAACCTGGAGCCAAGTGTCAAAGAGCGCTTAATTCAGCTGTTACATGAATATGTTGAGATCTTCGCTTGGTCTTACGAAGACATGCCTAGACTCGATACAGATATTGTGGTTCACCGTCTGCCAACGAGGGAAGATTGTCCACCAGTTAAACAAAAAGTACGCCGCATGAGGCCCGACATGTCATAAAAGATCAAAGCAGAAGTTATGAAGCATTTCAATGCTGGATTTCTGGCTGTTACTTCCTATCCATAATGGGTTGCTAACATTGTGCCCGTGCCTAAGAAGGACAGAAAAGTAAGAATGTGCGTGGATTACAGAGACTTAAACAGGGCTAGCCCTAAAGATGACTTTCCACTACCGCATATTGGCGTCTTGGTTGACAATACAGCTCAGCACAAAGTGACATCACTCAGCGGCCCCGTACTCTCCTTGATTGAACTCAAGGGTTACCGGTACTCATAAATATGTCGCACTAATATAGCTATTGCTTCAACCGTGTCGGTATACCCCGCACAGTTTCCACAACATATTGCTATCTATGAATGTTTCCCATAATCCGGGTGTAGGATTGCAAACCCAAACAAGAGAGCCAAGATATAAAGCAATCAAATCAAACAATTAGTCATGCAAGAGGGTGATCTAAGCCCTAAGGTTACTCCACTTTTAAAATTTTCCCCAGCAGAGTCGCCAGTTCTGTGATACGGTGGGAGAACTGACTATGGTTTTGCGTTTGTTTTCGCAAATGTTTCGGTTGAGCAAGAGTCGCCACCGACTTTTTATTTTATCCTAAGGAAAGGTTTAAAAAGCACAACAAAAACCTTTGAGATATTTTCTTGGGTTCGGGGAGTAGATTATAGAAAGGGAAGGTATTAGCACCCTTTCTATCCATGGTTATCCATGGGCTCTTAGGTACTTTCTTAGATCAACTTGCCTTGGTTTTCAATTGTTTGAAATGGTGCTTTGTGTGTGGCTTTGAAAAGGTTTTGAAAAAGATGCCTTGTCTAGGCTACCCTTGTAACAATTCTTTACTCGAATGTTTTACAAAAGGGGTTTGTCTTTTTGAAAAGATGTTTCAAGGTTTTTGAAAGTTTGTTTTGAAAGTGTTTGTGAAGTGTGGTTTGAAAAGTAGGCAAGTGTTTTTGCAAGTTGACAAGTACTTAAGAGCTATCTACCCTAAAGTTCTCAAAGATTTTTGCTATGTTTGAACCCTTTTAACAATTTTGTTCCACCATTGCATTTGGTGGACAATCTTGTGTTAGGATGTGAAAGGGACGGGCGCGGGTCATCGTTTAGACCATAATTGCAACGGTGCCAAGTATCTTTGGGCAATTTTTCCTTTAAGGGACTTGATCATTTTTAGGCAACTTTTCGAAAGCGTCATCGAGGGACTTATGATCATTTGAATTTGTATTTGTTTTGCCCAAAGAGACCTAACATGCAATATGGCCCATTTATTGAAGGCAACAAGTGGAATACCCTAGGGGTGCAAGTGTGATTAGTGTTGTCCATTTTCATGCTTGATTATCTTGAAATTAGGTCAAACTATTTTGTTGTTTTTATTTGCATACAAACCCTAATTCTAACATGGTATATTTAGAAAGCATTAAAGTGCGAAAATTAAAGTTCCTAAGCTATTACAACACAATATGGGAAGGGGGTACAAATGTTCAAATGGGGGGTATTTGACAAGGAATTTAAACCTAGCTATTACATCAATTTGGAATTATTTACAAGATATTCAATTGCACAAATTAAACGGAAATAAAATAAATATGTAAGATGCAAAAAAGGTTTTTATATGTACGGAAAAAAGGTGTTTTTTATATGTCAAATAATCAAAATAAAAAGTATTATTTTTGGAGTTTTTTATGTTTAGGGCAAAACCCTAATTTTATTAGGTAAAAGGTATTATTTATTTAATATATACAAATATTTATCAATTATATACAACATAAAATAAAAATGAAGTATATTTGTCAAAAAGGTATTTTTACTATCAAATATTAATAAAAATAAAAATGTATATATTTTTGCATTTTTGCCCTAAATATTCTAATAAATATATATGTATTTGTATTATTTACTAAATATATATTATATATATATAAAATAATAATATTTAATATTTTATAAAAAAAGTATTTTTGATATAAAATGTTTTCAAGGGAGAAATAAAATAAAAATCAGAAATAAAATAAGTTTGCATTATCTTTGGTATTTTTAAATAAAAGTGTTTATTTATTTATTTATGTACAAAAAACTATTCTAAACAAATAAATGCCTATAAATTCAAAAATGGTGTGAAAAATATTTTTTATATTTTTAATATTATTAGCAAAAATAAATAAGTCAGAATATAAAAGGAAAAGTCAAAAAATCATTAAAATAAGCAAAATGGGCTCAGGGGGTGTAAAAGCAAAAATGGTGTGTAAACAGAAATGACAAATCAAGCCCAGCCCACCAAGTCCTTCTTCAACCTCTGGCCAGAAACAATGTCAAAAACGCGCGCTTTGTTCACTGATTCAAACATCCTGATTCCTGGCTTTTTAATGAAAACTCACAACATAAAAAATGTTCAGCATCAAACAACGAATCCATACATACCAAAAACTTGATCTAACTCTAAAAAATGAGAGAGAATTTCTCCATTCCCAAATCTTAACCTAATTTTTTATCAATATTCAGACATCAAATTCTCATGACACACGTAACATAAATGAAAACTAACTACATGGGCATGTTCAAGGCTATGAATGTGACATATTTTCTTCACAAACCTAAAGCTAACAATGCCTGGATAGAGAGATACGAATTCATGAACTTACCTGTTCAGTTGAAGTTGTATCTGATGATTGAGGTACTTTCAGTGCAAGGTGATGATTGGTACAACTTCCTTGAGGTCCAGGGATGCTATTCCAAGCTTTACTTTGCTTTGAAACTAGCTGAATCGTGTTATGGAACTTCAACTGCAAAACAAGAAAATGAAAATGGCCAAACTGAATAGGGGAGTTACAGTCCACTTCTAATGCTTTGGATAGTTTGCATTGATGGTAGGGAAGGTGTTTGAAGTGGTTTTAGCAAGAATGCACGATGGAAATGAGTTGTGGGATTCAATCTGCAGCAGGCCCTGTTTTTGTGCAGTTTAATGGTGATTTTGTGAATGAGAGTGTTTGGGACATGGTTGGCTCGTGTTCTAGCTCAGAATGGATGTTTAGGATATGTTTGACAAGTTTGCTTAAGCATGTGTTAGCTGATATGAGAGTTGTTGGATGATATGCTATGTTTCTTACACTTTAAGCAACAAAAGGCAACTTGGTGTTCTAGACTGATGCAGGCCCCCAAGCTATGCTGCTAACCTTCCCCTTGATCAGTGTGTTTTGTTCATAAACTTGTGCCAAAGAGATTTGAACTGTACCACTTGAATTGCAAATTTGACATAAAGTGCAACTTTATCAAAATGGATATATTGCTTTTTCTAAATAAGGATTAATTCTCCATGTAATGTCCAAATGCATAGAACAACATCTTGGCACAATGGTTTAGCATTGAATTATTGAGTAAAAATGGGATTAGAGGCCTGAAATGTAGCTTGCACATGCTGAGTTTGAAAATGCACAAGTTATGGACATGTAAATTGGCCAAATCAAAAGTGAGTTTTTCCCAACTTGCCAAATTCGATTCTCCCTGACCATGAGGTTGTTTGATGATTTCTTGGACATTTTGGAAAGCTTGGAATGTATACTACAATCCATATTTGAAATGCAAATTGAAATTCCAAGTGTGAGTATATGAAAAATGGTCTTGAAGTTAGGTAAAAATCTTGCCTAAAATAGGTCAAATTTTCTCTAAGTTAAGAATGGTTTGGTACCCTTGTTCCAAAATTTGTAACTTGAGATACAAGATTCTTTTGGGAAAACTTTGTGAATCAAAGTTGTAGATTATGCAATAGGCTACAACTTTCATGTTTTGACTTTTGCTTGAATCCAATGAATCTTGGTGAGAAAGTGGGACAAAGTTAGGAAAAAATTAGGGTTTTTCATAACTTAGAAAAATTCTAAGTTATGAAAAATCTTCATTTCAAACCCTAATTTGCATTTCTTGATTTCTTGATGAACAAGTTTCATGCTATGGCATGTTTTGATGAAAAATGAATCTTGACACTTGATTTTGACCAAAAAGTCAAAGTTTGACTTTTCAGTATACAGTCAAAATTGATCAATTGACTGGGAAATTCAACTGCCAATCTTGTACATTTGGGATCTTTTGAACTTGTTGAGCATGTCAAGACAATTCCATGGGGTCCTTGAGTCCATATGTGAGCTTGGTTTGCCATTGGCTAGGTCAAACAGTCAAAAATTGCCTTTGTGCAGTCAAAACCCTAAAAATGACCATTTTGCCCTTTTGGTGATCTGATCAAATTTCTTGTGGAATTGTGATCCAAACTTGATCAAATGGTCCATGTGAGTTCATGATGTTGATGTGGGTCAATTTTCATGAGATTTGACTGTCAATTGGCCACAGTTGACTTTTCCCCCAATACAGTTGATTTCTAGGTCAACTGTCCAATTGACTGGGCAAAATTTGGAATCAAGACTTGAAACTTGATGTGGATAAACTTGGGAGTCCAAAATGAAGCATGAAATTCATCTTAGGCATTTTAGGTCAAAATATCTTTGTGCAAACACAAACCCTAATTTGGGTCAACAGTGCAAGGAGAAGTCTTGAGCAGATGAAACCCTAACTGGATCTTGAGCTCCAAGGGCTTTGTGATGAGAAATTATTGAGAAAAATGGGAGGGAAAATTTTGGGGTACAACAGTTGCCCCTGTTCAATCTTCTTGAACCTGAAGAGTTAGATTGGCAAGTTTGCCTTTCGCGACTCGAGGGTAAAGGAGATTGGACACTAGAGTGCCCTTAAATTTGCACTCGTCAAAGCAATGGATGCGGGAATGGGCTTAGAGATGCCATTTGGTTGGGCTTAACGATGCCATCTGGAAGAGTGACAGAAACTTGTCGGGGATGGGCTTAAATATGCCATCTGGAATGAGTATCAGAAAGGTGTCCATGCTTTGGACTATCTCCGAACTGGGGGTCTGAATAAGCAATAGATTGACATCCGTATCTGGAGGCATCCATAAACTGTTTTCAAAAGTTGAGAAGAGCCTGAACAAGCGATAGATTAACATCCGTTGTGGGGAAGAATCCATAAACTGTTTTCAGAAGACTTGAGAAGAAACTGAACAAGCGATAGGTTAACATCCGCTACTTGGAGAACCCGTGAACTGTTTTCAGAAATCTTGAAGTTGAATAAGAAATAGAGCAGCATCCGTTGTTGGGAAGCGTCCGTAAACTGTTTTCAAAGGTTGCATCTGAACAAGCGATAGATTAACATCCATTGTTAGGAAGAATCCATAAACTGTTTTCAGAAGTCTCGAAGTTGAATAAGCAATAGAGCAACATCCGTTGTTGGGAAGCGTCCGTAAACTGTTTTCAAAGGTTGCATCTGAACAAGCGATAGATTAACATCCGTTGTTGGGAAGAATCCATAAACTGTTTTCAGAAGTCTCGAAGTTGAATAAGCAATAGAGCAGCATCCGTTGTTGGGAAGCGTCCGTAAACTGTTTTCAAAAGTTGCATCTGAACAAGCGATAGATTAACATCCGTTGTTGGGAAGAATCCATAAACTGTTTTCAGAAGTCTTGAGAAGAAACTGAACAAGCGATAGGTTAACATCCGTTACTTGGAGAACCCGTAAACTGTTTTCAGAAATCTTGAAGTTGAATAAGCAATAGAGCAGCATCCGTTGTTGGGAAGCGTCCGTAAACTGTTTTCAAAAGTGTCTCGGAAGATAATGATTTTTGTCTGTCGACTGATCTTACCTGAAAAGGTAAAGAGTTAGTTGTATGCAATGTCATGATGCATGATGCAACGTATGTTATATGATATGGATGTAAATGAATGTGCATGTAAGCTGGAGAGCTGTCTTGCGGAGGATAAAAATGAATCCTAGATGGCTGAAGACAAAAGCATCCTGACTGCTGCCGGGAAGAATAAATTCTGGTTGTTGCTGGGGAATAAGGAACTTGGGTTGTATACCAATCTTCTGGGGAATCCCTGTCTTGAGGAGACCTTCACTGGAGAATCTTCGAATATACAATGAGGAACTGAAAACTGAAAGTCTTCAAATTTGCTTGGGGAATACCAGTCCTTCAAACATCGAGGGGCCTTAGAACCACTTGCAGGGACTTGGAATTTCCTTGATGACTTGCAGGGTAAAAGAATTTCTGATGATTTCTACTGGGGATTTTAGAACCTGGTAGACTTAAGCTGGGGAGATAAGACTGAGAATCTCTGGTCTAGTGAGAAGCATTTCTGTGGGGAGAGGGTTCACTAGTCTGGCTCCGCTGGGGATTGATAATTTGAAGTTTTAGCTTTGCTCGGGATACTGAAACTTAAACTCTGAGGGGAATTAAGTTCTGGAGGATTCTCTGGCTGGGGATAACAAAGATAAACTCCTCTGGGGATTATATTGATAAGTTATGTTGGGGAACTCTGATGAACTTCGCTGGGGATAGGAAGAATTTTGCCGAGTGCGATCTTCCGTGGCAATTAGCTGAGGATAAACCAGTTATAAGCCCTTGTGAGGAATAACTTTGAATAAGGCTCGGGAGAGACGTCCGTACTCTGCAGGGGATAAGCTTCCAGAATCTACCGGGGATAAGCTTCAAGACTTGCTGGGGATATGGATTCCAAATCTCCTGGGGGTTTCCTTTGAAAGGGTATCAAGATATCCAACTGCACCTTCAACCTATCAGTAATCCTCTTTCTTGATTCATAAGGAAATGATTATGTTCAAATGCATATGCCTATTTAACAAAACATTGGACGTTTCTCAAAATAAAACAATTAGTGCAAAAAAGAAAAGGGAAATGACACAAATTTCTGGGAAGAGTATTTGTATTAACTTTCTCTGAGTATATTTGTACAAAGGAGACAATCATCCTAGTAAGAGGATTTTGTCGTAAATATTGAAAGATTTATACAAAATAAAGATGGCTATGTGAAATAATTCCATGGGATTCCATTCCGCTATAGCCTTCACAACTCTGAATATCTGTCCATCCAATGCTTCGTTTGCCGATGACTGGATTGATCAGAAGCCTGGAACCGGTTGATGAAGAGATTGTCTTTGAAGTGATCCGACGAGACATAGTCATACGCTTTAATTCCCTAACTTTTTCCTGAATCGCCCTTTCGGGTTTTCGATCCACCGGGAAACCCCTTTTTGCCCAAGCCGCCCTTTCGGGTTTTCAACTTGCCGGGTGTACAGATTTTTTTATATTTTTATCCCTAATTTTTGCCTGAACCGCCCTTTCGGGTTTTCGGTTCACCGGGGTGCCCATTTTTGCCCAAGCCGCCCTTTCGGGTTTTCGACTTGTCGGGTTATTTTATGCGTAGTATCTTTTGACTATGTCTGCATTCGCAGGGTGCGGCAAATCGTCGCCGTCCATGGTGGTCAGAATCATTGCACCACCAGAAAATATGCTTTTGATCACAAATGGTCCTTCATATGTAGGAGTCCATTTGCCTCTGGGATCACTTTGCGGCAACATAATCCGCTTGATTACGAGATCTCTGACTTGATACACTTGACGCCTGACTTTCTTATTGAAGGCCTTGATCATCCGTTATTGATACGTCAGACCATGGCATATAGCAGCGAGTCGCTTCTCGTCGATCAGATTGAGTTGATCAAGTCGGGTCTGAATCCAATCATCTTCATTCAAACCTGTGTCCTTCATAATCCTTAGAGAAGGAATTTGAACTTCCATAGGCAGGACAGCTTCCATGCCATATACCAATGAAAATGGGGTTGCCCCAGTTGAAGTACGTGCCGTCGTACGGTATCCATGTAGGGAAAACGGTAACATCTCATGCCAGTCTTTGTAAGTGACTGTCATTTTCTGAATGATCTTCTTAATGTTTTTGTTCGCAGCTTCAACAACACCGTTCATCTTCGGCCGATAGGGAGATGAATTGTGATGATAAATCTTGAACTGTTCGCACAATGCGGTGATCATTGTGTTATTCAGATTTGTACCGTTGTCTGTGATGATCCTGTCTGGAACACCATACCGGCATATGAGATTTTGCTTGATAAAGCGGGCAACCACATTTTTAGTAACAGAGGCGAAGGAAGCTGCTTCGACCCATTTGGTGAAATAGTCAATGGCAACCAGGATGAAGCGATGTCCGTTGGAAGCCGTGGGCTTGATCTCTCCAATCATGTCAATACCCCACATTGCAAATGGCCAAGGAGCAGTCAGAACGTTGAGAGGAACCGGAGGGATATGAACTTTGTCAGCGTAGACTTGACATTTGTGGCAAGTACGGGAATGTTGATGGCAGTCAGCTTCCATGGTAGACCAGTAATAGCCTACCCTTAGGATCTTCTTAGCCATTGTATGCCCGCTCAAGTGAGTGCCAAATGTGCCGCATTGTATCTCAGTCATGATCAACTCTGCTTCAGCTTTGTCTACGCATCTGAGTAATACACAATCATGGCTTCGTTTGTAAAGGATGTCGTTGCTCAGGAAGAATT
The DNA here is from genome assembly GCA_948472305.1 of Vicia faba. Taxonomy (NCBI): domain Eukaryota; kingdom Viridiplantae; phylum Streptophyta; class Magnoliopsida; order Fabales; family Fabaceae; genus Vicia; species Vicia faba. The sequence goes on from OX451736.1 coordinate 1,045,166,046, forward strand.
TGGCAGCAAATTTCCTTAAGAACTTCTTGTCATTTACGGAAGCTCCTTCGGGATAATCTCTAGTCTCGAGATACCTTTTGATTTCATGGAACCAGGGTTGTTCCACTACTTCTTCGGTATTAATCTCGTGACAATGTGCAGGTTCATCCATTCGCTCGATGGTGATTTGGGGAGCCTCGTTATCCCAGTTGAGTTTAAACATGGAGGACATTGTAGCTAGAGCATCTGCTAGCTGATTCTCTTCTCGCGGGAAATGCTCGAAGGTAATTTGCTCGAAATGAGGCAACAATGTCAAGACATGTTCTTTGTAAGGGATAAGATTAGGATGCTTGGTATCCCACTCTCCTTTGATTTGACTGATAACCAAAGCCGAGTCCCCAAATACGATCAAAGATTTGATCCCCAAGTCTATAGCAGCCTTGAGACCAAAGATGCAAGCTTCATACTCAGCCATGTTGTTCGTGCAGCTGAAGCAAAGTCGGGCCGTGAAAGGTGTGTGACAACCCTCCGGAGAAATGAGTACTGCGCCGATACCGTTTCCAAGTGCATTTGAAGCACCATCAAAGTACAGGGTCCATCGGGATCCCTTTTCGGGTCCGTCATACGGTCTGTTACCTTCAATGTTGTCCAAATTCATGATGTCCTCGTCTGGGAAGTCAAATCTCATGGGTTGATAATCTTCGATAGCTTGATGAGCCAGATGGTCAGCTAGTACACTCCCTTTTATAGCTTTTTGGGTGGTGTACTGGATGTCATACTCAGTTAGGATCATTTGCCATCTAGCTATCCTTCCGGATAAAGCGGGCTTTTCGAAGATATACTTGATAGGATCCATTTTGGAAATCAACAAGGTAGTATGAGTCAACATATACTGCCTTAGTCGGCGAGCAGCCCATACCAAAGCGCAGCAAGTTTTCTCGAGCAGTGAGTAGCGAGTCTCACAGTCGATAAACTTTTTGCTAAGGTAATAAATAGCATGCTCTTTTCGACCAGACTCGTCATGCTGGCCCAAAACACACCCCATTAAGTTATCCAAGACGGTCAGATACATGATCAATGGTCTTCCTTCGACAGGTGGCATCAGAATAGGAGGTTCTAGCAAATACTCCTTGATCTTATCAAAAGCAGCTTGGCAATCGTTGTTCCATTCGACTACCTGATCTTTCTTCAAGAGTTTGAAAATTGGCTCACAGGTAGAAGTCAGATGAGAGATGAATCTGGAAATATAGTTCAAGCGTCCCAAGAACCCTCTAACCTCCTTTTCAGTACGGAGAGCAGGCATCTCTTGTATTGCTTTCACCTTTGCTGGATCGACTTCAATGCCTTTGTTGCTTACAATGAATCCTAGAAGTTTACCAGACCTAACTCCAAAAGTGCACTTACTTGGATTCAGCCCGAGTTTGTATTCTTTCAATCTGGCAAACAACTTTTCTAGATGTTCAAGGTGCTCCTCCTCTGTTTGTGACCGAGCTATCATATCTTCTACGTAAACTTCAATCTCATGATGTATCATATCCTGAAACAAAGCTACCATGGCGCGTTGATAAGTTGCCCCTGTGTTCTTCAGCCCGAACGACATCACCTTGTAACAGAAAGTGCCCCATTGTGTGACAAAAGTTGTTTTCTCCATATCCTCGGGGGCCATTTTGATTTGATTGTAGCCCGAGAATCCATCCATGAAGGAAAACACTTTGTGCTGAGCTGTATTGTCGATCAAAATGTCAATGTGTGGAAGTGGAAAATCATCTTTGGGGCTGGCTCTATTCAAATCCCGGTAGTCCACACACATCCTGACTTTGCCGTCTTTTTTAGGTACTGGCACGATGTTAGCGACCCATTGAGGATAGGACGTAATAGCCAGAAAGCCAGCGTCGAATTGCTTCATTACTTCTGCTTTGATCTTTTCAGACATGTCAGGCCTCATTCGGCGGACTTTTTGCTTGACCGGTGGACAATCCTCTCTTGTGGGGAGACGGTGAACCACGATGTCTGTGTCTAAACCCGGCATGTCTTCATAAGACCAAGCGAAGATTTCAACATACTCATTCAACAACTGTATCAGGCGTTCATTGACACTTGGTTCCAGATTGGCACCCACTTGCACCTCCTTCTGGTCTTCCTCGGTCCCTAAGTTAACAGTTTCCAATGACTCTTCGTACGGTAAGATGGACCTTTCCTCTTGCTGTAGAAGTCTGGCTAGTTCCCCTGGTACTTCACAACCTTCGTCATCTTCATACTCGGCTTGATTGACCAGATCTTCAGAGTTATTGAAGGATATAGCAGAATAGTCACCCATGGAATCCGGAGTGGATGGGTACCTGCATTTGTGAGTGTGGGTGTGTGTAAGGGATAGCCATCCTTAAACAAAAATGCAAAAGGAAAGAAAATGAACACAGCAGTTTATCAGATGAAAAACGTCCAATGAATCACTAAACATGGCATATGGATATGAAAAATAATCAAAACCCTTACAAATGGACCTACATGCCCCGGGCAAGGCATGAGGTAAAAAGATAGTGTGCGGATTGTTCGAAAATAAATATTACAGACCAAAAGTAAATGTTTGACAGATAAATTACTGATGAATAAAAGTGATGGGGACAAAGTCTTTTGCCTCCCAGTTGCACAATCCTCCTTTGACAGTCGGGTAAATCCACTCTTCGATGCTGCTCTCTTTGTCCTCATCCTCCAAAGTGTTGATTCCGTAGGGAGAAATTTTGACTGGCGCTCTTTCAATCTTCGAACGGCGCATAGCTTTCTGGCCCGCGGTAGTGAACCCTAATCCAAATTTGTCTGTTTTATGTGGAATACCAGGCAACTGCCCCCATGCTGAATTCTTCCCCTCCTTTATTGCGGCCTTTGCGTCCTCCAGAGATGCCATCCTGGCCATCTGCATCGGTACTTCAGCTGCCAACTTTGCTACTGTTATTTCAGGAAGGACTTCTTCAAAATGTTGAAAAGGCGTCTCAATGAACTCCCCCTCTACTTCCACATACCGGAAGGAGTTCAAGTGGCTGATCATGTACTCCTCTTCGCCATGGACGGTTATAATCTTTCCCTTGATAGGATACTTCAACATCTGATGTAAGGAGGAGGTGACTGCCCCAGCATGGTGTATCCAAGGCCTACCCAACAAGCAAGAGTATGACAGACGGATGTTGTTGTACCCCAAAATTTTCCCTCCCATATTCTTCAAAGTTTTGACAAGCATCATCTTCAAATGCTTCAAGATCTCTCAAGGGCTACACAGTCAACCACCCTCATAAGCCAGTCAAATTAGGGTTTTGGTTCTTGCAAGGAAGTTGAGGTTTTCAAGGGCTCAGTCAAGTCCCACATGCTCATATACATTGTCAAGCACCTACATGTCAAGTTTCAAGGCTCACAAGGTCAAGTTGCACAGTTAAAAACCCTAATTGCTCCACAGTCAACTGCAGGGGCAAACAGGTCATGTGACAGTCAAAAGTCAAAAATTTTGGTCAACATCTTATTTTGAAGCCAGAATCATCATTTGGTCAAATCTTGACCATGATTTCACAAGAATGGCTCAAAAATCATCAAGGTGTCAAAAGTTTCTATTTTTGGACAGTTGAAAAGTCAACTGTAACTTGACCAAGGCATAAATTTTTCATGGTTCATCAGAAAAATCCCATCCAATGCTCATCTTGAAGGGGAAGACATTTCCTACAACTCATCTTCACATTCCAAGTCCAAGAAATGCTCTCACAAAAAGTTATCAATTTCAACATTATAGGTCATTTTCAAAAGTCAACAAAAAGGCACTTTAAGTCAAAGACCATAACTTGAGATTGGTAAATCAAAATTACATGGGACCAAAGACATTGGTTAGAGGACTTCAAGACCTTTCCAAAATGTCCAAGAACATGTTCATAGCTTCAAAATTGAGAAAGATATGCATTGGAGAAGTTGGGAAAGTTTTGTGAAATGGCCAAAGTCAATTATCCTTGAAACTTCATTTTTGACAAAAGGGGCCCACTTTTTCCACTTGATTCAGCTTGGCCATGCCTCCCACGTGTCCCACAATTTATTTCAAGATTTAAAATTAATTTTTCCATTTTTATTTAATTTTATTTGATTTAATTCATTTTAAATCTTTTAAAATCAAATAAAAATCAAAGAAATTAATGGAGGGATATATTTTGTGTTGAATGGCTTTAATGCACCTTGAAATACCTTCCAAATTCGTGCAAAGCCTATTATGGGCATAGAAATTCAAATTTTGACACAAAAGGCAAGTTGTTTCAATGTTGGTTATGGCAAAATCTCAAGCATAATTGCAATGGTTAAAGGCTCATCATGTGACTGATTCTCATTCATCACTATATATACAAGCCTTCCCAACCTCATTCAAAAAGGAGTGTGTGCAGAAACGGCCAAGAGAAAAAACCAAAAATTATTCAAAAAAGTGAGAGTTCTAAAACATAGTCGCGAGCATCTTCAGATCAAAACAAGCACGTGGCTAAAGCAACCATTGCCAAGTCCTGAGGCTCATACCGCGCTGTAAGTTCTTCCCAGGTCCCTTATAATTTCCATATTATTTTCTTCAACGTTTTCCTGTGCAGATTCCAATATGAGGTGCATCATAAGTCCCACTTCCCAGCGCTGCCATATGTCATCAACGCAGATCCAAAGGACAAAAAGTGTAGCACACCATGGTCTGGAGTCAAGCACGCTGCAGGCAACCATGAAAGTCAAACGTGGCTTAGATTTCAGTGGGCTTGGATTGCTTCAATAAACCTCCTATTTGGCCCACACCCCCCTTGGTTTTACTTCTTTTTATTTTTTGTTTTGTCATTTTCTCTTATTTTTTATTTGCTAACCCTTTAATTATTTTTATTATTAACAATTAACTTAATTAGCACATTTTCATAAAAAACCAAAAAATAGAATTAACATTATTATCATTATTATTATTTTATTTTGTAAATAAATATTAACCAAAATAGTTTAATTAGGCAATTGTAATTCCTTTTCTTAAATAATTAAAATAACTTAGATTTAGGATTAACTTTTAATTTTGTTTCTTTCATTTTTATTTTATTTCATAAAAACATAAAAAAAAAAACAAAAAAATATTTTCTTTTAATTAAAATAATCAATTAGTCATTAATTAGTTTTTAATTTCATTTAATTACCAAAAAGGCCAAAAAAATCAATTCCTTTTCTTAAAAGGGTCAACACCCTTAGACATTCCCGATTAATTTATTTGCGCGCATTTACTTTATTTGATTATTATGTAATTGCCTTCAAGAATGTAATAGTTAAATAGGTTTATCGCTTTATTTAATTTTCCGTACTTATTTACTAAAAACAGGTCTTTGTAATTTTTGGCGATGTATAGACCCGCGCCTTGTAATAGCGTAGGATTTATGTTTCCGCAATTTACTTTCTGCACCCCCTCAACTGCTAAACTTGCATGAAAGAATGTATGTAAATAAAAATAACCCGTAGCTCACTAATAACAAAGACAAACATAACACGAATACAACACACAATGCACACACCACTTCTAGGGTACGCCTCACTTGTTGCCTTCGAAACGTGGTTGTCAAGTATAGGACGTCTTAGCGGTCCTTATGTCCATGATCCAGTTGCCTCGAAACAGTTGCCTCGGAACAGTTGCCTCGAAACGGTTTCCTCGGATTAAAAAAAGGATCAAGGATATAAGGGTAGCTTCTAAGGTGTCCTAACTGTTGCTTCGGTGACCACATTGTCCCTACAATCGAATTGACCCGACTACCTCCAACGGTGGTGCTACCTACCTCTCAATGGTGGGATGACACTACCTAAAGGACACTTACACAGCTTAATTCCTTAGGGTAGGTAGATGACTCATGGATACTTGCTCTATTCAAAAACAAATCAAAACATCTTTTCACACCGACACTTTTCAAAAAGCTTTCAAAACAATTTTTCAAACACTCTTGAGGACTGATACAAGAGTTATTCAGAAATCTTTCAACGAAACTTTTGCAAAACCCACTCACATTTTGAAAAGCAAACAAACACTTTGAAAACATAAGAGCAAGTATCTAAGAGCCCATGGATAACCATGGATAGAAAGGGTGCTAACACCTTCCCTTTCTATAAATCTACCTCCCGAACCGAGAAACATATCTCATAAGGAATTTTGCTGTGCTTTTGTCCTTTCCTTGTTGGAGAACATAAAAGACGGTGGCGACTCTTGCTTCCGCGACATTTCGCGAAACCAGCTAAAAACAGTCAGTTCTAAATCCACCGATCACAGAATTGGCGACTCTGCTGGGGACTATAAAAGTGAGGTGTACCTTAGGATTAGATCATACTTATGTTTTCAATTGCTTTGCTTTGATTGCTTTATATTTGTGGGCTTTGCATCGGAGTTTCATAGATCCTAACCCGGATATTGGGATACCCTTTTAGGTAGCATTAGCTGTGAGGGACCTATCCGGCGTAGACCGACACAGGTGAAGCAGTGGCTACGTTGGTGTGGCACCTTAGTCTGTACCGATATCCCTTGTGTTGCAACAAGGAGAATATGGGTCTTCTGAGGAGTCATTAAGCACCAGCAGACCTTAGAACCCTAATGTGACCCAACTTGGCCATAGAACAGTAGCAGTATGCTACACCCATTGAGGCTAAACTCTCGCGATGGTTCTGGCTGCAAGAAAAGATTGCAACGCTGGAGTTATGACCGATTGAGGGTAGTCAGTGATATTGGGATCCTCTAGAACCCGATTACTTTTGATAGGACAGGTCTTAACCAACGAAACTGAAAGAGGGTAGTACCTGAACTTCATGCTGGCCTAAACCCTAAGGGCTCTCTTGTGTGACTTGCGTGCCTTCAAACCTGACTACTTGTATGCTTGTTATCTAACACTTGAGTTTCTTGCAGGTTTTTGTTTACAGTCCTTAATCTGGACTCATAATAGGGTTTACCTACATTACTCCACGCATAGCATATCATCATAGCATCATACCATTGCATACATCCTGCATAAGGACTAATCCATTTCAAGGATCTCAAGGGTTTGTGATGCAGGTCATGCTGAATCAAATGTCTAGCAAGGGGCAAAGGGGATTTATTTTCCCCTAGCCAAGGTTGATAACTTGAGTCAGGGGCTATGACCCACTCGATATGGTGAGCTTTTGACTCTTGAAGAAGGACTCTCAACAATACGAAGTTCCTTCAATCAAGCTACGAAATTCAAATCCTAACAACTTTTCTTGTTTACCCCACGAGATCCTTGAAAACATTGCATGCATACATACATATCATTGCATTACAGGTACCCTTTGTACATGTCACTTACCTTCTTCGCTGTTTATTTCAGCAATGGCTTCCCAACAAGACAACCGGGACCTTCATATTCAAGAGACTCAGTTCGGGGAAATCCTTCTAAATCTATCCAAGGGGCAGGAAGAGCTGAGAACACTCCTCATGGGGACTTTGGTCAGGAACAATCCTGAAGTCGATAGGGATGAACGGATGAAACGTCTACAAGTTGAGGTAGATGCAATGAGGACTCAGATGCTGGGGCAGATGGCCCTTATCCAAGGTTTGGCTCGGGAGCAAGAAGAGTTGAAAGCCATGGTCAACCAGCTTCGCCAAGAGAGATACAACATGAAGCAAACAGTCCAAGTCAGGGACCAGGTCATTGATCAGCTTCCGAGAGGACAAGAGTCTGGCATGGTGAAGATTAGACCTCTCCAAATTGCTACCACTTCACAGGTCCAACCACAACCTCTCCCAGAGCAACGGGTTGATCAGAGCAAGCCAGACAAGCCTAGGAGGCAATTTACCAAGCTCAACACGTCGCTGTCTCAAGCTTTACAACATCTGTTGAGGTTGAATTTGGTAACTCTAAGGGACCCTCCTAAGAACCCCAACAAGACACCTTCAAGGTATAACCCCAACGCCCACTACGCTTATCATTCGGACAGCCCGGGGCATGCCACAAACGACTGCTGGTCTCTGAAGAACAAGATCCAGGATCTGATTGATGAAGGAGCAGTGGAATTCACCCAAGATGGCCAGGCTGAGTTCTTCTACTATCCCTGCAAGATTCATCACTTGAAGTGACTAGTTCAAATTAGAAGACTTTTGTTCATTAGATTTTTCAAGTTGTAATTTTCTTTTGATTGTTCGAACAATTATTGTCATGGCAAACTTTATTACTTTATCAATGCATCGCATATGTCTGTTTTGAATCAATATATTCGCATTCTCTATATTCAAACTGCTTTCATTTTCTATGATGATCAACTCTCGATTTAATAATTCTAAGCCTCTAGAGGGAGGATGACGAAAACGATACCATAATTTACCGTATGCTTTTGAACAGACCCCGCTGATGAGGTACAGGCATTGTTTCAAATCCTAAACACTGGAGTTATAAGGAAGATAATCCATCGTTACCCCCTTTGTTGAGCCAAAGAAGTAGGAGTTTTCTTTTCACAAAAAAATTAAACCCTTAATCATAACCTGGGGCAGGGTAGTCTTCTCAGTTGATCCAAATGCACAACGAATGGCACCAAAGGATTCCTTCCAAAACAAAAGACAGTGATGGTTCCGAATAATCATAAAAACAGGCAGTCATCATCTTTCAAAATAAAAGCCCAACAAGTCAAAACCTATGAAGGAGACTTACAAAACTGGGGCATCCCGCTGACTGTAATTCCAAAAAAGGAAACAGTTCAGGCAAAAAACAGGGATAACGAAAAAAAGGGAAGAGGTCATACAAACCTTCGACAAAAAAAAGAAATGACTGCCTATTCAAAATAAATTGTTAACATTCGAACCATCACCGGAACATCATAGCAAAGACTCAAACAAGGTCTGACGCACGATCAACTGAGTTTAGGTTTGAAGAACATCACGAAGAGCGGGTGGGTACAGATAAATTTGAGCCTTTATCCTTTGTTTCTCAAACCGTGAACCAGGCCACGTTATAACCCTTAAAAGTCCTAGCTGAAGCATGGGTTAGTTCGAAAGCATACTGTTACAAATGTATCCTGACTCCTTAGGGCTTGCGGTAAAATAACGAGTTGACATCACAGTTTTACAAAATTCACTTGTTTTTACTAAAAAAGATGCATTTTCAAAAACTTCGAAACAAACATAAGTTTTGCATTTTAATATAACATTGCTTGCATATGACTATTTGTTTGAACAACATAGAAGTTCGCACGACGAATGTCTAAATGAACAAAAGCACCCCCACTCAAGGGGCACGACATGATCATTGTCCATCATCTGGGGCAGTTAAGTCAAGATTCGGAGAATCTCTCAAAAGGCCAACCAACTTGGGGCAAATCTCCATCCGGATCACTTGGGGCATTGGACGATCAAACGAAGATCTTCTGGTGGTATGGTAACACAACACTACTGACAGTGACAAATCCTTACATCCTGAAAGCACAGACATAGTCGGAAAAACACTACGCATAAGCAAAGACCCGCTAGGTTGACACACCTAGGCAAAAATAAGGGCTTCCCGGCGAACCAAAAGGGTTCGGGCAAAAACAAGGGATGAAAATAAAAAAATCTGTACACCCGGCAAGTCGAAAACCTGAAAAGGCGGCTTGGGCAAAATGGGTATCCCGGTGGACTGAAAACCCGAAAGGGCGGTCCAGGAAAAAGTTAGGGATCAAAGCGTACGACTATGTCCCGTCACCTTGTCACTTGCCTACCAGAAGAAGATTTGTCAACCGGAAATCATCAAGCACCTCCACAGGTACCTTCTCCTGCAGAAACAGGGGCAATAATGAGTCGTTTAAGCGATCTAGTTGCTCTGACCACCAAGGTGCTAAGGTAGGTTCGACTGAAGAATATGACCAAGATACCCTAACTCCCCACAGAGCGAGATGAGGTTCAGCAATACTCTTCCCTGAGCAGAGCCAGCCCTGAAAAGGCACAGCATCTCCAGCAAGTCAGTGATACTCTCCCCAAGCAGAGTTATCTTATGATCAACCTTAAGAAGTTGGGTATCCCCATAAAATCTCAACATTCCCCAGCAGAACATACAGTTATTCCTCAACAAGCATCCCCGGCAGTCTTGATATAAGATTGTTCCCCGGCAGAATCTAGACATCCAGCGGAGCCACTCCCCAGTACAGTCCAAGGTCTCCCCAGAAGAGTTGAATCCATCTCCCCAGTAGGAAGCTTATCCCCAGTAGATTCTGGAAGCTCATCCTTTGCGGAGCGTATCTCTCCCCGTCTCTGTTCAGAAGGTTATTCCTCACCAGAGCTTATAACTGGGTTATCCTCAGCTATTTACAACGGAAAGATCATCCCCGGCGAAGTCTTCCTATCCCCAGCGAAGTTCATCAAACCTTCCAAAAAACTCAACAATGGTATCCCCCAGCAGAGTTCTCGTTCAACCCTCAGCAAAGAACCTCCCTTCCCACAGAGTATTTTCCCCAGTGAAGTCGCTAGAGTAATTTTCCCCGTAGAATAATCTCTCCAAAGTTTCTTCCCTAACGGAGTCATCTCCTCCTACCGGTTTATTCTTGCAACCATCTTCCCCAACGGAAGCGAAGAACACTCTTCAACATCAGCCCAGGATTAAGCTCACGGCATTCGTCAAAGATTTATTTTCCGAGACGAAAATACATTCATAAACATTACATCTTCATACACTATAGCATGCATATGCATCATACAACACAAATCTCATTTATTTTTGAGGACATCTTGAAATCATACAGTTCATGTATCATGATATTGCATACAACTGATATTTTACCTTTTCAGGAAAGGTCAATACAAAGATGATTACTATCAACTATCGCAATTCCAGATTCGATTCCTGTATCCTGCCATGGCATATCTGTGAGCGATTGATTGTGGACTCGATACCTGTATCCGGCCAAGGCATGTCTACGTTAAAAAGATTAAAGAGATAGCTTGGAAATGCTCCAGATGTGGATGCTGTTCTTTTGCTTATTCAAAATTCCTTCTAGATATAGTTCATATGTGACCCAGGCATGGCTACGTTCTGATACTTGTTCCAGATTCCCTTTCAGATAGCTTGGAAATGCTCCAGATATGGATGTTGTTCTTTTGCTTATTCGAAACTCCTTCTAGAGATAGTTCAGATGTGACCCAGGCATGGCGACGTTCTGATACTTGTTCCATATTTCCTTTCAGATAGCTTGGAAATGCTCCAGATATGGATGCTATTCTTTTGCTTATTCAGAGACTCCTTCTATAGATAGTTCAGATGTGACCCAGGCATGGCGACGTTCTGATACTTATTCCAGATTTCCTTTCAGAGATAACTTAGAAATGCTCCAGATATGGATGTTGTTCTTTTGCTTATTCAAGACTCCTTCTAGATATAGTTCAGATGTGACCCAGGCATGGCGATGTTCTGATACTTATTCCAGATTTCCTTTCAGAGATAGCTTGGAAATGCTCCAGATATGGATGTTGTTCTTTTGCTTATTCAAGACTCCTTCTAGATATAGTTCAGATGTGACCCAGGCATGGCGATGTTCTGATACTTATTCCAGATTACCTTTCAGAGATAGCTTGGAAATGCTCCAGATATGGATGTTGTTCTTTTGCTTATTCAAGACTCCTTTTAGATATAGTTCAGATGTGACCCAGGCATGGCGACGTTCTGATACTCATTCCAGATTTCCTTTCAGAGATAGCTTGGAAATGCTCCAGATATGGATGTTGTTCTTTTGCTTATTCAAGACTCCTTCTAGAGATAGTCCAGATGTGACCCAGGCATGGCGACGTTCTGATACTTGTTCAGATTCCCTTTCAGATATAGCCTAGAGATGCTCCAGATCCGGACGCTGTTCTATTGCTTATTCAGATTCAAACTTCTAAAAGACAACTTAGAGATGCTCCATCCCGGATGCTCTTCTATTGTTCAGTCCAGATACGATCCAGATTCGGATGACATTCTGTTACTCATGCAGTATGGATATACCCCAGACACGGCGGTCCTTCTACCATTTATTCAGAAGTCAGCAATCAGACACAGACTAGATATGCTCCAGACATGGAAGCTATTCTATTTCTTATTCAGATTCACCTATCCATCATCTTTCCAAATGGCATCTATAAGCCCATTCTCGATAAGGTTCTGTCACAGTTTCAGATGGCATCTTTAAGCCTATCCTCCCATCCATCATCTCTCCAAATGGCATCTGTAAGCCCATTCCCGCTATCACACTGCTGATACTCAACTATGTGAGTGCAAATTTCTGGGCACTCTAGTGTTCAATCATCTTCCACCTTCGGATCATGAAAGGCACACACGCCAATCTACATCCTCAGGTCTAAGAAGATTGAACAGGGGCAACTGTTGTACCCCAAAATTTGCCCTCCCATATTCTTCAAAGTTTTGACAAGCATCATCTTCAAATGCTTCAAGATCTCTCAAGGGCTACACAGTCAACCACCCTCATAAGCCAGTCAAATTAGGGTTTTGGTTCTTGCAAGGAAGTTGAGGTTTTCAAGGGCTCAGTCAAGTCCCACATGCTCATATACATTGTCAAGCACCTACATGTCAAGTTTCAAGGCTCACAAGGTCAAGTTGCACAGTCAAAAACCCTAATTGCTCCACAGTCAACTGTAGGGGCAAAATGGTCATTTGACAGTCAAAAGTCAAAAATTTTGGTCAACATCTTATTTTGAAGCCACAATCATCATTTGGTCAAATCTTGACCATGATTTCACAAGAATGGCTCAAAAATCATCAAGGTGTCAAAAGTTTCTATTTTTGGACAGTTGAAAAGTCAACTGTAACTTGACCAAGGCATAACTTTTTCATGGTTCATCAGAAAAATCCCATCCAATGCTCATCTTGAAGGGGAAGACATTTCCTACAACTCATCTTCACATTCCAAGTCCAAGAAATGCTCTCACAAAAAGTTATCAATTTCAACATTATAGGTCATTTTCAAAAGTCAACAAAAAGGCACTTTAAGTCAAAGACCATAACTTGAGATTGGTAAATCAAAATTACATGGGACCAAAGACATTGGTTAGAGGACTTCAAGACCTTTCCAAAATGTCCAAGAACATGTTCATAGCTTCAAAATTGAGAAAGATATGCATTGGAGAAGTTGGGAAAGTTTTGTGAAATGGCCAAAGTCAATTATCCTTGAAACTTCATTTTTGACAAAAGGGGCCCACTTTTTCCACTTGATTCAGCTTGGCCATGCCTCCCACGTGTCCCACAATTTATTTCAAGATTTAAAATTAATTTTTCCATTTTTATTTAATTTTATTTGATTTAATTCATTTTAAATCTTTTAAAATCAAATAAAAATCAAAGAAATTAATGGAGGGATATATTTTGTGTTGAATGGCTTTAATGCACCTTGAAATACCTTCCAAATTCGTGCAAAGCCTATTATGGGCATAGAAATTCAAATTTTGACACAAAAGGCAAGTTGTTTCAATGTTGGTTATGGCAAAATCTCAAGCATAATTGCAATGGTTAAAGGCTCATCATGTGACTGATTCTCATTCATCACTATATATACAAGCCTTCCCAACCTCATTCAAAAAGGAGTGTGTGCAGAAACGGCCAAGAGAAAAAACCAAAAATTATTCAAAAAAGTGAGAGTTCTAAAACATAGTCGCGAGCATCTTCAGATCAAAACAAGCACGTGGCTAAAGCAACCTTTGCCAAGTCCTGAGGCTCATACCGCGCTGTAAGTTCTTCCCAGGTCCCTTATAATTTCCATATTATTTTCTTCAACGTTTTCCTGTGCAGATTCCAATATGAGGTGCATCATAAGTCCCACTTCCCAGCGCTGCCATATGTCATCAACGCAGATCCAAAGGACAAAAAGTGTAGCACACCATGGTCTGGAGTCAAGCACGCTGCAGGCAACCATGAAAGTCAAACGTGGCTTAGATTTCAGTGGGCTTGGATTGCTTCAATAAACCTCCTATTTGGCCCACACCCCCCTTGGTTTTACTTCTTTTTATTTTTTGTTTTGTCATTTTCTCTTATTTTATATTTGCTAACCCTTTAATTATTTTTATTATTAACAATTAACTTAATTAGCACATTTTCATAAAAAACCAAAAAATAGAATTAACATTATTATCATTATTATTATTTTATTTTGTAAATAAATATTAACCAAAATAGTTTAATTAGGCAATTGTAATTCCTTTTCTTAAATAATTAAAATAACTTAGATTTAGGATTAACTTTTAATTTTGTTTCTTTCATTTTTATTTTATTTCATAAAAACATAAAAAAAAAACAAAAAAATATTTTCTTTTAATTAAAATAATCAATTAGTCATTAATTAGTTTTTAATTTCATTTAATTACCAAAAAGGCCAAAAAAATCAATTCCTTTTCTTAAAAGGGTCAACACCCTTAGACATTCCCGATTAATTTATTCGCGCGCATTTACTTTATTTGATTATTATGTAATTGCCTTCAAGAATGTAATAGTTAAATAGGTTTATCGCTTTATTTAATTTTCCGTACTTATTTACTAAAAACGGGTCTTTGTAATTTTTGGCGATGTATAGACCCGCGCCTTGTAATAGCGTAGGATTTATGTTTCCGCAATTTACTTTCCGCACCCCCTCAACTGCTAAACTTGCATGAAAGAATGTATGTAAATAAAAATAACCCGTAGCTCACTAATAACAAAGACAAACATAACATGAATACAACACACAATGCACACACCACTTCTAGGGTACGCCTCACTTGTTGCCTTCGAAACGTGGTTGTCAAGTATAGGACGTCTTAGCGGTCCTTATGTCCATGATCCAGTTGCCTCGAAACAGTTGCCTCGGAACAGTTGCCTCGAAACGGTTTCCTCGGATTAAAAAAAGGATCAAGGATATAAGGGTAGCTTCTAAGGTGTCCTAACTGTTGCTTCGGTGACCACACTGTCCCTACAATCGAATTGACCCGACTACCTCCAACGGTGGTGCTACCTACCTCTCAATGGTGGGATGGCACTACCTAAAGGACACTTACACAGCTTAATTCCTTAGGGTAGGTAGATGACTCATGGATACTTGCTCTATTCAAAAACAAATCAAAACATCTTTTCACACTGACACTTTTCAAAAAGCTTTCAAAACAATTTTTTAAACACTCTTGAGGACTGATACAAGAGTTATTCAGAAATCTTTCAACGAAACTTTTGCAAAACCCACTCACATTTTGAAAAGCAAACAAACACTTTGAAAACATAAGAGCAAGTATCTAAGAGGCCATGGATAACCATGGATAGAAAGGGTGCTAACACCTTCCCTTTCTATAAATCTACCTCCAGAACCGAGAAACATATCTCATAAGGAATTTTGCTGTGCTTTTGTCCTTTCCTTGTTGGAGAACATAAAAGACGGTGGCGACTCTTGCTTCCGCGACATTTTGCGAAACCAGCTAAAAACAGTCAGTTCTAAATCCACCGATCACAGATGTCCATCACATAGAAAGTAGATTTAAACACCTCAGTGCCTATCTTGATGGGAATTTCAACCTCCCCATGGACCATCCTCTTCGAACCATCGAAAGCTCTGACAACAATTTCACTCGGTTTCAACTCCAACCCTTCACAATCTAGTCGGTCCAAGGCCTTCTTAGGCAGTACATTCAGCGATGAACCAGTGTCGACTAAGACATGTGCGAGAGTAGTTCCTCGGCACTCGACTGAAATGTGCAAAGCATCATTGTGGTTTCTACCTTTAGGAGTTAGGTCGGCATCAGAGAAACCTAATCCATTGTCCGCAGTAAGGCTAGCCACGCAATTTTGAAATTGATCCGCAGAGGTTTCCTGGGGCACATGGGCTGCCTTCAGGAATTTAATCAGAGCCTTAGCGTGCGCTTCCGAGCAAAGTAGTAGTGCCAGCATGGAGATCTTTGAGGGGGTTTGCCCCAATTATTCTACCACATCGTAATCACTCCTTTTGATTATCTTCAAGATCTCATCCATTTCCTTCTTGGAGGTTTCCGGGATGACCAAGGGTCGAGCCCTCGTCCTGACGAGCTCATCTTAGATTCCCTTACCCTTATCAACAGCGGTAGGAGGGACAATACTAGGAACAACAACATCTTCAATCAAAGGGGTTCTAACAGAGAGTTTTATTGGTGCAGGGATGACCTTGTCGGCAGATGAGGGTCCAAAGATTACTCTTGGAGGGGCAATCTCTGGAGAAAATATTCTCCCGCTCCGGGTGATTTTGCTCGTGCCTGCAATGTTTCCAATGCTGGCTTCTTCATCATCCGAACTTTCTTCAGTTATTTCGATTTGTTTAATACCATGGTAGTAGACGTCACCGCCATAGTTCCATGGTATCGACTTCTCAGAAATATAGGGGACAGGCCCTGGCATTGTTATCTTTAAAGGAACAGATTTCGTAACTGGTGTAATCTTAACAGGCTTTTTGACGGCCTTGGAAAGATTGGCGTGAATGGTTATGATTGAGACATCTTCAGTATGGGTTGGAGTAGCAGAAACTTTTTCAAACAAAATTTGTCGACTGTCTATTAGGCCTTGGATGCCTTTCTTCAGTAACAGACAATCAAACGGCAGAGAGTAACAACAATAGCAATCTTCTTTACATCCCGGGAAGATCCCGGCCCTTAACAGATTCAACTTGATGGTTAACAATGGAGTTATCAGATCATTGACATCAGCAACATACAAATATTCTTCAATGGCATTGACATTTCGGCCGTGCTTCAGCATGGGAGCAGATATCACATTAGGCTTCTCCGGAGCGTCAAACTCCACCTCCTTCGCCTCTATCAGGTCTTGGATTTTATGCTTGAGTGCCCAACAATCATTGGTGTCGTGCCCGACACTGTCAGAATGGTAGGCGCATTTAGCATTAGGATGATAATGCGGAGATGACGTATTCACATTTTTTGGTGCCTCTTTGATAGTGGCGAGATTCAACTTCAACAGATGGGGAAGCACTTGCGCTGGCGTCATATTAATGCGGTTGAACTGCCGTTGTGGCCGTTCCACCTGCTGTTGATTTGGTCTGGACTGGTTATAGCGAGGCTGCTCACTTGAAGGGTTTTGAATCATTACGGCCCCCACGGTCGGCCGGCGCTCAGTCTTCCCTGCTCTTCTTTGGGAGTATACAACAGCCGTTTCCTTCTTGAAAGGTTTCCTCTCAACACTTGCAGCAACACCCTTCTGAATTTTTCCTGACTTGATGCCAACTTCTATTCTTTCGCCTGTTAAGATCAAATCGGTAAACCCCGTGGAAGAGTTACCAATTAGATGATTGAAAAATGGCCCAGATAGGGTCCCTAGAAACATATCAACAAGTTCACGGTCGGTTAAAGGAGGCTGCACCCTGCCAGCCAAATCCCTCCATTTTTGTGCATATTCTTTGAATCCTTCGCCTGTTCCCAATGACATACCCTAAAGTTGGGTACGCGTAGGAGCAAGGTCAGAATTGTACTGATATTGTTTGTAAAAAGAGGTGGCCAAGTATTCCCAGTTTCGGACGCTGGTTCCCTCTAGCTGATAAAACCACTCCAGTTGAGCCCCAGAAAGGCTGTCTTGAAAGAAATGGATCCAAAGGTTCTTATCTGCCGTATAGGGTTGGATCTTTCTTACGTAGGACCTGAGATGCATTTTTGGGCAGGACAGCCCGTCATACCTCACAAAAACTGGCACTTTGAACTTTGGGGGAATCACAATCCCGGCAACTAAACCCAAGTCTTCAAAATCCAAACCCGGTACTCTCTGTAGCTCCATGGTGGCCAACCTGTCTTCTAAACCTTTGTATTTATCATCAGCTGGAGGGTATTGTTGATCAGAGTAATCTTCGTCCTCTTCGTCCTCCTCTTCTTCCACATCGGACTCGGAAGGTACCGCAGCCCCACCTCCTTTACCGGTCCCTTCATCAGAAGTAGGAGGAAATTCAAGCACTCTCCTGGCCTCTCCGTCAAATCTTCTCCCTAGAGTAGCCACCCCGAGTCTCTTTTTCTTCTTTTTCACTGGGTCTTTATTCCCCAGCAAGGTCGTGAGATCCTCCTGACCCTTAGCCAAGGTCATCAGGAGTTGCTGGAACTGTGCATTTTGAGCTTGTAGGTATTTGACTGTTTGCTCGAGATCCATCCTACTGAAATAAACAGCAGACATATAAGGAAACCTGGAGTGAGACTTGCTTATGCACATGATGAATAATATGCTTATGTATGCAATGCATTCAAGGATTTAGAACATTCAAACTTGTTGCAGACAAAGAAGAACGCACGTCATATTAATAAGAAGAAATTTGTTAGTACATAAATGGCCCATGGGCCAAATATTACAAAAACAACTTCTCAAGGTAAAAAGACATTGTGCATCCTCTTTGGTGCGATGTAGGTGTTGAGGGCCTCTTGCTCATGGAGTCGGCGGGTAAGCTCTAGAACCTTCTTCTCGCTAGCGTAGAAGCTGGCTTCAAAAGTGTTTCGTTCCTCCTTGAGCTGAATCCAACTTTTCTGCATTTCCTCCCACGATGTAGGCATGTCAGGATATAGGATGGTGTAGGGAACCTCTCCTTCCTCAACAGGCTCTTTAATCACATGGAGAACATGAGGATAAGGCATCATTAGACTTTGGGCTCGGGCTCGTACCCACTTGAGATAAGGCTCAAGAGGGATGGAGTTCTTGTGTCCCAGAGTCTTGCTATCAACCTTGTTGGGCCTCCCCTAAGCTTTGATGAATCTTTGGAGAAGTCCTTGCGCATCGTTATCGAAGTCAAAAACTAGGTCAGGAATCAACATGTCATGAGGGCCATCCCTCCGTGCATATCCAAATTGCCTCAAAGCTAGGAAAGGGTTGTAGGTGATACCTCCTCTGATTCCAAGTAAAGGAACATTAGGAAACTCTCCACAATGATCGACGATGATGACATTTTCTCTGGACCGAGAACACCAATGTACATCAGAGTGAGTAAGAGTCATCAATCGTTGGGACCACCTTGAGCCTTGGTCATTCTTCAAGACAGATTGTGGAAGGTGCGAAATAAACCACCTTGCAAGGAGAGGAGTACAGCACATGAGAACACCCCTCTTTCTCATTGTTCGTGTGTAAAATGAGTGAAGGATGTCCCCAAGCAATGTTGGTATTGGATTTCTGGACAAGAAGATTTTGACGGTGTTGACATCTACCAATTGGTCAGAATTTGGGAATAAGACCAACCCATAGATAAGGAGTGCCACAATTTCTTCAAAGGCTTGTAGGTCCAATGAATTCCAACATTCTTGTGCCTTCTCAAACAAGAATTTTGCTAAGAATCCTTTGACGCCGCTTCTGGTTTCCCAATGCCCCTTGATGTCGGATGGTTGTAGATGTAATGCTCGAGCAACATCTTCCGGCTTTGGTTCCTTTTCCGTACCGTTGAAGGGTAGTTGATTAAGGATAGGAATTCTTAGGAGTTGAGAAAACTCCTCCAAAGTGGGTACCAACTGGTAATCGGGGAAAGTGAAACAGTGGTGAAGAGGGTCAAAGAACTGGAATAGCACTTTCATCATGTCTTCTTCAATGTTGGTGTTGACTAAGCTGAGCAGTCTACCATGTCTTTCACTGAAGGATGAGCTTTCCGGAATTCTTGAGGTGAGCTCCTTGAGTTGAGGAGAGATTCTCACAAGGTTAACTTGGATGGTTTTTCTGCGAGGAATTTCCATGACCTACAAAACAAGAACAAAGATGAAGATCTAAACCCTTGAAGTGGTTAGTGAATGCATATGATGCTTTATGATGTTTATGATGTATGCACAAACATATGTACAAGCAAATCACACCAAACCCTAGTTTCAGGCTTGCATGGGGTTTCATAGGTAAGTACCCTCTTGAGTGTAGTTGGCTTAAAAACCTGTCCTATAAATAGTAACCGGGTTCTAAGGAGCTCAATATCATTGGATTGTTTTCAATGTTCATTGTTTTGGTTTAGCCACTTAACTAGCGACCAAAATATTCCAAGAAAACAACCCTCAATGAGTGTAGTATCGAGTATCTACCAACTTCGGACTGCACCAAAGCCGGTCATCTCACTACCCCTAATAAAAGGCCAAGATGTTCAAGTAAGGTTCTAGGTCATTAGTGCTTAGTGACATCACTCAGCGGCCCCATACTCTCCTTGATTGAACTCAAGGGTTACCGGTACTCACAAATATGTCGCACTAATATAGCTATTGCTTCAACCGTGTCGGTATACCCCGCACAGTTTCCACAACGTATTGCTATCTATGAATGTTTCCCAAAATCCGGGTGTAGGATTGCAAACCCAAACAAGAGAGCCAAGATATAAAGCAATCAAATCAAACAATTAGTCATGCAAGAGGGTGATCTAAGCCCTAAGGTTACTCCACTTTTAAAATTTTCCCCAGCAGAGTCGCCAGTTCTGTGATACGGTGGGAGAACTGACTATGGTTTTGCGTTTGTTTTCGCAAATGTTTCGGTTGAGCAAGAGTCGCCACCGACTTTTTATTTTATCCTAAGGAAAGGTTTAAAAAGCACAGTAAAAACCTTTGAGATATTTTCTTGGGTTCGGGGAGTAGATTATAGAAAGGGAAGGTATTAGCACCCTTTCTATCCATGGTTATCCATGGGCTCTTAGGTACTTGCTTAGATTAACTTGCCTTGGTTTTCAATTGTTTGAAATGGTGCTTTGTGTGTGGCTTTGAAAAGGTTTTGAAAAAGATGCCTTGTCTAGGCTACCCTTGTAACAATTCTTTACTCGAATGTTTTACAAAAGGGGTTTGTCTTTTTGAAAAGATGTTTCAAGGTTTTTGAAAGTTTGTTTTGAAAGTGTTTGTGAAGTGTGGTTTGAAAAGTAGGCAAGTGTTTTTGCAAGTTGACAAGTACTTAAGAGTAACCTACCCTAAAGTTCTCAAAGATTTTTGCTATGTTTGAACCCTTTTAACAGTTTTGTTCCACCATTACATTTGGTGGACAATCTTGTGTTAGGATGTGAAAGGGACGTGCGCGGGTCATCGTTTAGACCATAATTGCAACGGTGCCAAGTATCTTTGGGCAATTTTTCCTTTAAGGGACTTGATCATTTTTAGGCAACTTTCCGAAAGCGTCATCGAGGGACTTATGATCATTTGAATTTTTATTTGTTTTGCCCAAAGAGACCTAACATGCAATATGGCCCATTTATTGAAGGCAACAAGTGGAATACCCTAGGGGTGCAAGTGTGATTAGTGTTGTCCATTTTCATGCTTGATTATCTTGAAATTAGGTCAAACTATTTTGTTGTTTTTATTTGCATACAAACCCTAATTCTAACATGGTATATTTAGAAAGCATTAAAGTGCGAAAATTAAAGTTCCTAAGCTATTACAACACAATATGGGAAGGGGGGTACAAATGTTCAAATGGGGGGTATTTGACAAGGAATTTAAACCTAGCTATTACATCAATTTGGAATTATTTACAAGATATTCAATTGCACAAATTAAATGGAAATAAAATAAATATGTAAGATGCAAAAAGGGTTTTTATATGTATGGAAAAAAGGTGTTTTTTATATGTCAAATAATCAAAATAAAAAGTATTATTTTTTGGAGTTTTTTATGTTTAGGGCAAAACCCTAATTTTATTAGGTAAAATGTATTATTTATTTAATATATACAAATATTTATCAATTATATACAAAATAAAATAAAAATGAAGTATATTTGTCAAAAAGGTATTTTTACTATCAAATATTAATAAAAATAAAAATGTATATATTTTTGCATTTTTGCCCTAAATATTCTAATAAATATATATATGTATTTGTATTATTTACTAAATATATATTATATATATATAAAATAATAATATTTAATATTTTATAAAAAAAGTATTTTTGATATAAAATGTTTTCAAGGGAGAAATAAAATAAAAATCAGAAATAAAATAAGTTTGCATTATCTTTGGTATTTTTAAATAAAAGTGTTTATTTATTTATTTATGTACAAAAAACTATTCTAAACAAATAAATGCCTATAAATTCAAAAATGGTGTGAAAAATATTTTTTATATTTTTAATATTATTAGCAAAAATAAATAAGTCAGAATAAAAAAGGAAAAGTCAAAAAATCATTAAAATAAGCAAAATGGGCTCAGGGGGTGTAAAAGCAAAAATGGTGTGTAAACAGAAATGACAAATCAAGCCCAGCCCACCAAGTCCTTCTTCAACCTCTGGCCAGAAACAATATCAAAAACGCGCGCTTTGTTCACTGATTCAAACATCCTGATTCCTGGCTTTTTAATGAAAACTCACAACATCAAAAATGTTCAACATCAAACAACGAATCCATACATACCAAAAACTTGATCTAACTCTAAAAAATGAGAGAGAATTTCTCCATTCCCAAATCTTAACCTAATTTTTTATCAATGTTCAGACATCAAATTCTCATGACACACGTAACATAAATGAAAACTAACTACATGGGCATGTTCAGGGCTATGAATGTGACATATTTTCTTCACAAACCTAAAGCTAACAATGCCTGGATAGAGAGATACGAATTCATGAACTTACCTGTTCAGTTGAAGTTGTATCTGATGATTGAGGTACTTTCAGTGCAAGGTGATGATTGGTACAACTTCCTTGAGGTCCAGGGATGCTATTCCAAGCTTTACTTTGCTTTGAAACTAGCTGAATCGTGTTATGGAACTTCAACTGCAAAACAAGAAAATGAAAATGGCCAAACTGAATAGGGGAGTTACAGTCCACTTCTAATGCTTTGGATAGTTTGCATTGATGGTAGGGAAGGTGTTTGAAGTGGTTTTAGCAAGAATGCACGATGGAAATGAGTTGTGGAATTCAATATGCAGCAGGCCCTGTTTTTGTGCAGTTTAATGGTGATTTTGTGAATGAGAGTGTTTGGGACTTGGTTGGCTCGTGTTCTAGCTCAGAATGGATGTTTAGGATATGTTTGACAAGTTTGCTTAAGCATGTGTTAGCTGATATGATAGTTGTTGGATGATATGCTATGTTTCTTACACTTTAAGCAACAAAAGGCAACTTGGTGTTCTAGACTGATGCAGGCCCCCAAGCTATGCTGCTAACCTTCCCCTTGATCAGTGTGTTTTGTTCATAAACTTGTGCCAAAGAGATTTGAACTGTACCACTTGAATTGCAAATTTGACATAAAGTGCAACTTTATCAAAATGGATATATTGCTTTTTCTAAATAAGGATTAATTCTCCATGTAATGTCCAAATGCATAGAACAACATCTTGGCACAATGGTTTAGCATTGAATTATTGAGTAAAAATGGGATTAGAGGCCTGCAATTTAGCTCGCACATGCTGAGTTTGAAAATGCACAAGTTATGGACATGTAAATTGGCCAAATCAAAAGTGAGTTTTTCCCAACTTGCCAAATTCGATTCTCCCTGACCATGAGGTTGTTTGATGAGTTCTTGGACATTTTGGAAAGCTTGGAATGTATACTATAATCCATATTTGAAATGCAAATTGAAATTCCAAGTGGGAGTATATGAAAAATGGTCTTGAAGTTAGGTAAAAATCTTGCCTAAAATAGGTCAAATTTTCTCTAAGTTAAGAATGGTTTGGTACCCTTGTTCCAAAAATTGTAACTTGAGATACAAGCTTCTTTTGGGAAAACTTTGTGAATCAAAGTTGTAGATTATGCAATAGGCTACAACTTTCATGTTTTGACTTTTTCTTGAATCCAAATGAATCTTGGTGAGAAAGTGGGACAAAGTTAGGAAAAAATTAGGGTTTTTCATAACTTAGAAAAATTCTAAGTTATGAAAAATCTTCATTTCAAACCCTAATTTGCATTTCTTGATTTCTTGATGAACAAGTTTCATGCTATGGCATGTTTTGATGAAAAATGAATCTTGACACTTGATTTTGACCAAAAAGTCAAAGTTTGACTTTTCAGTATACAGTCAAAATTGATCAATTGACTGGGAAATTCAACTGCCAATCTTGTGCATTTGGGATCTTTTGAACTTGTTGAGCATGTCAAGACAATTCCATGGGGTCCTTGAGTCCATATGTGAGCTTGGTTTGCCATTGGCTAGGTCAAACAGTCAAAAATTGCCTTTGTGCAGTCAAAACCCTAAAAATGACCATTTTGCCCTTTTGGTGATCTGGTCAAATTTCTTGTGGAATTGTGATACAAACTTGATCAAATGGTCCATGTGAGTTCATGATGTTGATGTGGGTCAATTTTCATGAGATTTGACTGTCAATTGGCCACAGTTGACTTTTTCCCCAATACAGTTGATTTCTAGGTCAACTGTCCAATTGACTGGGCAAAATTTGGAATCAAGACTTGAAACTTGATGTGGATAAACTTGGGAGTCCAAAATGAAGCATGAAATTCATCTTAGGCATTTTAGGTCAAAATATCTTTGTGCAAACACAAACCCTAATTTGGGTCAACAGTGCAAGGAGAAGTCTTGAGCAGATGACCCTAACTGGATCTTGAGCTCCAAGGGCTTTGTGATGAGAAATTATTGAGAAAAATGGGAGGGAAAATTTTTGGGTACAACAGACATGATACATCATGAGATTGAAGTCTACATAGACGACATGATAGCCTGATCACAGACGGAAGAAGAACACCTCGACCATTTGCAAAAGCTGTTTGTCAGGTTGAAGGAGTACAAGCTCAGATTAAACCCTAACAAGTGCACTTTCGCAGTCAGGTCCGGTAAATTCTTGGGTTTCATCATCAGCAACAAAGCTATCGAGGTTGATCATGCCAAAGTCAAAGCTATACAAGAAATGCCTGCCCCTCGCACTGAGAAGGAGGTCATAGGTTTCTTGGGACGCCTAAACTACATTGCTAGGTTCATTTCTCACCTAACATCTACCTGTGAGCCAATCTTCAAGCTGTTGAAGAAAGATCAGGTGGTTAAATGGAATGATGACTGTCAAGTTGCTTTCGATAAAATCGAGTATTTTCTAGAACCTCATATCTTGATGCCTCCCGTCGAAGGAAGACCGCTAATCATGTATTTGACTATTTTGGATAACTCAATGGGGTGCGTACTGGGCCAACATGACGAGTCTGGCCGAAAAGAGCATGCCATTTATTACCTTAGCAAAAAGTTTACCGACTGTGAGACCCAATACTCACTGCTCGAGAAAACTTGTTACGCTTTGGTATGGGTTACTCGCCGGCTAAGGCGGTATATGTTGACTCATACCACTCTACTGATATCTAATATGGATCTGATCAAATACATCTTCGAAAATCCCGCTTTGTCCGGAAGGATAGCCAGATGGCAGATGATCCTGACAGAGTATGATATACAGTACACGACCCAAAAAGCTATAAAGGGGAGTGTACTAGCCGACCATCTGGCTCATCAAGCTGTCGAAGATTACCAATCCATGAAGTTTGACTTCCCCGACGAAGACATTATAACATTGGACAACATTGAAGGTTTCAGACCATATGACAGACCTGAACAAGGATCCCGATGGACCCTGTACTTTGATGGTGCCTCCAATGCACTTGGTAACGGTATTGGTGTCGTGCTCATCTCTCTAGAAGGTTGCCATACTCCTTTCACCGCCAGACTTTGCTTTAACTGCACCAACAACATGGCCGAGTATGAAGCTTGTATCTTTGGGCTCAAAGCTGCAATAGATCTGGGAATCAAATCTTTGGTTGTGTTTGGAGACTCAGGTTTGGTCATCAGTCAGATCAAAGGAGAGTGGGACACTAAACATCTCAATCTCATCCCTTACAAAGAACATATCTTGACACTGCTACCTCATTTCGAGCAGATTACCTTCGAGCACTTCCCGCAAGAAGAGAACCAACTAGCAGATGCTCTATCTACAATGTCATCCATGTTTAAACTTAACTGGGATAATGAGGCTCCCAAACTCATCATCAAGCGGATGTACGAACCTGCACATTGTCACAAGATTAATACCAAAGAAGTTGTGGACCGACCTTGGTTTCACGAAGTCAAAAGGTATCTCGAGGTTCAAGAATATCCTGAAGGAGCTTCAGTAAACGACAAAAATTATTGAGGAGATTCTCTGCCAAGTTCTTCCTGAGCAATGGTATCTTGTACAAGCACAATCATGATTGCATTCTGCTTCGTTGTGCGGACAAGATTAAGACTGAACAGATCATGGTTGAACTGCACAATGGTACCTTTGGCACCCACTCTAGCGGGCATACGATGTCTAAGAAGATTCTAAGGGAAGGCTACTACTGGTCCACCATGGAAGCTGATTTCCATCAACATTCCAGAACTTGTCACAAATGTCAAATCTATGCGGACAAGGTACATATTCCTCCAGTTCCTCTCAATGTCCTAACAGCTCCTTGGCCATTCACAATGTGGGGAATCGACATGATTGGAGAGATCAAGCCTACAACATCCAATGGACACTGCTTCATCCTGGTGGCTATTGATTACTTTACCAAGTGGGTCAAAGCAGCTTCCTTCGCATCCATCATAAAGAATGTTCTTGCCTAGTTCATCAAGCAGAACCTCATTTGCCGGTACGGCATCCCCGAAAGGATCATCACCGACAACGGTACAAACCTTAACAACACTATGATCACTGCCCTGTGCGAGCAGTTCCAGATTCAACATCACAATTCATCTCCCTATCGGCCAAAGATGAACGGTGTTGTCGAAGCTGCGAACAAAAATATAAAGAAGATATTACAAAAGATGACAGTCACCTACAAGGACTGGCATGAGATGTTACCGTTTTCTCTCCACGGGTACCGTACCACGGCGCGTACATCAACTGGGGCAACACCATATTCTTTGGTATACGGCATGGAAGCTATTTTGCCCATCGAGGTTCAGATTCCCTCCTTGAGAATCATGAAGGATGCTGGTTTGAGTGAAGACGATTGGATTCAAACCCGGCTTGATCAACTTAACTTGATTGACGAAAAGCGACTTACTACTGTTTGCCACGGTCAGACGTATCAGAAACGGATGATCAAGGCTTTCAACAAGAAAGTCAGACGCCAGATATATCAAGTCGGAGATCTTGTAATCAAGCGGATCATCTTGCCGCAAAGTGATCCCAGGGGCAAATGGACTCCTACTTATGAAGGACCATTTGTAATCAAGAACATCTTTTCTGGTGGGGCAATGATCTTAACCACCATGGACGATGATGACCTGCCGCACCCTGCGAACGCAGACATAGTCAAAAGATACTATGCATAAATGACCCGCTAGGTTGACACACTTGGGAAAAAAAGGGCATCCCGGTGAATCGAAAACCAGAAAGGGCGGTTCAGGCAAAATTTAGGGATAAAACAAAAAAATCTATACACCCGGCAAGTTGAAAACCCGAAAGGGTGACTTGGGCAAAAAAGGGTTTCCCGGTGGATCGAAAACCCGAAAGGGCGGTCCAGGCAAAAGTTAGGGAATTAAAGCGTATGACTATGTCTTGTCGGATCACTTTAAGGACAATCTCTTCACAGACAAGCTCCGGGCTTCTGATTAACTCAATCATCTTTGGACAGAGCAACAAATGGACAAGATATTCAGAGTTACGAAGGCTATAGCAGAATGGGAACCCCATGGAATTCTTTCACATAGCTATCTTTCTTTGTATAAAATTTTCTCATTTTTTATGACAACATTCTCTTACTAGGACGTCTGTCTCCTTTGTACAAAATACTTACACAAAGTTAATACAAAGATACTTCAAAGTGCAGAAAACTATTTGTCTTTTCCTTTTTACACTTGTGTTTTATTTGAAAACGTCCAATGATTTATTAAATGAGCATATGCATTTGAATATAATCACTGCTTACAAACAAATGATTTGGGAAAGATTAATTACTGACAGGTTGGAAGTATAGGAAAACGTCTTTAGGCTATTCTAAGGGAAATCCCTACAGTACATCATCTAGATCCCCAAAGGAGCTAAAACCTTGAAATATATATCCCCAACAGAGTTATAATTTCAAAATTCCCATCAGAGTTGAAACTTCAAAACGCCCAATCCCTAGCGGAGCCAAAACTTTGAACTACAGATCCTCAGTGGAGATGAAACTTTCTTCCCCAGCGGAGCTAAAAATTCAACCTTTAGCCCCGGTGGAAATCATCCAGTTTCCTCCAATTCCCCAGAGAGTTGTCTTAAAACCAGATAATTCCCCTGCAGGTTATCTTAAAACCTGATAATTTCCCAGTAAGTTGCTTTGAAGCTTGAAAGCTAACCAAACGACAACTTCGGATAATTCCCCAGTAGATTGGCATACAACCCAAACTCTTGAACTCTCTCCATAACATGATTGAACTGTTCCCCACAGAGTCTCCTAAACTCCTCAACAGTATAGCTACTCCCTACAAAGTATTCACTACTCTCCAACAGGAAAAACTTCTTCTCCACATAGTTTTTCACTCCCCAGCAGATTGAAGATTCTCATTCTCATTTCCTCAGTGAAGTCACCAAAGTTTTCATTAATCAACAGAATGAAGATTCTCATTCTTAGTTCCCCGTAGAAACCATCAGAGTTTTCCCTACTCCCCAGCTATCAAGGATTTATTTTCTCAGTAATACAAATAATCGGCTTACATGCACATACATTACACTCATATATCATAAACATTGATAAAACACATTTTATTGCATCATACATTTCATGCAACATGACTTTGTGTTTCAGCTAACATTTTACCCTTTTCAGGATAAGATTAACAGCTATCTTTAACAAATATTCAGGGATTTCAGATACAGTAAAGATACACTCCAGACACGGAAGTCATTCTATTACTCATTCAGAATTCAAAGTCAAGATACAGTACAGATACACTCCATACACGGAAGTCATTCTGTTACTCATTCAGATTCTATTTCAGATATGCTCCAAACACGGATGCCATTATGACCCTTACACCAGTAGTCTGAATCTCCCCAGCTAAGAGATGCTCCGGACACGGATGCTTTTCTATTGCTCGTTCAGACTCGACTTCAGATTTTCAAGTCCAGATACGCTCCAGACACGGAAGCCATTCTGTCACTCATTCTGACTCTTTCCCCAGCCCATAGACGCTCCAGACACGGATGCCATTCTGTCGCTTATTCAAATTTCAGACTCAGATACAATACCAGATACACTCCAGACACGAAAGTCATTATGTTATTCATTCAGATTCAAGTATAGTTACAGCTCGGATACGCTCCAGACACAGGCGCCATTCCATTGCTCATACAGACTCAGTCTCCAAATACAGTTCAAATACGCTCCAGACACGGGCACCACTCTGATACTCATTCTTTTGACTTACAACTTACAACTCAACAAACATTATTGGATGGCATCTTTAAGCCCATCTCCTAAAATATTCGGTCACCCCTCCAAATGGAATCTTTAAGCCCATTCCCTCAACTACAACTTGACGAGTGCAAATTTGCAGGCACTCTAGTGTCCAATCATCTTTTACCTTCGAGTCACGAACGACAAACTCGCCAATCTAACTCTTCAGGTTCAAGAAGATTGAACATGGGCAGCCGTTGTACCCCAAAATTTTCCCTCTCATTCTATCAAGATTCTCCTCACACTACTTCTTAGACTCAAGACCAGATTAGGGTTTGCTCAGCTCAAGGCATCTCCTTGCACTGATGACCTGAAATTAGGGTTTGAGTTTGCACAGGGATTTTTGGACTTCCAATGCCTCATGTGACTTTCATACTTCATGTTGGATCTCTAAGATTTCTCATACCAAGTTTCAAGCCTTGAATCAAATTTTTGCCCAGTCAATTGGACAGTTGACCTAAAAATCAGCTGTATTGGGGAAAAAAGTCAACTGTGGCCAATTTACAGTCAATCCTCATAATTTTTGATCCACGTCAACATTATAGACTCATATGAACCATTTGATCAACTTTGGACCACAACTCCTCAAGAAATTTGATCAGATCATCAAAAGGGCAAAATGGTCAAAATTAGGGTTTTGACTGTAGAAAGGCAATTTCTGATTTTTCACTAAGCCAATGGAAAATTGGGTTCAAGCATGGTTTAAAGGACTCAATGGAATCATCTTGACCTAATCACATAGTTCAAAAGATTTCAAATGCATTGGATTGACAGATGAAATTTCCAGTCAACTGATCAAAAATCAATTGTACACTGAAAAGTCAAACTTTGACTTTTTGGTCAAAATCAAGTACCAAGGGTCATATTTCATCAAGATGTGTCAAAACATGAAACTTTTTCACCAAGAAACCTAATTTTGAAAATTAGGGTTTAAGTTTGAAAAATTTCATAACTTAGAAAATTTCTAAGTTATGAAAATTTCTTATTTTTCCCCAACTTTTCCACCATGATGCAATTGGATTCTGTGATACGGTGGGAAGAACTGACTGTTTTTGGAATGCTGGTTTGCGTTTTGCGTTTGTTTTCGCAAAATGTCGCGGTAAGCAAGAGTCGCCACCGTCTTTTATTTTATCCAACAAGGAAAGGAAAAAAGCACAGAAAAATTCCTTTTTCGAGATGTTTCTCGGGTCCGGGGGGTAGATTATAGAAAGGGAAGGTGTTAGCACCCTTTCAATACGTGGTTATCCACGGGCTCTTAGGTACTTGCTCAAAGTGTTTTCAAAATTTCTTTTCTTTTGTGTTTGTGGGTTTGAAAGAAGTTTTTGTTTGAAAGGTGTAAGTGTGAAAAGTTTTTGTTTTTGAAAGAACAAGTATCTAAGAACCATCTACCTACTCGAAAAAGGAATCAATCTATGCTAATGTCCTTTAGACAGTGCTATCCCACTATGAATGAGTAGGTAGCCCCATCGTTGGAGTTTAAGGGTCAATTCAATTAAGGGACGTGCGGTCACTAAAGCAATGTTAGGACGCCTTAGCGGTAACCCTAATGTCTTAGATCATTTTATCCGAGGCAACTGTTTCGAGGAAACTATGATCTTTGGACAAGAGGGCGACCTCTAAAACTTCCTATACTTAATGACCGCGTTACGAAGGCAACCAAGTGAGGTGTACCCTAAGAGTGCGCATGTGCGAGTGTGTTGTTTTTAGTTATTTTTATCTTTGTACATGTCAATGGTTATCTATGTTGATTTTAAGTTAAACATTCGATCTTGTCATGTATTCCCTATTATCAAACATCTAACAGTTTATAAGTTACGGAAATTAAACTAACTATTACAAGGCGTCGAGTATTTACATCGCCAAAAGCAACCCTTGAAATTAAAATGCGGGAAATAAATAAAGCGATAAAAATATTTAAAGTCCTATTAAAACTATTACATTCCAGGAAACAGATCAATATTGAATAAAAATGGATCGCGTGTGGGAAATTAAATCGGACGAGTTTTTAGGGTTTTGACCCTTTTTTGAAAGAAAGGATTTTTTGGTTATTTTTTGAATTAAGAAAGAAATTAAATTAGGTTAAGCATTAAATTAATAAATTAATAATTAATAAAAATATTTTTGGGTTTTTGATATTTAAAGAAATAAAAATAAATTAATCAAAGTTAATAAAGCCTAATTGTCTAAATTAATTTTAATTATTGCAAAATATATTAAAAGTTAATCCTAATTAAAACTAATTTAATTAAATTAATATTTATTAACAAAAATAAAATGTTGAATTTAATTTTAATAAATAAAATGTTTTTGGTTTTTAATTTTTATGAGGAAAAAAGTTTTGATTGGTTAATGATAATAAAAATAATAATAATAATAAACAATTAAGCAAAATAAAAAAAGAAAATAGAAAGAGTTAGAAGTATATGGGCCTGAAATGAGGTTTGGATAGCAAGTTCAAGGCCCAATAGGCGCTGGCCTGGTTGACCCTGTGGGATTCCATGTAGCACGTTGACTAGGGCATATGATGGACCTCACATCTGGACCACCAGATCTAGCCTGGGGCCATCTAGCAAGCATCTGAGTGAGGGAGTATCATGTACTATGCGCTTGAGTTCACACTGAATAACCTGTTGAAAAAAAATACAAAGGAATATCGGGGACCTAGGACTCGAACCCAATTCCTGTTGGATTCTGAACGAACGCCTTTGCCACTCAACCATCATGCTTCATGTGATCGGTGGGAATAGAACTGACTGTTTTTGGAATGCTGGTTCGCGTTTGCGTTTGTTTTTGCAAAATGTCGCGGTAAGCAAGAGTCGCCACTGTCTTTTATTTTATCCAACAAGGAAAGGACAAAAGCACAGAAAAATTCATTTTCGAGATGTTTCTCGGGTTCGGGAGGTAGATTATAGAAAGGGAAGGTGTTAGCACCCTTTCTATCCGTGGTTATCCACGAGCTCTTAGGTACTTTCTCAATTGTTTTCAAAATTGCTTTCTTTGTGCTTGTGGGTTTGAAAAAGAGTTTTGTTTTTGAAGAGAGTGTAAGTGCGAAAAGTTTTGTTTTTTTGTTTTCAAAAGAGCAAGTACTTAAGAACTTCTACCTACTCAAAAAGGAATTAAACTGTGCAAATGTCCTTTAGACAATGCTATCCCACTATTGAGGAGTAGGTAGCACCGTCGTTGGAGTTTTTTGGGTCAATTCGATTTTAGGGATGTGTGGCCACTAAAG
This sequence comes from Vicia faba, assembly GCA_948472305.1. Classification (NCBI taxonomy): domain Eukaryota; kingdom Viridiplantae; phylum Streptophyta; class Magnoliopsida; order Fabales; family Fabaceae; genus Vicia; species Vicia faba. The sequence goes on from OX451736.1 coordinate 1,045,198,528, forward strand.
CAATGTTAGGACGCCTTAGAGGTAACCCTAATATCTTAGATCATTTTATCCGAGGCAACGTTTCGAGGTAACTTATGATCTTGGGACAAGAGGACGACCTCTAAAACATCCTATACTTAATGACCACGTTCGAGGCAACCAAGTGAGGCGTACCATAGGAGTGGCATGTGCAAGTGTGTCAATTTTCAGTTTATATTATCTCTGTACATGTTATGGTGAGCTACGGTTGATTTTAAATTAAAGGTTAATCTTGTCAAGCATAGCCTATTATTCATACATCTAGCAATTAATGGTTGTGGAAAATAAATTGCGGAAAATAAAACTAAGCTATTACAAGGCGTCGGGTATTTACATCGCCAAAAACAAACCCTTGAAATTAAATGCGGAAAAATAAATAAAAGCAGTAAATAAAGGTCCTAAGTTAAAGCTATTACATCCTCGGGGCAATTACAATTATATGGATCAAAATAATATGCGCGAGAAGATTGAATCGAATTGTCCTTTAGGGTTTTGACCCTTTATTTTTAAAGAAAGCATATTTTTGGTCATTTTTTGATTTAAGGATTAAGTCTAAATTAATAATGGAATTAAAGAAAATATTTTTTAGCTTTATTTTAATTGAGAAAATAAAATCAGAAATATTAAAAAAACCTAATTCTAAGTCAATTTTAATTTATTGTAAAAAATGTTGAGATTAAACCTAATTAAAAAACTAAATTAATTGGTTAATGGTTTATTTACAAAAATAATGAAATTAGTGATGAAAATAATATTTTTTATTTTTGGTTTTTTATAAAAAGGGTTAGTTTGTTAATTAATTAGTTAGTTTTTAATAATAATAATAAAAAGCAAAAGAAATATGAAAAGAAAATAAAAAACGTAAGCAAACTTTGGGGCGCTGGGCCTGAAGAAGGTAGATTGATTCAGCAATTCCAGGCCCAGATTCGATCAGCCTCGTTTGACTTTCAGATCGCCTGGGCGTTTGTTGACCAAGGTTCATGGTGAACCTCATCCTGGACCACTGGATCTGGATCTGGAACCACCTGGCACGTTGAGATCTGAGGACGCATGGTGGTCCACGCTTGGGATGCTGCGCCTGAATACCTGAAGGAAAAACACAACAAAGTTTTGGGGGACCTGGGATTCGAATCCAGGTCCCAATGGGTCCTGCACTAACACGCTCACCAACCAGCCAACTTGTTCTCTTTGTTATGATAATAAGGAGCAAATATCAAATAAAGAAACAAAATACTAAGCCTACAAAATAAAAGAACGCACCACTGATTCAAATTGGCTAATCACGTTATGACACCTCTCCATCTTCTGCACAAAACCTGGTTAGATTACCTGCAGATTTTGTTCTGCAGGAAGTTTCGTGGGATGGTTCTAAAATGCTCCCTAGGTCACAAAAATGGAATCTGAGAGTACCAATGTACTCGCCTCACTCCCCTGAACTCATTCATGGCCATTGTTGGCCTTGATTTAACCTGCACGCAAAACGCCTAAAAACATACACACGAACCCTAGGTTCTGGATATGGGGTTAGAGGTCACGAAAATACAATCAAATAATGCAGTTTGCTTAGGAATTTAATGATTAATACAAATATGCAAGAAATTTGGCACCAAGATGCATAAAAACTGAGTTATGATTCCATGTGCAGAGCAAGGTTCATGGGGGCTTACAGTGTGTTATAAGCAGTGAAAGGCTTGGTTTTTGATTGGTCTCGCTTCAGGAGGTTGCTGGAAAGAGGGCTATGTTGTTCTTTTGGATTGAATTCGCCTCTAAGGTTGTTTTCAATCTCACACTTTTTTCAAGGTTTCTTGCAAAGTGGTGTGGCCGTTTCTGCAGAGTTTTTCTGTGTCTTTTTCTTTGTCTGCAGAGTTTCGTGTGTGATTTGTTTATGAGCATGATGTTTATATAGCCAAGGAAATTAGGTCAACATTTGTGTATCAAATCTTGGTCCATTATGATGAAGAGATTTGATTTGATTTCTTCATAAAGACTTGCTATATTTGATTCAATCACATGCCAATCTATTTTCAGGCGTTACTGCCAGCCAATTATGAGCTGTTTGGGCCTCCAATATGATGGAAATCAAAAGCTGACTCGCCCCTTCGAATTTGCTCTCTTCGATTGCTTCAAAGTCCCCATTCGAACTACTCCAGTCACAGCCCCTTCGATTGAGACTCCCCCTGCTTCGATTGCATATTTGCAAGGGACACATGCCATTGTGAACTTTGGGTGAACCTGGAAAGGTTAGGATATATGTTTTTGCTTAGTCATGCCAACCTACTTCATTCCTTCGAATCTGCCTTCTTTGCCAACTTCAAATTCCAATTCGAGTCTATTTAGAACTTTCCCCATTAGACAACTTCGACCAGCCCTTGGCCTTGTGATGAGTCTAAGTTCTGATTCGAAGTGTTCAGAACTTCCTTCATCAGAGCATCTTAGATTAAAAGAAACCCTGCACTGAAATTCCATTCGAAGGTCATTTCGTTCTGATGTTCTTATTAAGGGAAACTCTGAACTAAAATGCTATTCGAAGGTCATTTCGTTCTTATGTTCTGATTGAGGTAAAGTATGGAGTTCCAGTCGAAGGACCCTCTAAAGTACTAATCGAAGCATTGTGAAATTGACTTGATCGAAGGGGTCCAACGCTCAATCGAAGACTTGCACACCAAAGCTTGATCGAAGGAGGTCCAGCGCTCAATCGAAGACTTGCACACCAAAGCTTGATCGAAGGAGGTCCAGTGCTCAATCGAAGACTTGCAGACCAAAGCTTGATCAAAGGGTTCCAAACACCTAATCGAAGCTTAGTAATCAAAGCCTGATCGAAGCGTGCCAAATTCCCAATCGAAGACTGGTGAATCAAGCCTGGTTGAAGAGTGCCAAATGCCCAATCGAAGACTGGTGAACCAAGCCTGATCGAAGGATTTTGGATGCCCAATCGAAGACTTCTCCCAGATGCCAATCGAAAGACCCTTTGTTCATCTTCAAAAAAACTTTATTTTTCTTAGGCAAGGGTTTGTGACCAACCATGTAAGGGAAGACCTTTGAAAACATGAGAGGGCAAATTTTGGGGTACAACAGTTGCCCCTGTTCAATTTTCTTAAACCCGAGGATGTAGATTGGCTTGCGTGCCTTTCCTTATCCAAAGGTGGAAGATAATTGAACACTAGACTGCCCAGAAATTTGCACTCGCATGGTGTAGTATCAGCATTGTGATGTCGGGAATGAGCTTACAGATGCCATTTGGAGATTGTTGGTAGGAGGATGGGCTTATAGATGCCATCTGCAGGAGTGTCGATCGCATAAGAGATTCCTTAGCGAGAACTTGCATACCTGAGAAAGAAAGATGGTATTCCTGGCTTGTTACAGGTGTTAATCTTCAATCTCTTCATGTAGATAATTTTCCTGGCTTGTTACAGGTATTAATCTACAATCAGTCGTCCACAGATATTTTTCCTGGCCTGTTACAGGTATTCAACTGGGACTTGAAAAGGTTGGTCGAGGAGATAGCTGTCTTGAGAGAGATAGAATTTTAGGAGCTTCAGTTGTCCGTTACTCTACTGGGGAATTAACTCTGGAGGTGAACTTCATATCTGGACTGAGAAGGAACTTGGGTAAGGTTACTTCATGATGAGTCAGTGTAAAACTTCATCTGGAAAGAAGGAACCTGTGTAGGGTTTCCTGATGACGAGTCCGTGTAAAACTTCATCTTGGAAAGAGGGAACCTGTGTAGGGTTTCTTGATGATGAGTTCGTGTAAAACTGCATCTGGAAAGAGGGAACCTGTGTAGGGTTTCTTGATGATGAGTCCGTGTAAAACTGCATATGGAAAGGAGGAACCTGTGTAGGGTTTCTTGATAATGAGTCCGTGTAAATTTGCATCTGGAAAGGAGGAACCTGTGTAGGGTTACTTCGGGATAAGTTCGTGTAAAACTTCAAGAGGAACCTGGGTAAGGTTACTTCGGGATAAGTTCGTGTAAAACTTCAGGAGGAACCGGGGTAAGGTTACTTTTGGATGAGTTCGTGTAAAACTTCAGGAGGAACCGGGGTAAGTTTACTTTGGGATAAGTTCGTGTAAAACTTCAGGAGGAACCGGGGTAAGGTTACTTTGGGATGAGTCTGTGTAAAACTTCAGGAGGAACCGGGGTAAGGTTACTTTGGGATGAGTTCGTGTAAAACTTCAGGAGGAACCAGGGTAAGGTTACTTTGGGATGAGTTCGTGTAAAACTTCAGGAGGAACCGGGGTAAGGTTACTTTGGGATCAGTTCGTGTAAAACTTCATTCAGAAATATATGATAAAGGACCCGTGTAGGATTTTTTCAGAATAAACCCGTGTGAAGTCTGTATTTAGGAGAAACCCGTGTAAGATTTCTTCATGACGAACCCGTGTAAAGCTGAATTTGATCGTGCAGATAATTACTCTGTTTAGTTTCCGGAGTTAATCTTGAACTTGCTTGCAGTTGTTGATGATAACCATCTTTCCTGAAAAGGTACATGATTAATCGTATATGATGCATGACATGCATTGTATGATGATGTTCTCAAAATAAATGAGATTATGCTGTATGAAATATGTATGCGCACATCATGATGTATGAACATGAAATGCTATTGTGGTACGTCTGAGTTTGGGAAAATAAATCCCTGACTGTTGTTGGAGAATAAAGAGTTTCACTCGGTAGAGATAACAACCGAAGATGATTGGGAGAATAATCCTGCAGGAGAGAATAACTCCGCTGGGGAATGGACTGACGAGGAAATGACTCTGTGGGGAGTATATACTCTGCTAGAAGATCTGCTGATTTGGAGAGATAAAACTCAACTGGGGATGAATTACTGTTGCTGGTGACAGTGAACCCTGTTGGGGATTGAATTTCTGTCTATGAAAGGAATGAACTCCGCTGGGGATAGAAAGAACTTTGCTGGGGATGACCTTTCAGCTGCAACTTGCTGAGGATAACCCAGTTAGACTCTTGTGAGGATAACCTCTGAATTTGGCTAAGGAGACTTATTTGTGCTTTGCAGGGGACAAGCTTCCAGAGTTTACTGGGGAAGAGGAGTTGTGGTCCTTTGATTTGTAGTAGTCGGAGAGGCAACCCAAGCTGGGGAATCATGGTGTTGTTGGGGAAATAAACCCTGTCGTTAGTCCACTAGAGAGGTGACATCTTCGTTGGGGGAAGTCCTCGAGGATTATTGAGGTTGATTCAGTTGGGGAAAGGGGTCAGAGATTATACTCTTGCTGGGGAATCATCCTATGAGAAGGATTTTGGGGGAGACTTGTCATTTCCCCTAGTAGCAAGTGTTTGTGGCACTGCCCAGAAATGTTTAATTGTACGTAACCCTTCACTGAGATTGATGTTCAATGCCCTAAGTGAGGGAGATGGAGACTTGCCCCTGGTTACTCTGCACTTCTTCAGAGATTTCCTGGAATCTTGACTGGACTTCCTCAGGTGTGCTGGATAGTGACATGTCATGCCCCCTTGTTGATAGGATATTTGTCAATGGAAATGTCATCCTTTTTGAAGTGATTTTGTTCACTGAGGGGGCTTTCGTTCATCGGATATTCGTTGTGTGAATTTCTCCGCTGTCAAACAAATAGCCAAATGCAAACAGTGATATTCAAATAATGCAAAGTTTATGCTTGTCTTGAAGTTTTGAAAAATGCGTTTTTAGCAGAAAACTCTTTATAAGACAAATTCAACACAAGATTTAGGGCAAAGCCTTACAGGAGTCAGGATACCTTTTGTAACAGTATGCTTTTGAACTAACCCATGCTTCAGTTAGGACTTTTGAAGGGTTGTAACGTGGCTTGGTTCACGATTTAAGAAACAAAGGATAAAGGCTCAAAGTATATTTGTACCCACCCGCTCTTCGTGATGTTCTTCAATCCTAAACTCAGTTAATTGTGCGTTGGACTCTATTCGAATTTGGAACGACGTTTTAGTGATGGTTCACACAAGTTGGATTTTTGAAGGCAGTCATCATTTTTTTTGCAACATTTTTCATGTTGTTGAGGATTTGTAGCGACCTCGTTCTTTAGATTTGTTATCCCTAACTTTTGCCTGACTGTTCCTGTTTTCGAGATTACAGTCAGCGGGATGCCCCGGCTTTCTTAATCCTCCTTTGTAGGTTTTGGCTCAGTGAGCTTTTCTCTTTTGAGAGATTGACTGCCTATGAGATAAGGAACCACCACTGTCTTTTGATTCCAGAGGAATGCTTTTGATGTCGTTCGTTGTATTATGAACTGAGAGTTTTGCGACTTAAATGTGCATCTTTTGAATTAAATGAGAGACTACCCTGCCCCAGGTTTAAATTAAAGGTTTCAATTCATGAAAAGAAAAACTCCAACTTCTTTGGCTCAAAGGGGTTGACTAGGGATTATCTTCCTTATAACTCCAGTGTTTAGGATTTGAAAGAAACACCTGTACATCGTCAGCAAGGTCTGTCCAAAAGCATACTGTATGAGATTATGGCATTGTTTCGTCATCCTCCCTCTAAAGGCTTGTAACTTTTAGCAAGAGTTGAATGTCATAAAGCGAGTAAAAAGCATAGTTTAAATGTAATTAAGATAATTGGATCAAATCAAGACAAACATATGCAATGCATTAATGAAACAAAGTTTGGCATTAATAGATAATTGTTTGAATAACAAAGAGATTACAACTTAGAAATTTAAATGAAACAAAGACATTCTCAATGATTTTGCGTAGGAGTAGTGATTATGCTAGAGTCTCCGGAGGACCAAACTCAATATCCTTGGCATCAATCAAATTATGAATCTTGTACTTCAATGCCCAACAATCGTTAGTATCGTGCCCGGGACTGTCAGAATGATAAGCGCAGGTTGCATTAGGATTTTAGTTAGGAGAAGAAGTCTTGGGGTTTGGGTAAGGTCCTATCAATGTAATTAGATTCATCCTCAACAATTGTTGCAACGCTTGAGACAACGGCATGTTGATGTTGGTGAACTGTCTTTTAGGCTCATCTGGCTTTCATTGATTTCCCTTTTGCTGTTGTCGGTGTGACGCAGAACCAGAGATCAGGACTGCCCCTACGTGTTGGTCATGGCGACCCTTTTGACCATACACAGCATTGGACTCTTTCTTCCCATTGTAGGGCTTTTCTGAGCATCAGAAGGTATAGCTTCTTGAATCTTCCCACTTTTGATGCCAGCTTCGACCCTTTCGCCGGTCAGTATTAGCTCGGTGAATCCGGCTGAAGAGTTTCCGATCAAGTATTTGAAATAGGGACCAGACAAAGTCCCAAGAAACATATCTACCAACTCCCTATCAGACAGAGGGGGTTGGACTCTTCCAGCAAGATCTCTCCATTTCTGAGCGTAGTCCTTAAAGCCTTCGCCTGTAACCATAGACATACCCTGAAGCTGAGTACGTGTGGGAGCAAGGTCGGCATTATACTGGTATTGCTTGTAAAAAGCAGCAGCAAGGTCCTCCCAATTGTGAATGTTAGCTCCTTCCAGTTGACAGAACCATTCAAGTTAAGTCCCTGACAGACTATCTTGAAAGAAATGAACCCAGAGATTTCTATCAGCAGTATAGGGTTGAATCTTCCTCACATATGACCGGAGGTGTAGCTTTGGACAGGAAGCTCCATCGTATTTGGAAAAGGCAGGTGCCTTGAATTTATGGGGAATCACCACCCCAGAGGATAGACCTAGATCTCCGAAGTCCAGACCGGGCACCTTTTGTATTTCCATAGCGCTCAAACGGTCTTCCAGCTGTTTGTACTTATCCTCAGCAGGAGGATACTGTTCTTCATCATAGTCCGTCTCGTTGTCGGAGACCATAGGGCTAGGAGCCCTTCTTTCTTGTGGACTATCCTTCCCCCTAGATGAGGTGGTCAGATCAACTTCATTCTGCAGCCCGTTTCCAAACTTGCATCCAGTATTGAACATGATGGTCCTCTTCTTCTTCTTCTTCTTCTTCCTCTCTTTCAGAATCAGGGTCTTTAGGTCCTGCTGACCCTTAGCTAGGCTCATGACCAACTCTTGAAATTGGGCATTCTGGGCCTGGAGGGCCTTGATAGCTTGCTCGGTTGAAGGTTCAGTAGACATGATGATTGCTGAAATAAACAGCGAAGAAGATAAGAGACCTGTACTGGGAGACCTGTTATGCAATGATATGTATGATATATGTATGCAATGTTTTCAAGGATCTCGTGGGGTAAACAAGAAACTGCTAGAATCTGAATCTGGTAGCTTGATTCAAGGAGCTTCATGTGCCTGAGAGTCCTTCTTCAAGAGTCAAGCTCACCATATCGAGTGGGTCATAGCCACTGACTCAAGTTATCATGTTTTGATCTCTAGACGACATTGACTAGAGGAAAATAAATCCCCTTTGCCCCTTGCTAGACTTTTGATTTACCATAACCTGCATCATAGACCCTTGAGATCCTTGAAATGGTTAAGGAAATGTTAAGGCATGATGTTATGATGTGTATGCTATGCGTTTAAGCAAAAGTGTCAGATGTTGTAAGTAAACCCTGCAATGAGTCCAAATTATCGGATAAGGACTGTAAACAAAACCTGCAAGGAACTCATGTTGTCAGATAACAAGAATGTGCAAGCAGTTCAAGTTTGAAGGCACACAAGTCACACATATAGCCTTAAGTTTAGGTTGGCATGGAGTTTAGGCATTAACCTCTTTCAATTTAGTTGGTTTAAACCTGTCCTAAAAATAGTAACCGGGTTCTAGAGGATCTCAATATCACTGACTACCCTCAATCGGTCATAATTCCAGTTTAGCAACCTTTTCTTGTGGCCAGAATCATCGTGAGAGTTTAGTCTCAATGAGTGTAGCATACTGCTACTGTTCTATGGCCAATTTTGTCAATTTAAGGTTCTAAGGTCAGTTGGTGTTTGATGACTCCTTAGAAGACCCATATTCTCCTCGTTCCAACACAAGGGATAACGTTACAGACCAAGGTGTCACACGTACGTAGCTACTGCTTCATCCGTGTCGGTCTACGCCGGACAGATCCCTCACAGTTTATTGCTACTTACCTAAAAAAGGGTACCCCCAGATCCGGGTTAGGATCTATAAAACTCTGATACAAGCCCACAAAATTTAAAGCATACAAAGCATACAATTTGAAAACACAAGTGATCTAATCCTAAGGTAACCCTCACTTATCTATCCCCAACAGAATCGCCAGTTCTGTGATCAGTGGGAATAGAACTGACTATTTTTGAAATGCTGGTTCGCGTTTGCATTTGTTTTCGCAAAATGTCGCGGTAAGAAAGAGTCGCCACCGTCTTTTATTTTATCTAACAAGGAAAGGACAAAAGCACAGAAAAATTCCTTTTCGAGATGTTTCTCGGGTTCGGGAGGTAGATTATAGAAAGGGAAGGTGTTATCACCCTTTCTATCCGTGGTTATCCACGGGCTCTTAGGTACTTGCTCAATTATTTTCAAAATTGCTTTCTTTGTGCTTGTGGGTTTGAAAAAGAGTTTTGTTTTTGAAGAGAGTGTAAGTGCGAAAAGTTTTGTTTTTTTGTTTTCAAAAGAGCAAGTACTTAAGAACATCTACCTACTCAAAAAGGAATTAAACTGTGCAAATGTCCTTTAGACAATGCTATCCCACTATTGAGGAGTAGGTAGCACCGTCGTTGGAGTTTTTCGGGTCAATTCGATTTTAGGGATGTGTGGCCACTAAAGCAATGTTAGAACGCCTTAGCGGTAACCCTAATGTCTTAGGTCATTTTATCCGAGGCAACGTTTTGAGGCAACTTATGATCTTGGGACAAGAGGGCGACCTTTAAAACATCCTATACTTAATGACCACGTTCGAGGCAACCAAGTGAGGCGTACCCTAGGAGTGACATGTGCAAGTGTGTCAATTTTCAGTTTATATTATCTTTGTACATGTTATGTTGAGCTACGGTTGATTTTAAATTAAAGGTTAATCTTGTCATGCATAGCCTATTATTCATACATCTAGCAATTAATGGTTGCGGAAAATAAATTGCGGAAAATAAAACTAAGCTATTACAAGGCGTCGGGTATTTACATCGCCAAAAACAAACCCTTGAAATTAAATGCGGAAAAATAAATAAAAGCGGTAAATAAAGGTCCTAAGTTAAAGCTATTACATCCTCGGGGCAATTACAATTATATGGATCAAAATAATATGCGCGAGAAGATTGAATCGGATTGTCCTTTAGGGTTTTGACCCTTTATTTTTAAAGAAAGCATATTTTTGGTCATTTTTTGATTTAAGGATTAAGTCTAAATTAATAATGGAATTAAAGAAAATATTTTTGAGCTTTATTTTAATTGAGGAAATAAAATCAGAAATATTAAAAAAACCTAATTCTAAGTCAATTTTAATTTATTGTAAAAAATGTTGAGATTAAACCTAATTAAAAAACCAAATTAATTGGTTAATGGTTTATTTACAAAAATAATGAAATTAGTGATGAAAATAATATTTTTGATTTCTGGTTTTTTATAAAAAGGGTTAGTTTGTTAATTAATTAGTTAGTTTTTAATAATAATAATAAAAAGCAAAAGAAATATGAAAAGAAAATAAAAAACGTAAGCAAACTTTGGGGCGCTGGGCCTGAAGAAGGGAGATTGATTCAGCAATTCCAGGCCCAGATTCGATCAGCCTCGTTTGACTTTCAGATCGCCTGGGCGTTTGTTGACCAAGGTTCATGGTGAACCTCATCCTGGACCACTGGATCTGGATCTGGAATCACCTGGCACATTGAGATCTGAGGACGCATGGTGGTCCACGCTTGGGATGCTGCGCCTGAATACCTGAAGGAAAAACACAACAAAGTTTTGGGGGACCTGGGATTCGAATCCAGGTCCCAATGGGTCCTTCACTAACACGTTCACCAACCAGCCAGCTTGTTCTCTTTGTTATGATAATAAGGAGCAAATATCAAATAAAGAAACAAAATACTAAGCCTACAAAATAAAAGAACGCGCCACTGATTCAAATTGGCCAATCACGTTATGACACCTCTCCATCTTCTTCACAAAACCTGGTTAGATTACCTGCAGATTTTGTTCTGCAGGAAGTTTCGTGGGATGGTTCTAAATTCTCCCTAGGTCACAAAAATGGAATCCGAGAGTACCACTGTACTCGCCTCACTCCCCTGAACTCATCCATGGCCATTGTTGGCCTTGATTTAACCTGCACGCAAAACGCCTAAAAACATACACACGAACCCTAGGTTCTGGATATGGGGTTAGAGGTCACGAAAATACAATCAAATAATGCAGTTTTCTTAGGAATTTAATGATTAATATAAATATGCAAGAAATTTGGCACCAAGATGCATAAAAACTGAGTTATGATTCCATGTGCAGAGCAAGGTTCATGGGGGCTTACAGTGCGTTATAGGCAGTGAAAGGCTTGGTTTTTGATTGGTCTCGCTTCAGGAGGTTGCTGGAAAGAGGGCTATGTTGTTCTTTTGGATTGAATTCGCCTCTAAGGTTGTTTTCAATCTCACACTTTTTTCAAGGTTTCTTGCAAAGTGGTGTGGCCGTTTCTGCAGAGTTTTTTCTGTGTCTTTTTCTTTGTCTGCAGAGTTTCGTGTGTGATTTGTTTATGAGCATGAGGTTTATATAGCCAAGGAAATTAGGTCAACATTTGTGTATCAAATCTTGGTCCATTATGATGAAGAGATTTGATTTGATTTCTTCATAAAGACTTGCTATATTTGATTCAATCACATGCCAATCTATTTTCAGGCGTTACTGCCAGCCTGTTATGAGCTGTTTGGGCCTCCAATATGATGGAAATCAAAAGATGACTTGCCCCTTAGAATTTGCTCTCTTCGATTGCTTCAAAGTCCCCATTCGAACTACTCCAGTCACAGCCCCTTCGATTGAGACTCCCCCTGCTTCGATTGCATATTTGCAAGGGACACATGCCATTGTGAACTTTGGGTGAACCTGGACAGGTTAGGATATATGTTTTTGCTTAGTCATGCCAGCCTGCTTCATTCCTTCGAATCTGCCTTCTTTGCCAGCTTCAAAGTCCAATTCGAGTCTATTTAGAACTTTCCCCATTAGACAACTTCGACCAGCCCTTGGCCTTGTGATGAGTCTAAGTTCTGATTCGAAGTGTTCAGAACTTCCTTCATCAGAGCATCTTAGATTAAAAGAAACCCTGCACTGAAATTCCATTCGAAGGTCATTTCGTTCTGATGTTCTTATTAAGGGAAACTCTGAACTAAAATGCCATTCGAAGGTCATTTCGTTCTTATGTTCTGATTGAGGTAAAGCATGAAGTTCCAGTCGAAGGACCCTCTGAAGTACTAATCGAAGCATTGTGAAATTGACTTGATCGAAGGGGTCCAGCGCTCAATCTAAGACTTGCACACCAAAGCTTGATCGAAGGAGGTCCAGCGCTCAATCGAAGACTTGCACACCAAAGCTTGATCGAAGGAGGTCCAACGCTCAATCGAAGACTTGCAGACCAAAGCTTGATCGAAGGGTTCCAAACACCTAATCGAAGCTTACTAATCAAAGCCTGATCGAAGCGTGCCAAATGCACAATCGAAGACTGGTGAATCAAGCCTGGTCGAAGAGTGCCAAATGCCCAATCGAAGACTGGTGAACCAAGCCTGATCGAAGGATTTTGGATGCCCAATCGAAGACTTCTCCCAGATGCCAATCGAAAGACCCTTTGTTCATCTTCAAAAAAACTTTATTTTTCTTAGGCAAGGGTTTGTGACCAACCATGTAAGGGAAGACCTTTGAAAACATGAGAGGGCAAATTTTGGGGTACAACACTTCAATTGTTATTGTATTGGAAATTACTATAATAAAACAAAAACAAATTAATGGATCAGGAAAAAAAATAAAAGCGCGCTATATTTGAACCATCCAACCAGGGGGAGACGCGTCATTGTCTTCCTCGTTCAACCCTGGATATTTACCTGCGGATTTATATCCGCAGATAAATTCGCATGAGCGTCCTAAAATCCATTCTAGGCCATGAAAACTCAATCCAAGACCATGGTCATGCTCGTCTCTCTTCACTGGTCATGCCTATGTCCATTAATGGCATCAATTTTGCCTGCAAAAGAAAAGCCCAAAAAACACGAACCAAGAACCCTAGACTCGGCTATGGGGTTACAGGCCATATAAACGCAATTGGCTAATGCATAAAGCTTCTAAATTGAACGATAATCATGAATATGCAAAGATTTTGTAAGAAAAATGCAAGAACAAGGACATACGAATTCAACTGAAAGGAATATTTTCGAGACACTTACAGAGCTTTAGGGCGCGTATGGAGACTGGTTTTGGATTGGTTTCGCTTCAATGATTTCCCAGCAATGGATTGGTGTGGAGATTTGCTTCTGAATTGGCCTCTATGCACGATTTCAGTTTCACACTTTTTGGCAATTTTTTCAAGTTTGCTTTTGATGATTCTACAGCCTCTAACCCTTGAATTCGTGTCCTTTGGCTTGTATAAGTAATAAGAAATGCATTAGGTCAACAAATGTGGGCTGAATCCTTGTGCATCAATGCTTGGAGATTTGATTTGATTCTCCATTGATAACTTTCTTATTTTGTCCAAAACCAATATTTTTGCACATGAAAAGCTTGATACGGATTTGATCATGTCATTGATGATGATTAGGTCCTAAAAATAGAACATGATCTCATGTAATTAAGTTTTGTGATTTTATTTGATTTAAATTGATTTAAAATGGAATGATTCAATAAAAAATCAAATAAAATAGAAAAATTGATAAATGGTCCCAAGGCTGAAGCTAGGACACGTTTGTAGTGTGACAAGATCAAATCAAGTGGAAAAGAGTGGGCCCATTTGACAAAATTTGAAGTTTTGGGGATAGTTGACCTTTGGCAATTTTGCAAAAATGCCTAACTTCAACAATGCATAACTTCTTCAATTTTGAACTTTTGGAAGTGTTCTTGGACTTTCTAGAAAGCTTGTGATGTCCTATAACCAACACTTTTGGTCTCATCGAATTTTGACATTCCATGCTCAAGTTATAAGCTTTGGCAAAAAAGGTGTTTTTGTTGACTTTCAAAAATGACCTATAATGTCCAAATTTGTAACTTCTTGTGAGTGCATTTTCAGTTCTTGGGGTGTGAAGATGGATTGTAGGAAATTGCATCCTATTAAAAATGAGCTTTGGATGGGTCATTTCTCATAAATTATGAGAAAGTTATGCTTGGTCAAAGTTGAGTTGACTTTTCCTATAAAACCCTAATTTAACAACTTTTGAGTCTTGATGAATTTTGAGCAATCCTTGATGAATCATGATCAACCCTTGATCAAATGATGAAATATACTTCAAAATGAGAATTTTAACAAAAAATCTTGAAGTTTGACTGTTTATAGGTCACAGTTGACTTTTGCCCTAGCACAGTCGATTTTTGGACCCTTTGAGCAATTGACTGAGCAAACTTCCTCTGCAAGGCTTGAAATTTGACATGGATGATATTGAGAGCATATTAGGACATTGGGGAGCACTTTAGGTCATTTGGATGCAAGTACCTTGATGCAACACAAAACCCTAATTTGAGGTTGACTGCCTTAGGAGATAGCTTGACTGTCCAACTCTTGAGCAATCTTGTGCCACTTGGAGATTTTTCTTGCAATGTTTTGAGAAATATGGGAGGGAAAATTTTGGGGTACAAAATATTCAAAAGAAACTTCCAACATGAAAGTTGTAGTCCTCCACAAAATCTACAACTTTGATTCACAAAGTTTTCCCAAAATATGCTTGGATCTCAACTTATGATTTTGTGAATAGGGGTCCAAAAACTTTTTAACTTAGTGAAATTTTGCCCTAGTTTAGGCATATTTTTGACCTAAATTCATGGCAACTTTTAACCTAGTTCCAAGAGGAATCTCGAAATGCATTTCAAATATGGATTATAAAGCATGTTACAAGCTTTCCAAAATGTCCAAGAACTCTCCAAGATCATTTATGATTAGGGAGAATCGAAGAAAAGAAAATGGAAATTTCTCACTTTTGTCCATGGCATTTTTCACATTGTTACAAGTTGCAAATCTGTCCTAAGCATGCTTGTACTTGTTTTACAGGTCTTAATCCTTTTCACACTCCTTAATTTAATGCAAATACATTGGACAATGGCTTTGTTCTGAGCTTTGGAGCATTGTACATTGATTTAATCCATTTATGGCATAAAGGTAACAATACCATTTCCATAAAGCTTGCTTTTTGCAATTTTGTATTCCTTGAGAAATGAACCTGATCTTTGGCTACAAACAAGATCCATAAACATCAGAAAAAGCTCACCAACTATGTGCAGACCTTGAGCTAGCATGTACAGGCCTTGGCATTGTGACTTCCCACATTTTCTTCAAAAGCAAGTAAACTTGCAAAAGTCAATATAACTGATTCATTTGATAAAACCAAGCATAAGTATCATTTGAAACAAGTTCAGCATATTGTAACAAGCAAGAAACACGAGTTGTCAACTTCTCAAACACCCTTAAACACAGAAATCACCATTTCTGCCCAAAACAGAGCCATCTCCGCGAATCACAAGCCAAAACATGTTCCACTCGTGCGTTTTGCTTTGAACCACTTCAAACACATTCCATACATCACTCTTAAGTTGTCCAAGCCTTTGTTCAGCAACTGTAACCTCTGTTTTGAGGATCACCATTTTCATTTTGAAGCTTTACAGGTTGACTTCTACAGGGAGATTCAGGCAACTTCAAGGCAAGCTGAGCATTGGGAAAGGTTAAGGGAACTTCAAGCAAGCTCACAAGTACTTCAGGCCTCACTCAAAACTCCTACATTTCCATATCTAAACTCAACTGAACAAGGTAATTTTCAAAGTTCTATCTCCTTATTTAGGCATCATTCGGCTTAGGTTTGTGACGCAAAAATGTAGTCTTTAATGTCCTTGAGCTGTACATATGCATAGTTCTTATTTATATTAACTGAGTTAGGAGAATTTGGATGATGAACATGTTGGAAATTTTAGATCAGAAATTAGGGGTGACAAAATTCTCCTTGATCTTTTAGAGTTAGGTCATGTTTTTTATATCATTAGAATCGTGAGTTAACATGCTACAAGTTTCATGTTGCAAGATTTCGTTTTTGACCATGTATGTTAGAGATACAGGTTGAAGGCAAACGCGTGTTTGGTTCTGTTCAGAGACAGGGATGAAGTGTGTATGGGCCTGGCGCTTGGGCATGTTTCTGGTTGCACCCTCCATTTTGTTATTTGCACCCCTTTGACCCATTTTCTATATTTTTCATATTTTCCATTTCTATTTATATTTTCTGCTTTTTTTTTTTAACATTAAAAAATCCCAAAAAATATTTTCTTTATTTTTTGCATTTTATCATATTTTTTTATTTTATTTTTGGCATAATAAATGAATTTTTAGGTTAATATACTTTTATTTTCTTAAATAAACTTGTAAAATAATATTAAAAATATAATACTTTTATTTTTATTATTTATACACTTAAAATAATATTTTCATACAATATTTAATTTTTTAAACATTTTGTAAATATTTTTATTATTTCCTTGTACACAAAATGAAATAAATAAATAATATGAAGCATAATTTCTATAAAACAAAAATTAGGGTTTTCACCCTTTCAAAAATAATCATTTTATTTTTCTTATTTCAAGACT
Source organism: Vicia faba (assembly GCA_948472305.1). Lineage (NCBI taxonomy): Eukaryota > Viridiplantae > Streptophyta > Magnoliopsida > Fabales > Fabaceae > Vicia > Vicia faba. The sequence goes on from OX451736.1 coordinate 1,045,215,182, forward strand.
TAAATAAATTTATTTTTACATACATAAAATCAATACAAAAACATTTGTGCATATTTATATTTTATTGCATATTTAAATATTTGTTTATTTATTTATTTGTACAGATAAATTCAATTTGGTTGTAATAGTTTTAGGGTTTATTTTGAGCAATATCCCCCTATTCAAAACTTGTATCCCCCTCCCATAATAATGTTCTAATAGTTTAGATTTATTTTACGCATTTTATTGCTTTCATGTACCATGATAGTAAATTAGGGTTTTGTATGCAAAGACCAAAAATCAAACAAATAGCGTGACCTAATGCAAGAAAAAAAAAAGCATGTAAAATGATAGCACTTTGCACACAAGCACCCCTAGGGTTTCATCCACTTTGTTTCCTAAAAAATGGCCATGGTATGCATGCTAGGTATCTTGGCAAAATTAATCAAAACAAAAAGATCATAGTCCCTCGATGACGCTAGACAAGGTTGCCTATAAACAAATGATCTTAGTCCCTAAAACTTGCTAAGATACTTGGCACCATTGCTATCATGGTCATACGATGACCCACGCCCGTCCCGTTTAACATCCAAAGATAGGGTTGTTTACCAAATACAATGGTAAAACAACAATGTCAAAGGGTTAAAAATGTGTGGGAAAGACTTTTGAGTAGGTAGATAAGCTTCTAGTTACTTGATCAATTTGCAAACCATCCTTGCTATTTTCAAACAAACACACATAATTTCAAAACATTTTCAAACAACTTTCAAAACATTGAAACATTTTTCAA